>OU383774.1:16574163-17174163 GCA_910950805.1 Acrocephalus scirpaceus scirpaceus
CATAAGCAGACCAATCATTCAGCATTTCTGGTTACTCAACAGGAAGGGTGAGCAAGGCTTCTCCTGCAAACACCCACCTGCCCAGGAACAGTAGGAACACGGGCATCTCTAGCCCATGGCCCAGCCACAATCCCTCCTGTGACAAGCCCAAGCATTGTGCCTCGAAGCTGCCAGTGCCGGCAGCAGCACGTCCCACCTACAGTGAGCTCCAGCAGAGGAGAGGGGACTTACCCAAGCAAGGAGAGCAGTAACTGTTGTGCTGTGAAGAGACATCCTGGCCAGCCTGTCAGGTCACTGCCGGTCCTAAAAACACCAACAAAGGTGACAGGGCAAGAAAAAAGGTGAAGTACAGTAATTATGCTACTAAGTGACTTGCACCAGCACCAGGCACTTTTGCCCACCAAGGGAGCATGTGCCCTGCATCTGGCCAGCTGTGCAGGAGCAGCCAGCATCCTCCTGCTCCCCCACAGGCAGAGAGTGTAAAGCAACGCTGAGCAGTAGCCAGGTCCACTCCCACAGATTAAGATCCTGACAAGGGGTCAACGGAAAACTGCTGCTCGGGCTCCTCATTCTCCTGCTGTGCCTTATTCATCTTGCCTCCAAATGTCACTAACGTTTCTTGCCTGGCAAGGCAGCGGCCAAGCCACTGAAGCACTGCCAGCTCCCCTTCCCACTGCTGCTAGTGAAAGAACCACCTGCTGGGAGCACAGGGAGTTCGCCGGGCATCACTGCACTGGGTGAGAGCAGGGATGGGCTGCCCTGACGGGATCTGGGATCATGCCAGGTCCCCTTCACAGCGACCTTTGCCTCCTCACTGGCCGCCCCAGTGCCACCCTGGTAATCTTCCAGGGGATGGGACTGCTGGGAGCCAAAAAAGTCCCAGATGAGGAGGGCGCTCCTCACCCTGTATTGCACCAGGACACCCACACGACGATGGGCCAGGAGCCTGGTCAGGATCGGCAGCTGCTCAGCACAGCACAGCCAACCAGTCATGGTGGCTTGGAGACTACAGAGCTCCCATGCTCTGTCAGTCCAGCTGGGAAGCATGGGATCCAGCAGGACAGGCCCTCCCTCCAATTTGGCTAAAAGCCAGCTCCCATGGCTGGGCCACTCAGCAACTACTCTCCTTCCACCCGGTGGCACAGCCACGACCTCTCCCTAAAAATCCACCAAAGGCACGGGGCAGAGCACGCGTGCAGCACGGCATGCAGACCCTCGAGAGAAAACCGTGTGCCACCAGCGTCGAGCTGGGCTTTACCAAAACCAGTCTGTAAACGCACCGGTGCCTGCTGCGAGATCTGGACGGGCAGGGCTAACCCGCTCCTGCCGCGGCCACGGCCTGGCTCGTCACCCGTGACGCTGGCCACCCTGAGCATCTGAGACAGCGCCACGACCCTCCGTGAGGACGTGATGCCATCCGTGATGGCAGCCGGGAGCCCGCCAGAGGCCGTGAGCGCCTTCCAGCCTCATCCCCGAAGGAGAGGATGCTGCTGGGGCCGGCGGGGACACGGGGAACGACCCCGGAGGTGGCGGGCGGCCGCCGCGGCGGCATTGTCCTTCCGCGCTTCCCCCGGCGCCGCCGCTCCGGTCACAACACCACGTTACGCAAGCCCGCGCTCCGGAGCTCCCGACGTGCCAGCGCGCCGGGGAGACGCGGCGTGGGCCCCGGGCTGTCCCGGGCCGGGGCTCCAGCTGCGGGAAGCACCCAGGCGGGGTGAGCGACCCACGGCAGCCCCCGCGTACGGACGGGCCCGCAGCAGGCGCGGGGCGGAGAGCAGCCGCCGATCCGGGCGCCCGGATGTCGGCGAGCCGACACGGCCACCACGACCCCGCACTCGGGGGCTTGTGAGGCGCCGGGCCGGCAGCCGTATGCTGCGGCGGGGCGGCCCAGCTAGGCGAGCTGAGCTTCGCCGCCCCCGCCTCCTCCCCTTCGTCCGCGCCAGCCCCGTGGAAAAACAAACAAGGAAGAGGCAGAAAGTCTTTGTTGGGGCCTTACTGGGGGCACGCGCGGCCATCGTCGGTGTAGTGAATAAACAGGGCAGGAGACACTATTAGCTCCTTAAATGCCTTTATTGTAAAGGGGAAGAGCTCAAGGGATTGCCTACGCCCCCACTGCTCCCTTGAACACCACCGAGGAGAAGGTTTGTATCGTTCCTCCTACTGAGCTGGTGCAGTTCTCCCTCACAGGGATTCCCAGGAACTCAGTCTGCTGGTCTTAACCTAGGGGGTGTGCCTCCTTTCAGGCACCTTTCAGGTCACAGCAAGAGCACGCTAACAAGTTGGAGACCATCTCCGGGCAGCTGGGCGTCCCGCTCTTACAGTAGTGTCCTTCATAGGTCTAGATCTCGCGTGGGCTCATCACTCTAGGGACTTTTTGGGGTCAACTGGGCTTCTGCTTGGAGCGGAGCATTATGGGAGTTGCAGCAATTTACATAAGGGCGGTAGCGGCGACTTGACAGGCAGGATGTCAGGCGGAAACAGGAAGAAGAGCAGGTGAAGAGCAAACAAGGGAGCAGCAGAGGCTTAACTTGAGGAAAGGTAAGGATTTTTGGGACTTTTTCTGGGAAATAGACATGCAACCTACAACTGGGATTTTTGGAGTACAGGTGGGGTACAGACCATTCAGGATATTAATACATTCTTAATACAGCAACTAATAAGGCACAATCATGAGTTCTTAATACTTGAAACATTTAACATGTAACTAGGAATCTTTGGATTTTATTCATTCAATCCCCCCTCTTTTCTTTGATCGGGCCTTGGCCCGCATTAATTTCTATTCTTGGCCATGTACACTTTGTAATCTTGGTACTGGTTATAGATCTTTTCTGCTGTGCTGAATTCTTTTGTATTGGATGTTAGCTTTAGATATTTGTGGTCTCTTAGCATCAGTTTCTGAAATTTGGAGACTTGTTTGTACTGTGGAAGTTATGGTTCGATTAGGCAGGGGAATATGCACGGATGAGGAGGAGGCTTGCAACTGCGCTAGGCTATGAATCCTATTTTCTTCCACCAGGCCCCTTTTAGGGACTAAAAATTGTCCCAGCAATCTGTATTTATCAAGGGTGTCCACTCTTGGGTGCCTACATAGCAACTTTTCTTATTTCTTTAGAGATGTTCCGAATTACTTCACTTTTATCATCTATTTCAAGACAGCACTCTAATGAATTAAACTTCCCAAAGATGCCAACTTCACTTGCTAATAGATAATCTACAGCCAATCTATCTGGTACACTACTGCTCTTGTTTGGGCTAATTGATGACTAATATGATCTAGGACTAGGGCTGTTGTTGATATAACCTCTAATACTGCTTGCTATCGGATAATTCGGTTTAGCATATAGATGGGGGTCCGGTACCCCCAAGACCCGTCTTGCGCCAAGTGGCTGGCCCGTATGTTTTTATTATTTCTTCGGAGTCCAGATCTTGCTTTTCCAAGTTTGAGTACCCATGTTAATTACGGCTTGTTTTTGTTTGTTATTCTTTTTAGGTTGTCATATAGTGGCACTCCTAGATTATTCTCAGACTCATGGGGCAACAGGAAGAAAGCTGGCTTAATAATACCTACAGTGCGCTACCTGCCCAGTCTCCAGGAGATGCGTGTAAGCTTATCTCCACATATCCAAAATAAATGCTCTGGGCTCTCCATGAAGTGTTTTGGGTATCAAAGGGGTGTTCCCAGTACTTAGATATCTCCCTAATTCCCCAAAAGGGGTTGATCCCCTTGCTATTACATTGATGAACTGATAGCCTTCATTATAAATGCACCCAATTTCTCTTTTCCAACGGCCCAATAGGTATCAGGTTTCTCGGCGATCCATTCTTGAGTTAAATCTTTTATTATGAGGGACCTCTTGCACGCTATTTTCCCTATGAATGTTCCCTATGAATGTATTGTTTCCCTGTTCTTTTTATGCATTTTCCCCTATTATTTTGAACTTTAGGTCCCATTGTTCATTCCTCCTTTCTCTGTTACTAGGAGGTTCTTGCTTCATTATTTTCCACCTTAAAATGTCTAGAGGGGCTAGACTAATTCCTTCCCAGGGCCAAACATCTGACATTTGGGTACTCCCACAAACCAACAATTAGTGATATTTTAACTCATGACTTATTTTTTCAATCAGATCAATAATAGGTTTTTATTGAGGGGTTCATCTATTTCGGTTTTCTTTATAGTTAGTGGTTTTTCTTTTATGAGGTCTACAGTTCCTTCTAAATTATTTATTTCTTCTAGGCAAAACCATCTCTTATAGGGCACTCCCCAGTCAAGCGCTGCTTAAAGGTGGCAGCGTTCCTCGCAATCCAATATTGCTTACCTTCTTCTTGACAGCTTGAAAGTTGGGTAATATCAAAACAAGTGGGGTTCACGTTGGTGTGAACTCTGATTAAGATGTAAGTTCTCCCTGTCATAAATGGGGAGTAACACTTCGAACAAGCTCCTTCTATGCGTCTGCTCATCATCAAGACTATTATCAGTCTCCCAGGGTCCATCACTCTGGGTTTCCTCTGGTCTCACCTGGCCTTGCCTCCTGGGTCTAGGAGCTCTCAGGTTTAGCTTTCAGAGTCCTCTCTTTATAGGTTCCCACTGGCTGTCAATTTTAGTTAGCTTTCTTGGGGGTGCTCTATAAGAGATTTTTAACTTTCCACTTTTCTTTAATAAACACTTGATATTAGTGATTTTATAACTTTCTTAACAACTTACACGACTTTCAACCATAGTAATAACCTTAACGATTACAATTCAACTCTGTACAGTGATAATACAACTACTTACAGCAACTTACACAAACTCTTAACAACAATGCTTAAATGTCTTGGGTGGTTATTTGACTTGTATAGTCTGTTATTGAGTCTTGGGTCTTTTCTTGAGAGTTATCTTTAAGGGGTTTGGATGTTGAGTAACAGTCCACCTAGGAGGGTTGTTCGGAAGGTTTGGGCTTGATGGATCGTTCGGGGGGGAACAGGTCCTTTTACTCAGGTGATATGAGTCCAGCCTTTCTCTTGTGTTCGGACCACGGTGTGGGTAGTAAGCAGCACCTGGAAGGGACCTTTCAAATCTTGGGGTCAATGGAGTATTACTCCAGGACTTAACTAATACCCAGTCCCCAGGTTAATTCGGTGAATTTTTGAGTTGAGGGGAGAAGTTTGGGGAATATACCCCTTCTTTCTGAGGTCTTCTAATGTTTTTCCAATTGTCTGTATATATTTTTGGGTTGCAGTCTCCCCTTCCTGGTAACCTCCAGTGCTGTAGGGGGTTAAGGAATGGAAGCCAAACATCATTTCCTAAAGGGAAACCCCTATGTCTGATCGAGGCCTAGTCCTAATTCTCAGAAGGACAAGAGGTAAGCATTTAAGCCAATTTAACTGTGTTTCATTAATTTAGTTAATACATTTTTAAGTGTCTTGTTCATCGTTCTACCCTTCCTGAGCTCTGAGGGTGCCAGGTGGTGTGTAGTGTCCATTTTATTCCTAGTGCTTCAATTGTTTTTTGCAAAATTTGGGCAGTGAAGTGGGGTCCTCTATCTGAATCAATGTTGTTAATTAGCCCATACCGAGAGATTATGTGTTCGAGAATAATTTTTACTACTACCTCTGCTGTTTCTCTCCTCGTTGGGAATGCCTCTACCCAATGGGTGAGATAATCAACTATTACTAAGAGATGTCTGTAATTTTGAACAGGGGGCATCTCAGTAAAGTCTACTTGGACATTTTGAAACGGTCTTAAAGTTAGTTCTCCCCCAGGTGTAACCTCTCTCATTACTTTTTGGTTGATCTTCTGACAAATGACACATCCTTGGGTTACAGCCTTTGCTAGACTATACACTCCTAAGCATAGATTATCTCTCAGGAAATGATCACACAACCCTTGGACTCCCTAATGGGTTAATTCATGGATTTCAGTTAGCATTTTTCTTGCTAGGGGCTTGTTTAAAAACTTTCTCCCATCAGGTGTTAACCACTCTCCCTGTTTCCCTTTCTGCATTTTTAGTTCTTCTATCACTTTTAGTTCTTTCTCACTATATGTTGGTTCTATTCTTTCTCCCTCTTCTCCTAGAATTTTGTTTAATGCTAAAATTTTGATTGGTTCTCCTGAATTTAGAGCTGCCCTTTTTTGCCTCTTGGTCTGCTAATTGGTTTCCTTTTCCTTCTAGGGTATCTCCTTTTTGATGTCCTCTTATATGTACCACTGCTATTTCTATAGGCTTTAGCAGGGATTCTAATACTGATTTTATCAATTCTTTGTGCACTAGGTCTTTTCCTTTGGAATTTAAATACCCCTGTTCTTCCCAAATCTTTCTAAATGTATGAACGATCCCAAAGGCATATTTTGAATCCATGTAAATGGTTCCTTGGTCTCTCTCTAATAAGTCTAGTCCTCTTTTTAATGCATAAATCTCACAGAGCTGAGCTGACCAAGTAGAGGGTAATCTCCCCTTTTCTGTGACTGTTATATCTTCTGTGGCTGAGCTTTCAACGATTGCATACCCAGATACCCTTTTCCCTCCTATCACCCTCGAGGACCCATCAGTGAACAGCTTCCTTCCAAAAGGTAAGGGTACACTTTCCAAGTCTTCCCTTATTTTGGTCTGAAAGTTCATAAGTTCTAAACAGTTGTGTTCTAACTCTGGAGAAGGTTCTCCAGAGAGAAGCTGTGCTGGGTTTAAATTCCTGGAGGTAGTTATGTTTAAGTTTTCAGTGTTCATCAGGGTGATCTCGTATTTAAGTATTCGGGAATCTGTTATCCATTTAGGGGCCCTCTGGCTCAAGATGGTTTTTAAATCATGGGGTGTGTGAACTTGTATTTCTCCTTGTAAAGTCAGCTTTTGGGTTTCTTCCACTAACATTGCAGTTGCAGTGATGGCTTGTAAACACGTGGGCCATCCTCTGGCTACTGGATCTAATAATTTGGAGAGGAAGGCTATAGGTTTCTTACACCCTCCCCACTCTTGAGTCACTACTCCATAGGCAACTCCCCCTTCTGTATTAACAAATAAATCAAATTGTTTCTTAAGATCTGGCAGACTTAGGACAGGTGTTGGGTTTCTTGTCCACACCTGTAGTGGCCTGGGTTAGAACAAGCAGCACGGCGACCATAAGCTAGTATGGCGCTCGGGCATAGAGACTCGCAGACACCACTATGGTAGACGGTCAAAATGCGTTTATTAATTGCAACATGCAGTTTAAATACTATCTGGTTCTCCCCCACGTCAGGGGTCTTACTACATTTCCTAAAAAGGAGATGGACAGCAGGGAGAGAGGGGGACTGGTGCCTTGAGATTGCTTATCTTTGAGTCTGGTATGTGCCTCTCCCTACCCGTAACATTCCGAGGTTCTTCCGGAGCGCCTGTCCCTCTCCAGTCCACATCTGTCCGTATCTCCCCCACATCTCCCCCCCCCTCTATCACAAAAGAAATGAGGTAGATATATGTATATATATATATATATAGGCACTAAATGAGGTAGAAAGTATCTAACTAAAGGGAGAAGGAGTTTGGAAACCTGAGTAAGTTTTTGCCAGGCAAGTTTGAAAAAGCTTGTGACTGGCAATGTTCCCTGATTAATTCACGGCATTTCATGCAGGCCTAGGAACAGAATGTTAGTCCGTTCTAGGTGAGCTCTAACAAATGAAACTATCTTGTTCAGCAGGCATGGTCCGAAGATAGCTGTTAAAAGTAGCATTGCCAATGGGCCTACTAAAGTGGAAATCAAAGTGGTTAACCATGGGGATTGGTTAAACCAGGATTCGAACCAGCCTTGCTGAGCCTCTCTATCTTTTTGTCTCTGAGCCAGTCTGTTTCGAAGTTCTGCCATTGAGTCTCTTACTACCCCGGTGTGATCTGCATAAAAACAGCATTCTTCCTTCAGGGCTGCACACAGGCCTCCTTGCTGCATGAACAGGAGGTCCAAGCCTCGTCTGTTCTGCAGGACCACTTCCGAGAGCGAAGAGACTGACTTCTCTAGGTAGGAAATGGATTTCTCGATCCTCTGCAAGTCCTCATCAATGGTCATTTGCAGTTGAGACAGTCCTTGGTGCTGTGTTGCTAGGGCCGAGACACCTGTCGCCGTTCCAGCGGCTCCCAAGCCAAGTAGCATGGCGATGGTTATTCCTGTTAGTATCTCTCTTTTGTGAAGCCGGCTGGGTTCTTCGAAAAGGTTGTATACCTCTTCATCTGGGTGGTACAGGACCCTAGGAACAATCAGAACTTGGACACAGAAGTCGTTAGAATCGTTGAACTTGGGAAGAAACACACAAGGACTTACTCCGGATCTCTGACAAACCCACATTGCTGATGCAGCTGGGACCACCCACTTGTTATTTTTTCTGTTGGGCTTTACAATTTTGGCGCAAACATCCCCTTTTCGCTTAGCTAGGGCTGCATTTCCAAAACATCTGCCCCGACCTGAGACTTGCCTCAGGGTGATACCTCTGCGGGGTGTGTCCCATCTGCACTGATGAGGTGCATTCGCTGAGGAGTAAGTGAATGAAGTGTTTACAGCAACTCCTTCATAAAAAGGGGGTTGGACATCATAACAAAGCCAACAAGAGTTAGTTAGGTTAGGGTTAGATTCATTCAGGGATAGAAAAGTAGCATCTAACATACGAAGGATTGGGTCTGGGTCTGATTTGGCGAATCGGCCTATCTGGAAAGCTTTCTCATCACTGGTTGGGTTTTCTGTGACACTCGCGGGTAAGGTTTTGGGGTAAGTTATGTTTTTCTCTGTCTGTGTGCTTTTAATCACCTTGTTGGGTCCAACCGCTCGGGGTGCAGAAAGCTGGAACCTGGTAATTCGCACATTCACCCACTCTTTTGTCCCGTACAGGACCACTGTCCATGTCTTACCTACTGTCCAACCAGGATGATTTGGCTGCAAGACCGTCATTTTATAGTATATACATTTTTTAAATTTAGAGATTTTATAACTGTTTCGATGGGGGTTTCCCTGTACAGAAGGAGGTATTTTGCAACCTGCGGGTGCCCAGGTGAACTGCAGGAACTGGTCGGGCTCTGGTGGGTCCCACCCAGATCCTGATGGCCTGGCGTCTGTGACTATAGTTTCACAGCCCCAGTGCCCGCAGTATCCCCACCCAGGGTAATTACAATAACCTTTCCCTGGGTTCGAAGCTGGGCACCAGTAGGATATGTGCACGGGTGATGAGAAGGAATTTATCGTTGGTCGTCCTGGAAATAGATCGGTGATGCGAAGCACGAAGGATGGAGTGTTTGGTGTGGTGATGTCTCTGAGCACCTTGTCGCTGGAAAGGTGTCTCATGACCCACCTGAACGGCTGATGTGGGTAGTAATCTGGGCTGGCTTGTCCTCTGGCAATGAGCCCCAAGAACAAGATCACACAGACATGTCGTTGATGCTTGGGTCTCACCCGCTTGGGTTTCTCTGCTGCTGTCTGACGTTTTGGTGGCGTGTCTCGTTCCTCTGGAAGGGGCATATATGCATTACGTGGCCGCCCCACCAGCATGTCCTGTAAACAGAAACTCACAGTTTTCATTAGTCTCATCCTGCTCACTGTGAAGATCAGGTTTAATTGATTTGAGAGGACACCACCTGGTTTTCCCGTCCTTTCTGACAGCTGCATACCCTCGCCCTGCAAGCATCAGTTTCCAGCCCCGTTCCCACTCACCCAGCTCATTCTTAATTGAAACCTGCGGGCCCTCCTCTATTGCTTTGGAGGCCCAGTGTTTTTGAACAGGACTGTTTGCTTCATTTCCTCTAGGGAACTGATTCAATGCTATCAGAGCTGTTGCCAGTATACGTGTCTGCTCTCCTGAGGGGATGGAGTTGGTCAAACCTTCTGCTTTTGCCAACACCTCTATTTTGTTTTTCAGGGTTTGGTTTGCCCGCTCAACTATAGCTTGTCCAGTACTGTTATATGGAATGCCTTGTACTAATGTGATCCCCCATTTGGAGGCAAATTCCTGCACTGGTTTAGAAATGAAATTGGAACCATTGTCAGTTTTGATCTGTTTGGGAATGCCGAGCCACGCCATAGCTGTGAGCCAGTGCTGGATTGTGGCTTTGGAGTTAGCTTTGTGATGCTGTGTGGCTATGATCATTCCACTGAATGTGTCCACTGTTACTGCAAGCCATGCTCGAGGCTTCAACAGTTGACACAAGGTGAAATCTGACTGCCAGATTTCTGAGGGCTTGAGACCTCTTGGGTTGACCCCACTGGTCCACAGGGGTGACTTCTGGCAGTGAGGGCATGTGGCCACTACATGTTTGGCATCCGCTGTGGTGATTCCGCATCTCTTTGCCAGTGCTTTGGGTCCAATGTGGAGGGATTCGTGCAACTGACGAGCTTCTTGCAGCGTCCAGACGCCTTTCGCTGCAGCGTCCGCCTTGTCATTGCTGATCTGGAAGTAACCTTTGACTGGGTTGTGGCTGTTGATGTGAATGACAGATACTGTGCCTTTTCGTGAGGAAAGTGCTTCTTCTAGCATCAAGGCTGCTGTTGATGTTGACACACCTGGTCCTGCCATAGCCAGACAGAGCTTTGCCACGAATATAGAGTCTGTTACGATGTTCAGGTGCTCGTCTTGGAAGAGTCCACACGCCAGGACTACTGCTGTCGCTTCCAGTTGCTGCACCGACAGTGTGGGGTCACATGCTTTGACGCAATGCCATTTCTCTTCGGCCTGCCACACTGCTGTCGCGGTGGAAGTCGTGGAGGAAGCGTCTGTGAAGACTGTTGGTCCTGGCTGTGGTCTGTCCATGACCTTCGGTGGCATGTCTATGTCGACTATGGTCAGCAGCTGAGTCCAAGGTGGTCTGGTGGAGTAGAAGATTTCTCCTCCGAATCCGATGAGAGCAAGGGCTAGGTGTTCTGAGATTGTGGTTGACTCTGTGGTTGGTTGCTTGCGAAAAGGAAGGTGGATTCTCGTTGGTTCAGTCCCTAGGTGTTTCAAGGCGAGCTTTCTGCCTTTCATGATGAGGTTAGAGATGCATTCTATTGCTGGGGAGAATGCACGAGCTGGTCTTCCAAGGACCACCCATTGGATCGGTCGGGCTTTTTCAGAAGGTCCTTGGGCCAGTGCTCCCACTCCCCCTTTTGGTGTGAAGTGTACATGTAAGTCCAGGGGCATCGCTGGATTCCATCTGGCAAGTGTACCAGTGGACATCTGTTCTTCGATGAAGTCGAGAGAGCTTGCTGCTTGTGGTGTCAGCTCCTTGGGTTCCCAGGGATGCTTTCCTTTCAGGAGGTCATGCAAAGGGTCCATGACCTCAGGAGGAATCAGGATGATGTTGCGAAGCCACTGCAATGATCCTACCAGGCGTTGCATGTCATGAAGTGTCTTGATGTCTCGGTGGACTTTCACCTTGGGAGGTGTCACGTAGGAGTTTGTGATCCCCACTCCCAGGAAGGTGACGCAGGGTCCTTTCTTGATCTTCGCGCTTGCAATTTCGAAGCTGTTGGCCTGGAGAATCTCGGTGATCACGGATACCAGGTGATCCACTTGACTCGCTGATGGTGCTGAGACCAGGATGTCATCCATGTACTGGATGATGGTTGCAGTAGGATAGGAGTGTCGGACTGGCATCAGCGCTTTGTCCACGGTGATCTGGCAAATAGTTGGGCTGTCGATCATGCCTTGCGGTAAAACTTTCCATTGGAAACGCAGGCTAGGCCGCTTGCCATTTGGGAAAACCACGGAAAAAGCAAACCGTTCCCTGTCCTCAGGATGCAAAGGTATTGAAAAGAAACAGTCTTTAATGTCCAAAACTGCGCATGGTTGTCCTTCAGGGATGGCTGAGTTCATAGGTAACAGTGTCTGAACTGGACCTATGGGTCGGATTGTTTTGTTCACTTCTCTCAGGTCGTGGACTAGGCGATAGCTCTCTCCAGACCTTTTGGGAATTACAAACACAGGAGTGTTCCATGGGCTTGTGGAGGGTTCTATGTGACCCTTTTGCAGTTCCCGTTCAACCAGTTCCAGCAATGCTGCTACTCGAGGCTCTGAGAGGGGCCACTGCTCAATCCAAACAGGATCTGATGATTTCCAAGTCAATTTGATCGGGAGCAAAGGATGTGTAGCAGTGGCCCTCATCATAAATTTGTGATTCTGACTCCGAGCATGGCCAAGACATCCCTTCCTATCAAGGGTGGAGAGTCTTGCAAAATGTAAGGGTAAATTGCAACTGTTTGTTCTGGTCCCTTTTTTGTGTGAAGTGTTATGGCTACCAATTGAGTGCTTTTCCAAGCTCTGGATTGTCCCCCCACCCCGTTCACAGGAGGGACTTCCTTAGCTTGCCAATGTCTGGGCCAATTTGATTGAGGGATGATTGTGCAATCTGATCCTGTGTCTGCTAAAAACTGAAGCCCTAAAACGTGAGGGTCCCGATTGCCATAGAGCTGACATGTCCCCCACACCCTCATGGGCTCTTTACCTACTTTCATGACCAGGGCCACCCAGGGGTTCTGCTCTGGGGTGCCCCCTGCTGACCCTGTGACACTGGCACAGTTTGTGGTGGTGAGGGTTGTGTAATTGTCACTGATGGTGCTGCACCGCTCTGCCACTGAATGGTTGGTGGGGATGTAATGCTGACTGGCTCCTGTATATATATGGGGTATGAAGGTCCCCCACTCCACTGGGTGTTGGGAAAGATGGGCCATCTCACAGTGGGAGGAAGCTGAATTTGGCCCCCACGCTCCCTCCCCTTTCCGTTTCCCCGGGGCTTGGATCTACATTCCCTGGCAAAGTGACCCTTTTTCCCACAGCTCCAACAGGTTGGTCTTTGGCGCTGTTGGGTCGGGGGTGCTGCCACGGGCTGCTGTGCTGGCTGAGGACAGCTTGCTGCCAGATGACCTGTTTGGCCACACTTCATGCATGTTATTGTATTGGTTATGGTATGGATTGTTGCCTGCATGGGGATTAGTGTTTCTTCCCTGACCACATGTTTTATCATGTCAGCCAAGCTGGCTCCTGTCGGCAGCGAACGGAGGATGTCTTTGGTGACAGTATTACACTGTTGTTTCAGACAATCTGTCACCACAGGTCCCCTTGCCGCCTCAGGCAGAGTGGATGAGTCAATTGCAGCTTGCAAGCGATCCACAAATTCCGTGAATTTTTCACTCTCCCCCTGCTTGATGGTGGACCAAGGTGTAGATTTATCAACCACCTTTGAAGCCGCTTTAATGGCTTCTCTCGCTGCCCTTGTCGTGGCTCTGACCTCCTCTGCTGTGAGGTGTACTGCCTGATCCTGCGGTGTGGCTACATCATCATGTTTGCCCAGGAGTCTGGACAGGGTAGAACCATGCAGAGGCTGTCCCTGCCCTGAGGCTTGGGCTAAAGCAGCTGTGCATTGATCAGACCATTCCTGCTGGAATAGAATCAATCCTGCTCCATCAAAAAGCATACGAGTTATCTGTGATATATCAAAAGGCAACAAATCATTATTACCAAAAAGACCATCTACCAAAGTAGACACCACGGCTGAACCAATTCCCTTTTCTTGAATTGCTTTCACCACTGCTTGTATTTCTTTTGTATTTAAAGGACTATATGTCCTCCTCTGATTCTGTCTTGCCCCTGTTACCCTTACTGGAAAAGCATGAATAGCAGCAGCTGGTTTCCATTCAGCGCACGCTACCTTTATCTTGCCCCAATCTGTAAGTTTATGTTGTATTTGTTCCCCTGTATTATCAAAAGATTTGCTTGGTTTCGGTAAAAAACTCATGAATTCAATTGTCTCCGTTTCTGAGTCTGTGCCAGATTCGGAGCTCTCAGTGGGACTGTCTATGGAGCAGTGGTCCCACTCTGAGTCGGAAGTAGACTGCTGGTACACTTCCGGCTTACTGTGCCTTTTTCTTCGGCTCCGCCCTCGCTCCGCCTTTCGGGGGTGGCTTCGGGCATCCCCTCGGGTCCGTCCCCGTTCCGCCTCCCGGGTCCGGCCCCTCCCCTCTTCCCAGGGGTGGCGCCACCACGCCTCTTGGGGGCAGTCCCATTCCCGCCCCCTGGGCTCGCCCTGCCCCCCCCACGGGGGTGTAATTCCTCTAAAAAATGCCATTGGGAGGGGTTTCCGATCGCGCGCGCGCGCCCACTCGCTCTCCCGCGCGTGCGCAGTGCAGATCGGCTCGTCCGAGCTTTCCTGCCGCGCATGCGCTCCCGCGGGGGTTCGCACTTCCTGCTTTTCAGTGCCATGTGTCCAGGCGCCCCACCCCCGCTCGCGGCCGCCATCCTGGAGGTAGGGGGGAGGCGGGGGCCGCGCCGTGCCCTCGGCGTCTCTCTCTGCGTCTCTCGCTTCCTGCGCTAGCTTTTCCCAAACGGATTTCGCGCGTTCCCCCTCCCGCCGTGCCGGTTCGGCGGTCGGGCGATTTGCGATCGCCTCCGCCGGCTCCGAAAAGCGGGCGGAGCCCCGCCCGCGCGATGGTGCCCCCGGAGCCGGTGGATCGGCGCTCCGCGCCCGCCGCGGCGGCGCCTCCGATCTCGGCGGTCCGCCGCTGTCCCGTTCGGTCCACAGCGGCGTCTCCCGACCCCCCGGCTCCCCGCCGCTGCACGCACGCGGCGACAGCCCGGCGCCGTCGGGTACGGGCGGGTTCCGCGAAAAAAGCGGCAGGGGGGGCAGGGGGGAAATCGCAACATTTTCGTGAGGTTCCGGGGGGGTTTTTGGGTCCGGGGATTCTCGCGGGAGGGTCCGAAAGTCCCCCCCACAGTCTGGAGAGTCCGGGGGTGGGGCCCGGGGGGGGGGGCCACCCGTCCTCCCCCCGCATGCCCCCGCCGTTAAACTGGTCGCTCCCGGAGGATCCCGCGATTCCAGACCCCCCCCTTTTTGGCTGCGTAACGGCTAATAAACACGTTTTCACTACATGCCAAGTCTCCTGTTCTTCCCTTGCTTTTTTCAAGGCTGCCTCTACGTTTCCCCAGGCTTTCAGATTTTTACCACTGCCGGTGGTTTTTGCATCCTCTGCCAAAGCGGCAGTATAGCTCTCCCACCTTTCTAAATTTAATATATCAATGGGCCTCTGAATTGTGCCCAAGTCTAAGAGCCTTGCAGTAGCAAGATATAAGTTTTTCTGTTCACACCGTATTCCCCATTGTCTTTTTAAAAGTTTCACTACCTGCGCGAGAGCTTCCATGGTCCCGCTGGTACTGGAGGCGTCCCTCCGTTCCCCCGTGGTGGATCGGGCCTGCCGTCCCCACCGCTGCGTCCTTTCCAGGCGAATTCCCATTCCCCTAGGTCTTTTCCCGGGTCTTCGGCACCAGATGTTGGGTTTCTTGTCCACACCTGTAGTGGCCTGGGTTAGAACAAGCAGCAGACAGGTGCTGTGGACAGTTTGTCTTTTAATTCTTTTAGTTGGTTTTCATCTTCTTCTGTCCATTCTATGGGTTCTGGGTTGGTCAACTTACTGTAAAGGAATTTCACACTTTGGGTGTACTTATCTAGCCATAACCTACAGTATCCAAAGAGGCCTAGGAGTTTTCTTACATCTTTTTTAGTTTTTGGGGTGGGTATTGACAATATACCTGTGATTCTCTCGGGGCTTAGCTTTTTTTATCCTCTTCCAATTAGGTGCCCTAAGTATGTTACTTCAGAGTCAATGAATTGCAATTTCTTTTGAGACACCTTCAGCCCCCTTCTCCCTAGAAAATTTAAGAGATGTACACTCGTAATTCTTACTTTAGTTTGGTCCTCTCCAGATACTAATAGGTCATCCACATACTGCAAAACTTGCACCTGATCCTCAGGGGTGAATTGTTCCAGTAACTTTTCTAGGGCTTGCCCAAATAGATTTGGCGACTCAGTAAATCCTTGGGGCAAGCGTGTCCATCTCAACTGCTGCTTCCTGTTTTTCTCAGGGTGGTCCCACTGAAACGCAAACCAATCCCTGCATTCTTCTGCTAGAGGGCATGCCCAAAATGTATCTTTTAAATCTATAATGGTAAACCAGGCATGCTCTCGGGAGATTTGACTTAAAAGGGTATAGGGGTTAGGAACTACAGGATGGATGTCTGGTGACAGTTCTTTTGTTAACTTCTCTTCAGTCTTGGACTAATCGATATTTCCCCTCTGCTTTTTTTACAGCTAAGATGGGTGTATTATGAGGGGACATGCAGGGTTCTAAAATACCTTCTTGTAGCAGTTGTTCAATTATTAGAGCTAGCCCTCTCTTCCCCTCTGGGGATATTGGATATTGCTTTACCCGAATTGGAGAGATTCCTGCTTGCATTTCTATCCTTATCGGGGGGATATAAAAGAGGCCACTTTTTCCTCCTTCTACCCAGACTTCTGGGTTTATTTCTTCTAGATCTCTTGTAGTCAACTTCATGATTTTCACTCTCATCCTTCCCTTTTCTGGGATAATTCCCACCCTCAGCTGGACTTGCAAGTCCCTTCCTAGTAAATTACTCTCTAAGTTTGGTAAATAAATAAAGTCACTCACTACTTGTCGTGAGTTTCCCCATATTTCAACAGTTTTGATGACTGATGCTTTAAATGGTTTTCCTTCTGCTCCTATTACTTCACATACTTTTGTTCCTAAAGTTACTCCTGTTGGGAGCTCTTTGATACTGGATCGGTCTGCTCCTGTATCTACTAAAAATTCATATTCTTCGTGCTGGGGACCCACTTCAAAGTTTACTATGGGCTCTTCATGGTGGTACATTGGGTCCCCTAGTGCATAGAGCCCATGACACCCCTAATCTTCATTATCTTCTCCTCTTAGCAGCTTTTCTAAGGCATCTTGCTCCCTTGCTATTGCTTCATCAAAAGATAGCTTCTGGCAATCCCTTTTTAGATGCCCCGTCTCCCCACAGTAGAAGCACCTCTGATCTCCTCCTAGCTTCTTAGGGGTTACCCAAGGTGGTAAGACATCTCTTTTTCCTTTCTCTGGCCTCACGTTTTCTCTGTTGGGTGGGCTTTGGTTAGATACACTTTCTCTAGCCACAGCTACCATAATTTTCGCTTTTGTTTTGGCTTTCTCTTCCTCCCTTCTTAGATAGACTCTTAGAGCCTCTCTTAACAATTCATTTATTCCTTTCTCTTGCCAGTCTTCTATCCTTTGTAACTTCCTCCGGATATCTGGCCAAGACTTGGTGACAGATGGGGTTTTGAGTAACACTTGGCCCTCAGGACTATCAGGGTCTATGTTAGAATACAACTGGAAGTTTCGTTTTAATCTATTTAGCCAAGTAGCTGGGGTCTCATCTTTCCCTTGCATGCTGTCGAAAGCTAGTTTCATATTACTGTTACGGGGAACTGACTCCTTAATGCCTCTGACCATCAAATTTCGGTAATCATCCATATTTCTCCTGTCTTCTTCCCTATTTGGGCTCCATCTCGGGTTGGCTACTAGTAGTTTGTGATCACCAGGGGGGCTCATTCTGTTCTCCCTCTCCCAAATTTGCATCCCCGCAGTCTGAATCATCTTCACCTCCTCTGGGCTGAATAGAATTTTAAGGATTGAATTTAGCTCTCCCCATGTATAGGTGTTAGGGCCTAAAAATTGGTCTACTTGGTTGGATACTCCTAATGGGTCTTCCACTAAGTTCCCTAATTCTTTTTTAAAGTTCCTGACCTCTGAGGCTGTCAGGGTTGCATCCACAAATCCTACTCCTCCTGTGGCTCCACCCATCAGAACTTCCCTTAGGGGAAAAAGCTTGGTTCTCGACCAGGTGTTACAATAAGGCCCTCCTGGGGTCCCAGTCACTTGGGATGCATCCATGGGTATATGGTATTGATTATTTTCGGGGAAGGGTTCTATACTTGAGGTGGGTACACCTAATTCCCAATTAGGAGGTGGTGCTGGGACCATGGATGGAGAGGGAGAGGAAATCTGGCTAGCATTAGGGTAAGCTGGTGCTGTTGTTGAGTAGAAGGGGTTAGTACTTAATTGGGGTGCATTCATTGAAGAACTAGTCAGAGAGGGGGCAGGGGTTCGTGATTGGGGAGGTTGGGCGGGATGTACAGGTGAGACTTGAGGATTGGGAGGAGGAACAGAGGAACTAGTTTGGGAAAGTTGAGGAGGATTTATAAGTAGGACTGCAGGAATTAGGAGGAGGAATAGGGGTTACAATCTGGGGATGCTGAAAGAGGTCTGCAGGTGGGTTCTGAGGGATAGCTTGAGGTATATCTGGGTAGACAGGGGGAGGAGGTAAATGGCTGAGAGGATCCCAGGTGGGGCTATCTTCTTTCTCTTTCTTATTGCCTTTTTCTTCCTGTCCTCGTAACTTACAGATCTTTGCTTTCTCACTTCTATTGCTCTGTTCTTGACAACAGGCAGCATAGTGTATCTGTTCTATATTCCCACGAGTTCTTAAATATTGATTTAACTGGGCACACATGCAGGGGTTGGTGGTTCCACACCATGGCCACTCCCCAGGTAGACTTAGAGTAGGCCATATTTCTACACAATAGTGTATAATTTTTATTTTATTTAAAGTCCTAGTACTCTCCTCTTTGTCCCACTGCTCTAACATCTTTCCTAGTGGACTGCCTGGAGGGATGTTGGTTATCTTCCCTCTCTCCTGCTCTTTAATATTCTTTGGCTTACTCATACAAGTACCCATTCTCACTTGGTCAAAAAAAAGCTTTCTATGGTGCCCTTACCCAAACAGAAAGTCTAATACAGGGCAACATAAACTAAAATTATTTGACCTTTTTCTTAACTAAACTTCCTTAAGGTGCCCCTACATGAACATAAATCTAAAGACGGGCAACTCAAATTCTCAATTCAACTCACTCTCACCACAAGCACCCATGAATAGCTCCGATGACCTGCCCTCAGGGTTTGGGCACTACTCCCATCAGTACTTGGAGTGCCCTGGATGTAGCTTGGCGACCCACCCTTAGGGCCTAAGCCACTACCCCCAGTCAGCACTCTTTTCCACTCCTGTACATCAGGCAAATCCCTGTAAGTGGCCGGTGAACCAGGGCCCAAGGTTCGAATTACCACCTACGGCTAGGACTCTGACGTACAGTGTGCGACTCACTCACACTTCCTATTGTTAAGTCCCTCGCACTTTGGAACTTCCCTAACTCTCACTCCCCTGCACCCAGACAGCGTCCTTTTGGGCACCCCCGACCAGTTCTACCTCTCCGTACCCAGAAAGCATACCCTCTCTCTGGGCACCCCCGACCAGTACGAAACCCTTGAACCCGGAAAGCACACCCAAAATACCCCCGACCAATGCAGACTCTCTACACTTGCAAAGCGTACCCCTCCTCTGGGTACCCCTGACCAGTGTGGTCTCTCTGGTACCCTGTCGGTTACCCTAGCTGGTAACCTTGGTCAGTACCCCTTGTTCTCCCCACACCCTGCTGCTAGCCGGTACCTGGACTCTCCATAGAGAAGCTATGCAACCCGCCATTGGAGTCCTAGCCACCCTAGCTTGTACCTGGCTCTTGTGCTGGGGCTGGGCAAACAGGAGGAAGTGGACGGGATGCCTCCTGCTGGGACACAATCCCTGGCACCCCATGCACTTGAGGTGACCAGAGCGGTCTACCCTTCCAGATCTAATGGGGGGACCTATATCACCACTCGCCCTATGACGTGCCACACACTCCCTAAGCAGCCTCCACACGTCTGGAGGGGGGCCCACTACACCCTTGGAGATGCTTCTCTCACACTATTCCCTTTCGCTTCCCTCCATTCCTGGCCGGCCCCCTCACGGGAGTCCGGAACCACGGTAATGGGAGGTCCACACTCGCTCCAGAGATCTGAGCTACCAGTCCCTGTCTCACTCACGCTACATTTGCATGCCTCGACTCCCACCACCGGTTGCTTACCGATGCTCCAAGGCGGTGTTCCGCGGCGTCCTCGTGCTCTGGGATGGCCAGCTGTCCAGGAGGCCCAGGGTCAGGCGGTGCCTTCCCTCCCGTGGTCCTCTTCTGATGTGGCTTTTTTTATCCCGGATGAGCCCCCAAAATTGTAGTGAATAAACAGGGCAGGAGATACTATTAGCTCCTTTAAATGCCTTTATTGTAAAGGGGAAGAGCTCAAGGGATTGCCTACGCCCCCACTGCTCCATTGAACACCACCGAGGAGAAGGTTTGTATCGTTCCTCCTGCTGAGCTGCTGCAGGGCCGGGAGTTCTCCCTCACAGGGATTCCCAGGAACTCAGTCTGCTGGTCTTAACCTAGGGGGTGTGCCTCCTTTCAGGCACCTTTCAGGTCACAGCAAGAGCACGCTAACAAGTTGGAGACCATCTCCGGGCAGCTGGGCGTCCCGCTCTTACAAAAGTGTCCTTCATAGGTCTAGATCTCGCGTGGGCTCGTCACTCTAGGGACTTTTTGGGGTCAACTGGGCTTCTGCTTGGAGCGGAGCATTATGGGAGTTGCAGCAATTTACATAAGGGCGGTAGCGGCGACTTGACAGGCAGGATGTCAGGCGGAAACAGGAAGAAGAGCAGGTGAAGAGCAAACAAGGGAGCAGCAGAGGCTTAACTTGAGGAAAGGTAAGGATTTTTGGGACTTTTTCTGGGAAATAGACATGCAACCTACAACTGGGATTTTTGGAGTACAGGTGGGGTACAGACCATTCAGGATATTAATACATTCTTAATACAGCAACTAATAAGGCACAATCATGAGTTCTTAATACCTTGAACATTTAACATGTAACTAGGAATCTTTGGATTTTATTCACTTCAGTTGGTGCACCGGAGTTAATCCGCCATGAGCGCTGGTAAGCCGGAGAGGGCCGGGGAGCCAGCCGTCACGCACAAAAGAAAAGTTGTTGAGCTTCTCTTCGGCGGGGCTGGCAGGCGGCGGTTCCCCTTCCTGGCCCGGGGCCACCCCACGTCACCGCGCCGGAGCCGCGCTCGTTAAAGGCGCACGGCACAGAAACCTCCGGCGCCTCGCCGTGGGGAGGGGAATCGTCCGACCCTGGACGCTCTCACTGCCGCCACCGTGCCCAGGCCCTGAGTGACGGGGAGCTGCTGCGGCCGGCACAGACCCGCTCCCTGCCCCAGCGCAGCTCAAGAAAAGCCAGGGCTCGGCAGAGAATGGCTCCCGATGCTACGTCTCCCTCTGGCCTGACTGGAGTCACATCCCAGCTGACCCCTGAAAAACTCCCCCCGATACGCACGCACCCCACGGCCACGAAGTCAACGGGAACCGGACTCTACGGGTCGCCAGCTACACCAGGGACGTGTCGGGCGAAGAAGGGACGCTCACTCCTCGCTGCTGTTTGGGAGACCCTCGGAAGTCATCTCCGCAGCGTCTGGGTTGCCTGAAGCCGCTCAGGAGGGGGCTGCCCCGAGCACGGCACAGGAAGGGCACAAGGTTCTCACAAACCGGCGCTGGGGGCAGCAAGAGGAACTCGGGAGGAACGCGGCCACTGAATGCCGCTGGCGAAGGCTCCAACTTCGCCAAGCCGCGGGAAATGAAGAACCACACTCCCGAGACAACGCTCCGGCCGGGACCCCCCCGGCCTTAGGGAAGGGGACGGCGCTGAGTTGGCCCAAGACGGAAGCTGTGCCACAGTCGTGCCCGGAGCCCGAGGGTTTCGCGCCTTGCCCGCCTGTGGCACAGCCTCGCTCAGCGGCCCTGAACAGCCGCCAAGGGAATCACCGGGGCCCGCCCCGCCTCAGCTTTCCCCGTACCGTGACCGTGGCTGGAGATCGTGTCCGTCTTCGGCGTCACCGGGGCCGCCGGGGCTCCACTCGCACTGGACCTGGACCAGCCTGAAGCCACCAGTCCCCCGGCCGCCGCCGCTCTTATTCGAACGGCAGCGCCCACCCCCGCTCCTGCCCATTGGGCACCCCGGGCCAGTGGGCGTCAGGCGGGCCGGGTGCGGCACACATGTCGGACTGCAGGGGGCGCGCTCTGCCGGTCACCGGGACACGCGGGACCCTGTGCTACTATGGGACACATGGAATAGTCCAAGCGAGGGAAGCCCTAGTGTTGAGGGGGTTATAGGGCTGCCTGAGGCCAAGGGGAACCGAGGCAGCGGCCTCCCGTGAAGGTGGAGTGACACAGGGGACCAGGGAGTGTGTGGGAGTGTGGGTCTCACACCCTCACACAGAGGTGAGGACACATGATGGGGGGGCTTATGTGACAAGTGGAGGGGGTTGTGTGGGTCACATACAGGCCACTGAGTACTGGAAGCCCACAGTGAGTCAGGGGACATGTGGAGGACTCTGGCGGTGTGTCACATGCAGACACTTCACTCTGCCCTGCAGTGCCAGCTAGGCAGGGGTCCTCAGCAGCCCCAAAACCTGTCCTGACCTACTAGAGAGTGGGGCCTCATCTCATCTGGGGGGTCCTGGGCTTGTCCCCATGGCCGCAGACCTATTTCATCCTGTAGAGGCCCAGAGAAGTTTAGTCACGGACTGGATTGTGGTGGAGCATGCCCCTGCCAATGCCCAGGCCCCACCAAGACCTGAGAAATGCTTGTCAGGCCATGGCCTTCACAAACAGCACCTGGGCTAAGCACTTTTTGAGCTTATTGGATATAATCTGTTCCAAGGAACTAATAGATGTTTATCAAGAATCTGTTTTTCAATGAACAGACTTGGAAACTTATTTTCCTTGCCTGAGTAATAACCCAAGTGGAATAGTATTTTTGTTGTTGAATCTTCAACCAACTCAAATTGTGGCCAGGATGGAAAATTACTATGACTAAAGACCACTCTCTTGTGACCTTCTTGACACAAATCCGAAGTAAGACCTTTGGAGCTCTCAATTATAAGGGGCTAATGCATACTAAAGCCCAATCTCTAAAGACCCTATAAACTGCAGTACAAAATCTTACTGAGCATTCTATTCCCAGATCATAAGAAAGCTAATGTGTATGTCTCAAACATAGATAATGGGATGGCTGCAGAGTCAAGGACTGTTGGTAATAAACAAGAGCTGTGGATATTAACACACCACGAGAAAGAAGGAGATGTGGCTGAAGAAGGAGGGGCAAGGTGAGATAGGGCAGCACGGGAAAACATCCTTGTTGTAGCTCCTGCTGTTACGCACAAGACAGTACAGCATAAGCAGAGCACTGAGTGGCAGGAAGTGGGCACGCATTATAGGGTGGTATACAACCCAAAAGCCCTCTGACCCATTTCCAGGAAGATCTGAAAGAACAGACGGTGCACGATAACTAATTTGCACAGAAAATGAGAAATCCATCTTCAGGATGGGGAAACCTATCCATGAAAAGGTACCCTGCAATTTCCATGCCATGTGTGTCATTTACTCATAAAACTTTCTGATTATTTGCAAACCCTCTGACTTTTGACCTTCCTTTCATGAATCTTAGGTGCTTCTTTCCTCTTAAAGGTGGGTCATCATACATTCCCTGTCCGCTTGTCCTCTTGGCCCTGTGGGACACGATCGAAGAGGTGACAAGGGACACACAGATGTGTGTACCCCCCCCACCAGGGCATGGCACCCCCATCATGTCCATGCTGTGTCCAACAGAGAAGAGTGGAGACAGGCACTAGATGAATGTGGCTTTATCTACTGTGGCAAAAAAATAATAGTTATTAAAAAAACAACCAAAACCAAAATAACAACCAAAATAAAGGTCTAAACATGTAAAAAGGAGAAGGGATGGTGCTGGAGTCACCAGGCCCCACGCAGAGCATCACATCTGCCTGGCTCCAGCCCACCCGTCCTGGTGACCTGGCACACGGTGCTGACCCACACCAGGGCCTCCTTGCACCAGCTGTTCCCTTTGTGCTCATCCCCGTGCAAGGCAAGTGTCCAGCTGACACAGCCTCCTCCCCATGCACACCCAGCCAGCCACACACCCACGAGGAGGAGAAAGCCTCAAGCAATGCAGGTGGGCTTGACGTGCCAATGACGGGTGCCTTGGCATTTAGTAGGAAAGAGGGTATCTGTCCAAGTTCTGTGGCAGCAGCATGGGGAGGGAAGGGATAAAGAGAAAAAAAATGGGGAAAACCCAAAAACAACCCAAAAGCTGTGAAACAGCGGTGGTGAGGGCAGATTCAGGGGATGCCAAACTGTACAACCAGTTCTTCTTTGGCGTCGACACGGATCTGTGAGAGCGCACTGAAGGCGTAGGCAGCTATCCGGGACACCTGTGGGCACGAGGACATGGCTGTGTCACTGGTGGCTACCGAAACTCCTGGTGATCCCAAAGAAACTGTCGCAGGTGGTTAGCCTCCAGCCCTAACGAGCCCCTAAGCCTCTCCTGGGCTTTGCCCCCTCCTCTAACAAGGCCTAAAACCTGACCTAGGCTTTGCCCTCAGCTCTAACAAGTTGTGTCAGGGCTCTGGGCCAGCCCGGAGGTCATCACTGCTCCTCCAGGATGAGAACGTGTCTCTGGGGAGCATCTCAAGGGCTCAGGGCCCACCCCAGTGCTGCTCACCTGCTGCAGGTCTGCAAAGGGGACAGGGTCGCTGGCGAGCACTTGGTGTGGCTGGTTAGTCAGAGACGGCAGCAGCGGGAGCTTCTTCCAGTGTGTCAGGTTGCTGCTGAGCATGGCCAGGCGTGTGCTGTGAGGGGAGCGCAGCGAACATCAGTGCCACGCCAAGACATGGGAACACCCAGAAGATGGGTGCTGCACCCCCAGGCACCTGGCACCCCTGAGAGAGAAAGGGAGAGCAGTGCTGCTGCACTCACAGCACCCAGCCCTCTTCACTCCCTGCAGCAGGAGGACAAGGGAGCTTCCAGCTCTCCCACACAGGCACCTTTCAAGCAGAAGCAGTCACATCCAGCCCCCCACCATCTGCCCCAAGGGAGCAGGAGCCCTCTGCCATGGGCTCTGCCGCCTGCACTGCCATGGGCCTTCCCTGCGCAGGCTGCACCCTGCTCTCCCAGATGTGGTAGCCCTTCTACGTGCTGAGTTCACTCCCCCAGGCCAAAACCCCGGGACCTGCCAAGGGACACACACGGCTGTGAAGGGACTGTGGGCACCACAGGGGAGAAGCGCAGCTCCTACCTGTACTGCCTGGCTCTGTCCATGTACTCATGCTGCTCCATGCCCTGGGAGTCTGCTGCTGACACGTCGATGATGTTGCTGCAGAGACACAAGACAGTGGCTCCCACTGGAGGCTCGCTGCTCCCCGAGTTCCCTCCCCCTCTCAGAGCATCCTCTGCCCAAGGCAGACAAAATCCAGCACCCTAAAACAAACATCTCAAGGCCAAACTCGCCCAATGAATGCTGCCAGCTGGACACAAGTGTGCCAGGCTGGAGTGGCTGATTGCCAGAAAGGAAATGCCAGGGACTGTTTGCCCACAGCTGCCCTGGGGCAGAGGCAGACAGAGGCTGCAGGAAGCTGGGGGTTGGTCTGGGCTCTGGGGAGCCTGGCATGCAGCCACCTGAGGAAAAAAGGAACCACTGGGAGGACAATGCGCTTGGCAGATGTCCTGAGAGCCTCGGTACCAGGCCCTGGGCTCACAGAGGACCCAGGCGCTTGCCCAGGGCCCTGCCACAGCCCCACTGTGTGCACCCCACAGCAAAGTAGCGCTCAGAGCTGCTCTGGCCCTGCATGTTGGACACACACCAGTGGCCACTAGTTCCCCAATGCCAGCCAGGAGAGCAGAGCATCCCAAAGCCCTCCCAGCCAGGCTGGACACAGCCCTCTCCCCGCATCGCTCCTGCACATTGGAGGAAAAGCCTCCTCAGAAGGGGGTACAGTGTGCTGCCCCCCCAGCCACCCTCTCCACATTCCCATGGACTCACTTTCTTTTCCAAACCCTGCCCCTATTTCCAGCCCAGCAGCCGAGGGGTTACCTCACATCTGGGGTCAGGTCTCTGTGTCCCCATGGGGCTCAAAGCTGAGGGAGGAGGCTGTCTGAGGGCAGAGGGACATGGGAGGCTCAGCCACAGCTCCCCCTTCCCCTTAGCACACACGGCTGATCACCGGGGCCCACAGCCAGGCAGCCCCCCACCTGCCACATCCAGGGTCACCGCTGGTCCCCGAGGCGTGCTGCCTGCCCCATGGGCACAGCCTGAGGCTTACATGGCTGTTTTGGCGAGGATGGAGGACAGCATGGCCTGCTCATCGGTGCGTGCCGACGGGAGATTGTGATAGCTCTGCTCCGCTCCATTCAGCACCTTGTTGGGTGGGCTGGCTGCCGGCTCCAGCAGCCGCTTTGTCTCTTCCTCCTGAGTGAAAGGCAAGAGGAAAATCAGCCCTGCCTTCTCCACACCAGCACCATTAACCCCAAGGATGAGACGACTCTCACCCTTCCCTCACCTGCCAGGAGGGCTGCCTGTGCATCCCAGTTATTAACCCAGCAGAAACCAGAACAGCAGCAGCTCTGCCAGGCACCTCTTTGCCCAAACCTTTTGCTTTTTCCCAGCTGAAGCCCCCCATCCACAAAGGCATCAAGTGTGGCTGAAATCAGGCAGCACATGTGATATCTAACCTAAACCCTCCATGGCACAACCAGAGGCCCTTTCCTCCTGTCCTGTTGCTTGTTCCCTGGGAGCAGAGCCAGACCACCACCTGGCTCCACCCTCCTGTCAGGGAGTTGTGGAGACGGTCACCCCTGAGCCTCTTTTTCTGCAGGCTGAGCGCCCTTGGCTCCTTCAGCCACTCCTTGTGCTCCAGCCCCTTCTCTGAACAAGCTCAAGCTCTTCCGTGTCAGTCTTGTCCAGAAAGGACGCTCAGCCTGTGACCCATTGTGAGCTGGGAGTGCAACCACCCCTCCACAAACGCCGTCGGTGGCATCTCCAGCTCCTCCCCGGCCAGAAGCTTCCTCTCCCCTTCCTCCTGCTGGGAAATGCTGCTGCGATACTCTAGCTCAGGCCCTTCATCTTCCTTTCTCACGACACAAGTGGGAACGGGCCGTCACAGCCGAGCTCTCGCCGCACCCGCGGATTAAGTTTCGCGGGGCAGGTGACAGCCCCAATTCTGCCCCGGCCCCTCAGCTGCGTGGCAGTCACACTGTCCCAAGAAGGAAAAGCTGGCGCTGCTCCCGCCGGTGCCGTCTGAGGCCCCGGACCTCCACCTGCAGCGGGACGGGGAAAGCGTCTGGCACGACCCCCGAACCCCCGCCTCCAGCCCCCATGCAGCACCAGGGGGACACACGAGGCGGCGCGACACGCGCGAGGAACGAGTAACACGAAGGCGGCGACAGGCGGGGGCAGCGCTCAGAGACCGAGCGCTGGGAAGCCGGGCTCCGCCGGCGACGCGCGCCGCCTGCCCCGCCGCGACCGGGCAGCCTCGGTGGGGGGCCAGGAGTGGGGCCGAGAGTCCCTCCCCCGCCGTGGACTCTGTGTCCTCCCGGCGCCAGGCCCACCTGGTCCGAGGCCTCGGCCTCGCTGCTGTAGCAGCAGCCCATGGCGAGCGCGGCCCCGGCTCCGGCACGGGCCCGCCGCGCGGTCACGTGATCGCCGAGTCGTTCCGGTCACGTGAGCGGCGGGGAAACGCGCGCGCGCGCACGCACGCACGCACACAGGCACGCGTACGGCCGCGCCAGCCGCCAGGGGCGCGCGCGGTGATGTCACGTGGGACGGGACGGTGCTCGTCACGCGGCCTTGCGCGCGACGTCACGTGTCTGCCTCCGGTGCCCCGCCCCCTCTTCCCCGCGCTCCCGATGTGTTCGGAGCGCGCTCCCGCGCCCAGACCGCCTGCTCCCAGGGCTCGTAGTGTTTGTTCCCAGTAGCCCCCACGTTCCCAGGTCTTCCTTTGCTCAGAATATAAAGTGGGGCTAGAATGAGGAAGAGGGGGATGTGTGGGGCCGTGGTATTGGTATTTGTATTCCCAAATAACTGTAACGTGTGATGGGGCCTTGCTCTCCTGGAACAGCTGAGCACCTGCTTTCCCATGCGAAGTGGTGACTTAATGCCTTGTTTTGCTTTGCTTGTGTGTCTGGCCTTTGCTTTCCCTATTAATCTGTCTTAATCCCAACCCACGAGTTTTCCAGCTTTTACCCTTCCGACTCTCTCCCAGGCCTTGCTGATGGGGGAGTGGGCAAGCGGATGTGTTGGGCTTGGTTGCTGGCTGGGGCTGAAGCACGACTGTCCTCATTTGTCACCGAGCATGGGGCACTGAGGGTTGAGATAACAACAGAGTAGGTTGGAACCAAATTTGATCTCAGCATTTGCTGTATTAGATCCAGAGCCACTGGTCACAGTGGTGCTTGGTCTGTTCATGTGGATGTGGTACCTAACCTGAAATGAACAGGCTGGACAACTCGGTCCTTTTTGTGCCTTTTATAGGATACCAGCTCTGGGGTGGGGGCTCGGGGGCTGCACACGCCCCTGCCACTGCTCCCACGACGTCGCCAGGAAGGAGGCTGTAGGTCATCCCCTCGGCAAGCCTAGGGCTTCCATCCTCACGGGAATACCGTGGAAACCCTCTTGTGGCTTGTTCTGTGTAGGGGGGTCATCTTGGTCAGGCACTTTCTTGGTGTTGGTTGTGAGGACTTGGAGTATTCTGGCATCGAGGCTAGAAGCATCCTGGTCTTTCTGTTGGTTAGGTTGTGAGGTTCTTTTGTCTTTCTTTTCTCTGATTCGCTTGATCTAGGGGCCCTCTCTGCACTCATAACCCATTTCACCTCGTTTGCATACGGAAGTTGGTTGTACGCAGTGTTGGGGAGCAGCGGCAGTGACCCAACCTGGAGAGTAAAGGGATTACAATATCTGGGTAAGGGATAAACTCAATACAGTTAAGGTCGGCCTACCTACAACAGACATTTGGATACTTAGTGCTTTAACATTATTAACTTCACTTTGTAGCAAACATTGCAACAAACATTACACCTTTAGGCAAATATTACATCCTAACTTTGAAACTCACATTCTACTTAAAAGTCGTTTTTCTTCCTAACATAACCCTGGCTCTATTCCTGTATGTGCTCCTTGGGGTGACATTTTACAGAGCAGGGACAAGGATCGGCATTTCTTTGTTGCGTTACTGTGGGATATGAGTTTATGACATGATAGCGTCAAGGGCAATGAGGGTACTCTGGGGTGTGAATTCAGGTCTGCTCTCCTGCCCTTACTCCAGCACTACCTTTGGGAGTCCATTATTAACAGTACCCAGTCTGTGGGGGGAAGAGGGGAAGGATGATTTTCCCCTTTTTCCTCCTTCAGCCCTCTTACAACAGCTTTTGAGAATTTTGAATTCCCTTTGGACGGTAAGGAAAGCATGTTCTTGTTGATATGTGTGGTATGTCTCAGTGCAGTCCACACTCTGTTTGAAGTCACATTTGAAGGCAGAACAGAGGTTTCCAAGAAGGCCATTCAGAGACCTATCCCAAGGGGGAACAGTCATGAGTGGCATGGAATGTGCCAGAAAACTGGCCAATTTGTTTAGAAATTCTCTGCTCCAGTGGTTGGGAGTTCACCCCTGAACAACTACAGGACTCTGATAAAGTGACATTATATTTGTAAGGAGAATGCTGTGGCAGCTCCAGAGGTGAGCAGCTTACTGCAGTGTGTTGGGCCCTGGTTACTCTTTATTGGACACTGGTGGTCAGTAGAGAGCACCCTCGGGGGGAGGAGGAGGAAACAGAGCAACAGGCGCCATGGCCACGCCAACTGCAGCTGAAGCGGGGGAACAACCCACGCTGGGAGCAGTCACCCCTGCATGGAAGGAGGAACCCAAGACAAAATCAGTACAGTTAGTGAGGGATGGCAAAGCAGGGCCCTCAGAACAGGAGGAGGAGGCAGGGCCAGAGAAAATCACCTGGTCCTTGTCCCGGGGTGAGCTGTAAGATGTGTGAAAAGGTTCCAGCCACCAGTTAGGTGAGCCCCTGGTGACCTGGCTACTCCAGTGCTGGGATATCCTGGCCCACAATATGGAAGGGGATGGTAGTGAAGCCAAGCAACTGGGATCCTTGTCCTGGGATGTGAACATTGACAAGGGCATTGGGAAGAGGACAAAAACTCCCAGGCTCTGAAGGCAACTCCTGTCAAGCATGAGGGAAAGGCACTCTCTCAAGGATGATTGAGTAGTGCACTGAGACAAGTGGAACACCATGGAGCAAGGTACCCAGTATCTTGGAGAGAACAAGCTGTGCTGGAGGTTGAGTCTACTATAGGGGTTCAAATAACAAAGTCCTCTGTAGGCCCAGATGTCCAGTGTACACAGTCCTTGTGGCACAAGTTTGGACAGAGCATGCCCTTGTCATACACCGAACTCGCTGTCGAGGAGATTGGCAGAGGGAGCCGTCTGGTATCATCTGTTGTTGGGATGGGGGTCTTCCATGTGAATATTTTCTTTTCTTGTACCCCCTGTCATTACTATTTCTGCTGTTACTGTTCATTTTCTTATAGCCAGTAAATTGTTCTTATCTCAACCTGAAATCTTTACCTTTTGTGCCCCCAATTCTCCTCTCCATCCTGCTGCTGTGGGAAGTGAGAGAGGAAAGCAGGGGAGCAAGAGAATGAGCATGGTTTGGAGGGTCTCGGTGGGGGCACCGAACAGGGGAGTACCATTCCTAAACCACCACAGATCCCAGAACCCTCCACACCCCCAGTGCTCCCAATGCCCCCATGTTCCCCAGGCCCACAGTGTCCCCAGTGTCCACTGATTCCCACTCATCCCGGTGCCCAGTGCTTCTGGCTCCCTGTGCTCCTGTTGCTCAGTGTTTCCAGTACCCAATGTTCTCAGTGCACAGTGAGAAGACTCCAGCTCTGGTGTCAGGACCACAGATCCTAATACTGCACACCAGTACTGGGACCCCAGCCACACTGTTGGTACCCCAGGCCCCAGTATCAGCACCCCAGCCCCAGGACCCCTTGTGCAGTGCAGGACTACCTCCCAGCCCCTGCCTGACCCTGTCTCCCTTGCCAGCCACACTGAGCTGGTAACTGGAGCTCGGATAGCAGGTGCAGATGAGGTGACACCATCAATAAATAACTGAGTGGCAGCAGGGTTCCACACAGGACTGCCTGCCTCTGCCTGCCTGGAGTGTGGGGACAGGTAAGTGCCACCCCCATTGCCCTATTCTGTCGCTGTGGCTGGGCACCCCCAACAGCTCATGGTGTCAGCAGCAGGGTGTGAGGTGCAGGTTATGGGGGGTGGGAGCAGCAAAGCTGGACCAAGGGGGTGCAAGGGGCTGGGCTGTACAAGGCCCCTCACAGCAACACAATCCCGTGGGATGCCAGCCCTGCCAACCCAAATATCTGGACCCTGGCAGGTGGGTTCCCAGCACTCCCCAGCCCCGGCACAGGGACCTCCACAGCATCCTGGGAAGGGCATTCTCTCCCTGCAGGCCCAGCAGCAGTGGAGCCCAGGGAAAGCAGGGAAAGGTTCTTCCAGGGAGTGTACAGTACAGCCAACTCATGGCATGAGTGGGAGCTGTGAGGCTGACACCCTGGGAGGATGCCCTACCACAGCATCCCCTGTGAGGGGATAGATTTGCCTTGTTATGGTTTAGGGATCACAATGCTTCAACGACCTCTGCACAGGGGAGATTTTCAAAGCCTGGGCCCTAGGCTATGCTACTGATAGTGGACACAAAGGGTGCAGAACTTCCCATTTGGCAGAACTCCTAAGATAAGTAGGAAACGGACAAAGTCAACCCAGCAACTGTGCAAGAATCACAGCCTCACTCGCTTGTGATGGTGTCTCCGGCGATTGCCCTGGCCTTCCTCCCCTTCATTGTCACCCTGCTGATCCGGTACCGGCACTACCTGATGCTGCTGTACCGGGCAGTGCTGGTGGTCTGGCTGCGGGACCGGCTCACCGGCACCACGCGGGAGCAGCGTGCCTTCCAGTACCTGTTGACACATGCCATCCCTGGGGACCCCCACCACATCCTCCAGACCTTCGATCAGTGGTGCTACCACTGTGAGCACCTCAGCTGCGTGGGGCCTGACAAAGGTGAGTGCCACCCTTGCTTGCCCACACCACACGGGTCATGGCACTGGGCATGGCCATAACACCATCATTATGGCCGTGGCGCTGCTGACACAGCTGTGGCACTGCCAGCATGGCCACAGCACCACTGGCACAGCCATGACACCATTGGCACGGCCACGACACCTCTGTCATGGCTGTGAAAGCGTTGGTGTGGTCACAGCACCATTGGCATGGCAGTGGCACTGTTGATGCAGCCATAGTATTTATTGTTGGCATGATTGTGGCACCATTGACATGGCCATTGCACTGCCAGCACAGCCATGGCACTTGGTATGGCTGTGGCATCATCGACCTGGCTGTGGCATTTCTGGCATCCCTCTGGGCACTGGGAACTGCTTGGCACCTTTGCCCTGCCAGGGGCTGGGGTGGCACAGGTTTGTGGGTGCTGAGAGGCACGTGCCATGTCAGGGCGGATCGTGGAGCGGGTGCTGTTGGAGCAGGCACCACTGCGGGTGCTGGAGCTGGGCACATACTGTGGTTATGGCACCGTGCTGCTGGCGCAGGGGCTGCCCCCAGGTGCCCGTCTCTACACCATCGAGGGGGACCCACAACACGCTGCCGTGGCCGAGAAGGTCATCCGCCTGGCCGGCTTCAGCGAGCAGATGGTGAGCACTCGGGCACTGGGATAAAGCCCAGCTCTGCACCTGAAACCGGGGAGGAGACGGGTGGGAGTCCTTCACTGCTGTGGCAGGGACTGCAGCACCTGCTGGGCAGTGCATGTGGGAAGAGAAAGGTCCTGTCCCACGTGGACCTCTCACCACCCTGTGAAGCAGGGTGGTGAGTGGGCACTCTGACACCCTGCCCCAGTGACTGAGGGTGCTGCAGCACAGGTGGAGCTGATTGTGGGCCCCTCGGAGGAGGTGATACCCCACCTGCGGGAGAAGCACGGCCTGATGAATGCCAACTTGGTTTTCATGGATCACTGGAAACGCTGCTACCTGCGGGACCTACAGTTGCTGGAAAGCCACCAGCTGCTGGCTGAGGGGGCCACCATTCTGGCCGATAACGTTCTCTTCCCTGGGGCACCCCACTTCCTGCAGTACGCCAAGACCTGCGGCAAATACCACTGCAAGGTGCACCGCGCCAGGCTGGAGTACTTCCGCAGCATTCCTGACGGTATCGCTGAGCTCCGCTATACCGGTCCCCACTGAGCAGGCGGCAAGCCTCTGCCTTGTGGTGGCCACGGCTACCACAGGAGTGCCAGGTCCCCAACCCCCTGCTTCAGCCTCAACATGGCCTCTGGAAGAAACACAATGGCTGCTGTGGTCTGTGGTGGGGCGCAGTGGGTAATGATGGGGCTCGTTCCCCGTAGTGCTCCTGCCTGCAGTGCACAGGGAGGTCGGCCAGCCACACCACTGGATGGTGGGGAGCAGCCTTGCACTTGCCTGGGTGGTACCCCCTGCCTGCCCTGGTGGCCTCAGACACCAGATTTGGGGTTGTTTTCTTGAAAACTGAGTTTATTAGAAAAGATGTGTCAGCTCCAATGTGCCAGCTGGCAGTCTCCCCTCTGGCTCCCCCGGGGGGCTTCCCTCTGAACCCCCTGCCCCACATAGCACCCAAGGCAGGAGGAGCTTCACTGAACTGTCCCCCAGAGCCGTGGGGGGCAAAGGCTCTCCCCCAGCCTCCGGTTTGGTGTGGTTGTGGCAGAATCAGATCATCCACTGGTCCTGATCCTGCTCTGTCCCCTCCATGTCCACCTGGGAAAGAAAGAGGTTTGAGATTTCCCACCAGAGCGAGAACCCAACAGAGGAAGACAAGGAGAGAAAATAGCCCCCAGAGCTCACGCTCAAGGTCGCACACTCTTCACATCCCCTGCTTTGGGGTCTTGTACTATTTACCTCATTGATCTCCCCATCATCAGGAGACTCATTATAATCATTCATCTCGTCCATATCCTGCATGTCCTCATCATCTTCTGAGTCCTCTTCACTGTCTTCATCATCTTCATCATCCTCCTCCTCCTCATCATCATAGTGCTGTGGACACAACAGCTCCAGCAACCCCATCTGCCCCCCAAGTCCTGCGGCATCCGCCCACTTCCCTGCCCACACACCCACCTCGGACGCTGGCTTTCCTATGGGCACCAAGTTGTTGTCCTTCTCAGCGATGCTCTGGAGCTGGGGAAGGGAGAGAGGCGGGTGAGCACCCCGGCAGCTCCATGATACGCCGCCATCAAACAGGCCCTTCCGGCTCAGCTGCCGGCTTGTGTCGCTTCCTGACCATGCTATTTCCAGCTCGAGTCCTGCTGCCTCCCGGGCATCCCCCAGCCAAGCAGGGAAGAGCAGCTACACACACCTGCCTGAACACCCTGGCAACAGGCAGGGCGGTGCCAATGCCCCTCTGGGGCAGAGAGGGTTCGAGGTGTCCCCATGTGTGGCATGAGGAGCTCAAACACAAAGCTTATGTATTTCTTTATTGAAAAAGAACCAAATCTGAGACATCTGATGAGCCACACGAGCACAACCACAGCAGATAATTAAAGCTCAATTAAAATACGTCAGCACCTCCACCCCGAGGGACCTGGAACCTCTTCTAAGTGCTGGGGTTTTAATCGATTTAAACTTTATTATTTAATTATAAGAACTTAATTACTGAGACTTTTTTAAAACTTTAATCAAATAGATGTTCTTCCCCCCCATACTCAGAGGCACTGTAGCACCAAACCACGCTCACACTTGTCAGTTACCAGGATCAGAAACCGCTCCTCCCCTCCCTCAGGAAATCAGTTAATTAATTAATTGGGAGCTGGCGCAGGAACCTCGGTTCAGCAGCATCTTATCAACTAACCCCCCCACAGTAAACGGGGAGCTCCGGTAACAGCCCGCACCGAGCCAGTGTGACACACGGATGACGGACACGAGAGCAGCGGTGCCCGAGCCGGCGCCGAAACACGGGCACAGCCGGTGAACACGCGAGGGGAGCGACGCACCGCAGGAGCTCCGTGTGCCGGGACGCCCGCGAACCCCCGCCCCGGGCACGGCCTCCGGGCTGCAACGAGCCCGCTGAAGGAGCGGGGACAGTTCCCCAGCCCCAAACCCGTTCCCTGCCTCCTGACACCCGGCCCGGCGGCCCCACATCTCCCCCCACCCCAGTGCCCACCCAGGCCTGGTGCTGCTGCTCCTGCTGCTGCAGCTCGGTCTCGTCAACGCACGGCCGGTCGAGGTTGAACCAGAGGGACTCGGTGAGGCGGGGCAGGAGTGAGGGGAACAGTGTGGACATGGCGGGAGCAGCGGGAGCACGGCCAGGCCGGCGCCGGCCGCCGAGCCGGAAGTTGAGTCCAACCCGGAACCTGTTACAGCGCACAGAGCATGCGCAGAGGGAGGGCGGTTGTGTCTGGCGGAGACAGGCCCACAATGGGACGAATAGGTGGGGCGTGGCCTAAAACGTGGCCGTGTGATTGACAGGTGCCGGGGCTGAGTGACAGCCCCGCGGGCGGGGCCCCCCGCGCGCCCGAGCCTGGGGCCGCCGTGACGGCCCGGGCCTGCGTGACCATCCCTGGAGTTCTCTGTGACCCCCTGCGACTATGTGTCCGCAATGGGGAGGATCTGTGAGCCAGGTGAGGGGGTAGTTGTGATCCCCACAGAGTATCTGTGCCCCCCTTGTGGTATCTGTGAGTAATGGTGGGTATGTGACTCCCACGGGGTACCAGTGACCCCAGTGGGGAGACATCTGTGATCCTCATGGGGGTATCTGCTCCTTTGGGTGCAGCTGTCATCCATGGGTGCGGGTATCTGTCATCCGTGAGGGGGGATATCTGTGACCCCACTGGGGGATATCTTTCCCCTCTCCTCAGGGCATCTGTGACCCCCAGGGCATGTCTGGCCCCCCCATCACGTGTGACCTTGGAAGTATCTGCCACTTCCAGGGTATCTTCCCTCCCTTCCCCCTGCTCCCCCCTGAGGCATGTCTCACACTGGAGGGTTTCTGTCCCTCCCCAGCCACAGGTGGCTGCTCTCCCCCGGGGCTATCTGCTCCCCACTCCATGGGACACTTGTGATCCCCTGGAGTACCTGTAATTCAGTGAGGGGTACTTGTCTCTACCCTGTGGCCATCTGTGACCCCACAGGGGTACCTGTCCCCACGAGCAGCATCTCTTACCCACTATGGTGTTCCCGCCCCGGTCACTCACAGGGACCCTGTGGTGTTGGGGGCCAGGTCCTGTCCCTTGTGCTGGTGTCAGGGAATCAGGGAATCAGGCCACCTCCCACGGGAGGGAAGGAAAAACAGCCACAGGTGGATTTTGGCTGGTGCTGGCCCCAGCCAGGCACCAGGAGGATGAATCCCAGCTGCATGCGGAGCTGGGCGGGGGCTGTGATAGGCAGGAGTGTCAAGTTAGGACACAGCGGGGTGCCAGGGCAGGGTGCACTGTCTCCTCCCTGCCCTCAGTGCTGCCCAATCCGCCACATTCCCACATCCCGTGATCAGTGGCCAAGGGTTGTGCTGCGCCACAAACTTTGAGACGAGCTGTGCTCGTCCCACGGCACCTGGAGCCCAGCTGCCCCCCAGGTAAGAGCCTTGACCCCGACACCCCCCAGCTAAGATCCCTGACCCCACTGTTGGTGGTCCTGGGCAGTGACCACGCGCTGCCGCGCTTCCACGTGCACCATGGGGGACTTTGTCCCTGCTGTCACCACATCTCCCAGTGCTGCCGTCCTGACCTGCAGTCGCCCCGGCAGAGCGATGGCAGCGGTATTGGCTCTGCTGCTGCTGGTGGCCTGGCCAGCTGCCGCCGCAGCAGCAACGGTGACGCAGGACTCGCTGCTCAACGTCTGCATGGACGCCAAGCACCACAAAACAGACCCTGGCCCTGAGGGGCAGCTCTATGGGCAGGTACGGTCCTCATCCACTGCAGCAGCACCCACCAGTGTCACTTGCTGTGGGGTCACCAGGATGGAGGCTGGGGGGCTCTGTGCCCCGACATGAATTCTGTCACCCAGTGTCACCCACTCATGGGCACCGGTGCTTTCCCTGGACCCACAGCAGGTCCCAGCTGAGCCCTGGTGGGTCCTGATGGGTCCCAGCTGAGCCCCAGCTGCCCTGGCGCAGTGTGCCCTCTGGAAGGACAATGCCTGCTGCACTGCCAACACCAGTTTGGAAGCCCACCAGGACCAGTCCTACCTGTACAACTTCAACTGGGACCACTGTGGGGCCATGCCAGACAAGTGCAAGCGCCACTTCATCCTGGACACCTGTCTGTATGAGTGCTCCCCTAACCTGGGGCCATGGATCGACCAGGTAGGTGCAGATCCCACCCTCACACCAACCAACAGGATCCCTGGGGTGAACTGGGGGAAACTGGCGGCTCTGCAGGCAGACAGCAGCTGGCGGAAGGAGCGGATCCGGGATGTGCCACTGTGCCAGGAGGACGGTGAGCAGTGGTATGAGGATTGCCAGGATGCTGTCACATGCAAGGTCAACTGGCACAAGGGCTGGAACTGGACTACAGGTGAGGGGGATTGTGGGGCACCCCCCATCATGCCTTGACACTCCTGTGGGTCTCCAGTCACCCTCCATCTTGCTCCAGGGGTGGTTGTGTGCACCCTTATGGGGCCCAACTTCAGCCCCTCTTGGGCCCGGTGGCTCTCAGAGAGGGAGTTCTGGAGGCTGGTGACAAGGCTGTCCAGCTGCTGCTTCTCCTCCTCCAGCTGCACTCCTTTGGCCGTGAGGCTGGACACCTCCTGCTTCAGCTCCTCCAGCTGGCAAAGAGAAGAGCAGAGACACGGTATTGTCTCTGAGTGAGACAGACACAGTGCTGCTCAGCAGTAGCCAAAACTACCGGTGTGTTACCAACACCTTTCCAGCTACCCATGCAAAGCACAGCACTGTGAAAGCTTCTAAGGGAAAAGGAACTCTTAACATTTCCCCCCAGTAAGGGTCTGGGAGTGCACAAGATCCTGGGAGCAGACACAATGAGGCCAAGGGACCCAAATTAACCAAAGGGATATTCCACACCTTATGATGTCAGCTCAGATAGAAAAGCTAAGGGACGTAGGAGGAACAGGGGGCATTCACTATTTTAGTCTTGGCCTTCTGGAGCAACCACTCCACGTGCTGAAGCCCTGCTTCCCAGGACGTGTCCAAACATCACTCGCCGATGGGAACTAGAGATTACCTTTTCTCTTTGCTTATGCACATGTGAACTTTCACTTTTCCTTTTTTGCTTTAGTAAATTGCCTTGTCTCAACCTACTAGCTCTTTTCCATCTTATTTTTCTCTCCCCTGTCCTGCTGGGAAGGGGAGTGATAGTGGGGCTCGGTGGGCACCTGGTGCCCAGCCAAGATCAGACTACTACAGGGACAAAACAGGTACCCCCTAGGTGCTCCTCAAGCTGTAACCAGCATGCTCACCAGAGCCCCATGTGCTGCATCCCACTGGGAGCTGCCCAGTGCATCTCTCCCCTCCCTCCCATCACACCCCCAGCACACCTTGCTTTCCCCTCAGCCTTGCCACTCTGCTCCCTTGGACCAAACACCTTCTTCTCGCCCTGCAGGAGATGCTCCCTTCACAACCAATTCATGTTGTGGGAGGCTGGGGGAGCCACCAGCTCCCTGGGAGCAGTATTTGTTAATTCAGCCCAAAAGGGCTTTGCACTCTTCAGAGTGCTCAGCCCCACATCCCCTATCCAGCAGCAGAGAGCAGCAGGCTCTGCCCCACATGACTTTGCCATGCATCTCCTGGCACCTGCTGCTCTCTCCAACTGGACTAGTTTACCATCCAAGCCATCAGGGCTGCAGGAGCCCCAATGTACCTTCAAAATGTCCCCCATGACTTCTCCCTTCTCCTGGGTGCTGCACTCTTCCAGCTTGGCCAGCTGGTCCTCCAGCACAGAAATCCTTCCCTGTAGAATCTCGATTTTCTCTTCTGAGCATTTCTGGGGACAGAGATGGGACTGAGCATGGTGCAAGACAGAAGAGCCAAGCAACCAAGGAGAGGCACAGTCACCCAGTCTGGACTGACACCATGCTTTCCCAGCAGCTTTGTCTCTCCCCACTGCAAGGACAGCAGCCTGTCCCACCACTGGGAAGCTTTTCTAGCAACAAGGAGAGGCTTCCCACAGGAGCTGACAGTTACACAGCTTCTCCCCGTGTGCTGGCACAAATGGGCAGGAGGCTCCTGGCTGCTGCACCCTGCTTGCAGCTGGCATGTCCCCCAGCTGGGGGGGCTGTGGGGGAGGTACAGGGGAGCACCCACCACTGCCCAGGCCCCCTGACCTTATCCTGCAGGGCAGCATGCAGCTCCTTCTCCAGCTGCCGCTGCTTTTCCTGTGACTGTGCCATGGCACTGTTGTGCTCCTCCGAGAGCTCATTCAGGGCTCGCTGCAGCTGGACCATATTGCTGGCAATCTCCCGTAGCTGCCAAATGAAAATCCACCCAGTCCAGAAGAGAGTCAGAGTGTGCCTCTGCTGTCCAGGGCTCTACCTACTCCCCATTCCCAAGAGCTGCAGCACACATGGGCAGCTTGGCTTCTGGGTGCTCGCCACACGCAGGCAGCTCCACCCAGTCCCCATTCCCCCACCACAGTTCCTATTTGGATCAGGATCCAGAGCCCAAGGCAGGCTTGGTCACTGGGTCAAAGATCACATTAGCAGAACCATAAACATCCCAGCATCTGGCACTGCCATCAAATCCTCCCCAGGATGCCAGGTTCCATCACAACCAACCGGGCCGTGGGGACATGGACAGGACACTGCACCCCATACCTTGAAGGAAAGCTCCCCATTCTCCTCGGAGAGCTGGTTGATTCTTCGGTCCATCTGGGCTTTTTCAGTCTTCAGGTCCTGGCACTGCCTGAAGGCCTCGTGCAGGCGCCCCACCAGGCTGTGGGAAAGGAGGTGGTTAGGGAGGGGGTGCATGCTGGCGGCTGGCAAAGGTATCACCAGGGATTGCTGCTGCTGGATATTGCCAAGGAAACTAAAGGTTCCAAGGGATCTCCATGCCTTGCTGTGACTCTACCATCAACCCAGCTCTAAAACTGGGTCCCAACAGGTGGCAAAGCAGAGTAGAGATGAGCAAAGTTTGTGCTTTGCAGAAGCCCAACCGCTCCAAACTGAGAGCAGAGGCAGCTGTGGGACTCCAGCCACCCCCCTGCAACGGGAAGTAAGTGAGGAAAAGGCAAAAAAGACATGGCACTTCCAGTGGAGGTTGGGCAGCCTTCCTGAGTCAACAGTGGCACAGGGACAGAGCAAAGACCAGGATGCAGTGTGACAGGTGATTTCAAGTGTGTGATGAAGTCCAGTACACAGGATCAAAGTAAAGGCCTGGGAAAGGGGCTGGAGTCAGGAGTTCCAGGATCACCCTGAAAGCTTCCCCTTTTCCAGGCCAGGTGAGACCCACATGGACAGGACACCCTTTTCACATAACAGGAATAGCTGCTCCCATGCAGGGTTTGGGTTAAGAGCGGGCTCTTAGAACAGGCTGCGTGGTTTGGGACTGGATCCATGACCACTGGAATAAAAATGGGCTGCAGGCCAGAACTGCCCTGAGGGCACGGGCAGCGTGATGGTGGCACAGCCGTGTCCTGGGCTGATGCCACAGCATGGGCAGCAAGGGAGGAGGGGAATTCTGCTCCTCTCTGATGGGACCCCACCTGCAGAGCTGCCTCCAGCTCTGGGGACCCCAGTATCACAAGGGTGTGGAGCTGCATGGAGCAAGCCTAGAGGAGATGCTCCAAGGGCTGCTGGAGCCACTCTGCTCTGGAGACAGGCTGGGAGAGACCCAAGGGTGTTCCGCCTGGAATAGAGAAGGCTCCAGGGACACCTCAGAGCACCTTGCAGCACCTAAAGGGGCTCCAAGACAGCTGCAGAGAGACTTTGGACAAGGGTTTGGAGTGACAGGACAAGATGGAATGGCCTCCCACTGACAGAGGACAGGGTTAGATTGGACAGAAATTCTTCCTTGAGAGGATGGTGAGGCCCTGACACAGGTTGTCTAGAGAAGCTGTGGCTGCCCCATCCCTGAAAGTGTTCAAGACCAGGTTGCATGGGGTTTGGAGTAATCTGGCCTAGTGGAAGGTGTCCCTGCCCATGGCAGGGTGTTCCAGCTGTTCCAGCTGAATGAGCTTTAAGGTCCCTTCCAACCCAGACCCTTTCTTGATTCTATGCCTGCTGTCTCCTCCCCAGGGCACAGAGGCTGAGGAACAAGAAGAAGGTTTGCTTTCTCCTGTTCCATGCACTGCTAGGGAAGAGACAGACAACATAGGGTCTGGGGATGTGGGAGTGAAAAAGTCCCACCTAGGAGGAAGGACTGCACATTCCTGGAGAATTACCTCTCATTCTTCTCCCTCAGCTCCTCTATTTCTTTGGCCTCCAGTTGGTTTTCAGCTTGGTTCTCACAAAGCTTTGCCAAGCGATCCATCCGCTGCTGCATCGTGGTGATCTGAGCATCTGGGGAAGGGGGCAAGAAAGGCCTGTCACCAACTTCTCATGTCACCTGAAGCCCCCACAACAGCATTTCTGCACAGAAAGCCTCTGCAGCAGGAGATCAAAGAGCCAGGCTACCAGTGCTGCTGCTCAGCATAGGGGTTGCTTCAGTCATGGCTTTTGTTGTCCCGGATGTGTAAGGGAACACAAGACGGAAGAAGGAAGCTGGAGTCTCACTTGCAGCCTGGCAGGATCGACCATGCCTGAGCAGAGTGGTGGTGGGGTCACAGCAGAAAAGTCAGAGAAACAAGGGGAGATCTCTGCCCCACAGACCCCTCCCTGCACCCCAGGACATCCTGCTAGTGACTGACCCTTCTCCATGATGAGCTTCTGATTCTCTGCCACCTCCACCTCCAGCTCTTCTCGGTTCTCTCTCTCAAAAGCCAGCTGCTCCTTCAGCCGCCGCAGCTGAAACTGGGGGGTCTGCATGATGTCCCCCATGGGCGAAGATGGAGTGCTGGGCAGGCTGCAGAGAGACACACACACACAGAGCTAGATTACCTTGAGCTAGCTCAGGCCCCATGCAGCCAGACCCACTCTGCTACCCTCATCTCTGGGGGTAAAATTGTTTTCTATGTGTTTTGTTTTGTTCCTAGATTTTTGGGGCATTGCTTCCTCCCCATTTTGATTCAACTCTCTCATGGAGCCTCACTTTTGCTAGTTCCTTATGGTAAAGTGTCTTGGGAGGGCGGCTTGTCCTTGGTTCTCAAAAGAACCAAGATTAGGATAGGGTCTTTGGAATGTGTTTTGTCTATCAGGGGAGGAAAAACACTGAAGACAGATGAGAGCTATTAACTACACAGTAACAGGCCATATCTACAAATATATATGAAGAAAATAAAAAATCAAAACTCATTTTGACATCAGGTTCACAGGAGTAACTTTGATGCCACATCACTCGAGCACAAGGGTCATGCTCCTCCTCTTGCCTGTACTAATGCCAACTTCTAAGTGCTGGGCAAAAATTACCACCAGCATGCCCAGGTGGCCAAGGGCATCTCCGCTTGTGTTACCCACAGTGTGACCCCACAGGGCTGAAGCAGTGACTGCCCCCCTGTGCTGGGCACTGGTGAGGCACCTCCAATCCTGGGTTCAGTCCTGGACCCCTCACAAGAAAGACTGAGGTGCTGGAGTGTGTCTAAAGAAGGGCAACAGAGGTAGGGAAGGGTCTGGAGCATGAATCTGATGAGGAGCAGCTGAGGGAGCTGGGGGGACTCAGAGTGGAGAAAAGGAGGCTCAGGGAGGACCTTCTCAATCGCTACAATTCCCTGAAAGGAGGGTAGGGCCAGCTGAGCGTTGGTCTCTTTTCCCAGCTAACAAGAGACAGGAAACAGTCTCAGGTTGTGCCAGAGCAGGTTTAGGCTGGATATTGGGAAAATTCCTTCTCTGAAAGGGTTGTCCAACCATGGCATAGATTATCCATGGCACTGGTGGAGGTCCCATGGTTGGAGAGATTTAAAAAACCATGTAGATGTGACACATGGAGACATGACTTAGTGGTGGCCTTGGCCCTGCTGGGGCCACGGTTGGAATTGATGGTCTCAGAGGACTTTTCCAACCACAATGATTCCATATTGTAAAAGGAGCTAGAGCCCAAGCTCTGCCCCCCCCCCATCCATTCCCCACATCACACCCGAGCAATGTGCAGTAGGACAGCACCAAGGCAGAACAGGGCATTCCAGGGAGTCAGCATGCAGCCCAGCTACACCTGCGGGTCCCAAAAGCCGCCCCATCCACTCCCCCCTTCCCTCATTTCCCCTGGCAGCCAGGACACGTACCTGGTGCTGGGGAAGGAGGCGATCCTCTGCAGCTCCAGGAAACGCACTTCTCGCTTGTGTGGGAGAGGGAACAGTGGGGAATGCTCCTCAAAGCTGCTGCTGAACACACTGGACAAGGATGGCTCTGCCGGAAATAAAAAGGGAGGAGAAGGCCGTGATTTTTAATATCTCAGAGGCTGAGCAGCTGAAATTTCAGGGGCACAGGAATCACAAATTCCAGTAGGGATGGAACAGCCCAACTGAGGAAGTCATAGGTCTGCCCTACATTCCCATCCCTCCTCCTCCACAGTCCTTCCCCAGCAACTGCTCCCACAAGACTGCCAGTATCCCACCTGCTCCACTCCTCCAGGGAAAGGCTGAGGTCCTGCTGAGTAGGAAGAGCCAGCAGGTCTAAGGCAGCCCTGCTCCTGGAGTTTACAGGGCACTGCTTTGGAGCTGAGGGCATCTGGGTGATGCAGCTGCCTTAATGGCTGGGCAGCTACAGCAGCACAAACGGGAGGAAAAGTCAGGATCAAGCACCTACCTTTCCTCTGCAGAAATGCCTCCAGATTCTCATTCAGGCACTCCTCGTTATCCAGCACAAATTTGAGGATGGATGCCAATTGAACCTGTGTCAGAGGAGCTGCAGAGTTAGTGGCTCTGCTGCAGGTCACAGGCAGCACCACAGCAGGCTTGGGGCAGTGGGCAGCTCCCTGCCTGCCTGTGCTGCTGCCCACACTTGCCACCAAGAGCTTCTGATAGCCCAAAACCACCAGTGAGCACCACAGTGCCCACTCCACACTCTCTTTCAATGGGACCCAGGAGGGCAAGTCTTGGAGCACCTCCCCCCAAAGGCACTGCTGCTTCCCCCTGCAACCCAGATCCACAGGAGGAACCCCAAAGGGATTACCTGGGTCTTATAGTCAAATTCATTCCAGTCTCCAGGGTTCTTGGAACTCATGGAGGTGTGATACAGGAGCAGCACGGCCACCTGAGCAAGGCAGGAAAACCATCACTAACCCCAGGCCATTCACAAGCCCATTGGTGCTGTCTGGGACTAAAACATGCCACGCAGTTACCTTGGCCAGCGCCAGCTCCTCTCCATCCAGGAGTTTCTGTGCAGAGACCAGGTTTTCTGCAGCCAATTTGTGCCTGCAGTGCTCTGCAACAGGAAGCAAAATCCCCAGTCATACAAGAGCCGCTGGGCATGCTGCCTTCCCTGAGGTTACACTCGTGGCCAGGAGGGCACTGTAATGCATCCCCAAGGAGAAGGGACATGGGGCAGGATGTGCTCCGGAGCTGAGATCCCAGTGGTCAGCCCTGGCCATTAACTCTGACCGACTTTCGTTTCCCCTCCCTGGAAACCGACCCTAAATCCCAGCCCTCCCACCTTGGCATCTCCCCTGCAACATCAGCACAAACAGAGAATTCCAAATCTGGAGGGTGGGATTCAAGGTGGGATATGGTGTCTTCCCTCCAGGAAAGGCTGAGCAAGTGTGTGAGATACTTCCCATTTCCCCTCCCAGGATTTCTGCTTGGGTAAAAGTTTTCCACTGGGATTTGAAGAGCTTGAGTCCAGGTACCCAACCAGGAAAACTGCTCCAAGGCAGCATCACCAGAGCAGCCACTGACACCCTGCCCTTCACACCCAGGACCTCCTTTGCTCTGAACCCAGGCTCTGGCAAGGATTTCCATCTGGAAGTTTCCCCATCAGGAAGCTTTCCCTTCCACAGGCTGCGGTGGGAAAACTGTTGGCACCTCACTAAGCTGCTGATATGGGGTGGGAGCGTCACTTTGTGGAGGGAGAAGCTGCAGACAGGAGACCAGACTCCCCCAGAGGTCAGGGGCACCGAGCAGGGGCAGGCACTTTCCCCAGCACCAGCGGAGGGTCTTACTCTGCAGGAAACCATGGATGAAGGAGATCCTCTCTGGCAGCGGCTGCTCCAGCACAGACTCCCCCTCCTTGCTCCCGTGGCTGGAAGAGTGCAGGGTTTGCGTTAACTCTTTCTGCAGGGATTAGACCAACGCCGAGTTTTGTGCAGCACGGTTCGCTGAGCCAGGAGCGCTGCTCTGCCTTCCGCCCCCAACACCAGGGCCAGCAGGGCCAGGGCCAACCGTGCCATGCATAGGAGTGGAATCCCCCAGAATCTCCCTGCTGGGAGAGCAGCTGGAGCTGGGCAGCCAACATCCCCCTGGCACTGCTTCCTCCTCTGCCTGCCAGCGCTGGCATCCAGCACAGCACAGGGAGCTTGTGGTGGCCCCACCAGCCGGGAAGCACCACAGGAGCCAGTCCATGCACAGAGCCTTGCGTTTTTCTTGATGGATTTGGGGGAGGTTGAAGCTTCCTCCTGCACTTATTTGTGACTACACTCTCCCTGAGCAGCCACCAGCTCATGGAACATCCTGAGTTGGAAGGGACCCACAAGGGTCATTGAAGCCAACTGCAGCTCAGAAACAGCATGCCCAAAACCCACACCAATCATGCCTGACCAGCACTGCTTCAGTCCTGTCTCTCACTCCCTCCCAAGGTGCCACAGCCGGGAACCTGGCCTGGGACAGGGGTTGCCATGAGGATTTGCTCCTCCTCATGGACCTTCCCTGGTGCCACCAGGAGCTACTCAGATCAGCCAGCTGCTGTGGTGGCTGCCCTGCTGCCATCCCACTTTATCAAGCAATGGCCAGGTCTCTATAGAGAGCACACGCCACCGGGATCCCTAGTAATCCGAGCTGGAGCACAGACCCAGGAGATTAACCACGTCTGACTAAATATATCTGTGGTGCAGGCAGCTCCTTCCTCTCCACCCACTGCAGGCAGATCCCTGCTCCAGGCAGGCTCTCCTTACCCTGCGCAGGAGGTAATCATAGCAGGCAGGCTCCCAGCGAGCCTCCCACCAGACGGGTTTGAAAGCAATGCATGGCAGCCTCTCACCCTCTCAATTTGTTTTGCCAGCTCCTTAACCACCAGGCTTTGTCCCACCTCTGATGCCCATTATGGCCTGGAGATTTTAGTTGCCCCTCACTCCCAGGAAATAAAGACAATTCCTGAAGGAGACGTTCCTCCCACCCCTGCCCAGCCACCTCAGGTCCCAGGACACAGCAAACAGGCTCCATCCTGACCACACTTTACTCAGCAGCAGCCTGACATCCCCAGGCAACAGAAGCACTTCATGAGGCAGAAACTGTCATTCTTTACACTGCTTTCCAGATACAAGGCTTCCTCAGGATACCATGGTTGACACTCAGGAAAACTTGCTGGGCTGTTCCCTCACCAGAGCAGCACAAGAGAAATTAATAATCCGTGCAGCTGCAGGAACCCCTGTGCCACTGCTGATGCCTTAAGTTTTAGCTTCCATGTTTCTCAGATTCTGTGCTGCGTAGGTGTGTAGTTCTGAGCTTCATATTAAGTGTTAGTCAGCTCTCTTCACAGAGTAGGTAGACAAAACAAAGTCTTCCAGATTGAGACAAAGGACAACAGTTACAAGTTTCATGTCCAAAAGCATAAACAACAAGAGAGAAAACAAGAAGGCTAGGACTTCATAATTGAAGCTGTTAATGGGTGATTAACCCCATAGACCAAAACTTATAAAAGTGTGAGACCTCGTGACCACTTGTCCGTCTTGTGACCATTTTGTGTCCACCTTGGGCATAGGCCTGGCCAGGCTCTTGTACTGCCCAAGGTGCATCCTTAAAGGCATGTTAATAAATACCTACTTTATTCTCTTAGCTCTATCCAGTCTCTGATCCAGGTCAGCTTTCTCAAAGCATCACTGGTAGCAGCACTCAGGTCTTTTCTTAAATGCCAGGAGGGAACTCAGATGTTAAGTGCCAGATGTGATAACAAGTCTCAAATGACTGGAACTCTGAACAAAACATTCCCTGGACACCTCTGTGGGACCCAACAGCTCTGCACACACACCCCAGCTGTACAGTGGCACAGAGGAGATGGAGATGGCAGCATCTCATATGCCAGAGGAGGAAGAAATACCCCAAGACCCCCACTCCCACCCTGCCCACAAAGAGAGCCCCTCAGCTGCTGGGGGCTGAGGCCATGGCTCTAGGAGGCAGCCCAGACCCAGCTGCATCGTTTGAAATGGGCACACAGCTCCCCATACTCACATTTTGTGGATAATTCTGATGAAGACACTACAGTCTCGGAGCTGGGACAGATCATTGAGGGGATCAGGACAAACCTTTGTGCTGTTCACCTAGAAATGGGGATGGGACAGTCAGAAGGCAGAAACCAAGACCATACTGTGCTGTGCCACCCACCATCTCCAGTCCTGGCAGGGGACAGCAGGACTGGTCTGGGTGTGAAAGTAAATCTACCCCTTCAAACCACCCCTTCCAAGGGAACAGATGATCACGATCCTGATCTGGGAGTCTGCCACGGGTCCCCTTCATCATGCTGCTGGAGCCCCTCTTCTCCGGAGAGGCATGGGGGGATTCAGCCTGGAGAAAAGAAGGCTCCAGGGAGACCTTAGAGCCTAAAGTCAGTGCCTAAAGGGGCTCCAAAAGAGCTGGAGAGGGATTTTGGACAAAGGCCTGGCGTGACAGGACAAGAGGGAATGGCTTCCCACTGACAAGAGGGCAGGGTTACATGGGATACTGGGAAGCAATTCTTCCCTGTGAGCATTGTCCAGAGAAGCTGTGGCTGCCCTATCCCTAGAAGTGTTCAAGGCTGGATGTGGTTTGGAGCAACCTGGTCTAGTGAGACGTCTCCCTGCCCATGGCAGGGCATTCCAGGTGAATGAGCTTAAAAGTCCCTTCTAAGCCAAACCATTCTATGAGTTTTTGCTTGGACACAGCAGTGCTTTGTGAAACAGATCTGACAACCCCTTTACAGTACAGCTGCTGCCTGCTTCAGGCTCAGCTCCATCTCCCAGGCAGTTTCCATAAGCAGACCAAGCCATTCCAGCATTTCTGGTTACTCAACAGGAAGGGTGAGCAAGGCTTCTCCTGCAAACACCCACCTGCCCAGGAACAGTAGGAACACGGGCATCTCTAGCCCATGGCCCAGCCACAATCCCTCCTGTGACAAGCCCAAGCATTGTGCCTCGAAGCTGCCAGTGCCGGCAGCAGCACGTCCCACCTATGCAGTGAGCTCCAGCAGAGGAGAGGGGACTTACCCAAGCAAGGAGAGCAGTAACTGTTGTGCTGTGAAGAGACATCCTGGCCAGCCTGTCAGGTCACTGCCCGGTCCTAAAAACACCAACAAAGGTGACAGGGCAAGAAAAAAGGTGAAGTACAGTAATTATGCTACTAAGTGACTTGCACCCAGCACCAGGCACTTTTGCCCACCAAGGGAGCATGTGCCCCTGCATCTGGCCAGCTGTGCAGGAGCAGCCAGCATCCTCCTGCTCCCCCACAGGCAGAGAGTGTAAAGCAATGCTGAGCAGTAGCCAGGTCCACTCCCACAGATTAAGATCCTGACAAGGGGTCAACGGAAAACTGCTGCTCGGGCTCCTCATTCTCCTGCTGTGCCTTATTCATCTTGCCTCCAAATGTCACTAACGTTTCTTGCCTGGCAAGGCAGCGGCCAAGCCACTGAAGCACTGCCAGCTCCCCTTCCCACTGCTGCTAGTGAAAGAACCACCTGCTGGGAGCACAGGGAGCTCGCCGGGCATCACTGCACTGGGTGAGAGCAGGGATGGGCTGCCCTGACGGGATCTGGGATCACTGCCAGGTCCCCTTCACAGCGACCTTTGCCTCCTCACTGGCCGCCCCAGTGCCACCCTGGTAATCTTCCAGGGGATGGGACTGCTGGGAGCCAAAAAGTCACCCAGATGAGGAGGGCGCTCCTCACCCTGTATTGCACCAGGACACCCACACGACGATGGGCCAGGAGCCTGGTCAGGATCGGCAGCTGCTCAGCACAGCACAGCCAACCAGTCATGGTGGCTTTGGAGACTACAGAGCTCCCACTGCTCTGTCAGTCCAGCTGGGAAGCATGGGATCCTCAGCAGGACAGGCCCTCCCTCCAATTTGGCTAAAAGCCAGCTCCCATGGCTGGGCCACTCAGCAACTACTCTCCTTCCACCCGGTGGCACAGCCACGACCTCTCCCTAAAAATCCACCCAAAGGCACGGGGCAGAGCATGCGTGCAGCACGGCATGCAGACCCTCGGAGAAAACCGTGTGCCACCAGCGTCGAGCTGGGCTTTACCAGAACCAGTCTGTAAACGCACCGGTGCCTGCTGCGAGATCTGGACGGGCAGGGCTAACCCGCTCCTGCCGCGGCCACGGCCTGGCTCGTCACCCGTGACGCTGGCCACCCTGAGCATCTGAGACAGCGCCACGACCCTCCGTGAGGACGTGATGCCATCCGTGATGGCAGCCGGGAGACCGCCAGAGGCCGTGAGCGCCTTCCAGCCTCATCCCCGAAGACAGGAGCTGCTCGGGGCCGGCGGGGACCGGGGAACGACCCCGGAGGTGGCGGCGGCCGCCGCGGCGGCATTGTCCTTCCGCGCTTCCCCCGGCGCCGCCGCTCCGGTCACAACACCGCGTTACGCAAGCCCGCGCTCCGGAGCTCCCGACGTGCCACGCTCCCCCTGTTGGGGGAAGGAGCCAGCCCTGGCCTGCCCGGGCCCCATCAGCTCCTGGTGGGTGGGGAGGAGGCTGCAACTTAACATCAGCTGCTCCGACATCCCTCCTGGTGAAGTTCTCTTTCCCTACCCTTGCGGCTTTTGAAAATTGCATAGGCTGCTGCCTGGCAGAGATCATCATCTGCATGCCTGGGTCCAAATGTTAACTCTTTCCGGGAACAGATGAGACTTTTTAAAACTTTATTCCTCCTTTTGATGTAAAGGAAAAGGACAAAATGATTGAACGTAGAGAAGACACAGCATGAAGTTAGTGAATAGAAAGTCCTAAGTAGGACAAAGGAGAAAGAGTAGCCTCGTTTGGCTGGACTTTTTCTTGTGAAACCATAGAGAATAGACTATTTCCTGTAATATATGAATGCTGTTGGGGGGATGCCTGGCTCTAGTTAAAATTCATGGATTTATATAATTAAGGTTAAATGGAGAATTTTGAACAGAGGAAGGAAAAGTGATATGAAGCCCTTTGCTCCTAAGGAAAAAGGAGATCTTTAGTTTTAGAGATGAAGATGATTTTGGGGGATGGAAGAAGAGAATCTTTGTTTTATACTAGATGAGTCATCCTTAAACAATACCCCAAATAAGCAGATATGACCCATATGCAGTGCTGGGAAAAGCTGCTAATGAGAAGGAATTCACAAAGGCAGCTGTCTTTGTGAGAGTTGAGAACCACAAGAGAAATGGTCTATGTTGTCAGTGGGGAATCTCCATAGACATTCTAAGAGAAACTCCTCTCCTAAAGAACTGATGAAAGTTAAATGGTGAAACACTGAAAAATCATAGGTTTCATCACTTTATGTTGTTTGTAGGAAAGTGAACACATTATGGTGGGTGGAAGAGTGTTTTTCGAGTTTCATTTTGATTCTCATTTTCTTCTTTTAGTGTGTGTGTTAATAAATCTACCTTTATATCTTTAAGTTTAGGCCTGCTTTGCTTCTCCTGATCCTATCTCACAGAGGGAAAAAGAGAGTAAACACTCAAACCACTACACTAAATTTAGCAAACAAAGACAGGCAAATGTGAAATCACTACATAATTAGTGCTTCTGCCCAGTTACAAACTTAACCTAGCACAGGCAGTTTTCTTTTTTTCTTTATCTCTTTGTCTTGGGTTATGTAACCAAAAAAAAAAAGTGTATTCTATTTCATCTGTTGAAAGCAGTTGGGGAGATGTTTTTCTTTATCTCTTGTAACTCCAGGGGGGAAGGGGGGCGGATGCCTTCTGATAATGGGCCAGCTATTAAAACCAGGTGGGGCAAGGTTTCTTATCTCTTACACCACCCTATATCTTCTGATAATGAGCCATTAAGGCTCACCAATGACATGACACATTACATCATCCCATTGTGAGATGCTCCACCCAGTGGGGGGGGGTGTGCCAACCATTCCTACCTAGATAAAAACTGAGACGCAAGAACACCAGAGATCCGGTTTTTCCACTGGATCCCGGGAGGAAGACTGGACCCATCTTGCCACCACTGGACTTTCTACAGGATCATCTCTGCTCCACAAAACCACATCTGTTACTCCAGGAGGATTTGTTTGGACTGCTTCCAACACCCTGACCAACAGTGTGTCAGGTCGTATCTCTGACCCTGTCAGGGTTTTCTAGGATTTTTGCTTGCTTGGTTGGTTTTGGGGTTTTTTTTTGTTTTTTTTGGTTTTTTGTACTACTACATTTGTATTTTTTAATATTCCTAGTAAAGAACTGTTATTCCTGTTCCCATATCTTTGCCTGAAAGCGCCTAATGTCAAAATTCTAATATTTTAGAGGGAAGGGGGTTTACATTCTCCGTTCGAAGGGAAGGTCTAGCTTTCCCTGGCAGACAAGTGTCTTTTGAAACCAGGACACTCTTCCACTACCAATCTTCTCTCCAGGGAGATGTCTTCTGTTAAGGGGCCATTGAGGCTCACTGCATGACTGATAAGATACATCATCCCATTGTGAGATGCACCACCCAGGGGAGGAGCCAAGTATTACTACCTGGATATAATCTGGGATTTGGAGCACAACAGTCAGCCTTTTTCCACTGGATTCCTGAAGGAAGACCAGACCCTTCTACACCACCACTGGACATTCAGAAGAAAGCTACAGTCTACACAAGATCATTCCTTCAACACAAACACATCTGTCACTACAGGAGGACTGCAGCCAAAATTTAATTGGACTACTACCAACACCCTGACCAAGAGACCCAAGAGGGTGTCAGGATATATTCTGACTCTGTCAGTGTTTTTGTTCTACTGCGTTTTGTTGAATTTTCCTATTAAATTGTAGTTCTCACTTGGGATCTCCCACTGGCTTGCTTTCAAACCAGCACACAACAGAGATGGGGTCAGGCAGGGGCTGGGAGGTAGTCCTGCACTGCACAAGGGGTCCTGGGGCTGGGGTGCTGATACTGGGGCCTGGGGTACCAACAGTGTGGCTGGGGTCCCAGTACTAGTGTGCAGTATTAGGATCTGTGGTCCTGACACCAGAGCTGGAGTCTTCTCACTGTGCACTGAGAACATTGGGTACTGGAAACACTGAGCAACAGGAGCACAGGGAGCCAGAAGCACTGGGCACCGGGATGAGTGGGAATCAGTGGACACTGGGGACACTGTGGGCCTGGGGAACATGGGGGCATTGGGGGCACTGGGGGTGTGGAGGGTTCTGGGATCTGTGGTGGTTTAGGAATGGTACTCCCCTGTTCGGTGCCCCCACCGAGACCCTCCAAACCATGCTCATTCTCTTGCTCCCCTGCTTTCCTCTCTCACTTCCCACAGCAGCAGGATGGAGAGGAGAATTGGGGGCACAAAAGGTAAAGATTTCAGGTTGAGATAAGAACAATTTACTGGCTATAAGAAAATGAACAGTAACAGCAGAAATAGTAATGACAGGGGGTACAAGAAAAGAAAATATTCACATGGAAGACCCCCATCCCAACAACAGATGATACCAGACGGCTCCCTCTGCCAATCTCCTCGACAGCGAGTTCGGTGTATGACAAGGGCATGCTCTGTCCAACCTTGTGCCACAAGGACTGTGTACACTGGACATCTGGGCCTACAGAGGACTTTGTTATTTGAACCCCTATAGTAGACTCAACCTCCAGCACAGCTTGTTCTCTCCAAGATACTGGGTACCTTGCTTCATGGTGTTCCACTTGTCTCAGTGCACTACGCAATCATCCTTGAGAGAGTGCCTTTCCCTCATGCTTGACAGGAGTTGCCTTCAGAGCCTGGGAGTTTTTGTCCTCTTCCCAATGCCCTTGTCAATGTTCACATCCCAGGACAAGGATCCCAGTTGCTTGGCTTCACTACCATCCCCTTCCATATTGTGGGCCAGGATATCCCAGCACTGGAGTAGCCAGGTCACCAGGGGCTCACCTAACTGGTGGCTGGAACCTTTTCACACATCTTACAGCTCACCCCGGGACAAGGACCAGGTGATTTTCTCTGGCCCTGCCTCCTCCTCCTGTTCTGAGGGCCCTGCTTTGCCATCCCTCACTAACTGTACTGATTTTGTCTTGGGTTCCTCCTTCCATGCAGGGGTGACTGCTCCCAGCGTGGGTTGTTCCCCCGCTTCAGCTGCAGTTGGCGTGGCCATGGCGCCTGTTGCTCTGTTTCCTCCTCCTCCCCCCGAGGGTGCTCTCTACTGACCACCAGTGTCCAATAAAGAGTAACCAGGGCCCAACACACTGCAGTAAGCTGCTCACCTCTGGAGCTGCCACAGCATTCTCCTTACAAATATAATGTCACTTTATCAGAGTCCTGTAGTTGTTCAGGGGTGAACTCCCAACCACTGGAGCAGAGAATTTCTAAACAAATTGGCCAGTTTTCTGGCACATTCCATGCCACTCATGACTGTTCCCCCTTGGGATAGGTCTCTGAATGGCCTTCTTGGAAACCTCTGTTCTGCCTTCAAATGTGACTTCAAACAGAGTGTGGACTGCACTGAGACATACCACACATATCAACAAGAACATGCTTTCCTTACCGTCCAAAGGGAATTCAAAATTCTCAAAAGCTGTTGTAAGAGGGCTGAAGGAGGAAAAAGGGGAAAATCATCCTTCCCCTCTTCCCCCCACAGACTGGGTACTGTTAATAATGGACTCCCAAAGGTAGTGCTGGAGTAAGGGCAGGAGAGCAGACCTGAATTCACACCCCAGAGTACCCTCATTGCCCTTGACGCTATCATGTCATAAACTCATATCCCACAGTAACGCAACAAAGAAATGCCGATCCTTGTCCCTGCTCTGTAAAATGTCACCCCAAGGAGCACATACAGGAATAGAGCCAGGGTTATGTTAGGAAGAAAAACGACTTTTAAGTAGAATGTGAGTTTCAAAGTTAGGATGTAATATTTGCCTAAAGGTGTAATGTTTGTTGCAATGTTTGCTACAAAGTGAAGTTAATAATGTTAAAGCACTAAGTATCCAAATGTCTGTTGTAGGTAGGCCGACCTTAACTGTATTGAGTTTATCCCTTACCCAGATATTGTAATCCCTTTACTCTCCAGGTTGGGTCACTGCCGCTGCTCCCCAACACTGCGTACAACCAACTTCCGTATGCAAACGAGGTGAAATGGGTTATGAGTGCAGAGAGGGCCCCTAGATCAAGCGAATCAGAGAAAAGAAAGACAAAAGAACCTCACAACCTAACCAACAGAAAGACCAGGATGCTTCTAGCCTCGATGCCAGAATACTCCAAGTCCTCACAACCAACACCAAGAAAGTGCCTGACCAAGATGACCCCCCTACACAGAACAAGCCACAAGAGGGTTTCCACGGTATTCCCGTGAGGATGGAAGCCCTAGGCTTGCCGAGGGGATGACCTACAGCCTCCTTCCTGGCGACGTCGTGGGAGCAGTGGCAGGGGCGTGTGCAGCCCCCGAGCCCCCACCCCAGAGCTGGTATCCTATAAAAGGCACAAAAAGGACCGAGTTGTCCAGCCTGTTCATTTCAGGTTAGGTACCACATCCACATGAACAGACCAAGCACCACTGTGACCAGTGGCTCTGGATCTAATACAGCAAATGCTGAGATCAAATTTGGTTCCAACCTACTCTGTTGTTATCTCAACCCTCAGTGCCCCATGCTCGGTGACAAATGAGGACAGTCGTGCTTCAGCCCCAGCCAGCAACCAAGCCCAACACATCCGCTTGCCCACTCCCCCATCAGCAAGGCCTGGGAGAGAGTCGGAAGGGTAAAAGCTGGAAAACTCGTGGGTTGGGATTAAGACAGATTAATAGGGAAAGCAAAGGCCAGACACACAAGCAAAGCAAAACAAGGCATTAAGTCACCACTTCGCATGGGAAAGCAGGTGCTCAGCTGTTCCAGGAGAGCAAGGCCCCATCACACGTTACAGTTATTTGGGAATACAAATACCAATACCACGGCCCCACACATCCCCCTCTTCCTCATTCTAGCCCCACTTTATATTCTGAGCAAAGGAAGACCTGGGAACGTGGGGGCTACTGGGAACAAACACTACGAGCCCTGGGAGCAGGCGGTCTGGGCGCGGGAGCGCGCTCCGAACACATCGGGAGCGCGGGGAAGAGGGGGCGGGGCACCGGAGGCAGACACGTGACGTCGCGCGCAAGGCCGCGTGACGAGCACCGTCCCGTCCCACGTGACATCACCGCGCGCGCCCCTGGCGGCTGGCGCGGCCGTACGCGTGCCTGTGTGCGTGCGTGCGTGCGCGCGCGCGCGTTTCCCCGCCGCTCACGTGACCGGAACGACTCGGCGATCACGTGACCGCGCGGCGGGCCCGTGCCGGAGCCGGGGCCGCGCTCGCCATGGGCTGCTGCTACAGCAGCGAGGCCGAGGCCTCGGACCAGGTGGGCCTGGCGCCGGGAGGACACAGAGTCCACGGCGGGGGAGGGACTCTCGGCCCCACTCCTGGCCCCCCACCGAGGCTGCCCGGTCGCGGCGGGGCAGGCGGCGCGCGTCGCCGGCGGAGCCCGGCTTCCCAGCGCTCGGTCTCTGAGCGCTGCCCCCGCCTGTCGCCGCCTTCGTGTTACTCGTTCCTCGCGCGTGTCGCGCCGCCTCGTGTGTCCCCCTGGTGCTGCATGGGGGCTGGAGGCGGGGGTTCGGGGGTCGTGCCAGACGCTTTCCCCGTCCCGCTGCAGGTGGAGGTCCGGGGCCTCAGACGGCACCGGCGGGAGCAGCGCCAGCTTTTCCTTCTTGGGACAGTGTGACTGCCACGCAGCTGAGGGGCCGGGGCAGAATTGGGGCTGTCACCTGCCCCGCGAAACTTAATCCGCGGGTGCGGCGAGAGCTCGGCTGTGACGGCCCGTTCCCACTTGTGTCGTGAGAAAGGAAGGAGAAGGGCCTGAGCTAGAGTATCGCAGCAGCATTTCCCAGCAGGAGGAAGGGGAGAGGAAGCTTCTGGCCGGGGAGGAGCTGGAGATGCCACCGACGGCGTTTGTGGAGGGGTGGTTGCACTCCCAGCTCACAATGGGTCACAGGCTGAGCGTCCTTTCTGGACAAGACTGACACGGAAGAGCTTGAGCTTGTTCAGAGAAGGGGCTGGAGCACAAGGAGTGGCTGAAGGAGCCAAGGGCGCTCAGCCTGCAGAAAAAGAGGCTCAGGGGTGACCGTCTCCACAACTCCCTGACAGGAGGGTGGAGCCAGGTGGTGGTCTGGCTCTGCTCCCAGGGAACAAGCAACAGGACAGGAGGAAAGGGCCTCTGGTTGTGCCATGGAGGGTTTAGGTTAGATATCACATGTGCTGCCTGATTTCAGCCACACTTGATGCCTTTGTGGATGGGGGGCTTCAGCTGGGAAAAAGCAAAAGGTTTGGGCAAAGAGGTGCCCTGGCAGAGCTGCTGCTGTTCTGGTTTCTGCTGGGTTAATAACTGGGATGCACAGGCAGCCCTCCTGGCAGGTGAGGGAAGGGTGAGAGTCGTCTCATCCTTGGGGTTAATGGTGCTGGTGTGGAGAAGGCAGGGCTGATTTTCCTCTTGCCTTTCACTCAGGAGGAAGAGACAAAGCGGCTGCTGGAGCCGGCAGCCAGCCCACCCAACAAGGTGCTGAATGGAGCGGAGCAGAGCTATCACAATCTCCCGTCGGCACGCACCGATGAGCAGGCCATGCTGTCCTCCATCCTCGCCAAAACAGCCATGTAAGCCTCAGGCTGTGCCCATGGGGCAGGCAGCACGCCTCGGGGACCAGCGGTGACCCTGGATGTGGCAGGTGGGGGGCTGCCTGGCTGTGGGCCCCGGTGATCAGCCGTGTGTGCTAAGGGGAAGGGGGAGCTGTGGCTGAGCCTCCCATGTCCCTCTGCCCTCAGACAGCCTCCTCCCTCAGCTTTGAGCCCCATGGGGACACAGAGACCTGACCCCAGATGTGAGGTAACCCCTCGGCTGCTGGGCTGGAAATAGGGGCAGGGTTTGGAAAAGAAAGTGAGTCCATGGGAATGTGGAGAGGGTGGCTGGGGGGGCAGCACACTGTACCCCCTTCTGAGGAGGCTTTTCCTCCAATGTGCAGGAGCAATGTGGGGAGAGGGCTGTGTCCAGCCTGGCTGGGAGGGCTTTGGGATGCTCTGCTCTCCTGCCTGGCACTGGGGAACTAGTGGCCACTGGTGTGTGTCCAACATGCAGGGCCAGAGCAGCTCTGAGCGCTACTTTGCTGTGGGGTGCACACAGTGGGGCTGTGGCAGGGCCCTGGGCAAGCGCCTGGGTCCTCTGTGAGCCCAGGGCCTGGTACCGAGGCTCTCAGGACATCTGCCAAGCACATTGTCCTCCCAGTGGTTCCTTTTTTCCTCAGGTGGCTGCATGCCAGGCTCCCCAGAGCCCAGACCAACCCCCAGCTTCCTGCAGCCTCTGTCTGCCTCTGCCCCAGGGCAGCTGTGGGCAAACAGTCCCTGGCATTTCCTTTCTGGCAATCAGCCACTCCAGCCTGGCACACTTGTGTCCAGCTGGCAGCATTCATTGGGCGAGTTTGGCCTTGAGATGTTTGTTTTAGGGTGCTGGATTTTGTCTGCCTTGGGCAGAGGATGCTCTGAGAGGGGGAGGGAACTCGGGGAGCAGCGAGCCTCCAGTGGGAGCCACTGTCTTGTGTCTCTGCAGCAACATCATCGACGTGTCAGCAGCAGACTCCCAGGGCATGGAGCAGCATGAGTACATGGACAGAGCCAGGCAGTACAGGTGGGAGCTGCGCTTCTCCCCTGTGGTGCCCACAGTCCCTTCACAGCCGTGTGTGTCCCTTGGCAGGTCCCGGGGTTTTGGCCTGGGGGAGTGAACTCAGCACGTAGAAGGGCTACCACATCTGGGAGAGCAGGGTGCAGCCTGCGCAGGGAAGGCCCATGGCAGTGCAGGCGGCAGAGCCCATGGCAGAGGGCTCCTGCTCCCTTGGGGCAGATGGTGGGGGGCTGGATGTGACTGCTTCTGCTTGAAAGGTGCCTGTGTGGGAGAGCTGGAAGCTCCCTTGTCCTCCTGCTGCAGGGAGTGAAGAGGGCTGGGTGCTGTGAGTGCAGCAGCACTGCTCTCCCTTTCTCTCTCAGGGGTGCCAGGTGCCTGGGGGTGCAGCACCCATCTTCTGGGTGTTCCCATGTCTTGGCGTGGCACTGATGTTCGCTGCGCTCCCCTCACAGCACACGCCTGGCCATGCTCAGCAGCAACCTGACACACTGGAAGAAGCTCCCGCTGCTGCCGTCTCTGACTAACCAGCCACACCAAGTGCTCGCCAGCGACCCTGTCCCCTTTGCAGACCTGCAGCAGGTGAGCAGCACTGGGGTAGGCCCTGAGCCCTTGAGATGCTCCCCAGAGACACGTTCTCATCCTGGAGGAGCAGTGATGACCTCCGGGCTGGCCCAGAGCCCTGACACAACTTGTTAGAGCTGAGGGCAAAGCCTAGGTCAGGTTTTAGGCCTTGTTAGAGGAGGGGGCAAAGCCCAGGAGAGGCTTAGGGGCTCGTTAGGGCTGGAGGCTAACCACCTGCGACAGTTTCTTTGGGATCACCAGGAGTTTCGGTAGCCACCAGTGACACAGCCATGTCCTCGTGCCCACAGGTGTCCCGGATAGCTGCCTACGCCTTCAGTGCGCTCTCACAGATCCGTGTCGACGCCAAAGAAGAACTGGTTGTACAGTTTGGCATCCCCTGAATCTGCCCTCACCACCGCTGTTTCACAGCTTTTGGGTTGTTTTTGGGTTTTCCCCATTTTTTTTCTCTTTATCCCTTCCCTCCCCATGCTGCTGCCACAGAACTTGGACAGATACCCTCTTTCCTACTAAATGCCAAGGCACCCGTCATTGGCACGTCAAGCCCACCTGCATTGCTTGAGGCTTTCTCCTCCTCGTGGGTGTGTGGCTGGCTGGGTGTGCATGGGGAGGAGGCTGTGTCAGCTGGACACTTGCCTTGCACGGGGATGAGCACAAAGGGAACAGCTGGTGCAAGGAGGCCCTGGTGTGGGTCAGCACCGTGTGCCAGGTCACCAGGACGGGTGGGCTGGAGCCAGGCAGATGTGATGCTCTGCGTGGGGCCTGGTGACTCCAGCACCATCCCTTCTCCTTTTTACATGTTTAGACCTTTATTTTGGTTGTTATTTTGGTTTTGGTTGTTTTTTTAATAACTATTATTTTTTTGCCACAGTAGATAAAGCCACATTCATCTAGTGCCTGTCTCCACTCTTCTCTGTTGGACACAGCATGGACATGATGGGGGTGCCATGCCCTGGTGGGGGGGGTACACACATCTGTGTGTCCCTTGTCACCTCTTCGATTGTGTCCCACAGGGCCAAGAGGACAAGCGGACAGGGAATGTATGATGACCCACCTTTAAGAGGAAAGAAGCACCTAAGATTCATGAAAGGAAGGTCAAAAGTCAGAGGGTTTGCAAATAATCAGAAAGCTTTATGAGTAAATGACACACATGGCATGGAAATTGCAGGGTACCTTTTCATGGATAGGTTTCCCCATCCTGAAGATGGATTTCTCATTTTCTGTGCAAATTAGTTATCGTGCACCGTCTGTTCTTTCAGATCTTCCTGGAAATGGGTCAGAGGGCTTTTGGGTTGTATACCACCCTATAATGCGTGCCCACTTCCTGCCACTCAGTGCTCTGCTTATGCTGTACTGTCTTGTGCGTAACAGCAGGAGCTACAACAAGGATGTTTTCCCGTGCTGCCCTATCTCACCTTGCCCCTCCTTCTTCAGCCACATCTCCTTCTTTCTCGTGGTGTGTTAATATCCACAGCTCTTGTTTATTACCAACAGTCCTTGACTCTGCAGCCATCCCATTATCTATGTTTGAGACATACACATTAGCTTTCTTATGATCTGGGAATAGAATGCTCAGTAAGATTTTGTACTGCAGTTTATAGGGTCTTTAGAGATTGGGCTTTAGTATGCATTAGCCCCTTATAATTGAGAGCTCCAAAGGTCTTACTTCGGATTTGTGTCAAGAAGGTCACAAGAGAGTGGTCTTTAGTCATAGTAATTTTCCATCCTGGCCACAATTTGAGTTGGTTGAAGATTCAACAACAAAAATACTATTCCACTTGGGTTATTACTCAGGCAAGGAAAATAAGTTTCCAAGTCTGTTCATTGAAAAACAGATTCTTGATAAACATCTATTAGTTCCTTGGAGAACAGATTATATCCAATAAGCTCAAAAAGTGCTTAGCCCAGGTGCTGTTTGTGAAGGCCATGGCCTGACAAGCATTTCTCAGGTCTTGGTGGGGCCTGGGCATTGGCAGGGGCATGCTCCACCACAATCCAGTCCATGACTAAACTTCTCTGGGCCTCTACAGGATGAAATAGGTCTGCGGCCATGGGGACAAGCCCAGGACCCCCCAGATGAGATGAGGCCCCACTCTCTAGTAGGTCAGGACAGGTTTTGGGGCTGCTGAGGACCCCTGCCTAGCTGGCACTGCAGGGCAGAGTGAAGTGTCTGCATGTGACACACCGCCAGAGTCCTCCACATGTCCCCTGACTCACTGTGGGCTTCCAGTACTCAGTGGCCTGTATGTGACCCACACAACCCCCTCCACTTGTCACATAAGCCCCCCCATCATGTGTCCTCACCTCTGTGTGAGGGTGTGAGACCCACACTCCCACACACTCCCTGGTCCCCTGTGTCACTCCACCTTCACGGGAGGCCGCTGCCTCGGTTCCCCTTGGCCTCAGGCAGCCCTATAACCCCCTCAACCCTAGGGCTTCCCTCGCTTGGACTATTCCATGTGTCCCATAGTAGCACAGGGTCCCGCGTGTCCCGGTGACCGGCAGAGCGCGCCCCCTGCAGTCCGACATGTGTGCCGCACCCGGCCCGCCTGACGCCCACTGGCCCGGGGTGCCCAATGGGCAGGAGCGGGGGTGGGCGCTGCCGTTCGAATAAGAGCGGCGGCGGCCGGGGGACTGGTGGCTTCAGGCTGGTCCGGGTCCAGTGCGAGTGGAGCCCCGGCGGCCCCGGTGACGCCGAAGACGGACACGATCTCCAGCCACGGTCACGGTACGGGGAAAGCTGAGGCGGGGCGGGCCCCGGTGATTCCCTTGGCGGCTGTTCAGGGCCGCTGAGCGAGGCTGTGCCACAGGCGGGCAAGGCGCGAAACCCTCGGGCTCCGGGCACGACTGTGGCACAGCTTCCGTCTTGGGCCAACTCAGCGCCGTCCCCTTCCCTAAGGCCGGGGGGGTCCCGGCCGGAGCGTTGTCTCGGGAGTGTGGTTCTTCATTTCCCGCGGCTTGGCGAAGTTGGAGCCTTTGCCAGCGGCATTCAGTGGCCGCGTTCCTCCCGAGTTCCTCTTGCTGCCCCCAGCGCCGGTTTGTGAGAACCTTGTGCCCTTCCTGTGCCGTGCTCGGGGCAGCCCCCTCCTGAGCGGCTTCAGGCAGCCCAGACGCTGCGGAGATGACTTCCGAGGGTCTCCCAAACAGCAGCGAGGAGTGAGCGTCCCTTCTTCGCCCGACACGTCCCTGGTGTAGCTGGCGACCCGTAGAGTCCGGTTCCCGTTGACTTCGTGGCCGTGGGGTGCGTGCGTATCGGGGGGAGTTTTTCAGGGGTCAGCTGGGATGTGACTCCAGTCAGGCCAGAGGGAGACGTAGCATCGGGAGCCATTCTCTGCCGAGCCCTGGCTTTTCTTGAGCTGCGCTGGGGCCGGGAGCGGGTCTGTGCCGGCCGCAGCAGCTCCCCGTCACTCAGGGCCTGGGCACGGTGGCGGCAGTGAGAGCGTCCAGGGTCGGACGATTCCCCTCCCCACGGCGAGGCGCCGGAGGTTTCTGTGCCGTGCGCCTTTAACGAGCGCGGCTCCGGCGCGGTGACGTGGGGTGGCCCCGGGCCAGGAAGGGGAACCGCCGCCTGCCAGCCCCGCCGAAGAGAAGCTCAACAACTTTTCTTTTGTGCGTGACGGCTGGCTCCCCGGCCCTCTCCGGCTTACCAGCGCTCATGGCGGATTAACTCCAGCGCGCCGACGACGGCCGCGCGGCCCCGGTAAGGCCCCAACAAAGACTTTCTGCCTCTTCCTTGTTTTGTTTTCCACGGGGCTGGCGCGGACGAAGGGGAGGGAGGCGGGGGCGGCGAAGCTCAGCTCGCCCAGCTGGGCCGCCCCGCCGCAGCATACGGCTGCCGGCCCGGCGCCTCACAAGCCCCCGAGGTGCGGGGTCGTGGGTGGCCGTGTCGGGCTCGCCAACATCCGGGCGCCCGGGTCGGCGGCTGCTCTCCGCCCCGCGCCTGCTGCGGGCCCGTCCGTACGTGGGGGCTGCCGTGGGTCGCTCACCCCGCCTGGGTGCTTCCCGCAGCTGGAGCCCCGGCCCGGGACAGCCCGGGGCCCGCGGCCGCGTCTCCCTGGCGCGCTGGCACGTCGGGAGCTCCGGAGCGCGGGCTTGCGTAACGCTGGTGTTGTGACCGGAGCGGCGGCGCCGGGGGAAGCGCGGAAGGACAATGCCGCCGCGGCGGCCGCCGCCACCTCCGGGGTCGTTCCCTGGTCCCCGCCGGCCCCGAGCAGCTCCTGTCTTCGGGGATGAGGCTGGAAGGCGCTCACGGCCTCTGGCGGGCTCCCGGCTGCCATCACGGATGGCATCACGTCCTCACGGAGGGTCGTGGCGCTGTCTCAGATGCTCAGGGTGGCCAGCGTCACGGGTGACGAGCCAGGCCGTGGCCGCGGCAGGAGCGGGTTAGCCCTGCCCGTCCAGATCTCGCAGCAGGCACCGGTGCGTTTACAGACTGGTTTTGGTAAAGCCCAGCTCGACGCTGGTGGCACACGGTTTTCTCCGAGGGTCTGCATGCCGTGCTGCACGCGTGCTCTGCCCCGTGCCTTTGGGTGGATTTTTAGGGAGAGGTCGTGGCTGTGCCACCGGGTGGAAGGAGAGTAGTTGCTGAGTGGCCCAGCCATGGGAGCTGGCTTTTAGCCAAATTGGAGGGAGGGCCTGTCCTGCTGAGGATCCCATGCTTCCCAGCTGGACTGACAGAGCAGTGGGAGCTCTGTAGTCTCCAAAGCCACCATGACTGGTTGGCTGTGCTGTGCTGAGCAGCTGCCGATCCTGACCAGGCTCCTGGCCCATCGTCGTGTGGGTGTCCTGGTGCAATACAGGGTGAGGAGCGCCCTCCTCATCTGGGTGACTTTTTGGCTCCCAGCAGTCCCATCCCCTGGAAGATTACCAGGGTGGCACTGGGGCGGCCAGTGAGGAGGCAAAGGTCGCTGTGAAGGGGACCTGGCAGTGATCCCAGATCCCGTCAGGGCAGCCCATCCCTGCTCTCACCCAGTGCAGTGATGCCCGGCGAGCTCCCTGTGCTCCCAGCAGGTGGTTCTTTCACTAGCAGCAGTGGGAAGGGGAGCTGGCAGTGCTTCAGTGGCTTGGCCGCTGCCTTGCCAGGCAAGAAACGTTAGTGACATTTGGAGGCAAGATGAATAAGGCACAGCAGGAGAATGAGGAGCCCGAGCAGCAGTTTTCCGTTGACCCCTTGTCAGGATCTTAATCTGTGGGAGTGGACCTGGCTACTGCTCAGCATTGCTTTACACTCTCTGCCTGTGGGGGAGCAGGAGGATGCTGGCTGCTCCTGCACAGCTGGCCAGATGCAGGGGCACATGCTCCCTTGGTGGGCAAAAGTGCCTGGTGCTGGGTGCAAGTCACTTAGTAGCATAATTACTGTACTTCACCTTTTTTCTTGCCCTGTCACCTTTGTTGGTGTTTTTAGGACCGGGCAGTGACCTGACAGGCTGGCCAGGATGTCTCTTCACAGCACAACAGTTACTGCTCTCCTTGCTTGGGTAAGTCCCCTCTCCTCTGCTGGAGCTCACTGCATAGGTGGGACGTGCTGCTGCCGGCACTGGCAGCTTCGAGGCACAATGCTTGGGCTTGTCACAGGAGGGATTGTGGCTGGGCCATGGGCTAGAGATGCCCGTGTTCCTACTGTTCCTGGGCAGGTGGGTGTTTGCAGGAGAAGCCTTGCTCACCCTTCCTGTTGAGTAACCAGAAATGCTGGAATGGCTTGGTCTGCTTATGGAAACTGCCTGGGAGATGGAGCTGAGCCTGAAGCAGGCAGCAGCTGTACTGTAAAGGGGTTGTCAGATCTGTTTCACAAAGCACTGCTGTGTCCAAGCAAAAACTCATAGAATGGTTTGGCTTAGAAGGGACTTTTAAGCTCATTCACCTGGAATGCCCTGCCATGGGCAGGGAGACGTCCCACTAGACCAGGTTGCTCCAAACCACATCCAGCCTTGAACACTTCTAGGGATAGGGCAGCCACAGCTTCTCTGGACAATGCTCACAGGGAAGAATTGCTTCCCAGTATCCCATGTAACCCTGCCCTCTTGTCAGTGGGAAGCCATTCCCTCTTGTCCTGTCACGCCAGGCCTTTGTCCAAAATCCCTCTCCAGCTCTTTTGGAGCCCCTTTAGGCACTGACTTTAGGCTCTAAGGTCTCCCTGGAGCCTTCTTTTCTCCAGGCTGAATCCCCCCATGCCTCTCCGGAGAAGAGGGGCTCCAGCAGCATGATGAAGGGGACCCGTGGCAGACTCCCAGATCAGGATCGTGATCATCTGTTCCCTTGGAAGGGGTGGTTTGAAGGGGTAGATTTACTTTCACACCCAGACCAGTCCTGCTGTCCCCTGCCAGGACTGGAGATGGTGGGTGGCACAGCACAGTATGGTCTTGGTTTCTGCCTTCTGACTGTCCCACCCCATTTCTAGGTGAACAGCACAAAGGTTTGTCCTGATCCCCTCAATGATCTGTCCCAGCTCCGAGACTGTAGTGTCTTCATCAGAATTATCCACAAAATGTGAGTATGGGGAGCTGTGTGCCCATTTCAAACGATGCAGCTGGGTCTGGGCTGCCTCCTAGAGCCATGGCCTCAGCCCCCAGCAGCTGAGGGGCTCTCTTTGTGGGCAGGGTGGGAGTGGGGGTCTTGGGGTATTTCTTCCTCCTCTGGCATATGAGATGCTGCCATCTCCATCTCCTCTGTGCCACTGTACAGCTGGGGTGTGTGTGCAGAGCTGTTGGGTCCCACAGAGGTGTCCAGGGAATGTTTTGTTCAGAGTTCCAGTCATTTGAGACTTGTTATCACATCTGGCACTTAACATCTGAGTTCCCTCCTGGCATTTAAGAAAAGACCTGAGTGCTGCTACCAGTGATGCTTTGAGAAAGCTGACCTGGATCAGAGACTGGATAGAGCTAAGAGAATAAAGTAGGTATTTATTAACATGCCTTTAAGGATGCACCTTGGGCAGTACAAGAGCCTGGCCAGGCCTATGCCCAAGGTGGACACAAAATGGTCACAAGACGGACAAGTGGTCACGAGGTCTCACACTTTTATAAGTTTTGGTCTATGGGGTTAATTACCCATTAACAGCTTCAATTATGAAGTCCTAGCCTTCTTGTTTTCTCTCTTGTTGTTTATGCTTTTGGACATGAAACTTGTAACTGTTGTCCTTGGTCTCAATCTGGAAGACTTTGTTTTGTCTACCTACTCTGTGAAGAGAGCTGACTAACACTTAATATGAAGCTCAGAACTACACACCTACGCAGCACAGAATCTGAGAAACATGGAAGCTAAAACTTAAGGCATCAGCAGTGGCACAGGGGTTCCTGCAGCTGCACGGATTATTAATTTCTCTTGTGCTGCTCTGGTGAGGGAACAGCCCAGCAAGTTTTCCTGAGTGTCAGCCATGGTATCCTGAGGAAGCCTTGTATCTGGAAAGCAGTGTAAAGAATGACAGTTTCTGCCTCATGAAGTGCTTCTGTTGCCTGGGGATGTCAGGCTGCTGCTGAGTAAAGTGTGGTCAGGATGGAGCCTGTTTGCTGTGTCCTGGGACCTGAGGTGGCTGGGCAGGGGTGGGAGGAACGTCTCCTTCAGGAATTGTCTTTATTTCCTGGGAGTGAGGGGCAACTAAAATCTCCAGGCCATAATGGGCATCAGAGGTGGGACAAAGCCTGGTGGTTAAGGAGCTGGCAAAACAAATTGAGAGGGTGAGAGGCTGCCATGCATTGCTTTCAAACCCGTCTGGTGGGAGGCTCGCTGGGAGCCTGCCTGCTATGATTACCTCCTGCGCAGGGTAAGGAGAGCCTGCCTGGAGCAGGGATCTGCCTGCAGTGGGTGGGGAGGAAGGAGCTGCCTGCACCACAGATATATTTAGTCAGACGTGGTTAATCTCCTGGGTCTGTGCTCCAGCTCGGATTACTAGGGATCCCGGTGGCGTGTGCTCTCTATAGAGACCTGGCCATTGCTTGATAAAGTGGGATGGCAGCAGGGCAGCCACCACAGCAGCTGGCTGATCTGAGTAGCTCCTGGTGGCACCAGGGAAGGTCCATGAGGAGGAGCAAATCCTCATGGCAACCCCTGTCCCAGGCCAGGTTCCCGGCTGTGGCACCTTGGGAGGGAGTGAGAGACAGGACTGAAGCAGTGCTGGTCAGGCATGATTGGTGTGGGTTTTGGGCATGCTGTTTCTGAGCTGCAGTTGGCTTCAATGACCCTTGTGGGTCCCTTCCAACTCAGGATGTTCCATGAGCTGGTGGCTGCTCAGGGAGAGTGTAGTCACAAATAAGTGCAGGAGGAAGCTTCAACCTGCCCCAAATCCATCAAGAAAAACGCAAGGCTCTGTGCATGGACTGGCTCCTGTGGTGCTTCCCGGCTGGTGGGGCCACCACAAGCTCCCTGTGCTGTGCTGGATGCCAGCGCTGGCAGGCAGAGGAGGAAGCAGTGCCGGGGGGATGTTGGCTGCCCAGCTCCAGCTGCTCTCCCAGCAGGGAGATTCTGGGGGATTCCACTCCTATGCATGGCACGGTTGGCCCTGGCCCTGCTGGCCCTGGTGTTGGGGGCGGAAGGCAGAGCAGCGCTCCTGGCTCAGCGAACCGTGCTGCACAAAACTCAGCGTTGGTCTAATCCCTGCAGAAAGAGTTAACGCAAACCCTGCACTCTTCCAGCCACGGGAGCAAGGAGGGGGAGTCTGTGCTGGAGCAGCCGCTGCCAGAGAGGATCTCCTTCATCCATGGTTTCCTGCAGAGTAAGACCCTCCGCTGGTGCTGGGGAAAGTGCCTGCCCCTGCTCGGTGCCCCTGACCTCTGGGGGAGTCTGGTCTCCTGTCTGCAGCTTCTCCCTCCACAAAGTGACGCTCCCACCCCATATCAGCAGCTTAGTGAGGTGCCAACAGTTTTCCCACCGCAGCCTGCGGAAGGGAAAGCTTCCTGATGGGGAAACTTCCAGATGGAAATCCTTGCCAGAGCCTGGGTTCAGAGCAAAGGAGGTCCTGGGTGTGAAGGGCAGGGTGTCAGTGGCTGCTCTGGTGATGCTGCCTTGGAGCAGTTTTCCTGGTTGGGTACCTGGACTCAAGCTCTTCAAATCCCAGTGGAAAACTTTTACCCAAGCAGAAATCCTGGGAGGGGAAATGGGAAGTATCTCACACACTTGCTCAGCCTTTCCTGGAGGGAAGACACCATATCCCACCTTGAATCCCACCCTCCAGATTTGGAATTCTCTGTTTGTGCTGATGTTGCAGGGGAGATGCCAAGGTGGGAGGGCTGGGATTTAGGGTCGGTTTCCAGGGAGGGGAAAGAAAGTCGGTCAGAGTTAATGGCCAGGGCTGACCACTGGGATCTCAGCTCCGGAGTGCATCCTGCCCCATGTCCCTTCTCCTTGGGGATGCATTACAGTGCCCTCCTGGCCACGAGTGTAACCTCAGGGAAGGCAGCATGCCCAGCGGCTCTTGTATGACTGGGGATTTTGCTTCCTGTTGCAGAGCACTGCAGGCACAAATTGGCTGCAGAAAACCTGGTCTCTGCACAGAAACTCCTGGATGGAGAGGAGCTGGCGCTGGCCAAGGTAACTGCGTGGCATGTTTTAGTCCCAGACAGCACCAATGGGCTTGTGAATGGCCTGGGGTTAGTGATGGTTTTCCTGCCTTGCTCAGGTGGCCGTGCTGCTCCTGTATCACACCTCCATGAGTTCCAAGAACCCTGGAGACTGGAATGAATTTGACTATAAGACCCAGGTAATCCCTTTGGGGTTCCTCCTGTGGATCTGGGTTGCAGGGGGAAGCAGCAGTGCCTTTGGGGGGAGGTGCTCCAAGACTTGCCCTCCTGGGTCCCATTGAAAGAGAGTGTGGAGTGGGCACTGTGGTGCTCACTGGTGGTTTTGGGCTATCAGAAGCTCTTGGTGGCAAGTGTGGGCAGCAGCACAGGCAGGCAGGGAGCTGCCCACTGCCCCACGCCTGCTGTGGTGCTGCCTGTGACCTGCAGCAGAGCCACTAACTCTGCAGCTCCTCTGACACAGGTTCAATTGGCATCCATCCTCAAATTTGTGCTGGATAACGAGGAGTGCCTGAATGAGAATCTGGAGGCATTTCTGCAGAGGAAAGGTAGGTGCTTGGTCCTGACTTTTCCTCCCGTTTGTGCTGCTGTAGCTGCCCAGCCATTAAGGCAGCTGCATCACCCAGATGCCCTCAGCTCCAAAGCAGTGCCCTGTAAACTCCAGGAGCAGGGCTGCCTTAGACCTGCTGGCTCTTCCTACTCAGCAGGACCTCAGCCTTTCCCTGGAGGAGTGGAGCAGGTGGGATACTGGCAGTCTTGTGGGAGCAGTTGCTGGGGAAGGACTGTGGAGGAGGAGGGATGGGAATGTAGGGCAGATCTATGACTTCCTCAGTTGGGCTGTTCCATCCCTACTGGAATTTGTGATTCCTGTGCCCCTGAAATTTCAGCTGCTCAGCCTCTGAGATATTAAAAATCACGGCCTTCTCCTCCCTTTTTATTTCCGGCAGAGCCATCCTTGTCCAGTGTGTTCAGCAGCAGCTTTGAGGAGCATTCCCCACTGTTCCCTCTCCCACACAAGCGAGAAGTGCGTTTCCTGGAGCTGCAGAGGATCGCCTCCTTCCCCAGCACCAGGTACGTGTCCTGGCTGCCAGGGGAAATGAGGGAAGGGGGGAGTGGGTGGGGCGGCTTTTGGGACCCGCAGGTGTAGCTGGGCTGCATGCTGACTCCCTGGAATGCCCTGTTCTGCCTTGGTGCTGTCCTGCTGCACATTGCTCGGGTGTGATGTGGGGAATGGATGGGGGGGGGGTGAGCTTGGGCTCTAGCTCCTTTTACAATATGGAATCATTGTGGTTGGAAAAGTCCTCTGAGACCATCAATTCCAACCGTGGCCCCAGCAGGGCCAAGGCCACCACTAAGTCATGTCTCCATGTGTCACATCTACATGGTTTTTTAAATCTCTCCAACCATGGGAACTCCACCAGTGCCATGGGTAATCTATGCCATGGTTGGACAACCCTTTCAGAGAAGGAATTTTCCCCATATCCAGCCTAAACCTGCTCTGGCACAACCTGAGACTGTTTCCTGTCTCTTGTTAGCTGGGAAAAGAGACCAACGCTCAGCTGGCCCTACCCTCCTTTCAGGGAATTGTAGCGATTGAGAAGGTCCTCCCTGAGCCTCCTTTTCTCCACTCTGAGTCCCCCCAGCTCCCTCAGCTGCTCCTCATCAGATTCATGCTCCAGACCCTTCCCTACCTCTGTTGCCCTTCTTTAGACACACTCCAGCACCTCAGTCTTTCTTGTGAGGGGTCCAGGACTGAACCCAGGATTGGAGGTGCCTCACCAGTGCCCAGCACAGGGGGGCAGTCACTGCTTCAGCCCTGTGGGGTCACACTCTGGGTAACACAAGCGGGGATGCCCTTGGCCACCTGGGCATGCTGGTGGTAATTTTTGCCCAGCACTTAGAAGTTGGCATTAGTACAGGCAAGAGGAGGAGCATGACCCTTGTGCTCGAGTGATGTGGCATCAAAGTTACTCCTGTGAACCTGATGTCAAAATGAGTTTTGATTTTTTATTTTCTTCATATATATTTGTAGATATGGCCTGTTACTGTGTAGTTAATAGCTCTCATCTGTCTTCAGTGTTTTTCCTCCCCTGATAGACAAAACACATTCCAAAGACCCTATCCTAATCTTGGTTCTTTTGAGAACCAAGGACAAGCCGCCCTCCCAAGACACTTTCCAATAAGGAACTAGCAAAAGTGAGGCTCCACGAGAGAGTTGAATCAAAATGGGGAGGAAGCAATGCCCCAAAAATCTAGGAACCAAACAAAACACATAGAAAACAATTTTACCCCCAGAGATGAGGGTAGCAGAGTGGGTCTGGCTGCATGGGGCCTGAGCTAGCTCAAGGTAATCTAGCTCTGTGTGTGTGTGTCTCTCTGCAGCCTGCCCAGCACTCCATCTTCGCCCATGGGGGACATCATGCAGACCCCCCAGTTTCAGCTGCGGCGGCTGAAGGAGCAGCTGGCTTTTGAGAGAGAGAACCGGGAAGAGCTGGAGGTGGAGGTGGCAGAGAATCAGAAGCTCATCATGGAGAAGGGTCAGTCACTAGCAGGATGTTCTGGGGTGCAGGGAGGGGTCTGTGGGGCAGAGATCTCCCCTTGTTTCTCTGACTTTTCTGCTGTGACCCCACCACCACTCTGCTCAGGCATGGTCGATCCTGCCAGGCTGCAAGTGAGACTCCAGCTTCCTTCTTCCGTCTTGTGTTCCCTTACACATCCGGGACAACAAAAGCCATGACTGAAGCAACCCCTATGCTGAGCAGCAGCACTGGTAGCCTGGCTCTTTGATCTCCTGCTGCAGAGGCTTTCTGTGCAGAAATGCTGTTGTGGGGGCTTCAGGTGACATGAGAAGTTGGTGACAGGCCTTTCTTGCCCCCTTCCCCAGATGCTCAGATCACCACGATGCAGCAGCGGATGGATCGCTTGGCAAAGCTTTGTGAGAACCAAGCTGAAAACCAACTGGAGGCCAAAGAAATAGAGGAGCTGAGGGAGAAGAATGAGAGGTAATTCTCCAGGAATGTGCAGTCCTTCCTCCTAGGTGGGACTTTTTCACTCCCACATCCCCAGACCCTATGTTGTCTGTCTCTTCCCTAGCAGTGCATGGAACAGGAGAAAGCAAACCTTCTTCTTGTTCCTCAGCCTCTGTGCCCTGGGGAGGAGACAGCAGGCATAGAATCAAGAAAGGGTCTGGTTTGGAAGGGACCTTAAAGCTCATTCAGCTGGAACAGCTGGAACACCCTGCCATGGGCAGGGACACCTTCCACTAGGCCAGATTACTCCAAACCCCATGCAACCTGGTCTTGAACACTTTCAGGGATGGGGCAGCCACAGCTTCTCTAGACAACCTGTGTCAGGGCCTCACCATCCTCTCAAGGAAGAATTTCTGTCCAATCTAACCCTGTCCTCTGTCAGTGGGAGGCCATTCCATCTTGTCCTGTCACTCCAAACCCTTGTCCAAAGTCTCTCTGCAGCTGTCTTGGAGCCCCTTTAGGTGCTGCAAGGTGCTCTGAGGTGTCCCTGGAGCCTTCTCTATTCCAGGCGGAACACCCTTGGGTCTCTCCCAGCCTGTCTCCAGAGCAGAGTGGCTCCAGCAGCCCTTGGAGCATCTCCTCTAGGCTTGCTCCTGCAGCTCCACACCCTTGTGATACTGGGGTCCCCAGAGCTGGAGGCAGCTCTGCAGGTGGGGTCCCATCAGAGAGGAGCAGAATTCCCCTCCTCCCTTGCTGCCCATGCTGTGGCATCAGCCCAGGACACGGCTGTGCCACCATCACGCTGCCCGTGCCCTCAGGGCAGTTCTGGCCTGCAGCCCGTTTGTATTCCAGTGGTCATGGATCCAGTCCCAAACCACGCAGCCTGTTCTAAGAGCCCGCTCTTAACCCAAACCCTGCATGGGAGCAGCTATTCCTGTTATGTGAAAAGGGTGTCCTGTCCATGTGGGTCTCACCTGGCCTGGAAAAGGGGAAGCTTTCAGGGTGATCCTGGAACTCCTGACTCCAGCCCCTTTCCCAGGCCTTTACTTTGATCCTGTGTACTGGACTTCATCACACACTTGAAATCACCTGTCACACTGCATCCTGGTCTTTGCTCTGTCCCTGTGCCACTGTTGACTCAGGAAGGCTGCCCAACCTCCACTGGAAGTGCCATGTCTTTTTTGCCTTTTCCTCACTTACTTCCCGTTGCAGGGGGGTGGCTGGAGTCCCACAGCTGCCTCTGCTCTCAGTTTGGAGCGGTTGGGCTTCTGCAAAGCACAAACTTTGCTCATCTCTACTCTGCTTTGCCACCTGTTGGGACCCAGTTTTAGAGCTGGGTTGATGGTAGAGTCACAGCAAGGCATGGAGATCCCTTGGAACCTTTAGTTTCCTTGGCAATATCCAGCAGCAGCAATCCCTGGTGATACCTTTGCCAGCCGCCAGCATGCACCCCCTCCCTAACCACCTCCTTTCCCACAGCCTGGTGGGGCGCCTGCACGAGGCCTTCAGGCAGTGCCAGGACCTGAAGACTGAAAAAGCCCAGATGGACCGAAGAATCAACCAGCTCTCCGAGGAGAATGGGGAGCTTTCCTTCAAGGTATGGGGTGCAGTGTCCTGTCCATGTCCCCACGGCCCGGTTGGTTGTGATGGAACCTGGCATCCTGGGGAGGATTTGATGGCAGTGCCAGATGCTGGGATGTTTATGGTTCTGCTAATGTGATCTTTGACCCAGTGACCAAGCCTGCCTTGGGCTCTGGATCCTGATCCAAATAGGAACTGTGGTGGGGGAATGGGGACTGGGTGGAGCTGCCTGCGTGTGGCGAGCACCCAGAAGCCAAGCTGCCCATGTGTGCTGCAGCTCTTGGGAATGGGGAGTAGGTAGAGCCCTGGACAGCAGAGGCACACTCTGACTCTCTTCTGGACTGGGTGGATTTTCATTTGGCAGCTACGGGAGATTGCCAGCAATATGGTCCAGCTGCAGCGAGCCCTGAATGAGCTCTCGGAGGAGCACAACAGTGCCATGGCACAGTCACAGGAAAAGCAGCGGCAGCTGGAGAAGGAGCTGCATGCTGCCCTGCAGGATAAGGTCAGGGGGCCTGGGCAGTGGTGGGTGCTCCCCTGTACCTCCCCCACAGTCCCCCCAGCTGGGGGACATGCCAGCTGCAAGCAGGGTGCAGCAGCCAGGAGCCTCCTGCCCATTTGTGCCAGCACACGGGGAGAAGCTGTGTAACTGTCAGCTCCTGTGGGAAGCCTCTCCTTGTTGCTAGAAAAGCTTCCCAGTGGTGGGACAGGCTGCTGTCCTTGCAGTGGGGAGAGACAAAGCTGCTGGGAAAGCATGGTGTCAGTCCAGACTGGGTGACTGTGCCTCTCCTTGGTTGCTTGGCTCTTCTGTCTTGCACCATGCTCAGTCCCATCTCTGTCCCCAGAAATGCTCAGAAGAGAAAATCGAGATTCTACAGGGAAGGATTTCTGTGCTGGAGGACCAGCTGGCCAAGCTGGAAGAGTGCAGCACCCAGGAGAAGGGAGAAGTCATGGGGGACATTTTGAAGGTACATTGGGGCTCCTGCAGCCCTGATGGCTTGGATGGTAAACTAGTCCAGTTGGAGAGAGCAAGCAGGTGCCAGGAGATGCATGGCAAAGTCATGTGGGGCAGAGCCTGCTGCTCTCTGCTGCTGGATAGGGGATGTGGGGCTGAGCACTCTGAAGAGTGCAAAGCCCTTTTGGGCTGAATTAGCAAATACTGCTCCCAGGGAGCTGGTGGCTCCCCCAGCCTCCCACAACATGAATTGGTTGTGAAGGGAGCATCTCCTGCAGGGCAAGAAGAAGGTGTTTGGTCCAAGGGAGCAGAGTGGCAAGGCTGAGGGGAAAGCAAGGTGTGCTGGGGGTGTGATGGGGGTGTGATGGGAGGGAGGGGAGAGATGCACTGGGCAGCTCCCAGTGGGATGCAGCACATGGGGCTCTGGTGAGCATGCTGGTTACAGCTTGAGGAGCACCTAGGGGGTACCTGTTTTGTCCCTGTAGTAGTCTGATCTTGGCTGAGCACCAGGTGCCCACCAAGCCCCACTATCACTCCCCTTCCCAGCAGGACAGGGGAGAGAAAAATAAGATGGAAAAGAGCTAGTAGGTTGAGACAAGGCAATTTACTAAAGCAAAAAAGGAAAAGTGAAAGTTCATGTGTGCATAAGCAAAGAGAAAAGGTAATCTCTAGTTCCCATCGGCGAGTGATGTTTGGACACGTCCTGGGAAGCAGGGCTTCAGCACGTGGAGTGGTTGCTCCAGAAGGCCAAGACTAAAATAGTGAATGCCCCCTGTTCCTCCTACGTCTCTTAGCTTTTCTATCTGAGCTGACATCATAAGGTGTGGAATATCCCTTTGGTTAATTTGGGTCCCTTGGCCTCATTGTGTCTGCTCCCAGGATCTTGTGCACTCCCAGACCCTTACTGGGGGGAAATGTTAAGAGTTCCTTTTCCCTTAGAAGCTTTCACAGTGCTGTGCTTTGCATGGGTAGCTGGAAAGGTGTTGGTAACACACCGGTAGTTTTGGCTACTGCTGAGCAGCACTGTGTCTGTCTCACTCAGAGACAATACCGTGTCTCTGCTCTTCTCTTTGCCAGCTGGAGGAGCTGAAGCAGGAGGTGTCCAGCCTCACGGCCAAAGGAGTGCAGCTGGAGGAGGAGAAGCAGCAGCTGGACAGCCTTGTCACCAGCCTCCAGAACTCCCTCTCTGAGAGCCACCGGGCCCAAGAGAGGCTGAAGCGAGACTTGCAAGCACAGGCTGCTGAGGGCCAGGCCGAGCAGCTGGCTGCCCTCAGTGTCCAGCATGAGCAGACCCTGCGGGAAAGGGACTCTGCCCTGCAGCAGCTCCAGCAGGCCAACGCATCCCTGAGCAGCCAGCTGCAGGCCATGGATGCGGAGAAGGCTGCACTGAGCCGCAAGATCAGTGAACTGGAAGCCCAGATCCTGGAACTGAGTGCCCAACGGCAGCAGGGAGTGGCAGCAGAGGCACTGAAAGCCCAACTGCAGGAGCTGGAGGGCAGGCTAAAGGAGAGCCAGCAGAGGTTGGCTGAGAGGGAGAAGCTGGCCCGGGAGAACAGTCGCCTGCAGGAGCAGCTGCTCTTCCTGGAGGAATCCCTGCGGAACACTGAGGGCATATTGGAGGATGAGAAGAGACGGGCAGCTGAGTGCCTGGAGGGCAACCTGGCCAGGATCGCTGAGCTGGAGGCAGAGAGACAGCAGCTGGTTCAGGACCGGGAGCCAGCTCTGCTGAAGCAGGGTGTGGAGCTGGCCACATGCCAGGTGCTGGAGGAGAGCCGGGAGCAGCCCATGGGAGCCTCTCCTGCTGCCAGAGGGGAAGATGAAGAGTGCAGGCGGCTGAAGGAGGAAATGCAGGCGCTGAGCTGCGAGCACAGCCGGGCCTGCCAGCAGCTTCAGGTTGAGCAGGAGAAGGTGGCTCTGCTGGAGGCCCAGGCAGAGCGGCTGGTTGGCCTCCAGGCTGAGCTGTCCAGCACTCAGGCATGGGCAAAGGAGAAGGAGAGTGAGGAGCAGAAGCTGAGGGCCGAGATTTCCTCCCTGCAGGAGAAGATGGCTGTGGCAGGGCAAACAGCAGCCCAGCGCATGGCCAAGCTGGAGGCGGACGCCCAAAGAGCTGCTGAGGCACTGGAGGGAGTCTCCCAGCAGCTCTCCCAGGAGAAGCTCAAGTCCAAGGAGTTGCAAGGCACCGTGGATCAGCTGCAGATTGCAGAGAAGGAGCTGGTGTCCCTCCGCTCTGCCGTGCAGGAGAAGGAGAGCTGGAAGGAGCAAGTGTCCCAGTGTGTCCAGGAGATGGAGAGGAAGAACAGCCTGATCAGCAGCCTGGAGCATGAGGTCTCCATCCTCCGTCGCCAGGTGACAGAGAAGGAAGGGGAGAGCAAGGAGCTGAAACGTCTGATCCTGGCTGAGTCGGAGAAGAGCAAGAAGCTGGAGGAGAGGCTGCGGGTGCTGCAGACAGAGATGGCCACTGCAGCCTCCCGTGCAGCCGAGAGGTGCTCACTGATGAAGGTGGAGGTGCAGCGGTGCCAAGAAGAGATGGAGAAGCAGCGGATGACCATCGAGGCCCTGAAGAGGGACCGCCACTGCCAGAGTGAGCGGGAGGATGAGCTGCGGCAGGAGGCAAAGGTCTGCCAGGATAAGTGCCTACAGAAGGAGCAGCTCCTGGCGTCCCTGCAGCAGGAGCTCGACAGTGCTCAGGCTGAGCGTGCGTCCCTGGAAAGCCAGCATCACCAGGACCTGGAGCAGAGAGCAAAAGCCATGGCCACACTGCAAGCCGAGCTGGCCCAGGCCAAGCTGGCGGTGGCTGAGGTGCCTTCACTGCGGGAGCAGCTGGCAGAACAGGAGCGGGCCGTTCAGCGGCTGCAGGCTGAGGCAGCGGAGGCGGGGACACGGCTGGCAGGGCTGCAACAGGCAAACGCTCGGCTGGCCAAGGAGAACCAGAAGCTGGTGACCAGCAGCAGGCAGGAGGCTAAGGAGGCAGTAGAGAAGCTGGAGGACCTGAGTAAGGAGTATGAGAGCAGCAAAGCAGCAGCCCTGGAAGAGAGGAAGAAACTCCTGGAAGCCAAACAGAGGCTGACAACTCAGGTAGGGGTTCCACTCCCAGGAGGAGGGCTGTGGGTGGGGGAAAGGGGTGTGTGCAGCCTTCTGCACACTGCTGAATCTCCATATCCTGCTCAGCACAGGGACTGGGGGTGTGGGACACATTCCTGGGTGTGAAAGGGACTGTCACACTGAGGTGCTGGAGTCTTTCCAGAGAAGGGCAGCGAAGCTGGGGAATGATCTGTTGCACCAGTCTCATGAGCAGCAGCTAAGGGAGTTGGGGAGGTGCTAAGCCTGGAGAAAAGGGGGCTTTTTTCTCCCCTGAAAGGGTGAAACAACTCCCTGAAAAGGGGGTGCAGCCAAATGGCTCCTCGCATGCCCCATGGCAGCACAATGCAGCAAGTGGCTGCCAGAAGCATCCAGAGCTCCTCAGTGTAGGACTGTCAGTGCTGTGAAGGCTTCCTCCCCCACCTTTAACCAAGGCTCAGCTCTTGGCACAACTGGTAGGAACAGCTGTGCTCAGATGGTATGGTCCAGATGTGGCTAAAGCAGCATTGATCTCAGATGTGGTAGGAGTTAGCACTTGGGAAACAATGCAGGAAAAGCCCCATTTCCCTGTTCATTCCCAGCCAGAGCTGCCTAGGACTCTGCAGAAGCCTTGTGGCTATGACCAGGGGGCTGGGGGCTCCTCAAGCATCCCCTGGAGCAGGGAGAGCCTAGTCAGGCCAGAACTTGCAGCAGCCGTCTACCTGTGTTAAGAGTGCTGGATGACTTGCGGGACTCTAGGTTGCAAGCCCTAGAGCACTGGGAACTTGACACAGGCTTTACTTCCAGCATGTGGCTGCTCCTTATGCTTGGGTAGTTCCAACCAGCCTTGCTGTAAGGACTAACATGGGGTGACTGTCACCTTGCCATGTCCTGTGATCTTCCTTGGCAGTGGGTGGTACTGAACAGTCGCCCTGTGGGAGGAAATTTCTTTGTCATGCCCTAGAGCTGGCTAGAGAGGAGGGGATATGCTCCTCCATAGAAAGACTGTAGTTTTGTGCCTGGAGCTGGTCTCACCAAGCCATATTCTTCCAGGTGGAGGAGCTGAATAAAAAGCTGACTCAGCATGAGAAGGCCACCTTGACCCAGCAACAGAGAGTTAAGGTAAAGAGGGACCAAAAACCTGGGGGCTGATCCCTGGAGCTGTTGGTGCTGCCAGGAGGCTCACCTGGGTTGCCTCCCTGCCCACAGGCACTCGAAGGGGAGCTGCAAGCAGCTGTCTCCAGCCATCAGGAGAAGGTGACAGAGCTGCAGGTGCAGATCACCCAGAAGGAGCAGGCAGCTGAGTACTACAAAGGGCAGGTATGCTGGAGGCTAGCATGGCCCTGATGTCCCTGACACTGCTGGAAAGCTTGACAGGATTCCTCTGCTTTACATCCTAGATGGAGAAGGCAAAAAGTCATTATGATGCCAAGAAGCAGCAGAACCAGGAGCTATTTGAGAAGCTAAAGGCCATGGAGCACCTGCAGAAAGAGAACACGGAGCTTCAGAGCAAATCAGAGAGGCTGGCCAAGGAGCTTCAGCAGAGTATCCTGCAGGCCAAGGAGTCTGAGATGAGCTGCAAGAATCTTACCAGCCAGATCCACAGCCTGGAAGCTCAGGTGGGCATGGCATAGTGGAGCTTCACCCTCCTTGTCCTTGCCTGCATCACCACCTCACTTGGAGGGTAGATCCATCCATTCCTCTCTGTTTCCCATTCAGGTGGAGGTTGCCAAACGACAGGTGCGGGAGCTCAGCAAGTTCCAGGTGATGACTGCCACAGTAAAGGGACAGGAGACTTCCTGCCAGAGTGTGGCCGGCCAGAGCACTGATAGCCTTGATGAGGCACAGCTGCTCACGCCATCACAGCTGGAGAGCAGCGCCAACTTCCCGGGTGACTTCTCACTCGACTCCGGGTGCAAGACCCGCTCAGCCCGGCGCCGCACTACCATCAACATCACCATGACAGATGTGAGCAGGGGGCCCTGCTGGGGAATGCAGGGATCAGGAGCAGCACTGCAGAGGGACCCAGCGTGCTGGGAACTGAAAGGCTGAACATGACCTGTCAATGTGCACTGGCAGCCTAAAGTGCAGCCATGTCCTTGGCTGATCCCCAGCACAGTGGGAAGCAGGGCAAGCTGCCCCTCTGCTCCACTCTGGTGAGACCCCAGCTGCAGAGCTGCTGCCAGCTCTGGGACCTGCAACATCAGAATGACATGGAGCTGCAGGAGTGAGGACAGAGGAGGTCACAGAAGCTCTCCAAGGGCTGAAGTCCCTCTGCTCTGGAGACAGCCTGAGAGAGTAGGGTGTGTTCAGCCTGGAGAAGGTGACTCCAGGGAGACCTTAGAGCCCCTGCCAGTGTCTGAAGAGGGTCCAGGAGAGCTGGAGAGGGACTTTGTACAAGGGCCTGGAGTGACAGGACAAGGCAGAGTGGCTACCCATTGACAGAGGACAGGGTTAGATGGGATATTGGAAAGAAATTCTTCCCTGTGAGGGTGATAAGGCCCTGGCACAGGTTGCCCAGAGAAGCTGTGACTGCCCCATCCGTGGACTGTTCAAGGCCAGGTTGGATGGGGCTTGGAGCAACCTGGTCTAGTGGAAGATGTCCCAGCCAAGGGAAGAGGGGGGTAGAAGGAGATGTACTTTAAGGTCTGTTCAGCCTAAACCGATCTGTGATCCCCTCATCTCTGGATTTTTCTCTCCCAGAAACAGGCAGAGTCTGAAGAACTGGTCAGCATCAAGAACATCCCATTGGCTCAGTCCACAAAAACTTCTTCCCCTGCCAAGGGCCATTTGCGCTCAGGTGCCTCCACCTGTTCCCTCATCAGCTTCCCCTCCCAGGAAACTCTTGGGGAGCTGGAAACCTCCTCCCCAGAGAAGACCCCTGGCAATTCAGGACTGTTGAGCCTCCCTGGGTACCGGCCAGTCACCCGTAGCTCCCTGCGCTTGCAGCAGACCAGCATCTCCAGCCTCGGTGTGTGTGGGCAGGGTAGGCCTGGAAAGCCTACCCTGGATTGCTGGCTATGGGGTTCTGCCCTGGCTTGGGGTACTCAGGTCATACCTCGGACCTCCCTCATCCTTTCTTGCTTTGGATTTAGGCCAGAACACAATGAACCTGGGCACATGCCAGGATGAGCCAGAGCAGCTGGATGACTGGAACCGCATTGCAGAGCTGCAGCGGCGGAACCAGGCCCGCCCCCCCCACCTGAAGACCAGCTATCCCCTAGAGAGCATGGTAAGGGGCAGGAGGGGGAGGTCAGGCAGCCCTTTCTCCAGAGCTAGGGCTTGGTTGGGGGTCTGGGAACAGACAGTGCCCCTCAGCAAAATGCCCACATCCCCTCCCCAGCCCTCCACCTCCATGGGAACCATCACGGATGAGGACGTGAAGATGGGGGACCCAGAAGAGACACTGCGACGTGCCAGCATGCAGCCCTCCCAGATCATCGCTGCCGGCAGCGAGGCAGGCAGGCAGTGCAGCACCCAGGCCAGCAGCGTCACCACCCGGCAGCAGAGGAAGCGCCTCTTGGAGGAGACCCACCAGGGCCCTGACACCCCCCCGGTGAGCTCAGCCCAGTCCCCCATCACAGCACCTTACTGGAACAACAGGTGTTCCAGGTTTTGAGGGAGCTGCTGTGGCCCTGTGGGTAACACCCCCTGTTTGCTGCATGCTCCCACTGATCCTGGATCCAGCGCTCAGGGTTCCCAGCATCTGGTGGTGCGTCTAGTACTCGTGATGCTCCCAGTGCTGGCAGGGAGGCCATTCCAGAGGCGAAAGGCTGAGCCTTCTGCCTTCCCTGGGCACTACTACCCTCGCTCCCATCCCCTCCCTGCAGCCCCTCAGTTCCCTCATTGCTGCTAGCCCCACAGCAGGGTGACCCCCCAATGACAGTATTAGCTGGTCTCCTGTTTTCCAGTCCAAGAAGCCAACCAGCTGCTTCCCACGGCCCCAGACCACCCAGGACCGCAGTGAGCAGAGTGGCTCCCAGGTCAGTCAAGAGAGCGAGCAGCCAGCCCAAGCCGTGCAGGTAAGATTCAGAGGGAAAGAGGGAGCAGGAGGGACCCCCATGTCCTGTCCTACCCTGAGCTAATGGTCCTGCCCCTCATCCGCAGGCTCAGAGGCGCCAGTCGATGGCGTTCAGCATACTCAACACGCCCCGGGAGCTGGGGAGGCGCCTGCTGCGCCGGGCAGTAGTGCAGACACAAAGGATGCCCTCCTCCAGCAGCGGCACCCGCCGCTCACCCCGCATCGCCACCGCCAAGTCCCCCAAGGACAAGGTAGGTACTGCCTGACCCCCTGGGCACGCTGCTGAGCTCATGCTCACCCTAGTGGCCCCAAGCCCTGCCTTGGGTTCATACAGGCCATGGGGAAAAGGGGGACAGTCCTTGCTGTCCCTGGGGTGCCATGGCAACAGCAGGTCCCAGCATGGGCCCCTGCTCATGTTCACGGTCCCTAACCTCTCATCTTCGCTCTGTCCTTTCCAGGCCAGTCGCCAGTTGCGCAAGGACAAGCAGTCCTGAGGTTTCCCAGTCCCCATGTTGCTGGCTCTGCCCTGGCCCCTACCTGCACCCCATCACCTCTCCCTGTCTCTCCAAGGCCCAGGAGCACTGAGGAGGAACAGGTGGGGCCACCCACATGACTGCCTTGCTATCCCACTGACAATTGTGGGGGTGCCCTGGGCATGGCAAGGCCCCTTGCCCTTGCTGCACCCATTGTCACCTTAAACCCTTCTGGGACCCAAGGCAAGGGGATGCAGAGGGGTTGAGGGCTAGAAACACACAGGGGTGCAGGGGCTGGCACCAGGCTGCAGCTGGAGGGCTGAGCTCTCCCCAGGGATTTCCTGCAGCCCCAGATACAGGGACAGATGTGAAACTTAGCATCCCTAGGGCCACCACACCTGCTCCCTGTGTGTGTCTCCCCCACCTGCCCTGTCCTCCTGCTCTCCCAGGGAAGCTGAGGCAGCATTTAAAATGTTTCCACTTGTAAATAAAGTATATTTTTCACCTGCTCTGGGGGTCCTGGCTTCCTCCTCCTACTGTCCACATGCACTGGAACCCTTATCAGGGCTTCAGGGGAGGGCTATAGGGCCCCTATAGGCTTGTCCTATCACCTTCCCCATGAGCTATACAGGGTGTCCCAAGGCAGGATGCTCACCCAGGGAACCTGCTGTAGCATCAAGCAGTCACAGTGCAGATTTCCATCTTCTTTTTTCTTCTTTTATTCTTCTCCAGTAGCAACTCCTGCCATTATAGTGCTTCAAACCTCACTAAACATGGCTATGGGGCTGGAAGTGCATTTTCCATCCTCACACCAGCCTTGCCACAAATGTCCATGGGCTGCAGGGTCTCTGCCCCTTGGAGCAGTGCAGCTTCAGCTCCCAGGGGTGGTGACACACGGTTTGTCCCCAGCTCTGCTGGCCTACTGCAGGCACTGGGGTGAGGACAGGGCATCACCCTGGTGTCTCCCCGCAGTTGCTGGCATGCTGCTCCACCCCTGCCACACCAAAGGGCAGCTGGCAAATGGGGCAGGACACCCAGGCCTCAGGGGACAAGAAGGGCCAGGCTGCAGTGGGGTCTTCTCCACGCTGGGAGGTGTGTGTGGGGAGCAGATCCAGCAGAAAAGGGAATCCAGCCTGTGGAAAGGGAAGGTGATGTGGTTGTCACAGACTTGCACTGGTGTTGGGATGATACGGGGTTTGGACTGACACTCTCCCTGATGGTTCTCATGGCAGCCTAGGAATACACTGTGATGTCTCTCCAGTGCCAGGGCAGCAGCAGGAATGATGTGCCTCAGCTATGGAACTGCCACCACTATCCCCGTTTGCTGCTCAATGTGCCCTGGCCACCAGAGGACACCCCTGCCAGGCACCCACCTGAGCAGATGGGACAGACATCTGTCTCCCCATCACCCCTGGCCTGTCCCCTGTCCTTCCTCCTGACGTGTCTCTCTCGGGGGCCACAGGCTTGGGCTCTTCCTCTCACCCTCGGTGTCCTTGACGTGGCAGCTGGAGCCCTGCAGAGGAGTCACATGCTGAAGGCATCCTATGCCACATTCTGCCAGCCCAAAAGAGTAATCCTTTTGTTTTCCTGCTTCTAAAGGAAAAGCCTTTGCTTATCAAAATGAAGCTACCACAGGCTCCTGTGCTTTGCTTCTCAAGGCTCACATATTGGTAAGGTGCTAAGGTACTTCCTGTTTATCTGCAAAAATCTTATCTTCCAAATCAAACTTGGCTCTCTGGGGATCTGATTAAGTCAAGGTTCCACCTTGCTGTACAGGTGAAACAAACCATGTTTAGATTTCACTAGCCTTCACACCTCTTGATGGTGAGACACTTCTTCCCCATGTGTTCTGTCTCATTCTAGGCCCCAGATGTCAGTTGTTGTTCTGGGGCTCCTCTGAACAGACCTGGCAGTGCTTTTCAGCTGCCTGACAGAGTAAAACTCTACAGGCCCAGACAAACGCACCCACTGTTGGAAACTCAAACAAGTAACGAGAAACCATCCTCAGCCTCCTGAATGTCTTCGGACTCTTCCCTACATATATTACCGTAAAGGCAGAGTACTGCAAGTATCTTCAAGGGCAATACTGTTTCACATGTATGTATTCTCTGTAAGGATGGCCTTTCCCTCTTTACTGTAAGGCCTGTACCCAGGTCATGTGAAGCCATTAGAAGAGGTTCATGCTTTTTGTTTTAAGACATTCAGACTCTTCATTGAATGACTGTTCTTGTTCAGTTTAAGACCAATGAAGTGCAATCTGCATCAGAGAAACAAAGTGAAATTAAAAGAAAGAAAAATAAATATAATGAAGTGAAATGAGGTGGAATTAGGTGGAACATGATGAAATGGAACAAAGTGCAGTGAAATGAACTCAAACTTAGTGAAATTATATTAATTGAAAATGAGAGATTTCATTTTCTTTCATGAAATAAAGTTACCTTTCATGAAAGGAAATGAAATGAGAAATCTGTTGCATTGTGTTTCTCACTCTCTCGGGTTATGCAATCCCTTCCCCCTCCTCCCCGAGCCCAGATAGACCTCTGGCCAATCCCAAGGGACTTGGTAAGGGGTCTCCCTTTTGCTCCTGCAAAATTCCAGGCAGATCCATCCAGGGAATTGGCTAATGGGAATAGCCTCCCCCCTCCCCAAAAGGGATTTGACCCCTGAAATGCCTGTCCATCTTGGGTCATTCCCCCCCACTCTGCTGATTGGCCGGGTCTCTGCCCCTTGCCCTTCTCCCTGCCCCAAGTAAAAAGGACAGGCAGGCCCTGTGGTCCCCTGTTCTGCAGTGGGCACAGCTTGTTCAGGAGCCTGTTCTCAAGCTGGAAAAAAATCCTGGATAAAACCCCTTTGCAGAATCAGTTTCTTCTTCACTGATAGTCTAGCCTCCTGCTAAGGCCACGTAGGACTTGCCCTGCTTCAGCCGAGTGTCTGTCTTCGGATCAACTCTGCCTCTCAGCAAGGCAGAGGAGGCCGGGCTAGTCCCCACCTCACCGAGCAGCCCTCTTGCTCCTGTTTGTGATACAAAGTTATTGCTGCGAGACCTGACTGGGCCTCGACATAAGTAACAGTATCAAAATAAAGGAATGAAATAAAATTAAAAGAAAGAAAAGGAAATATAATTGTTTTATAATGCTGTCTTGATAAATTCTGTGTCTGTTTTGATGCTCTTATATGCTATAAACAAAAGTCTTCCACAGCTTTCACTCTTTAGGGCTTCCATCCTTGGATCCAGTGCACTGTATATGTAAGTATAACAGCACCTGCATATATATATATTCAAGTATACCTGTTACATGCAATAATAAATATTATTATTGGCTTAGCCCTCAGATAGATATTTCTCATTTTCATGTTTTAAAAACTATTCTTTTCACAAAGAAATATTAGCTCAATTCTATAGATACAGAAATCAAAGCAAAGAGAGCCTGTTGAGCATTTCCGAGATTATAGTGCAGCCTGAGGGGGAAGGGGGATGCACCACCACAGAGCCTGAACTATTTACTTCTCTTTCTGTAACAAATAAGTAGTGCTGTGACTAGAAATCCATTTTCTCATTTCTCAGGCAAATTGCTAAGCCTACACTTGTGTTTGCTGGGTTGAATCCTAAATTTTAGCCACTGACTACTCTTACTGTAGCAGTGTGGAGATGGATGGTGGTTGCTACTACCCTCCCTGAAAAGCATCTCTTCTCAAGAAGGTGCTCGGGTGACCACACAAGTCACTCAAGTCCATGTTCACACACACCACAGATAAGTCAGCAAAGAAAGATGGGAAGGGTCTCCTGTATAAAGTTCCAGCGAGGTTTTATTTATAGACTCATGCTGAAGGTTTCCAGGGACAGAATAACCCAGATCAAAAGAATGCCTAGGGTTAAATATGGGATCAGAAGCCAATGGTCTGCAGGCACAAGGGCAGTATGAGGGCAGGGCAAAGGGCAATGACCTATAGCAAACATGAGAGCAGACCATCAGCAATACCACAACCAATGGGGAAACAGGGAAAGGAGAAATCTCTCCAACCAGGGACATATGTGAACAATAGAGGTGGGCAAGGCCCACGGACCTATGGGAAAAGAAAAACTGAGGTAGATTAACATAGTGCTGCTGAGCACCTTGGGGGAAACTGTTTTCTTCACCCTAAGCAATGTATCATTGTTATGGGTTAACACAGTCTGCTTTTTAGTTAAAGAGGGATATGGATTATTGCCCTGTCAGGACCTTGGAATTGTTTTGGAAAAGACCAGGGACCTATCAGAGGCCAGTTTTTGGGTATTGGCATGTGGTTTGACCATTGAGAAAGCTGAATGTGACTTTTGGTAATACCCATATAAATCCTAAGTTTGTCCAAACGGCCCTTTTCCTTCCGGGCAGTTGAACAGGTAACATCAGCTTGGTAACACTGGCCCGAGGCCTGGCCAGGCTCTGTTTGCTCATGGTGGGGAAAAAGGGGAGGCTGCAGGTTGGGGCCGCCGCGGCTGGCCCTGGCCGGGCTGTGGCCAAGGTCCCTGCGATGGCCAGCAGGGAGGGCTGGCCCTGGCTGGGCCATGCCCCAGGCCCTGGTTGCCGGTGCCACTGGCTTGGGGGAGGATGGGGTTCCCCTCCCCCCATCACCAGCGCGGCTTTGAAATTAGACACCATGAGCGGCAGCTGAGAGAAAGAGCGAGCCTGGCTGCTTTGGGATCCTTCAGCCTGAGGAGCTGCAGCCCCGCAGAGATCACATGACCACCGCAGACCTGGGCAAGACAACTCTTTCTTAACACAATGTCTTGGTTTTGAAAAGACAGGTATCTGCTAAAGAGGGGCAGGGCCTCTCTTGGAATGGATAATTCAAATCCCCTCCCCTCAAATTATTATAATTTAGAAAATTAAAACGGCTTTCAGGCAGAGATATGGGGATAGGAATAACAGTTCTTTACTAATAGGTATAACAAGGCAAAACAAACAACAACAATTACTGCATTAATAGTGAACAGAACCAGGGACCTTGAGGGCGGCTTTGTTTCACAAAACCCGGGGCAGTCTGGTCTCTTGGGACTCCGGAAAGCACCAAGCTGGAACAGCGAGGGATCCTGGGCTGGTGGATCAGATATATCTGGAGCTCCATCGGTGGTCACTGGAGGGCAGGGATGTCCCGGCAGGACGGGGCAGTGCGGGGCCACAGCGTAGCAAAAAAAGCCTCAAAGCAGTGCTGAGAAAGCAGTGGCAGTGGGACAGGGCTGGGCCAGCTCCAGCAGGGCAGCAGGAGGGGAGCTCAGGATTTCCTGGGCACACAAGCAGATGATGGTAGCTTTCCTCAGGATCAGACCTGGTGGTGCCAGTCAAACTCCTCCTGCAGCAAGCAGCAGCCTGACCATCCTCGCTCCGATGCCGAGAGCAAGAGAGCGAAGCTGCCCCAAGCCTCGTCTTTTTCCTGCCCCCAAAACCTCTCGTTATCTTCCCCCTCTGAGAGAAACTCCAGGAAACAAAAAAAAGGAGTGTAGCCAGGTGCTATGCTCCATCCTTTTGTCCCACCTGAGTATCTGTAAGCACCCAGTAGTTAGCTGCCTAGCAACTCTTGGGAAAAAATTCTATAGGTAAAAAAAACCCCAAAAAACCAAGACACAAACTTAACCCCCAACATTATCCACCCCAACTTTTTCCCATACCAACATATTACATTGAATTTAAACCTCTAAACTATATACATACATGCACTACCTTAATTAAATATATATATATGTGCAGATATGAATACAGACACAGTGACATGGGTCGTTCACCCTAAAACAAGGTCTCTTTGAGGCATGCATCGGGTCTTTCCATCCTTTTGCATCACCCACCAGGTGCAACCTGGTCCCTGAGTGAAGACAATCCCACGGATGGGATTGTCTTTGCTGGAGGCAGAATTAATCCAACAGTTTTTCCCAGCATACTTCTCATGTGTACCACTTATCTCCATCCATTGTTCTCAGGGGCTCAGATTGGGCAGGGCCTGCTTGGTTGGTGGAACCTCCGGTGTTCACTAACCATGTGGCCTTTGCTAAAATAATCTTCCAGTTCTTGAAAGTCCCCCCACCCAGTGCCTTCAAGGTGGTTTTAAGTAGTCCATTGCATCGTTCAACTTTGCTGGCAGCTGGTGCATGACAAGGGATGTGATATATCTATTCAATGCCATGTTCTCTAGCCCAGGTGTTTACAAGGCTGTTCTTGAAATGGGTCCCACTGTCCGACTCGATTCTCTCAGGGGTGCTATGCCTCCACAGGACTTGTTTTTCAAGGCCCAGAATGGTGTTCTGAGCAGTAGTGTGAGGCACAGGGTAGATCTCCAGCCATCCAGTGGTGGCTTCTACCGTGGTCAGCACATAGCACTTGCCTTGGCAGGTCTGGGGAAGGGTGATGTAGTCAATCTGCCAGGCTTCCCCATACTTATATTTAGACCACCACCCCCCATACCATAGGGGCTTCACCTGTTTGGCCTGCTTGATGGCAGCACATGTCTCACAGTCATGGATAACCTGAGAAGTACTGTCCATGGTTAGATCCACCCCTCGGTCTCATGCCCACTTATAGGTGGCATCTCTGCCCTGATGACCTGAGGCATCATGGGCCCATTGAGCTAAAAACAACTCTCCCTTGTGTTGCAAGTCTAAGTCTATCTTTGACACTTCTATCTTCACAGCTTGATCCACCTGCTCATTGTTTTGGTGCTCCTCATTAGCTCTGCTCTTGGGGACATGGGCATCTACATGGCGGACTTTTGCAGGTAGCTTCCCTACCTGAGTGACAATGTCTTTCCACTCATCAGCAGCCCAGACTGGTTTTCCCCAACACTGCCAGGTGGCCTTTTTCCATCTTTCTAGCCAACCCCACAGAGCATTGGCCACCATCCACGAATCAGTGTGGAGGTAGAGCTTTGGCTACTTCTCTCTTTCAGCAATGTTCAGGGCCAACTGAACAGCTTTGAGTTCAGCAAGTTGACTCTATCTACCTTCTCCTTCAGTGGCTTGTGCAACCTGTCGTGTGGGGCTCCATATGGCTGCTTTCCACTTCCGGTTCATCTCTTCAATGTGAGAGGAACCATCAGTGAAAAGAGCGTACTGTGTTTCTTCTGCTGGCAGTTGGTTGTACAGTGGAGCTTCTTCAGCCCGTGTCACTTGTTCCTGCTCCTCTTTGTCCATGAGACCAAAGCTTTCACCTTCCGGCCAGTTGGTAATAACTTCCAAAATCCCAGGGCGATTTGGGTTTCCAATATGGGCACGCTGTGTGATGAGGGCAATCTATTTGCTCCATGTGGCATCTGTGGCATGGTGGGTAGAGGGAACCTTTCTTTTAAACATCTACCTCAGCACAGGCAGTCGGGGTGCCAGGAGGATTTGTGCTTCTGTGCTAATCACTTCTGAGGCGGCTTGAACTCCTTTATAGATGGCCAAGATTTCTTTTTCTGTGTGAGTGTAGTTGGCTTAAGACCCTCTGTAACTTGAGCTCCAGAATCCCAGTGGTCTGCCTCAAGTCTCCCCAGGCACCTTCTGCCAAAGGCTCCAGGACAGGCCATTGTTCCCGGCTGCTGAGTAGAGCACGTTCTTTACCTCTGGTCCTGTCCTGACTGGGCTAAGGGCTACCGCATGAGCGATCTCCTGCTTGATCTGGGCAAAGGCTTGCTGCTGTTCAGGGCCCCAGTGGAAATCATTCTTCTTGCGGGTAACCAGGTAGAGAGGACTCACAATCAGGCTATAGTCAGGAATGTGCATTCTCCAAAAGCCTATGGCGCCTAGGAAAGCTTGTGTTTCCTTCTTGCTGGCTGGTGGAGACATCGCGGTGATCTTGTTGATTACCTCTGTGGGTATCTGGCGACGTCTATCTTGCCACTTTACCCCTAAGAACTGGATCTCTCAGGCAGGTCCCTCGACCTTGCTCTTCTTGATGGCAAAGCTGGCTTCCAGGAGAATCTGGATGATCTTCTCTCCTTTCTCAAACACTTCTATTGTCACGCTGAGACACGGAAGGAGCACGCTGGACACGCTCAGTCGCCCAAGGCAAAAAGGAGAACTTTATTTACAGTTTCTACAATTTATAGACTCTCTAAAGTGAGAGTGGATTGGAGGATAATATACCTCCTTTAAATCACACTGGCCAGTCGAACAGTCTGTCAGTTTTCTCCTCCTCCAAGAAGGAATGTGAAAAACACATAGTGTTTTGGTAAAAGTGTGGGAATTCTGACTCCAAGAATGTAAATATCAGAAGGCTTTGAGAAATCAGGGCGACATTCTATTGCTGTGTTTCCCCACACAATGATGTCATCAAAGTACTGCAGAGGTTCTGGAGCTTCACTCTTTTCCAGTGCAGCTTGGATCAGTCTATGGCAGATGGTGGGACTGTGCTTCCACCCCTGGGGCAGTCAGTTCCAGGTGTATTGCACACTCCTCCATGTGAACGCAAACTGAGGCCTGCACTCTGCAGCCAGAGGAATGGAGAAAATGCATTAGCAATGTCAACAGTACCACCTCGCTGCCTTGGACTCCAGCTCGTACTGGAGTTCCAGCATGTCCGGCACAGCCGCGCTCAGCGGTGGAGTCACCTCATTCAATGCACGATAGTTACAGTCAGTCTCCATTCTCCATCAGACTTGCGCACAGGCCAGATGGGGCTGTTGAAGGGTGAGTGGGTTTTGCTGACCACTCCTTGGCTCTCCAGCTCTTGGATCATCTTGTGGATGGGGATCACGGCATCTCAACTGGTCTGATACTGCCGGCGGTGCACTGTCGAGGTGGCAACTGGTGCTCGTTGCTCTTCTACCTTCAGGAGTCTTACTGCAGATGGGTTCTCTGACAGTCCAGGCAAGGTGTTCAATTTCTTGACACCCTCTGCCTCTACAGCAGCTATTCCAAAAGCCCATCTGAGTCCCTTAGGGTCTTTGCAATAGCCATTCCTGAGGAAGTCAATGCCCAGAATACACGGGGCCTTTGGGCCGGTTGCAATCAGATGTTTCTGCCACTCCTTCCCGGTCAGGCTCACCTCGGCTTCCACCAGAGTCAGTTGCTGTGATCCCCCTGTCACTCTAGCAATGGAAATGGGTTCTGCCCCCACATGTCTCGATGGCATCAGGGTGCACTGTGCACCAGTGTCTACTAAAGCTTCATATTTCTGTGGCTCTGATGTGCCAGACCATCGAATCCACACCATCCAAAAGACTCGGTTTTCCCATGCCTCTTCCTGGCTAGAGGCAGGGCCCCTCTAGCACTGGTTATTATTCCCTTCTTGGGCATATGCAGTAGAGGTTCCTTCAAGGGCATCTGACATATCATCTTCACTGCTATAATACCTGGTGGCTTGGTCATGGGAGGTTGAGGCTACTTTCATTTTAGTGGGACCCCCTTGGTTAGTGTTTCTCTCTTTGAGCTCACGCACCCATGCTGCCAGGACAGAAGTGGATTTCCCATCCACCTTCCCATGTCTTCCCCATGGTCACACAGGAACAATCACAGGTCAGCTCTAGGGGTGTACCCTTTCCTTCTAGCTGGGGGATGTTGGGCTCTGACTTTGGGGTCTGTGACTCACACTGGTGCCACATGGGAACTGTTCCTCCTCATCTCTTCCCTCACCTCCCTTATCTTCTCTGAGTTCCTTAACTACGGCAGAGACCTGAGCCTGCACTGGGCCATTGATCATCCTCTCATAATTTCTGAGCCTGTTGGCGACAGAACCCACTGTCTCTCGGTTGCTATCAGGATTGATCATTGCAATGAAGGTGGTGTATTGAGATGGCCCTTTACTTGCCACATTCCACAACATCTGCCCTGTGCACCTGACCTTGTCAGGGTCATTGTCATGCTGTCCACCCCTCCCAAAGAGTACCTCTAATATTGCCACTTCCCTCAGCTCTTGGATCCCTTCTTCAAGGGTCTTCAGTGACTTCTATGATGATGCTCCTGCATTCTGTCTCTGTGGACAAACCTCTCCCTTACACTCATTAAAAGTCGCTCCCAGAGGGGAAGGGGCCCTTGCTCCCTTACAAATACTTGATTCACCCGAGTCCTGGGTCAAGGGTCCTAAATTCCTTGCCTCACCACCATCCAGTTGCACACCTGTACCTATAAGGTCCCAAACCCGAAGTAACCAAGTTGTATAAGCCTCACATCCCCGTCGTGCAATATCTTTTTGCAGATTATGTAGACTTTTGTATGTCAGGGACTCGGTGATAATCTCAACCTCTGGCTCCCTTGTGGGCTGTGAGGGCCCTCCTTTCTTATCTTTTATTACCTGGGTGCTCTGATTTCATCTTATACTTCTTTGTTTCTACAGGGGCAACTGCAGCTGGTTGTGACTGGTCCTGTGGTTCAGCTGGAACCTGGACGGTTGTAACCTCTGTGGGTTCCACTGCTGCACCATCGGATTCTCCCTTTTCAGGGCAAGGGGAGGGCTTCCCACCAGCTGAGGAAGTGTATTCTTTCAGCACCTGGCCCATCTCACGTATCTCTTTCACTAGAACTCCCACCCAATCGGGGTGGTTAATTTCTGGGGTGGGCTGCAGGGCAGGGTCAGGCGGTGGGCCAGCATCCTCAGTCTGTGGGGCAGTATCAGGCTCCATGGCAGCATTCCCAATCTGTGGGGCAGTATCAGGCCCCACAGCAATATCCTTAGTCTGTGCCGTGCTCCAAATTGACCTCACCTTATCTCTGAAAGCTAAATAAGCTAGGATCATCAGCAACGTTTGGTTAGTATCTAGAGGAAATTTAAACTCTTCAAAAGCTGGTGGAGTAGGCATAAGGAACTGGCTAAAGGTCTGGAAAACTTCTCTCACTGTCATTTCCTCACAGAAAGTACCATTCTTAAAATAACTCCAAATACACCCACTTAGTGTGTGATAGCCACATATCCACGTGCCTGCCTTCCAGAGCAAGTTAAAAATCAGTGCATTCCTCACCTTATCAGCCCATAAAACAAACTGGATAACAGTCACAGTAGCTTTTGTTATAGGGCCCATGTTTAGGTAAGGGCCTGCAAATGGGCAAAATAAAGCCACAACCACATGCCACCCGAACCAGGATAAGTTAGACCACATGGAGTTACCTATCGAGGTTTCTATATCCAGTGCACAAGAAATCAGTTCACTTAAGAACTGTTATTCCTTTTTTCTCTCAATGCCCTCAAGCCCCACGTTGGGCACCAAAATGTGTCTTGGTTTTGAAAAGAAGACAGGTATCTGCTAAAGAGAGGCAGGGCCTCTCTTGGAATGGATAATTCAAATCCCCTCCCTTCAAATTATTATAATTTAGAAAAATTAAAACGGCTTTCAGGCAGAGATATGGGGATAGGAATAACAGTTCTTTACTAATATGTATAACAAGGCAAACAAACAACAACAACTACAGCAATTAATAGCGAAACAGAACCAGGGGCCTTGATGGGGCCTGGTTTCATAAAACCCGGGGTAGTCCGGTCTCCTGGGACTCCGAAAAAAAAGGTACCAAGCTGGAACGGTGAGGGATCCCGGGCTGGTGGATCGGATAAAATCCGGAGCTCCGTCGGTGGTCACTGGAGGGCAGGGATGTCCGGCAGGGGGGGCAGTGCGGGCCCGCGGTGCAGAGCAGCCTCAAAGCAGCGCTGAGGAAGCAGTGGCAGTGGGACAGGGCCAGGCCAGCTCCAGCAGGACAGCAAAAGGAGAACTCAGGAGTCCCCTTGGGCACACGAGCAGAATGATGGTAGCTCTCCTCAGGATCAGATCCAGGTGGTGCCAGTGAAAAACCCACACAGCAACAGCAGCCCCGTCTTCTCCCGATGCAGAGCACACCAAAAGTGAAGCTGCCCCTGCAGCCCTGTCTTTTTCCCTGTCCTCCTCCCCCCAGAGAAAATCCTTGAGACAAAGAGTGTCGCCAAGTGCCAGGCTCCATCCTTTTGTTTCACCTGAGCACCGATATGTATTCAGTGATTAGTTGCCTCACAACTCTTGGGAAAAAATTCTATAGGTGAAAAAAAAAAAAAGAAACAAGCCTAACCCCCAACAAATTTATACTAATAATTTCTAAAAGTTTATCACACACAGGAAGAGATAGCAGGAGACTACAGAGATTGACAAAATTTATTTATTCCCCACTTTTATTGACTTTTCAAAGAAACCCACCACAAATATCATCCAAGTTGGAATATACTAGTATGCTACCACTGCTAAAAAAAAAGGCATGAAAAAAAGTATAGTTGAAGGCTATTAAATTCTGATACATCTGCATGTTTACTTAAGAGTCCTTATTATTCTAGGACAGTGGACATACAGTAGACATTCAGTCTAGCTAATAGCTAATTTGCCAGCTCATGAAGACAAACAAGGACTGATCAGTGTGTCTGCCTTCTCTTTAAAAGCCAATCAGCAATAAATAGAAGGTGCCATTCATCGTCATGCAGGAATGATTGTGGTCTCTTAGTTGGGGCTTCAGGGTTTTCATGATTTTAGGCTATTGGATGGTTGAGGAGTTTTGGGAAAAAGAAATTTTGAAAGGTGGAAGTTCAGTTTATTAGAAGAGGCTATGTTTAAATTTTACACTTTAACAGATTATCACCATAGTTTCATGCCTTAAAGTCTAACAGCAACAACATCCTTTTTCCCCCATAAAAGGGACTATTATGAATGCATTATAATAAAAAATCAAACCTTTATACCATGTATGTTATATTCAGCTGTTATATTAAGAGGTATCGCCTGGGTTAATTACATAACACCATGTTAGAATATGCCTAAAATAAGAGGTTTTAATCAACTATGCTGTGGCTTAAACACCACTTTTCGGACATAACTCTGCATTATTTCTGAAATTTTTCATATATCTTAAAAATATACCAATTAAAATAAATTATTGTTATACATCTCTTTATATCAAAGAAGAATCTTCAAATTTACAAAAAGCCAGTCCAGAGGTGAATATGTGTCATATTCCACTAGTGAAGAATTTAAAGTAATTGACATTATTTCCAAATAGTTAACTTCTTTCAACATACAGTTTATTGCCTGCTCTTTATTTGTTATTTAGCTCACGGAAGGAAGAAAGAACATTTTGTTTCACAAGAATGTCTCTCGACAGAGTGGACATGTGGATTTGTTGCTGGATGAGAACCATTTGTACTGAAAAAGAAAAATACATCTGTTTAATATACGAAGGCAAGCTAAGTATCAGAAACACTAGTACATCATCAATAATAACCATTATTGCCAGGAATCTGTGTTGTTAAGCTGCACCAGAGCAGGTTTAGACTGGACAACAGAAAGAAGTTCTTCACAGAAGGAGTGATTAAGCATTGGATTGGGCTGCCCAGGGAGGTGGTGGAGTCACTGTCCCTGGAGATGTTTAAGAAAAGACTGGATGTGACACTTAGTGTCATGGCCCAGCTGACAAGGTGGTGTTAGGTCATAGGTTGGACTTGATCTCAAATGTCTTTTCTAACCTAGTTAATTCTGTGATTCTGTGAATGTAACTATCTATACTTTAAAAAAAACAACAACAAGCAGTAAAAAAACCCTTCTCACTTGTGCATGTATGCATGTGTATATGTACATATGTATTTGTATATACACATATTAGACACACACTGTGTAGCAGTTCTTCTCTCATTACCTGCCCTTACATCTTAGTAAAAAATCCACAGAAATAATTTATGAGTGCAGGTAATCCCAGATACTTAAATGACAAAGTGGAAAATTGTTGGTAATACAGTAGGAATTTCTGGCTTAAACTATATGGATAGCCAGGCTGGATGGGGCTTGGAGCAACCTGGTCTAGTGGAAGGTGTCCCTGCCCATGGCAGGGGATTGGAACAGATGAGCTTTAAGGTCCCTTCCAACCCAAACTGCTCTGTGATTCTACGATATTTAGCCTATTTAAAAAGATTATTCCAGGTACTTACCAAGCAAGCTGAATGAAACTTCTTCTTGCACGTTCTGCAAGCTTTTTTGGGAAGAGAATAATTTGACCCATGAATGACTGAGAAACAGATCATGCAATCTTCAACGCCTTCAAAACGTTTATCCACATTATTTTTCCACAAAGATAAGCCTTCCATAATACTTCCATTCTAATAGAGGGAAAAGAGCTGTTAATACTGTGGAACTCCTTTGGACTATTCCTGTTGTAGTCATAGAAACATGAAGGAAACAAAGCCTGAAGGATTTATAATCTGAAATGACATGCAATACATGCAGTGCATAATTTATAATACTCTGATCTACAGACAAGTGAGTATTCATTAGAGCAGGAAGAGTGTATTCAGGAGCACTTAAAAAGGGATTTTGAAATTTTCAATCACTGCTTTGTTTTATTCTAACCACAGATGATGCAATTTCAGCAACCATCAGTGTTTCAGAGAATTCCATGGTTTTTGGTTTTGATTTTTGTTGTTTGTGGTTTTTTTTTAAATTAGAGTTGAGATGGTACTGCCACACAGGACAAACACTGGCCCACATCTTAAGAGATCTAAATTTTCAGCTTGGGCTCTGGATTTAACAGGACCTAGTAGGCTGATCATTTTACCTCTGTTTATGTATCTGGAGAAAAGCAGATGGTAAGAGTGACCCAATTCTATGGAGGCCTTTGCAATCTATTGATGAGATCTATTACACAGATCTATACAATACTGGAATATCTTTCTGCTATAAGGACTTTTTAAGTTTTCAAAACTAGGAGCTTTATTTAAATTCTTACCTGATGTGTAAGATATGTGCTTAACTGTAGCATCCAATTGCGCCACTGCTGTACAGCCACACCAACCCTCTTTCCACTCTCGACTGTTATGGATCCCAGTGGATAATTTGATGGAAGCTGTATTATTAGTTCAATAAAGATATCATCAACAGAATAGGTTGCAATGACTTCTCGTGCTGCAGACCGAGCTTTTACCTTTGAAAAAAATACACGTATTAAAAAATGCCGCAGAGAGATACTCAGCATCTCTAGTCTTTGTGTATATATATGTATTTATATATATGTATATGTATGTATATATACTATAAATACATTGCTACACACATCAAATGATTTTCTTAGATCAGGTAAACACTTTTTTCAAAGGAAACAAAAATCTACTCATATATTGGTAAACTAAAAAGAAATTACCAGCCAGTTTTCCATCTACTGATTGATTACATCTTTTAATAAACAAAAAGGTAGTATATTAACAGCAGTACCTTCCACTTACTTCCTCAACTTCTTCAACATCCTAAAATCCATGATTTAATGTTTTTCCAAGGAGAATATTAATAAACATCAATTTAATTTATTGATACCAAGCAAAATTATGTTTAATCAGTCATTTAGAACAACAAAATTGCAATCATATAAAACAGAACCACAGTCTGGTTCTGAGAAGGAAAATTTCTTGAAATGTTTGCAAAAACCTCAAGTAAATAAAAAGAAAGGAGAAAAAGTCTTACTGTCATGCCATTAAATAACTGTGTGCTAGTCTGAACAGAAGATATTTCCTGGGAGGAGAGCACACTGCTGACATATTTGCTTGTGAATTTATCCACAACATTGAAGACACGCTTCTCACAGCTATTCCACCACAGCCTCACCATGGCTGGCAGATCTTTCAGCGTAATATGGTACACTGAGCAGGCCAAGTGTGGGATCTGAGATGACAGCTCCCCTGTCCCTGGGAGGGAAAGAAAAGGTGTTGAAATACTCTTAATACATTAGTAACGGATGTTGGTGCCTCCACACCACATACAAAAATTCTGATTCCAATATAATTGTGGTAACTAGATTTCATGTACATGTTCCTATTATTGCTATTCTAAGGTCTTGTTTGACTCAGCCCTTCTTCACCAGGCTGGTTTCTTTGTTCCTTAGCCTGACACCCTACACCTTGGAATTCACCTTCTAATCTAGAGACTGAATTCCAAGTTGACACCAGGAATCAACAATAATTTTATATTGTAGAAATCACAAAACCCTCACTTTGGAGCAAACAAACAATAAGGTGTTTGAAGGACAGCTGAGCTTTGCAGGCACATATAGAAATGGCCACAACTTCCACCAACAGAGGTTCAGGTTGGATATTAGGAAAAAATTCTTTGCTGAAGGAGTGGATAAGCATTGGAACAGGCTGCTAAGGGAAGTGGTGGAGTCACCATCCCTGGAGGTGTTCAAGAAACATGCAGACAGGGCGCTCTGTGATATGGTTTAGGGGGCACAGTGGTGTGCAAAGGGTGAACTTGGATGATCCCAGAGGTCTTAATGATTCTAGGATGAAATAAGGGAAGACTTTCCCTTTGGATGTCATGTTAGTAACTCTTATTGTCATCCAGATAATGTGTTCCGCAACATACAGTGATGTCCAAGCTAAAAATTAAGAAATGGAAATTCCATTTCCTTGCTTATACCTGTGTAGCAAGGTATAAGTCCCTTCAATGAAGGGACTTAAAAATCTGATTCTCTTTCTCATGTTTCTCAGAAAAAAAAAGCAGCATATCTTCTCTCATCACTGATTAACTGGGTCCTCTGAACAGCATGACAAAAACAACACGCAATTTAACATCTCAACTATATATAAAATATATATATTAAAGTATTTTTTAATATTTTGAATTTATATATTAAAATACAAGAAAATATCATTTTAATATTTAATATTAAGAAAGATACCTAGAAGCAATGGTTCCAGAATAGATCACATATTTCTAGTGTTTTGGAATCGTTACATTCAGGATTCGATAGTAGCAATGTATTATTCCTGGGTTTTGTTTTTCTTGGTTTCTCTGATAAACATGTCAACTTTGTTTAAGTTTCAAATGGGGAGTGTTAGCCAAAGATTATTGAGTGTATGTATGTATTTGTCTCTGTGTATTTGTTTCAGAGGTAAGATTTTCTAAATCAGTATTTTTAAGAAAAAAAGCTTATTTAAATATAAAAACTCTCTGAAATGCACAAATACAATTTTTACTAACCTTTGACATCTAAGCGAAGCTCTTCAGTAAAGAAGGTTTTTGTGTCCTTATTTGGAACTTCTGAGGTTGGCCCAGAAAAGATAGGGTTTTTAGGCATAAGCCTGAACAAGTGATAAAGCAGTTTATTCAAGCTTTTAGTTCTTCTAAGATACTGTGAGTAGAGAACTCGCAGCTGGTAGCATTGAAAACAAATCACAGAAAAAACAAAACACATCAGATACAGCTTACTCTGTAAATAATACAAATATGTCCTTGTAGAGAGGAAGAGCAATACTGGGATTCAGAACTAATGTTTAGAAGGTAAGCTTAATTCTCTGCATCATGATTAGAAGATTATAGTATGTACCAAGCTTGTCTGAAAATGCAAGAAAGAGTCATCTTTTCATGAATCTTAGTTGCTCATTGCTCTAATTTTCCCTCAAATACAGCGTTGCAGAAATCTAAGTCTAATGGTGCTTTTAGAATTTTCACTAATTTCACCAAAAAAAAAAAGGGAAGTTACATAATTAAAAGAAAAAGGCTGGATGAAACTTCAAGTCTGAAACTAAATAAATAGGTTAAGAAATTCAGTTATAAAGAAAAGACTCTGAAAATGTACCTGAGAAGAAGCTGCTTTAAAAAAAGCTAATGTTAACTTCCAAGTGAGAAGATAGCCTAGAACAAGGCAGAACTCATCGCTCAGGGGTTCAATAACTTCAGATTCTCCAACCGGAATGCATTTCAGGATGTTTTCTAGCAAGAGTTCTTGAGTGGCCAGGATAGACATAAGAGCTGCTGGAGGTGATCTGTGGAAAAATTTTATCTGGAAGAGTAAACTCAAATCTTGAGCACAGCATGAACTGAATTTATGTTCATAGTCTTCCTAGAAAGTCATGAAAGTAAAGCTCGGCACGCAAACACAAAAAGAGCCTTTTATTGCAGGACAATTTATTCTTTTTAAAATTTATTCTTTTACCCTGAACGGGACAGTTGGTATTTTTACTGTCTTAGAAGATAAATTTAAACTGAATGCTGATCACTTCATCTGGGAGTGGTCTATGGCTGAGCTGATTTAACCTACATCATGGATAGCTGCTTTACTTGCTTTTTCTAGAGTCACACCAAAAAATGAGCAACTGAACAATTATCTCCTAATCACTATTGGCTCTGGGTTGAAAAACCTTTTGCAGCTCTGCAGTTAGGAAAGGTATTTAATCATTGGGCTGAGGTTAAAAAGGAATTTTAACCAGTTACCGTATTCCCTCTTCAAACCACAGACTTCACTGGATTCAAGCTGTATAAAACACACAGGTTAATTTTGTTCAGTTTCAAGTAACTGAAATTACTTGTGCAGATGGACACATTCTGAATACTAGTAAAAATTTGCCAAGATTTTCTAATATAAAGCATATCTATGGCATTTAGTCCAGTAACTGCACCTAAAAACAACCGCAAATACTGTCTCTGGCTTTAGTGCAAAGGCAGATATTTTAAATATTTATAGCCTTATTGTCATAGCTATGCAATTTTTTAACATCTGGCTGACAGCAATTCTGCTGCAAATTTCCATCTTTTAACACATTTTAAAAATATGGAAGAGAGTCTTATAAAAAGTAAGGGAAAAAATACACACAATGCCAATTCCTCCTCTTCGTCACCATAGGACTTGAGATCTTCATCATCAAATTTAGGCAATTCAGGCATTAATCTATAGAAATATGGAAAGGAAATCAGGTTTAATTTTAAAATGATTTTTAATAAACTATTTTAATATATGTGATGCATAGTTCTTTGCTTATCAACACCAACATTACTGACAGGCAATAAAATAATGGCAGTTACACCTTAACAGCACAGAATCTTTTGGAGACATGTCACCATTGCAAAGATGGTTAATGAGTGACAGCCAAGGAGCATGTATCCTTACTCACTGCTCTTTCCAGACCTCTTACTTTTCCTGAGTCATGCTAAAATAAAATTCTCTATCAGAATAAAGCTATTGCAACTTTATGCCTCAGTATAAGTGAAAGATAATGATAGCTGGCTTAAGCCATCTGCCTTGCAATCTACATTTTGGGGCGGCAAATGCACATATTTTTCAAATTCTGTATTGTCTCTCTAGGTATAGAAATATCCAAGAAGTTCACAAGAATTCTACCTATCTATATTCACTTTCTTAACTAAATTAGTGAAAATAAAAATGTCACATTATTTAATGGTAGTGTCAGGCCCAGATCAAACCTGTGATATTTCAGTTTACATTTTAGGATTCTATGAGTGCTAAAATAAGGGCTAAAAATAAATACCTTTATTAAGTCTGTTAATACAATTAACTTTAGCATTCATAGTTTTATATAGTGCCCTCCAAAAAATAACACAAATTGCCCAGTTAAATATTTTCTCCCATAATGGAACATGATTTTGCTACAAGTGCATATTCTATAGCATATTTAAAAAAAAAGGTGCAGGAGGGTTGAGAGGCGATGAGAGTGAAAAATTTGTTGCTTCTTACTTATGCAGCATATGGTAGACAGAGACCTGTACAGGTCGAGCCCGGAAAAGCAACAATGGAGAGAGTGTGTTCAGTAGAGTCTGGAGCTTATCTGGAAGATTTGTCTTCTGCCCTGCAACAAACTTTGGTGGCAGCTTATGGTTTAACAACTGGTCCTTTGAGATGTAAGTTAAAGCTTCACCCAAAGACGTTAACACAGAGTTCTGAAAAGAGCCTTCTGATGCATTTTTGGTTTCTCCTATTTAAAAGAAGACAAGTTGTGATGCAGAATGTATGGATGATACGATAAACAAGCTTTGCTGGAAACAATGCAAGGCTGCACTTGGCAGGTTCCATCTAATCTTAACAATCTCTACGTTACACACAATTGCTTTACAAATTAGCATGTGTTAAAAGCTGACTTGTTATAAGCTCTATTTTCCTATATTCTCCTCTATTCCTATAAACTCTATATTCCTGTAAATTCAAAAATGTGGCCTGTTCAGTTCTATTTCAGAACAGCCTGGCTGTTACCCCCTTATCATATACTTGCCTGTGATTTTCACCAACAAAGGTAACAGCAAATTGTGAATTCCCTCAGAAAAGAATTCTTTCCATTCACTGACCAAGTTCTTAGGAAGATTTGCAGTAATGTCAGGAGCTGCAGCCTCAAAGTAAGCGCTAAGGGCAGATGCAAAGTCACAACTGACACAAGCAAAAATCTGCACAAGCGGGACATGGTAAAGCAAACGGCTTTCACTTGTTGTCTAGAAGGAAATAAACACAGAGGAAGATTCCTTAGCCATAAATTTGCTTTAAAATATGTTTCACATTTCCTCTCTACACCAGAAAGTGTAACTTAAAAGACGATTCAATTACAAGAAACATTTGGAAATTATGTGGGGCAGGGAGGTGTGTTTAAAAATAGAATTTGTACTTTAACAAGACCTCTTGAAATGAATTTCTAAGTCTCACCATTTAGAGCCACAGATTATTTCTATTATATAACCTTCCTTATAATGACAAAAAGAAAATTCAAAGGACAACATGCTACTAAAAACTGGAAATTACTGAAGCGGCTATCAGGAGAATATTTCCTTTCCCCCAACACAGCTGCTTTCTTTTTATTTTTGTTCTTACTAGTTCTGTCAAAAAGGAGTATCATTATCAATTTAAAATATTTCCTACTTAGTCTACACAACAAGATTTTCTTAAAAGTTTGTTCTTTCTTTGTTTTTAAATAAAATAAATAGTTTTGAGGCACATACCATTAGGTAAGATTAATCCTGAGACCAAGAAAGGTCACATGAAGTTTCCAGCCTACCCTTTTAAATGCATAGGTGACAGAGAGTGAGATTCTCTATCTTTATTTGATTAATCAGGAAGTAGTCCGCTGACTACTGACACTACTGACCTCTTTCCTAACAGCATTAGAATATAACTTCGATATTTCATGTGATCAGTTAGATATTGAAATGCAAACACTGCGTTTTATTCAGTTAATTTTGATGTATTATGTTAGACTGTGTCTTAATGGAATATTATTTTTCAAGATAGAGACCTACAGCAGACATTTCAAAATTATTCTCCAATAACTAATGCCGTTATGAGATATCATATTACTTGAAGGTGAGCTGATTTTATCTCCATACACAAAAAGAAACAGGACAGTATAATTGCTTGTGCTTTAAAACCATATATGGCTTTTGTCCAAAGTCCAACATAAACAGGATTTTGTGCAATTCTTTTTAACATTGTGTCAAGTATTTGGTATGCTGAGATAACAGTGTCCATGCCATATGCAGGGAATAATCAAAAAGGTAAGTACACTAAAAGTGAAGATGCTTCCATATTACCTCTAACCAAGCCAGCATGGAGCACATCAAAAAGTCCCACTCGTTATCAGCCAGAGGGGCTGTGGAATATTTCAGCAACAAGGGAAAGTAACGCATCATCTCAATGTTGAAACCAAGCAACTGAGCACTTGCTTCTTTCAGATTGCTGTAATAAAAACACAACCAAAGCTTATATAGCTTCATGTTGTAAATGTGAGTATTTATATTCTTGCCTTCACTCTTCCTCATAGGACAAACTTGTCTGGCATCACCACGCTGTGCCCTATGTGCTTTTCATATTCTGTCTTTCAAAGGTAGCGTGCTACATTAGCTGCCAAGTCGAAATAAGATTCCTGAATTAAAGATTCATACATTTCTTGAGCAATTTACACATTTGCTCAAGCAATATACTTACCTAAACTATGAATTTTAGCAATTTTAATTAAATCAATGCAAGAAAAATAATCATTTTAAGTTACTGATTTAGGAAAAAATATTAGTCCTCAAGTGTCCAAATATTATACATTAGAGGTTTAGATTATAAGGAAGAAATTCTTTCCTGTGAGGAAGGCCCTGGCACAGGTTGCCAGAGGAGCTGTGGCTGCCCCATTCCTGGAAGTGTTGAAGGCCAAGCTGGTTGGATCTTGGAACAACTTGGTCTTATGGAAGGCATCCCTGCCCATGGAACTGGATGAGCTTTAAGGTCTCTTCCAACTCAGACCACTCAATGGTTCTATGATTATTTTGAAATTTTGTTGCCTGGATTTTTCTCACTATAATAAAAAAATAAATCTCAAGATATTTTCACTCCTTGTTGGAAGCTTTTCAAGTTACATTTTTGGGTCCAGAATTTTAGAAGACAGACATCTAAGTTTGGTATGCAAGTTTTCCTCCTGCTACCAAAATAAGCAATCAAAACTTGGAGCTGAATATCCAGCAACACCTACAAAAGTTGGTCGGTTCTGAATGCATTTGAAAACAGTTGACATTTTTCAAAAGCATTTACAAAGCTCCTTAGTTTACAGCCTTCAACTATCCAGGTAATTTTATGCAGTGTGAGTTAGTAAATACCTAGTAACAGATATATTAAACCAAGGTTTCTACAAAAGCTTAAATATGTAATATTAGAGCAGTAGATGGCAGCTGTAGAGATTGATCTTGTTCAAATGAGTAACTAGTCTCTATTTTTAAACTCTTACCTTAGAAATAAGAAAAAATGTCAAATTATCTCAAAGTTGCACCCACCAGCTAAAGAGAAAGCTGTCCTCATTATCATTTTTCCAAGATATTACGATTTTCAGTATTGCAGGTAGAAGATGATCACAATCAATACTTCTATCCTTCAAGCAGGAGTTCAAAATGGAAAGACACCCAAATGCTCCTGTGACATAATAAAAAGGTAAACTCAATAGTCTTAATCATCAAGACACAAAAAACATTAGAATGTGTGTCAACAGAACTTAATTTTAGTATCGTAAGACACTTTGGACAATACCTAAGCTTTCTTCTTTGAACACCTAATCCACAGGTGTCATTGTTATATCAAAATACAATATCCAATCCAAGCCTTAAAAATACCCAGTTTCTATAAGATTAAGTGATAGCTTATAAAATTTAAAAAAATGAAAGATACTTGATAAGATTGAAATTTCTTTGTGCTACTAAAAATACAGTATGCTAAGCAATAATTTTGACAGATAATTAAGACAATGCAACTCAAAGTTGTGAATTCTAATATTATTTGAATGTTAATTGGAGTTCTAGTCAGAATGTTAAATTTTATTTTTAGAGTGAAGTACAATTGTTGCATTAGTACTATTGTCCATTTTTAAGAATGGTATTTATCTAGATTTCTTGGAGAAAATGAACATTTCCAACAAGCATGATGACAAAAAAATAAGGTAAAGTATCATATATGCATAGCAAAAACAACCAAACAAACCCCTGCTTCACTTAAACAAGTTCAGCAGCATTTTTCTTCAGCTGACCTGAAAAGAAAGACACCATTGGAATAGTAAGCCTCCAACCTACATCCCACTTAATCTGAATTTGGACATATATGTTCTGCTCAGGAATCCTAAAAAAATTGAGAAGTAGTAGAAGGGAAATGCCAATTACAAATAAAACGCCTCCACAAGACAGGAGGAGTAAGGATTCTTCCATTTTCTTCTGTTCAGAGTTTCACAGATACATTTGTTTGCCTCACTGGTTCACTTAGAAAGCCAAGAAGCCTCAACTAAGTTGAAAGAGTAGGAAACTGTCACAGTAGAGAATTTTAAGATTCCTATGAATTTCTGCATGACACTAACACTGACAATTTTCACACCTGAAGAACATCCATTTGAAGAACTTATCTGAAATCCTAAGAACACTGCCAAGGGACAGATGTTGACAGTTTAAAGTAACCAAAGATAGTTTTTTTTCAGTTTAAGTAAGCACAGTTCTGTTACAAAATACAAAACCTATGTTTCAGTTTTCATATAGACTGATGAATAAGAGTGTGTGCAAGAACACACAAAGGCATTAAGGGACAAAACCAGAAAGGACTTTCCTCTTAAATGACATCTAATTCATAGATAGGACTGTGAGCATTTCTAAATAATTTTCTTGAAAAGCAGCAAGTTTTTGAAAACAGAGACCCAAATTAAGTGGCTATATTCAAAGCAATATCATAATACATCTCAACCACTTCTTAAGTAATTTTCCACAGCTGCAGACAGTTAATGTAGTGCCATTTTCAGTTGGAGGAGCTATTTAAAAATGACATGTAAACTATGAAAGAGTTCTTGGCAAAGCATCTAAAGACAATCATAACCCATTGACAACAGTAATATTTTGCATGCTGTGTAAAGCCTAAATGGTTCACTGAAAACTCTGACATTTACAGACATGCCTGTATAAGATAGATTAAACTAGAAGCAACATCAGGATGCTTTTTATAATATCAGCCTAAATCTTTTCGTTCTAATTTTGTATCTGGCAGTAGAGCTTGAACTTTCTGAATGAGGCAGAAAATAACTATGCCAAACAGTCTAGAAGAAATAGGCAAACTGAGAAAGCATTTCTTTCTAGGAAATGCAATATTATAGTAAATATGTTTTATCTAAAAGCAAACATTATTACAAAATAATGTTCTTACATTCTAATGAAATAGACTGAGGTAAGAACATACCATCAGTGCTGGAAAGCTCTGTCTGTGTACATGTCATAAGTTTGGCCACACAGTGGAAGACAAGTTCCCTCTTTTCTTCCTCAATTAAGAAAGGTGATAAACACTGAAGTGTATGCAGTCTGCCCTCTGTTAATGGAAGGAACCTATTCACACAAGCAAAACACCAAGCATTAAACAAACCCAAAAACTGAACCAGGAAACAAAGTATTAGTTAGTTCATAATGATGTCATATCCTCTGACATAACTAATCCCACATGCTAAACCAAGTCTGACTTTCCCATGCCATACACATGTATCACTTCATTTTCAGCCTTCAGTTGTCAATGGTCAGAATCAGGATAATTTCACACTATCTGTATTTGCAACAAATTGCAAGTTTGTAGGCAACAGTATTATAGGCAGCAGTATTAAGATACCCTTCTGTTGTCTTGAAAAGTTCTTTCCTCTCCCAGGATACAGCATTCTCAGCATGGATCACTTTGGCCATGGTTAAGGACCACAGTCTTCCGTGTTCCTCTGATCTTGAAGGAAGAAAGACCCTGGTTAATATATACAGATGTTCATGGTTCACCACAAAAGCATTTGGATGCGTTCTGAATCAACGCACAGATGGAAATACAGTGGCACTCTTTACAACACAAACTGTGAAGACAGAGCAAAGACTTCTTTCACTTGTTCTCACATACCTATCAAATATAGTTTGCTGCAGGCTAGCTGTACGACTCAGAGTACTGAACTCCTTATATGTGATGTGCATCTCTTCTAACATATTAAGATATTCCAGAAGCAGGTAAGGAGGATTCTCCAATTCTTCAATCCATTGTAATGAGTACAACAGTTCTGCAACTAATTAAATAAGGGCTGTTGTTTTTAAATGACTATCAACTTGCATAAACAAGAAGTTTCAGGTCAAGTTTTTGTTGTTTTTTTTAATATGTTTTCAATGCATTAAAGATACTACTTTTATATGCCATCTAAGGTGTTTCAGAGCATGAACTGGATATTTGCCATTGTATCATAAAATACAAGAGAAAAAAGGGTACAGTAATATTCTAGATATTAAAGAAATTTTAAAGCAAACTAAGCATGGCATGACTCCTCTCTGTTCTCCCCCTTTTCTTTAATATATATTTCTTGCAGACAAGGCAATCAATACCTAAGTCCAGAAGAAAACCAAGAAAATTTCATAAGAGCTAGCATGTGGTTCCTTCATTAGCTTAGAAAGACCCACACTAAACAATTACACTTCTCATCATGGTGAAGTTTTTGGAGATAGCATTGCTAATTTGATAATGCTGCATTTAATTTAAGCATTCTTGAAAATAAAAGGAAACTAGACTCCATCACATGGAATTAAGAAAAGTTGCTGTCTCAAACTATCTTTATATTACAGTTAAACCGTCAAGGGAGGGATATAGTTCTTATTGCCCACTCATGCCAATGCATGGTGTATGTTGGCAATGAACAAATCTGAAATTCACTGAAAATTCATACTTCTCCCAATTCAAAGTTCTCTTAAGATAGGATGTATATAACCAAAAGAGGTCCCAGGAATATAAAAACTACTTTTAAAGGAGACCTGAACAAAAAACCCCAAACCAAACCAAGTCAAACCAACAAACAAAACCCCCATCATACCAACAAAACAAACAAACAAAAACAAACAAAAAATCCAGCAACAAAAGGTAAAAGGATAATTTCTCATACCTGTATGCCAAACTTTAACTATGCATTTCTAATTTTCAATTCAGGTTACAACTACTATAAAATAAAATTCCTTGAAGTTTTACCATTGTAACTTACTTATATTATCAATTTTCTTTTTTTCAGCATCATCATTTCCATGGACTACACTATTTTTCAGTTGAAGTAGTACCATTTTACTTAGTAAGGCTGAAGTACACAGATGGCCTGGAAGTTTAGTTGTGCCACACAGCTTGACATTTGATCCCAGAGGTTCACAATTCATACTAAGCCTTCCTTCCAAAAGAGGCTTGTGCATCCACTGTAATATATGCATAAAAAGAGTATGCAAAATACTTTCATCTGTTTAACCTTGAAAACTCAGAATTATTAAGAAACAACCACAAAACATACACATTCATGTCAAAAGCACAACGGTGAGGATGACCTACTCCAGTGTACTAAAAACCCAATTGCACAGCAGTAATTTGTAACTGCACTGCTGCTCAGAAATAAATACATTTCTTTAGAACTCTGTATTTTACAAGAAATTGTAGCGTTACTGAAGACTGGTGGCTGCACATGAAATTTATGCCGTTCCCCATTCTCTGTATATGTCAGCATTTTGTTGATAAGATAGCACACCATGTTCTTCTGCACATATTGGTGTCTTTCACAAAATTAATCTTTATGAAGAATTAACTTAGAGATAAAAACAACTTCACAATGCATACTCTATCAGACAAAACTCCTGAATTGTAAAGCAAGTTGCTGGTGGTCTGTGCCGAAAAGGGTAATTTCATGGATTTTGATTTTTTTCCGGTAGTATTGGATGGATCTATAAACGGATTTTGTCCTCTTTATGAAAAGAGGCTGAAAAGAATCTGCACAAACATACCGTATTCCTAAGTGCAGTGCCATGTCAAAAGAAAGAATGCTTACTACCCTAGGGGACAGAGGCTTGAGAAAAGATTGACCACCCTGTGCAATCCATTATCATTTCCATACCTCAGAGCACAGAGACTCGCGCAATTTCCCCCACTCAGTTTTGTTCGGTGTGACATGCTCAACATAAGCTCTCACAAGATGTCCAGACTGTCCATCAGCTTCCATGAGCTTCAACAACAAATCACTGACTGCAGAGATCAAAACCTGAAGTCTGAGAAAAGGAGAAAACACTGCAAACAAGTTCGGCACTACTCATTAAGAGCCACCTGCATATTTTCCATTGCTCTATGCATGCTGTACCAGGGGTGGTTTAAATTCTTCTCTACCCACTGCCTCCAACAGGCTCAAAAGTCTCTCAGTAATATAGATGTCAATTAAATAAAGCACTGATTATAGCACTGATCCTGGTTTGTTTCAGAGAATGACACATTATGGAACATGCGTATCCCAATTTACCTTTTAACGTCCAAAGACCAAGACTGAACTTGGTTCTTGACCCACAGTGCCGCTTTAAGCAAAAAGGTGCTCTGTTTCTGAGTGCTCTGAAGCTGATGCACAAGTGAATTTACACCAGACATCCAAGTGTGTTTTAATTTGCATACAAGTACATCTATTGTAGGGGAAAGAAAAAAGAAAACAAAACAATGACAAATAGACAAGCAAAACCACCACAAATAGGTAAACTATAATTACAACCAACAGCATACAGCAACGTCTCAAGATCCTACCGTAGGAAAACAATTCTTTTCTGTGGTTACATGCAAAAACTATCAAAGGCACATACACAACAAGAATGTTACAGAGCAATTTTAAATTAACTGTGACTCACAGGTAAGATTTGATTTAACTGAGAATAAGAGTGATGTTCCTGTTGTCTGCTACCATATGTCCATACGGTCTTCAAAACCACAGATCTTTCTACCAAAATATTGAACATTCACAACATCAATAGTCATTTATAAAGCAGCGGTGATTTCCAAGCTAGTACTGTCCTACTTCACTTCTATGACAACACTGAAACATTGTATTTACTTGTATTAATGTAAGCAAATGCATGTACCAATTTAACACCGCCAAATTCTCCATTCAAGGAATATAAATCAGGATCTTAGTCTGAACAGGAGACACTGGCAGAGAGAGGCATGGATCACAGTTTGTCTGGGCAACTTGACCAAAATAAAGGGTATCAAAGTAAATACATGGTATCTGTAAAGAAGTGATTATACACCACATTTTTTCACAGGCTCCCCAGATCGCAAAACGAACAAAAAATGTTCATTTGTTATATTTCATAGACTTTAAACAACTTCTGTAACAGTCCAAAAAGGGTGCAATATTACAGCCTCCAACTTAGCTGATACTAACATTAAAACAGCTTCAAAATTCTTCTAAAGATGCTCAGGACTTGATGCTTAGTGGTAACTATGGGCTCTGTAAATTAAAGCACAGATTTTCATGCCAGTTACAGCTGCAAATGCTCAGTGTATGTGAACTCAGTACTCTATCACATACTTGATTCTGTTTCACGAAAAGGAAGAATTTAGATGTAATCATCACCTATGAAAAAGCTCAGCTCAAGTTCTTTTTCCAGATTACCTGTCAAGTGTGTTGCATCCTGTCTCTGAGCACACAGCTGGAAGATGGTAAGGAGCAAGTCTTCTGAGGATGGCATCAGCAAACACCCTTTCACTGAACTGAAAAAGCTTGAAGCCACATCGCAGATGAAAGATACTGATGGTTCAGTATTTCCAGCTTCAGAAAGATCCTTCGCTTTAGATAGAGCTGCTTGAAGTTTATCAATAATCCTTTCAACATAAGTTTCACCAATCAATGATTCTACTGGGCAGAGGAAAAAGACAGTATGCTTTGATTGCTTGATAAACATGACCATACAAAGATGTCATATTAATATGGACCAATTTGACTTCTATTTGCTAATTTTGAATGCAAAATAAGGTGCAAAGCAGTTTCAGTTTAATGGATGCCTAAACTCTTATTTCACAGACACCAGCCAACATTTCACACTGTCAAGTATCTTTTCTCTAAACCAGCTGAAGCAGTTTTGAAAAAAGGTATTTAAAATAGAGCAAGTGCAAAGTGATCCCTCCCCCTTTTATACCTTCTTAGCTTCTGGCAACCAATTGTGAGCCCAAGATTTCACTGGACTATTGCACATAGTCACAAACATGCTTAGCTCCTTTTTCACGGGATACAAGCAAGCCAATCCCACTTAGCCTCAAACTCTATAGTATCCTGTGGCAAGGAGTTCCATTATTTAATTATAAATTGTATGAAGAAGTGTACTTTTCTTGCCCCCCAAGATTGCTATCTAAGCATGTGTTAGAAACTCAAGCTCTTCCACTGAGAGAAATGATGATAAATTTCTCACTATGTGCATTTTCTATACAAATTTTGATTTTATGGCTCTTAAGCACAACCCCATCCCTAACCACTTCCACTACAAGCTGACAAATTCTAGTCTGTTTTCTTGCCTCTACAAGCAGAAGCCACTGCTTGTCTAACCATTCCTGCCAGATTTCTTTGAGCATATTCTAATTCTATTACATGTTTTTCAAAAGCATATAAGTGAACAAGAATATTGCAGTGACAAAACTATATGCAGTATTCCAGATATTGGCAACATATTCAGTATATTGACTACATGCTACAATAATTTTCATTTGTCCTCTGTTCATTTCACAGCAGCTCCTCATAACTTGTATTCCTTTTTTACTGATTTTTTACAACCTGTCACTTACAGGGAAACACAATGACTGAAGATCTCTTTTATGACTTTTATCAAGTCAGAGCTGTTAGGAGTTAAGTTACTTTTCTTTTTCACCTATAGAATTTTTTCCCAAGGGTTGCTTAGCAGCTAATTGCTGGGTACTTATCAGTGCTCAGCTGAAACAAAAAAAGATAGACCCTGGCATTTGGCTACACCCTTTGTCTCTGCGAGTTTCTCTCCAGGGGGGGAGAAAGACGGGGCTGGAGGGCAGCTTCACTTTTGGTGTGGTCTGCATCGGGAGAAGAGGGGACTGCCGGGAGAAGAGGGGGCTGCCGTTGCTGCGTGAGTTTCTCACTGGCACCACCGGGATCTGATCCTGAAGAGAGCTGCTATCATCTGCTCGTGTGCCCAGGAAAATCCTGATTCCTCCTTTGCTGCCCTGCTGGAGCGGTCTCAGCCCTGTCCCACTGCCTCGGCGCTGTTTTAGAGCTGCTCTGCACCGCGGGCCCGCACTGCCCTCCCTGCCAGACATCCCTGCCCTCCAGTGACCACCGACAGAGCTCCGAATTTCATCCGATCCACCAGCCCGGGATATGCCACCGTTCCAGCTTAGTACCTTTTCTTAGAGTCCCCAGAGACCAGACTGCCCCGAGTTTTGTGGGACCAAGCTCCGTCAAAGTCCCTAGTTCTGTTTTCGCTATTAATTGCTGTAGTTGTCGTTGTTTGTTTGCCTTGTTATACTATTAGTAAAGAACTGTTATTCCTATCCCCATATCTCTGCCTGAGAGCCGTTTTAATTTTTTTTCTAAATTATAATAATTTGAAAGAAAAGAATTTGAATTATCCATCCCAAGAGAGGCCCTGCCTCTCTTTAGCAGATACCTGTCTTCTTTCAAAACCAAGACAAGAGCCTATCATTGAATTGATACAGTTACAATTGTATTCTTTCCATGTATACTTGTAATATTTATTGGCTTTGGACTTCTATTGTAATCTTTTGTATCAGTTAAACATTATCACAACACACTGCTATGGGTCTGTGAAGTTCAAGTAACAATTATCTTCCTTTCACTATTTATCTTTTTTTTCCTTTAATTTCTTTCATCATAGGCTACCGATCCATGAAAGGCTCTTCTATTTCCTCCATGATGATTTGCCTTAAGAAACTTAGGTAAGAGACCTCATTAAGAAAATCCTTTTGAAAGTCCACATACTCTACTTTGGCTTAAATGACTAAGTCAAGAACCACCATAGCTCCTCAAAATCTCTTAGGCTTCATCCAATATGATTTAAAACCAGGTCACCCAGCACCCAGCAGAAAATGAGCTCAGGAGTGTCTCCAGCTCTAGAGTCAAAAAGCAAAGTCATTGGACTATCAGCCCTAGAACATCACAGACTCACAAGCACATTTGTTGAACTTTCTGTGGAGAGAGGAAACAGGTTTTTCTGATGGTCCTTTACATCCAAAGTTCCACTAACAGAAAAAACCACCTTAGGACACTTTCAGAATGCCTTGTCTAAGAAGATCCCTCACAGTGAGCTACCTGTGTGCACCTATGAAACTTGAAAGCACCATGAATGTGCACAGCATCCACTGACATTGAAATATGTCACCTCGGGGATCAAAGCAAATGCTGAGTTTACATGGAAAACATGAAGAAAATTGAACTCCCCGGGAAGTCTGTATCAGATATTAAAATTGCAAGAAATAAATTAAATAGGATGCTATTAATAAAAAAAACCCCAGATTACATATACAGCATAAGAGCACCCACTGAGTTTTTAAAAGACATGAAAATAAATGGAAATGGCTCAAACAATTCAAATTTCCTGTAACAAGGCATTACTAAAACACACATAGGTCCATAACAATTGACTTGGTATTTTAGTTTTGAAGGTGAATTTCACATGGTATGGTTTAAAAATTCATATTATTTTACAGTACAGCAGCTGATAGATCAAGCTTACTTAAATTTTCCTCAAGTTTTCAAGACCTGCAAATCTGAATCTTCTCTTTAAACACTATCCCTGTTCAGCAATGTAGACCTAAAAATGGCAGCTACTACTGCAAATCAGTGTTTACAACATTAAATTGGATGTAGTAAACTGACTTAGGTTTAAAAAAGCCCAAAACTAAGAAACAAAAACCCCAACAAAACCCAACCAATCAACAAAAAACTACTAGAGAAAGCCTAAATGCTCTGCTACATAAAGTATTCTGGAAGATCCCAAATTCCTTTCAACTGTATGCAAAGCGTTAAGTGCAGTATTTATACTTCATGAAGTCCAAGGATTATATCTGCTTACCGCTTTTAACATGCTGTGACAACACCAAGCTCAGGAGGGTCCACCTTTCTGAAGAGGCTGATTCTGATGAGGCTGCTCTAGGTTTTAAACCCAGGTGACACAGATCATCTGCCAGCATTACCAGTCTTTCTCCAAGCATGTCTCCTTTGAGCCAGTCAGAGACTAAGGAAAGTTTTGTTGTGCTTGAGCATGCCTGGATCACAAGAAAAACATTACAACAATCTTTTGAGGGTATAGAATAAAGTTCCAATTTAAGTACCAACCCCCTGCCATGGGCAGGGACACCTCCCACTAGACCAGGTTGCTCCAAGCCCCATCCAACCTGGCCCTGAACACTTCCAGGGATGGGGCAGCCACAGCTTCTCTGGGCAACCTGTTATTAACTTTTATTATCAAGCGTAAGATTAATATGTCAAACTTGCACACACAGAGTGAGAATTATACCATCTACCACAAACAGTCTTTAGATTTTACAGCTGCAACAACATCCCCCACGTTTCTTTTTGTCAGAGACAGCAACTTATGGCTGGGTGAGATCTCTACTGCAGAGTGAAGCAAGTGACTTCTGAAAATGCTTCATTTATGTTTCTCCTCCAACTATAGGGCCCAGGAAATTCCTACACTGGAATTAGAAAAATAACTTCTGGATGACCAAGTTAGCTGAAATAAAATCTATTTAAAACATAAAAACTGTTTACAGCACCTGAATTTCTTTGAAAAGAAATAGAAGGTCACAAATTAGAATTATTTTGCTGATGAGCCACTGTAAGTTATAAAATCATAAAAACTGAGTATTCCTAAAATACGTAGCATATGTGAGAGAAGATCCTGTGGTCTATGCACTGAACTGTAAGTCAAGTGCTATGAGTTCTTGTCCAAAAATTCATCATACACTTCCTATTTCATCCCATGCAATTACTTAAATGTCACTTCGTCAATATTTAGTGTCAAAAAATGGAATACTATTTTTTCCTTATAAGCATCTTGTAAGGATGATGATATAAATAATCATTTAAATTATTGCTCTAATCCTCAGCTCCATTCTCTCTAGCTTAGAAGAGATGATCAACAAATCAAGAATCCCTCTGGCTCAAAAAGTAAACTGACCAAAACCAGAAGGGACAAAGGTTCTTTTGTTTTGGCATCGTCATTTCATTTCTAAGACTGTTCTCAGATTTGCATTTGAAACAAGCACTATTCTGAAACTGTAAGATTTTCAAACTACGAAAACTATCACTACAAAGCCATGTGAGCCTCAAAGCTAACATCTGAGAATTATTAAAAACTATGCATAACAAGAACAAAAAAAATTTTAAGAGGTACCTTTTGAATTATCTGGAGAAAAATAACCCATTTCAGATCCATCTGAAAAGAAAAACAGAATTCCCCAACATTTAATAAAAATCTTTGCTGAATAGGAAACAATAATGCCATTTTAACTTATGTAGGCATAAGTAGAAGCTGCTAAAATTCAAAAACAAAGTTATTTTTGTCTTCCAAATCTTTCTTTTCCACAAAATTCAGTAATGAACTGTATTTGTACAAAAGGCTACCAATGACTATGATTAAAATATACTATATAAAGAAGCAAGAGCAGAGAAGTTCTGATGATACTTTTTAAAAATTATTTATACCCTATATAAAGGAACAGAACCTTTCATCCCAACACTATTATGTCCAACTTTCCTGAAACTACCTTCCTTATGCTGAATTTAACCCAAATTCATGTAGAATTATCTTCCATGTGACAGTGCCAAAATAAGATTATTAATGAACCACAGCCCACAATAACAGTAATGACTTCGATAAAAATTAATAAATCATGTACAAGTCATACCTTTGCTAAATCATCAAGAATGACTTTCCTTTCATCATTATTGTTGCAACAATGAAGTACACTGTATAAAATATCAACCAGGAAATGGGTGTCTTTCCTCCAGTCTTCTTTCAGCCAAGTTATTAAATTCACATACAGAAATTGTACAGATGGACTTTGGTTATGAGCTTTCACTTCATTTTCCAATTCAGCTTGAGCAGGGTTTACATCATTTCCCTGCTCTAAAAGTACCTGGAAAACCCTGTTTGAGGAAAAAGAGTTGAGCATGGCAGAGAGAAATTTCAAATGCTGTTCTGACTTCTGTTCATTGACATACACAATGCTCAGCTCAGCCAGGTTGCAGACTAAGTTCTCTAGAGGTTCTTTCCTTAGACATGAAGTTTGCTGCAAGTCAGCCTGAATTTCAGAGTCACTATTTCTCAGTTCCATGAGCTTTTGACTCTCTGTGTTCCTTTCAGATTCATCCTCATCTGTAAATCTGATTTTTAGAGATTTTCTATTGTTTGGTTTCATAGCACTCTTTGGATTCTGAAGAATTTCTAGCATACCAGATATGGCAAACAGTAATTTCTCATCAGCATCCAACCTATCAACATGAAGTATACACATCTTTAAAAGATGGTCCCAAAAATCTGACAACAGTTTCTGGAAAACTTCATCTGTGCCATCATCATTGGAGAGTTCTGCTTTAGCTTCCCAGGAACTCAGCATTTCTGCTGTTTGATAAAATAATGGTCCACTTTGTAACTTGGGCTCCTTAAGTACAGCATTGGTAAAAGGAATTAGCTATAAAGACAAAAAAATGTATTAAAGAACAGCGATCCAATTTATAAAATCATTTTACTCTTTATAATGCCAAGAAATGATATAATTCTGGAAAACATTCTGCAAGCAATTCTGCAAGTATCAGACATTTATGTTTGAACACTTTATAAAAATATATGGGATGGGAGGCACTTTTTTCCCCTTAAATATAACTTTAATTGCACAGTAAAAAGAATGATTCCATAAGAAGAAAAAAACCCCTAAATTCAGTACCTTTACTTTTGTTACACATTGCTCTCTACAACTCCTCGAAAGGAGGTGGAGGTGGGTCTCTTCTGCCACGTCTCAAGTGAAAGGATGAGAAGGAATGGCCTTACATTGCAGCAGGGGAATTTCAGACCAGGTATTAGGAAAAAAAGTCACTGCAAGTGTGCTCAGGCATGGCAATAAGTTGCCCAGGGAGGTGGTGGAGTCACCACCTCTGGAAGTGCTTAAGACACATCTGGATGAGGCACCTGGGGACATGGTCTGGGGGCGATTTTGGTGGTGCTGGGCTGATGGTGGGACTGGATGATCTTGAAGGTCTTTTCCAGTCTTGACAACTCTGTGTGGTTTTTTTTTCATAAAATCTAGGGTAACTCTCAACAGATAAGTAAATCCTCACCTAAAATTCACATTTTTCTTTAATTTTGAATTATTAAATGTACACATAATAATATTCAGTATTTCTGATGAATACCTGGTCACATATAAGCATTTGATGAATTTGGCTTTGGTCTTCTTCTTCTTTTTTCTGTAGTACAGCAAAACACAGACACTCCATAAATGCAGTTGTAATTGCTGAACTTTCTGAAGGGCTGGCTATTGTCCTCTCGCTTGACAACCTGTGAGAGGACACAGTCAACTGTGCTTCCCAGAAACCCAGTATGAATGTCATCAGTGTACCTTCAGTTATGTTTTTCTGATCCAGACACCAGTATGAGACTACAGGATCCCAGAATCATTTACAGGAGGCAGATCAAAATAAAGTCAATCTAAAAAGTTGATAAACCCAGGCAATTAATAGAACCTATATCAAAATAACATCTTCATCTGGTCTCAGCATTCAGAAAAAAAAAAAGATCTATATAAACAGAGAAACCATATATAGCCTAGTACACTGCCTCATGTTTCAGATGGCTGTCAAAACCCTTTTCTAATTTTCTACATACACCACAGAGGTTCAGAAAGCATCGCTTTCTGTCATTATAGAAAAAAAAAAGAAAAAAGGAGGAAGGAAAAAATAAAAGAGAAAAAAAGAGAAAGCCACCTAAAGACAGTCTCACCTGTTTTGAGTCTGAAAACCTGCAATTTCTTTGCTTTTAATGAATATTAGATAACACAAATCATCAGAGAAAAATTACAATTATTGTACTATATGTAATAAAATTCTATACACTTTTCAAACCAACCACTACATAACTCTCTTTTCCAGGAGCTCTGCTGACTGCCACACCAACATCAGCCGAGAACTGATTTGTTTTTTTTAAATAAATGAAATTTCAGTATTTTGTAAAATAATTTCTATATGCTTTTGAGTACACAATGCACAGGTGCACATTTAAATTACATTTGATAGAAAAGTGGTTTTGATGTATTTTAAAGGTACAAAGTACAAGTCATTCCATCCTTTAAAGATGAGTATCATGAGAATTACAGTTCCTGCATAAAGGAAATGCCACTATCACAAGGATAATCCCCTCTGTAAGAATTATAAACTGGTGAGAAGAGTCTGGGTCTTAAGAGTCACCCTTAATTATAATTAATGTTCCATATTCAAATTTGTCATGGAACACACACAAAGCTTTGACAAGGAAAGATAAAAATGCTTCATGTAAGGAAGACGTAGTAAAATCAAAAGGAAAGCTGAAGGTTTAAGATGACAGGAACAGCCAAAAAGGACTTGCTCTAGTTTTGGATACTGTAAAGAATTTTAAAAATATGATCTCATTCAGCTTTAAATGCTTAAAGATTAGTTTCTTTATTTCCAAATGTAAAAGAGACTGATCCTAAATAAATAAATTTGTGGTCCATACCCTTGAATTATAGAGCTGAAAAAAACTCTGAAGTATTCCAGCTTTGGTTCCACAATGTCAGGAGGCACCTTGCTAATGAAGGGCAGGAGGTTTGGGTAGATAACTGTAGCTAATCCTCGCCCACCTTCTCGAAGCACTGTCCAGAGCTTTGGCAGAACTCCTTTTCTGGCATTTACATGACTCCAACAGTCCTACAGAAAGAAATTCAATTACTATAAATTAAACAACAATATGTTGCCCCATATTGCCTGGGAGAAGAACTCCCAAGTTACCCATTTAACCTACCTCCCTGTATTATAGCTGAAACAAGTTATTGTGAAATTTAAATTCTATTAAGTTACTCACTTGCCAGTATGGTTTCAAATCACTTTCTCCCTATTTTGGCTTGTGAAGTTAAAATGATAAAACTATTTCTGTATTGTTTAAAACCAATTGACCTTCCTTGTTAGCCAACTGCAATTAAAGGTTTCTCTTTAATAATGCTTTTATGATGCTTCATAGAAATCACTATTGTAATTAGTTCTGTATTTAATTTTAAGTTCTCATTATCAAGGCCAACCAATGACTGAGTTTAGAAATATCACTAACTTCAAAACTTTCTTCAAAAATTTTCTGATGGTTAGAAAATGTTTTTGCACTTTCCCCTCCCTAAATTTTTTGTCATCTGATCTATTTTATTTATTATCATATTTATTACAATTCAAGATGCCTATATTTATAACAAGCTGAACAAAGACTGTTTAGGGGTTTTCTTAATGGCAACTTGTTACAATTCATTCCAGCACTTGCAAAAGAGACTTAGAATTCTATAGAATTCTTACATTTGAAGGGGAAACAAATTAACCACAAATGCACTGCATGTCATTTTTGTAACTGTCTTTAACAATGAAAAAGGTTTTAAGCATTATTTGACTAACTAGTAACTATATTTAATGAAAGGATTTCAAGTTAATTCAATTAAATTCATAAAACAACTCTAATTTTCAGATATGCTGGACATGATATATTTGAAAGTTACACTGAAAGAAGGAGGATGCAGCCTTAAGGAATTTCTGTTATTAATCATAAAGAAAACCCAGTCAAGCCTGTTTTCCTAATTTTACACAAAGAACAACACTTGGTGAAAAGTTGAATTTGATTAAAATATCTGCCCCTTATGCTTCCCACATTACCTCAATAGTGGTGATAACATAAAGCACGGCTTCCCAAAGAGCAGGACACACCACTGCATCACTGTCATCAATGCTGAGAAGAACAGCAGGACAAACTCTTGGTGCTTCAGCTTTTACCACCTCAGGCAAATGCTGGCAAAAAGCAGAAATCAGCTCAAAGAAAGCTGAGCGAACCTGACAGAGGCCACAGAAGGAAAAACAGTATTTGTCACTACATGTAATTTTAAAGATTCCTTTTAAAGTCAACAAAACCTTACAACACACCATCCCCATATTTTATCATATTAACAAAGCTTAAAATATTATTAAAAAAAGGGAATAAAGCCGTTATTAAACAGTCTTATCAAATACTTTAACATAATTTGTTTAGTCATAAAATGCTTGTCAAATGTTGTATTTTTAAATACTTCTCAAAAGACGTTTTTTCCCAAAAGCAACTTACAGCTTTTAAACAAAATATTATTGCACAAATTCATCACTCTATGCACTGCTGGTCTTGGTAGACTAAAGACCAGTAAAATGGTTTAAAAAATGAAAATTCCAAAGCACTAAAAACACATGCTGTAAGTTGACAGAGTTTGTATCTCCTACATGAATTTTAAATTACAGCAGATTGCCAAGAAGTAGATCATGATGATATGGAAATAAAAATTTAGCCTACTGGATAAATTTTCAAGCAATATTGTCTATATTGACTTTGTGATTTTTTTTAACATTAAGTCTGGTCAGATATTAGTCCCAGATCAAAAAGATTTATTATTATGTTAACTGAGCAGTCTCTTTAGGCTTTCTGGAATCTACCTAGAAACCCTGAAGGCTGTTTCAAACCTCAGCAAAGTACCAAGTTCATCCTTGTAGAATACAAGTGATCAATACTTCTTTAGGTTAAGGATATAACCTTTAACAAAAACCAAGCAAAATAAAGAAGAAATTAAAAACTCACCTGTGATACGTTGTTTTTGCTATATTTCCAAAATTTGTTTTGGGACAGAAGTGACATTAACTTTTCCTCCAATGAATGCATCTCCTTCTTTGGCAACATGCTGAGCAACTTTTTTAAAGCTAACAAGGAACAGGTCAGAATCCGGAAAAATTTGGCTTCCCTTTCTTCTTGTGGTACAGTTCTCAGAAATCAAAACAACAAAACAGTTAAAAGTGGGTCACAAATAAACCAGCAGGCATCCCAAGTTTGTCTAAACTAAACTGCCTTCATTTTTTTGTGTTCTTTTTTTTGATTTCAGGTGCCAGCAATGTAACTACATAAACTTTTCATAGGTTCTAAATTACACTATAAAGTGTTAGAAAAAAGAGTTTTAAGTCATCTCATCTTCCAGCTACTCATAAATGCTATTCTTAAAAGAGCTGAAACAAGAATTAGATAACTGGTAACACTTTCAAAACCATTTATACTTAAGTCCCAAACAAAGTTACTGGGATCTGGACTCAAATAATTATTCTGTCTCCTGAAACAAAACTAAATTCACTACTTCCAGGGACAGAGAACCCAATAAAGACCAAGATTTAATGACTTAAATATACATTTAAGCAGGCAAACATACTGAGGGTCACTGAGTGTATCAGCAGTTTCCTTCAGAAGGTGATCTTGAAGTACCTATGAGGGAAAAAACAATGCATATAAACACAAAGAAATCTAATACTTATATGTGAACAATATAGGTCACACATTATTCAGAGACAGCCCTACAATAAAATTTCACAACCTCTTAATAATATTTTTAGACATTCTAATAAACATGCTAGAAAAGAATTTGACTCATGCTCATACTGTCTGAATTGAATCTTCCTAATACTTGGTAAATTGCAGCCCTATGCCAATGTGCTCTGCTAAAAAGAAGCCAAACTGAGGGTAAATCAAACCAGTTAGGGTTGCACACAATGGGGCAGCAATGCAGTCTTTTACCTTTTTAATTCAGTCAATTGAATATCATATCTGACTGGCAGAAGAGCATAAACCTTAGTCAGAATTAAACTTGTAGATGCTGAAACACTGCTCAGCATTCTTCATTCCTTTTTCACTGTAGCTAAACTACTCCAGCATCATTATTCCATCTGTCAGCAACATTATGAGTTGACTGAGCATCATTACATTATAATGCATACAAGGAAATTCACTATTCATTCCTTTGGTTCCAGTCATTCTCATCTCAAGTCCGAAAAACCACATGTATTTTTTCTCTGCATTCTTTATTCTTCTTCCTTTTTATATTTCCTTACAGAAGAAATTTTTCCCTGTGAAAGTGGTGAGGCACTGGCACAAGTTGCCCAGAAAAGCTGGGACTGCCCCATCCCTGGAAGGGTTGGTTTGGACAGGGCTTGGAGCAACCTGGTCTAGTAGAATGCATTCCTTCCCATGGCAGGGGGTGGAACATGAAGACCTTTTAAAAGAAGTCCCTTCCAACCCAAACCATTCTATGGTTCTCTTCACAGGGGTAAAGTTTCAGATGAGAAAGAAATTTAATCCTGAAGAATAGGTGGGGGAAGGTGACTTTTAAACTTACAATAGAAGCTGATATATACCAAGTCTTAGAGAAACACAAAAGTATAAACTCACATTAAGAATTTCATCCTTACAGAATACTAAGGCTTCAGGTTGTTTGCTTGAAGGAAAAGCTTTTTCAAAAGCTACTTTTGCAGCAGAAGCAGCAGGGGAATAAGTGTCACACTGAGCAATCAGCCAGTAACCCATGATACTTTTTAAGTAAGGAGCTAAGTGTTTTTTTACTTTAAGAACCAGTTGCTCAAAAGATTGCTGAGTTGCTTCTCGAACACGGCGATCGTGATCCTGTTAAACAAAGAAAAGAAGGAAAAAAAGAGAAAGGTTTATTGGTTTAAGAAATGTACCTTTGATTTCAGGTACTTCAAAGCAAAAGTGGTGATTAAAAAGCCATGTTTGCAATTAATTGGACTTGAAACATAGATTTGAAAATAACACGAATGACAAAAAAGTTTTGGTATCCCAAGGTATGGTGAGAGTCCTAATTTAGTAGCATCATATTCCCAAAGTATTGTACACTCAGAATTGTAACCTTTCCCTGACATCCCTAACAACAGTTTTTGTTTCCAGTTTAGACAAATGTTTTACAGACAGGCCAGAGGCAGGTGAAACAGGAAGCCTTGAAGACATCTTTTGAATTAGAACTACCATAAAGCTGTGCATGTTATCCTTTACTTGCATATGAATTTACAACATCATGATTTTCTACACTCTTGACTCCAGAAAGGAACAGTAGGAATTACTCTAATGGGTAAGAATAGTGATTCATTTTGTCCCATATCATGTTTTCAACAGTAGCCATTCTAGGCAGCTTGGAAATAGAGTAAATATATCAAGAAACTTATTGCTAATCTGGCTACACATGGTCTTTTCATATTTGGGTTTGGTGTTTTCTTTTAGTGTTAAGTCTGGTCAGATATTAGTCCTAGAACAAGAAGATTTATAATTATGTTAAATAAACAAACTCTCTAGCTTTTCTGGAATCCACAGAAAAGAACTTTTCCTAAGAAATAAACACCGACTTTTAAACATAAAGGTCTAACAGACCTATCAAGGAAGTACAGCCCAGACATCAACAGTTCAAGATTCCAGCCACTGCCAATACTGAAATATGTCCACAAAAAAAAAAGAACAGTATTTTCCTTCAACTTGATGTTTCTCCTAGATCAAGTCAGTAATTCCAACAAAGGTAAATATGTCAACAAAGACCACCTTAGAGGTAGTCACAGGAAGTAAAGACAAGTTTTTAATTTAAATACTTCAATACTTACTAATGAAATTTTACAATAAATTCTTGGCCAGTAAGGAAGAACACCTTTAACAACTTCCGCTTCTCTTTCCTTGCACATTGTCCCAAACTCTTGCATAGCCTAAAATGAAAATATCAAGAGCATGACTTAATAAGTCAGGTAGGTATGTTCTGTAATTTACCCATTTGTATCTGAAACTGCAACTCCCTTTTCCAAAAATCAATTCATTTCTTGCAAATGAGCATCTAATACGGATAATTGCATGATGGACCTTGCTATAGTTTGCCCAAGATATCTTTAGGATTGCAGTTCCAACAAATCCACCAAAATGAAATTAGTGTTAGTTACTTCCTCTTCCTCTTCCACCCTTAAGAAAACTGTACTATTCTCTGATTAAAAAAAAAAAATTATGGGGGGCAAAGGATACCTACTTTTAACTTAGTTGTAATATCTCTCTTAGAAAGTTTTCGCAATACCATTCGGAAATCAGCGTCCACAAGGCTGTCTATTTCCTCTGCTCCTTGAATTGCAGGAACATATCCTAGATCGCTCTGAGATGTTCCAAAGCCAATAAATCCAGGCACTGTTCCACGTTCTTTGGCAAGGAGCTCTGCAGCTCGGCCACTGCTAGAAGGCTGGCAAAAATCAGGGACAGGAGTCGATTATCTATTTAATTATATTTTGCACACATCATGCATTTGAAAATACGATCCTATTTGTATTGTATAATTAACCTTCTAATTAAAATAAAGTCTTTCAAAGAAGAGTCCACCTGTGCTTTAAACATAGAAGTTCGACCTAGAAAATTATTCTTCTCTTTAGGATCAGGCTAAAAAAGTTGGGGCTGTTCAGCCTGGAAACAGGGAGCCCTCATAACATCCTTCAGTATCAGCAGGGAGCCTACAAGGAAGCTGGAGAGAAATCTTCATCAGGAACTGTAGTGATAGGACAAGGAGGATTGACTTCAAACTGAAACAAAATAGGTTTAGATTAGATATGAAATTCTTGCCTTTAAGGGTGGTGAGGCCCTGGCACAGCTTGCCCAGAAAAGCAGGGGCTGCCCCATCCCTGGAAGTGTACAAGACCAGGTTGGATGGGGCTTGGAACAACCTGGTCTACTGGAAGGTGTCCCTGTCCCTGGCAGGGGGTAGGACTGGACGAGGTTTAAAGTCCCCTCCAACCCAAACTATTCTGTGAGTCTATTCGATTATTCCGTGAATCAGAATTCTCTTTTCTCATAATGCATGAATACTTATGGAAAATTTCATCACTTTTATTGCTTTATATTGCTTTTTTTTTTGCTACACACACACACAAAAACCTAACAGAAAATTCCTTCTGCAAGCAAACAATTTATTAAGAAACTATAAACAATTTATTAAGAAATTATTTATCCTCCTTCACCGTTTCTGGTTTTTCTAGTTCTTATCATGGGCCAATACAGCTCCTTTTTTTCTTTGAACAAATGAAAACATATAGACAAAATAAAAGATTCTCTCAACAACCAAGTGGCCAAAAATGATTTAGAGGAATGGAGCAAAAGCATGCATATGTAACCAGTATGATAAACACCATTACACAGTGTGTGTTTTAGAGCTCAGCACCTCTTCTCAGCACCCATCTGCTCATTGTATTATTGGCTCAGGTTTGTTTCAACCACACTCTTTTGGAAAGACTGCCCCAAAACTGATGCTTTAATGTCCCCTGGGACATCTCATAACGCAAATACCTTTTACTTCCTAATGACAACAGCAGTTATGTGAGCCTGTCGTGTTTAAATCACCTTTTCTGCATGTGAGCTGTTAAGGAAATGCTGCTTTGTGTTCCCTAGTCTTCCCTAAATTCAGGGAGGAATTAGGAAACCTGAACACCAGACTTCTCCCACAATCCTGAGTGAGAGGACAGATGTCACATCATCTCTGGCCTTTTGGCAAGAGTGTATTCTAAGATTCTGCAGAGAAAAACACACCTTGCTGAATCTACACCCGCGGTGATTTTACTGCCCCTCTCCGTACAAATACCACAGCAGCAGCAGTCACACTCCCTTAAAGCACGACCAAGAACCGGGCCAAGAGGCGGCCGCGGGCCTGGCCCCAGCTACCCAGAACCGGGCCCGAAGATCGCAGTGCCCCGCCGTGGGAGCCGGGCCCCGGCGGCCCGCGGGCCCCCGCCCAGGGCACCTGGAGTGACAGAACCGCCAGCCCCCGAGGCCTGGGCCCGGCCCCGCCACCCTCCTCGGCCCCGCGGGCCGCGCTCACCCGTAGGTTGCCCTTGGTTCGCTGCTTGTTCTTGCCCCCCATGGCGGCGGCGGCACCGGGACCCGTCCGGAGCCACCGCGGGCACCGCGACACTTCCGGGGCGGGGCCGAGCGGCGCGGGAAGGAACCGGCCTCGAGTGGCCTTAAACTCAGAGAGGTCAATGTTAGCGATTTTACTGATGTGTACAGAAACATCTAATCAATTTTTAATAAAAATATTTAATCCAAAGAAACCTGCTTTTCCTACCATGGGATTTAGATACAGTATCCACAAAATACTGTAGTTGTATTCATTGATATAACTTTGTTGAAATCCCACTCAAAACCACAGGCAACATAGTGCACTTCACATTACAGGTCCGAAAAATTGCGAACTCAGAAGGCCGAGGATCGTTTCAGAGTTTTGGAGCATGGTATAAGGGAGCCCAATCCTTGGTACAGTGCTACTTTTACAGAAACCAAAATAACAGATGTAGTGGAGATGCCATGGTTATCTATCTTACCTGCACACACACTTTTACCTACAGAAGATTCTTATGCCTTAGAGTGGGCATCCTAGCTCGTCTTGGAAGCATGAGTAAGACTCTTGTAAACTTGCTCCCTCCCTTTGTTCTTTTTAAAATAAAATATTAATCTCATGGCTTACTAAACTTTCAGGTAGGAAGTAGATTTTTTTAAAAAAAGTTTTCATTAAGTGTACATAAACAGTAACAATTTACGTAAACATAATGTTCTCGCTCCCGAGATACCCATACTGCATATTTTTCTTTTCTTATTTGTATATTCATTCACCAAATTCCATCTGTTCATCCATCTATAGTTCTGTGACTGTGCAGTAGGTTATCAAACACATTTTCTTCCATTCTAAGTAGGTATGTACTCTAAATCTCTTTGACACCAGAAAGTGCAAAAAGCATTCAGTCATTTTCATTACTCAGGATTTCACTGGATATTTGTTTTCATTGAAAACTGGATTCATCACATAAATCATGAATTGTTAATTCCCTCTCTGATCAACTGTTGCAGAAAAGCTAAGGAATTTGTTACGAGGATTAAATTAGAAAAGGAGGTGCTGGGACCTGTGCTGATCTTCAACCCTTTTCAATGCCCTTCAACCCCAAAGTACATTTGAAATATGTCAGCACATCCTTTTTCTTCTAAAAAATGATATAGTTGCCCCAAGTCCATATGATTTCCCCTCGCACCGTGTGCATCAAAACATTTTTCTTCCAAAGTGGGGAACTTCCGTTGCTTCTGGATCTCAGCATGTCCTCCACCTTCCAAAGAAACATCTTCTCTGTGCCGAATAAGAATTCTTTTCCATGTTAATCTTCTTACCCTGAAAGCAATTGGGGAAATATTAATCTACCTATAAAATAAAGACTGTTTTAAGAAATACTATGGAATAACTACTACCACAAAAGCCAGTAAGTTCAAGTTGTGCATATGTATTGACAGAGATTATAGTTCATGAGCTGGATAGAAATACTACTCACATGCAAACACTCTTCAAATCAGAAGCTTGGGTTTTTTACTACCTCTCAGAACTGAAAAACTTTAATGCTATTCCTCAATAATTAATTATTCCAAAATAATTAATGAAGATGTGGTTTCCATTTCAGAGCTCACTTCTGCCTTCCCTCTACTAAGAATTCTCAGAGTCTTAGCTGATACAATCAAATTACAAGGCTTATTTAGTCTGCACCACCCAGAAGGAGAAATGATGGGAGAATTAAACACGAATGTGAAGTGATATAATGGCACACATATCTAACAACAGAGGTACTGCAGTCCATCTCTATAAAAGTGAAACACAGAGGAAAATAAACCAGAAATAAATGTACACCATGCAGTACTGGTTGCTTAGACCGTTGCAACCAACAGTACAGTGGATATTCAGAGTGGTACGTGAATTATTATAAATACTTTGCAGATCTTCACAGCTTAGCAGGTGGTTGTATTTCCCACCTTCTGGCCACATGTACAACATGACAAAATGCAATATTCTAACTACTGATGGCATTTAAGTACAAAGAAGAACTAACCTTGACCAGAACTCTTCACAACTACTTTGTAGCCCCTCTACACAAACAACACCAGGTTTCCCTGGCATGCAAAACCCTGACAGAGAGAGCTCCTTGGCCCAGTCAATAATATTCTTTCTTTTTTGCTTGTTGTAAATGTGATGGCTGTAGATCCACAATCGAGTGAATGTGGTGGTTCCTGCCTGTGTGGCATCTGAGGCTGTCATTGAGGAGGATGAAAGATCTTTATCAATGTAAGCAGTTGCGTGGTCTTTAACCCATTCCCTCGCACTCAGCATGCAGGGCTCGCCACTTAAGTTTTGCATCAAATATGTTTTTAGATCAGAGTTCAGGAGAATCTGCTGAGAGCGGCTTAATGATGATGACCTAAAGAAAAATATAAATGCATATAAATATATATGTGTTTACATTTTAGCATGTTTTTAAAAACACAGAATAATAGAATCCTTAGGTTTGGAAAAGACATCCAAGATCAAGCCCAACCTTTGACCAATGATCACCTTGTCAACCAAACCAGTGCACTGAGCGCCACATCCAGTCATGCACTGAGCACCTCCAGGGAGGAGGCTGTAGCACCTCTCTGGGCAGCTCCTTCCAATGACTGACCACCCTTTCCATGAAGAAATTCTTCCTAATGTCCAGCCTGAACCTCCCCTGGCACAGCTTGAGGCCATTTCCTCTCGTCCTGTTGCTGCTTCCCTGGGAGAAGAGGCCAATCTCCACCTGACTACAGCCTTCCTTTCAGGTAGCTGTAGGGAGTGATAAGGTCCTCCCTGAGTCTCCTTTTCTCCAGGCTAAACCACTCCAGCTCCCTTGGCTGCTTCTCATAGGACTTGTTTTCCAGACCCTTCCCCAGCTTCATAACTTTTGAAAAGTTTTGCTTCAAGCTGCCAAGAAAATCAGGCCTAGTTAGATAATATGCACTTGCTATTGACATTTAACTCATATCAGGTATGAAAACATCTTAATTAGTGTTTAATTGGTGTGCTAACTCTTGAATTCACAAACAGCACTACCAATCTGTAAAACAAAATCAAGAAAAAAGTACTTGAAAAGTAAGTATGGTGGCTGGACTGATTTCCTGTAATACACAAGTCTACTTTAAACAGAAATTAAAAAAAATCAGAAGGCTGGAAGAAACAGCATTCTGACAAGGGAAGAATAAGACCTTTGACTATTTTTTCACCCCTTTAGTTAGTCTTAAGCTTTATCAAAACAGATAGGTCTTTCTTCTTGAGCATCAGACCTATGGACAGTATCTACATGTAACCCTCCTATACAGGTGATGGCTCCTTCATGTTTTTTCGCTTTCCCTCACTTATTTGCTGAGCACACCAGAGAAATCATAAGCTTGTGTAATTGTTTTTTCTTTAGTACTCTTGTCAACCTGGCTTAATTCAGCAGTAAACCATCCCCCCCCCCCCAAAAAGGGCTGCTTTCTCTGATCATAACTGTATTTGTGCAATGCACTCTGACTTATAAATGTTTTTATTAGCAGTCATACCTCACAGTAATTTCTGGGAGAACAGTCGGATATTTAAATGGTAAAGCACAGGCCATAGAGAACTCCACCTAAAAACAAATGAGCAAATGTTTACTTCATGTAAGTGATAAAATCCAACAAAGTAATAAAATAATTTTGTAAAAAAGGTGTTTTCAATACCATAGAAGCATTAGGCACCTCTGTTTTTACGTTAAGGATAAACTGAACTTTTGAAGATGGCACCTCTGCAGACTCATTTTCAACATAGTGTTTCAGTTCGGCTAGAGCCAGTTGGTCTGTCACAGCAAACTCTTCCTCATAAGGAAACATGCTAGACAGTAAATCTAACTCTGAAATTTGTATCTCTGCTTCTTCTTGGTTGGCCATTCCTGTTGTTCCTTGAGCAAAGAAAAAATCAGGGAAGAAAGACACGGCTTGAATAAGGGACAAAGTTCATTAACTACTCTTACGCAAATCACATTACAGAATCACAGAATATGCTGAGTTAGAAGGAACTCACAAGGATCACCGAGCCTGACTTCTAGCCCTGCACAGGACAATCACAAGTCACACCCTGTGCCTGAAAGGCATTTGTCCGAACGCTTCTTGAGCTCTGTCAGGCCGGTGCAGTAACCATTTTCCTGGGGAGATTGTTCCAGTTCCCAACAACGCTTTGGAGGGAAGAGCCTTTTTTTTTAAATATCCAGCCTTAAACCTCCCCTGACACGGCGTCATGCCCTGCCCTCGGGTCGCCAGAGAGTGCCTGCCCTTCCCTTTCCCTTCATGAAGAAGCTGTAGACTTAATGCATATCGAACAAGCCCATCATAAGTGGGTTGTGTCTGCCGGGCAGCCTGGATCACGCACACACACTGACAGCCCACGCTGTTTCCACGGCCCTGAAGTGGGACAAGGACACGCTGGTGTGTCACCAAACCAATGTCTTCCACACAGGACTGCTGCTCAGGTGTCCTGAGCGCTGGGGAGTCACCCCTGACCCTCGAATACACTGCTCCCACTCCCCTCGCCCCGCGTTCCACCACTCCCCTCAGACGAGAGAGAAGCGGAATGTGAGCTAGCATGGCGCCCGCGCATGCGCTTACACGTCCCAACCCCCACCACGCCCGGTCACGGCCCACAATGCAGCGCGCCGGAAGCGCGCATGGCAGTCGGTGACCGCCGCCGGGCCACCAGTGATTGAGGTGAGAGGTTGCCGTCTGCGCCGTCTGGTGGAGTCATGCGCCACCAAGTTGTTCGCCCCGCCGCGTCGGTAGGTGAGGGACGGGAGCCCCCCGGGGCCGCCGCCGCGCTCCTACCGTCGCAGGCACTCCTCCCAGTCCGGCACTTGCTCCGCCGGCGCGCTGCCGTCGGCGCTCCGGCCAGAACACGTGGGGCTCCCGATTGGATGCGGCAGCTGTCAATCATGGCGTGGGCCAATCGAAACCGGGGCGGCGGCCCTGCTGCGGGACCAGCGGAGCGGGCCGGCTGGGCTGCTGCCCGTGGGACGGGAAGTGCCGGCTGGCTGCCCACTGCACCCCGGGGGTTCCCCAAGCGAGGCTCTGAGGCTTTTTTTCCAGGGTGCCTGTCAAACACAGGTGCACTTTTGGTCGTTTACAGACCGCTCTGTCTTATTTTAAAAAATATAAAATGCTTCAGTCGTTTAGGCTGTGCATTTCCTCGTGAGGGCTGTGCCATGGAAAGGCTGATACAGAGCCTGTTGGACAAGTCTGCCCAGGCACAGCGTGGGTTAAATTAATAGCCCCACGTGTCGATGCTGTCTTCCCTTCCCGGCAGGAGCAAGGACAATTTGGAAAGCATTTTATTAATTAAAAGTTGTTTATACAAGATCAAGCATTGTAGCTTTTTGCATAAGAATGTGCTGTAGAGAAAGGTTTTTGGATGAACAGTTACTTCTTTTTCTGAAAAAGTTGAATGCCTAGTTGCAAAAGTTGATAATTCTGCTTTCGATGAAGTGGCTGCCAACCAGCCATCAACAAATGGGTCATCTGCCCTAAGAGTATGCTCATGCAAACGTGCTGGTGTTTGTAAATAGCTTTTCATACAAAACATCTCCTGTGAGTATCATGCCTAAGCTCTCCCCAGCTTAATTTTTCTCTCTGATTCTCTTGGTCTTGCCTAATTTTTTGGCTGTGACAGCTCCAAGCAGACAATTGTGCTCTGGGCTGGTGTGCTGCCAAGTACAAACAAATGGATTTGGAAAAGTGGATTGACACAGATTTAGTGCTGGTTGTGTTTACATGAAGGGTGGACAGCAGGGTTAAACTATCCTGCAAAGATTACAGAGACTTGATTCTGAACTCTTTTAGCTTCCTTGTTTTCATTGTACAATATATGTTGAGTTTTAAGTTTACCTGAGATTTTTGGATGATCTTTTGTCAGGAAAGGTACGGGGTTACAGACTAGAAACTAAAAGTGTTCTATCCCATGTGCAGTAGCCACCTATCTGAAGCCAATCATTTGGCTTAGGACTCTGTAGTGGCACATCACTCTTGTTGAGAAGGGTCCACAGATAACAGACCCATCTGAATTCTTTGCTTGATATGTGGGGAAAGTGATGAATCTTCCCCAGTAAAGAAATTGAAAAATTGTAATTCCTGTTGTCTGTATATTTTCAAATATGATGAGAGTATTTTACTTGTGTCAGACTTCATCAAAGACACAGGGAATTTGCAGTAAACAAAATGAAAAGGTTGCAAATGCTTCAAGATTTAATTGGGATAAAGCCAATTCTTTTTCATAAAATCCCTGTGGTGTTAGTTAAAGTCCTTAAGGTTTATAGGATTTTTGATACTGAAGTTTCTAGTTTTGTTATTTTGTGCATGCTTTTGATTTAACATTTTAAACAATTTGGGTTTTGTAATTCACACTGTGATCTTGTCTATACAACAGTTGCAATTGTTTCATGTTAAAATATAATTAATTTTTGTTTTGTTTTGAAAATGTCAAATTAAAACAAGTTAATTCACCTCAAGGGACAGCTTGGCCATAGAAATAACCTATATAGCAATGAACAAGGAACACTGAAACTGCTTTCTAATCTCACTGTTTTTCTTTGTTAGGTCACTGTTCCTTTTAGGAACAATTACAGACAACAAATATGGGAAAGAAACGCATCAAAGGCAAAACTACACAGTCTGATGAGTCTCCGGATATACTGAGTATGTTTCCTCGGAGAATTCTGTGGACCTAATTCTTTTAACCTCAAAGAGGGCTTGAAAGCTTATTAACATTAAATTGCCTTCACACTACTCACTGGCTTTGAAGTCTCATTTACAAAATCTGGATTTTTAATTGAAACTCAAGTCTAGCAAGAAATATTGATGTCATGACTTTTTTAAGTATGCTAGAAAATAATAATCCTGTCTTGAAAATTGAGATTAGTTTCTGTTTTTTAGGAAACTCAAACACACTGTTCTTTACTCATACAGATTGTGTAAAATTACTCAGAATATAAAGGGTTTGTGGAGTCAGCTGCCAAGCTTAAGTTGCATTTTCCTAGTGAAAAGTTTGTTGCAGAAGATTCTTGCTTTAGCAGTAAAAGCTGTGACTAAAATACTTTTTGTGAAGCAATTTGCCTTTATTCTAGCAGCTAATTTGGTACTTACTCTGGACACTTCGGCTCTCATAGTGTATTTTGGTTAAAACCTCATCTTTCTTTTCTTCTGTTCCTAATAGTTCCTAATCCCAGATACTAAATTTTATTCTCCTAGGTCCACTAGATCTCACCTGTGCTGAATGTTTTTTTTCGTTTTGGTTTGGTTTTTTTCTGTCTTGTTTACCCTAGTTATTGTAGCTTTTGTTTTTACTTGTGTTGTGTAGTATTCTTTTCCACCACCTTATCTGTCAGGTCTCAGATTGTGTCTTTCTCATCTTTTTTGTTGATCCCAGCTGGGGAAGTCAGTTGAACCAGGTTAATTTAGTTGGGAGAGAGAGCACTTAAGAGTTTGAGGAGGCTTTGTGGGATGGCTTGTTTAAGTTCATTCTGTTATGGTTTCCTGAATGTCCTGGTCTTCTTATGTGAGCTTCTGTCCCTAATGGATGCCTTTTTTCTGGTTTGGTTCTTGGGGGGCTTTTTTATGGAGTCATGGTCAATGTCTACTGTAACTGTTCCGCTTTTTCTCCTGCAAAGAGATCAGAGATGCTGCTGGCATCTCAATTTTTGCCTATAAATAAGATATCTTATTATGACAAAAACCTGTAAAGCCACAAATGAAATTAGGACTGATCATGATGAATAATTTCACTGTAACAGTAGTTGCCAATATACAAAATTTTTTTGTTTGTTTTTTAAATGACAATCTGAGGTTGTAGATGAAGCTTATGTTTTCCAGAAAGGCTAACAGAATGCTGAATATCTGTGTTTGTCTCTTGTTGGCTAGCATTTGCACTTTGATAAAATCCTGTAATCTTGGACAGGAACAGAACTGTAGGTACAAAAATTTGCACCAATTTCAGCTTATAGAAGTTTGCAATCTTGCCTCAACAAAGATGGATTCAGAGCTGTCACGATATCTGAGCAATAAAAACATCTCAAAGTAAAGTGTAGGATGCAGCAACAGTATACCCAGATTGTGAATGGTGGTAACAAAAGATTTCTTTCTGATACTCCGAAAAATTGTCCATGTTTCTCTGGTTCTAGAAAGACTATTCTAGCTTCTAGATTGCTGTGTGTGTCTTCAGTGCTTGCATTTATTATGCTACCTACATCCTTCTTGTGCTTTTTAATTTGTAGAACCTGTGTGCAAGCATATTCGTAAAGGACTGGACCAAGGGCATGTGAAAAAGGCACTGCAGAATGTGGAATGGCATGTTTGTCAGGACTGCAAGGCAGACAGTAAGACACAAGAGAAGGCTGAGGAGGAGGAGACTGATGAAGGCTCTTCGATATGGTTATGCCTCAAATGTGGCCATAGGGTATCTCTTTTGTTGTTAATTTGTCTTAATACCTTTCAGTGTCTTGTAATACAGTGGAACAAGAGAGTTTCTAATTAAACTCTTATATTCTCTCTTTTTTATTGTAAAGATGGTGCTACCTAGATGACTTAGTATACTGTAGAGTGTGATGTAAAAAAAGTCTGCTCTGAATGTCAAATGGAGTACTTGGAAGATGTCCCAAAGGCATTTAGCAGGCTTGAGACTAAAGCGCCATCTTGAGGACTGGTTTTCCTAAAAAGTTTGAATTATTTTTTCTGAGAAAATAAAAATGTTCTGTGATTTTTTTACAAGATCTTAATGCTCACATTGGTTCATGAACTCTGCATGCTGAAGTGATTTTGGTTCTGTTTCATTCGTTCAGGTGTTCAGACTGGAATTTATTCATTAAAGGTTCAGTCCTGTAGCAGCTTTATTCTGCACCCAGTAAATAATCCATCTACAGAAATCAGTATTTTGAAATTGATAGCCATCTGTTGGTCCCAATTAGTTGAACATAATTGAACAGTTTTCACTGTAATACTGTTTTTACTCTGACTTTATGTATGTTTCATTGACAGTCAAATGGATTTTGTGACACTTGTGGTTATCAATATTGTAGGGCTGTGGCAGAAATTCTTCAGACCAGCATGCTTTAAAGCATTATGAAACACCAAGATCAGATCCCCACTGTTTGGTTCTCAGTTTGGACAACTGGAGTGTGTGGTGAGTTTGTCAGGCAGCACAAGACAGAGCTGAAGGGCAACAGAGGCTGGAATATAACTTTTCCTTCCTTTGTGAATTCTGAGATTTCTCTCTAGGCATATATTAAAGTGTTTCCAAACATGTAATTTCCGGATTTGCAGAATAAGTGTTATTTTCTTGTAAAATTTATGATTAGAAAATTTTCGTAATTAGGGTTGGTCTTGACCAACTAGTAAATGTGGTTGACTTCATATTTTACTGCTTTTACTTGGTCATAGTACTGACATATGGAAACAAATGCTGATCTGTAGCTCTAAATCTTAAGTTTCAACCTTGGAAAATGGTTCTTTCTGATGTGCACTTAGTGACAACCTTACTTTTATGTCCTCGGTAAATATGATCTTTTAATACTACATATAGACCGGAAGTGCAGCTAGAATTATGAGATCAAGTACTACTGGATCAAGCAATACAAAATCCAGTTTTTGTTTCTCTCAAAAGTAATTATACACTTGTATATATAAAGAGGGACCCTAACTTTCTAAATTGTGCTATATAGAAATACTGCACTTGACGTAAAGAGTTTTTGTTTTGCTTAGTAATGTGGTTTTGCAACTTAATATCTGTCATCATGTTCATTTTATATAACGTTCTCAATTTACTTGATCATACTTAGCACTTATGTGTAATGATCACTACTTTTAATGAATTCTAGAATGCAAATGGACATTATTAGTAACATCACTACTAATGAACCAGTGAACTTCTCTTTGTGAATTCAAATTAGTGTTAAAATTGTTGGTTTGAAGTGCTCTATTTTCCCCAGTTTTTAATAAGAATATTTGCAAATGAGAGGAAGTTGTCGAAGTAAGATGTTTTGGCTTCCTTCTAGAACTTCTTGGTTGTACAAACAAGATTGTTTGTATTCAAAAGATTGATATATTGGCTATAAATTACTTATAAATCAAACACAGTCACTAACTGTATTTCACAGTGGGCCTAGTACAAAAACTCTGATCAAAACTGCTTTTGCTTTTATTAATGATATGAATGTGTGACCAAATCTCTCTGTGGTGTGCATACACATATGCTTCAAATTTGATATAAATAATAGCTGTAAAGCATTTAAAGACATGTTTTGGAGAAGAAAGGGGGAATTCTAGGATTTCACTAAGTTCTGCCCTTTTGGGTTTACAAGTGCTGTTGTACTCATTTTCAGTGCTGGTCAAACAGCCATCACTAACAAAACCTTTTCCAATCCCTTAATTCTTTCAAGGTTGTCTACAATTTTTTTGACAGGTGGAAGGTTATGGTGTTAAAACACACCATGGAAGTAATATCCTTTGTTATTCTAGCAGTGAGAATGTCTATTTTTATGATTAACCAGATAGACAATAGATAAACCATCAGGGATCCAAAAGCTGAGCCAATTTTTTTTCAATGAGATATGAGGAAATGTGATGACTATAGCTAATGCCAGGGATGCTGGAGATTTGGGGAAACACTTTGCTGCAGACTTCTGCTTTTAATATCAGAAAATTAAGTCTGAGTTTAGGTAATCCTTAAGTCTGCCTAAGAACTGTAATTGATGTTTTCCAAAATGCAGAAATATCAGTACCTTTTGCCAGTTCTTCAAAGAGTTGATTGGGTGGAACTACAAAATTCATATATGTAAAACTCCTTCAGCTGTTTGTGTTCTGTCAGAGTTTTACCCTTCTTGAGCCTTTATGACTGCAGCTACTACCACACTTTTCTCTAAAGCAGATTGCTGGCATAAGCATACACTTTTTTGCACATAGAGACAAATAGGGTTTGTATCAGCAGTGGAAAAGCAAATACAAGTCTGCAGGTTTAAGGGTGGACACTTGAATTATTTCTTATCTGACTTAAAAACAATTAAGTATTTGCTTGGCTAGAATATTCAAAATATTTTTCTATGCCATAATATTCACCAGTCATTTCCTTTAGGGCCTGATGTCTTAGTTTCTTGATTTTTGGCAAAATTTTCCAAGCTTTTCTTCTTCTTGCAGCAGGATTTCTAAGCTCATCTTTTAAAGGCCTAATTTATACTTGTAAATTGCAACTGCCAGTCACCAAAATAATTTATTAAAGATAATTTTTATGTGTTTTATTTTTGTGATAAGTAGATTGAATTCTTCTCTAAGACTTATAAATCTTGTCATTTTATAACTTTGTGTAATGAATTGTGTCAAACAAGTAAATAGTTTAGGATTTTTAAATAATAGAAAAAAAATAGGATTAATTGTTCTCTTTTGGGGGCGGCGGAGACAGGTGCTACCTATGTGATAATGAAGTTCCATATAAAACTTCAAGCCTTTTGGGCCAGACTGTGGATTTTGTTAGAAAACAAGTTGGTATTGACTCATCACATGCAGGTAAGTAATTATAGTATAGATACAGTAAATCAGAAGGTCTCCTAAGTGTTGGAGACAGTACTATAAATCCAGAATCACTAAATTAGATTTAGCACCTTATGGTAAAGACTAATTTCTCCCCTTTTTTTATCTTCTTTGTCACAATTCTGATAACATAAGTAACATCCTAGCCCACAGACCTAATTAGAGCAGGATTTTGCTCAGCATCCCATAAACTTCTACAGACAAGACATACAAGAATAGGAGGAAAAAAAAGACAGTTTTACTGTGACTTTTAAAAAATGTGACATTCAGTTTTTCTGCGAATAAGCATTTGACTTTCAATACTTAAGGTGCTGTGTTTATTCATCGGTGTTGCTCAGTTTGTCTTGAGATCTAAAGAAAAATTGTCCATGCTTAAGAATAATTTGATTTGATTTCTTTAAAGTCTTTTTGTGGGTATTCGTGAATGTATCAGGAATGACTAAGTCTCCAGCTGTTGCAGTACATTTCATAATGGAAGAAGTAGTATACAGAGATTTTGTCCCTGGGTCTGTGCATTTAGTATAGCCACCTGCAGTGCTTTTAGAACTGTAAAATATTGTGTTCAGCCTGCAGGCTATCTGTAAAATATGATTGTTTAAAAGAAAACAAACCCAGCAAAAACCCCCTAGTTTCCATAATGGCAAAACTGGTTTTGTACAAGGCATTTCCACTGGAAAAATTGGAAGAATTTGCATATGAAAATAAATCAAATAACAAGAAAGAAATTCTAACACTTTGGTATCATCACAGGCCCTGTGGGAAATGGAACACAAACATCCAGCAATGCCACGTGGCTGTCTCTGAATTCAATTTTTTCAGAAAGCAGCTGGGGTTTTCCCACAGGGAGCAGAGTTTTTTGAGTGGTCAGTCTTTTCCAGACACACAGTTGAACTTCGTATCAGTTGCCAAATTTTTCTTCTTGGGTTTGAACTGGAAAACCAATGAATAGCTGGGTGTAGATGTTGCCTGTTTCATGTGTTCTGTGTGTTATTGTCCATCCATCTGTTTCTTGTCCTAAGGTTGTATTGTCTGTTTTCTTTGCTTTCTCTGAACTTGTGTTACTTGATTTTTAAGTTACTATTAGCTCTCAGCCCTATTTACCAGAAACCTGATCAATAGCTGACTGCCAAACTGGCAGAACCAATGTGGCTGTTATTTTGAAAACTGCCTGAAGCTCCCTTACAGCTTTATTAAACAGGCTGTTGAAATTTTCAGCAATACATCAAAATAATTTTGGGGAAAATATTTTTAACTCGTCTTGAAGACTATAAACCTTTCAGTATCATCTGTTTAGGTACATGAAATGTGTATAAGAGTGCTTTGACAGTGGGAGCCTGTTGAATGTTGTAGTAAGCCCTCACATAAGTGATTTTGACAGCAATAAATTTGAGATATCGCTTGAAGAATTTCAGAGGATGTTGGCATGAATGGCTTGTGGGCCAAGAGATGTTTAATTTACTTGCTGATTTGAAATGGCATTTCAGGGTGTTCCTGTTTTGCTGTTTTTGTTGTTTTGTTCTGTTTATTTTTAAACTTCTGTTACCTAGACTATTTAAGAACCTAAACCCATAGTTTTATATTTAAAAATTAAAGAATTCATTATCATATGTATAAACTCTACACATCATAAATTGCTGCTGGCTGTAATAATCTTTCTTAACCTATACCCTGTAACTGTGTTAATATGTGATATGTTTTTATTATTTTGGTAGAAAAACAAGACAACAAAGAAGTTGAAAATAAAAAAGTAGAAAAAGACAGCAAAAATGAGCAAGAAAAAGGAGTTTCACTTAAAGAAGAAAATTCTCATTCATCTGCTAATGGAGAAGTCACTGTGAAAGGACTTAGTAACTTGGGGAATACATGCTTCTTTAATGCAGTGATACAGGTACAGGACTTGCTGTTGTTTTTAGAAAAACTGTGAATAGGAAATAAAATGTGTGTGAATAGGAAAAAAAGCCACAAAATGAAAAACAGCCCACAACAACCCTGCCTCCAGCATTTTACAGTGACACAATTAGAATGTGATTTTTTAAATCTGCCAGGAATGCTGACTTCTTTCTAAAAATACTGTGTTGGCCCAGAGAAATACGAAGAAATGGAGCTGCAAGTTCAGACTTGCTCTGAGGGGAAATACAATAAAATGCCTTGTCCTTGAGGGACAGCATTTTTCACTGCTGTAAATTAAGCATGCCAACTTCTAGTTATTTTTTAAAGATATGAAGTAGTCTGACACATCATTCTTGTGACCTCTTAAGTACTCAAAGACCATGGGTGTTTATTGTAATAAAAATGTCTCTCTCAGCAACAGGAAATCAGTAAATGTTGGATGAAAAAAGCAGGATGAGCATGTTGCAGGCATTGCTATCTTGTGTGACTTGTTCAGCTAAGAAGCAAAGAAGTTAGAAAGAACTAAGAAGTTCTATCATGTGTATTAAAACTGACATGATCTTGTGCTCTTTGGCTCTTGATACTGAAGCTTTACTCAAACAAAATTCCCACTGTACTTGCAGATTTTAGTAAACTGCTTTTGATTTACTTTTAAACACTTTTTAAACCAAGCAAGTACATACACTGCATTTAATTATTTGATCTTTTAGAAACAGACCCTAGTAAATACACTTGTCAAAAGATCAGTCTGTAGAAGAAAATTAGATTAGGGTTTCTACAATATGAAATAAAGTTTATAGAGTGCATCGGAAGTCCCATTATCTATATGGAATGTACCTTTAAGTCTGAAACACAGATGGAGGTTCAAGAGTGGTAGTTAACCACTTTAGTTCTGTGTTTAGGAAAATAAATTGCTGCTAAACTGGTTGCTACAAATTCCATGACTAGTGGAGTTCAGCTGCCCTTCCTGTTGTCCCCATTTTCCAATGTCTTTCTGTCTTTTATGTTCTACAGAATTTATCACAAACTCCAGTCCTGAGGGAGCTGCTTAAAGAAGCTAAAATGCCTGGCACAACAGTTAAAATTGAGTCACCTGAGCTATGCATGGTAATATGCTTTGACCTCCAGTGTTTGTCTTCACCTTCCAGTCTGTTAAGGAAAGAAGCAATACTTATCTATTAATTTTAAAGCTATTCCAGCTAAATACTAACAAGATCGGAATGTAAAACCAGCAGGAGCTCCACTACTGATTTCCATAAAGCTGCTTCTGAAGTCAGTGGAGGTATTTTGTTCAGAGTGTACGAGCAGTAAATCAATACTTTGTCGTAGAAGTATTGCATTATGATGTTATTCAAAGGATGAAAATGTGTAACTTTTGCTATAGTGCCACTTCTCTGAATGCAAAATAGGAAATTAGAGGATGTCTGTAGCACTAACTTAAATAAAACACCTGTAATTACAGTTAGAGATTTGCATGGCAAAGAAAATGCACAACCTTTTTTAAGAAATTGGGATTTTTTTCCTAGTAAAGGCAAGAAATCCAGACTTTGAAGTAAGCAATAAGTAACTGAGTTTTGTTATCATTTCATGATAAACCAATGTTGTTTTTGTCAGGTTAACTTATTGCCATTTTGGAATTTTGTGTATTCTATTTGACAATAATGTTTTCAGAAACTGAAAAGGAAAAACTTACTGCAAAAGAATCTGCCACTGAATTAAGGCAAAACAACTCTGTTGCTTTTCTTTCAAACAGGAACCTCAGCTAATAAAACTAGATCAGCCAGGTCCTTTAACACTAGCCATGCATCAGTTTCTGACAGAAATGCAAGAGACGAAAAAAGGGGTAGTGACTCCTAAGGAACTTTTTGCTCAGGTTTGTAAAAAGTGAGTATCTGTACAATTGCATGTCATAGTGAGTATGAAAAAGTCTGTTGTTTAAGACTGCCAGTTTTCCCTCTTTTTTTTAATCTCTATCTTAGAACACAACATATAAAATTTGTAGAATACTTAACAAATTTTGAAAGAAGAGCAAAATATAAATGAATAGCAGTAAAATGAAAGATACTCAGTAACATACTGAGTAGCTAGCATCATATTTTTAGAAAATATGATGCGTAGATACTTCTTGCTTTTATATACATACATTCTGGAGAGTTTGTCCATGTGTATTTGGTGTGAATCATTTTTGCTTTATCTCTGAGTTAAGTTATACTTTACAATTTCATTTAACAGAGCAATACGATTCAAAGGTTATCAGCAGCAAGACAGTCATGAATTGCTTCGTTACTTACTTGATGGAATGAGAGCAGAAGAAGTCCAGGTGAGTGCCAAAGTCATAGTTGTGCATACCTTTCTTCTTCATACCCCAGACCCAGACTCTTTCTTCTGCTTATGGAAAAAGAACATACTTTCTGAGATATCAGCCTCTGTAGTGTGGTTGTGCTGTCCATAGCACACACTTGAAGTGTATTAGCAAAGCGAACCTACAGAAAAAGTGCATTTGGAGTATGTGTAGTCACCCTAAAGAATGTCCTTATGTCTTCATTTCTGAAACACGTGTAGAAATTCCATAGGGGGTTTTTGCCAGTTTTTATTTTGGGCAAGTATATCTTCCTTAGACTGATTTTTCTTACATACTAATCAGAACATTATGGTTGCAATTTCTCAGTTGATTTTTTTTGTTTTTGATACCTACAGGAATTGTTGTCTGGTTCTACAGGTATTTGTGTTGTTTGTATTGATTCTCTTAATTAGTGAAGATTATACTTTTTCCTCCATCTGAAACACATCATAAAGTGAAGTAGCTAACTGAATTAGTTTAGGAAATTTTACAGAGTATATTTGTTTGAAAATTTCAGCAAATAAGTGTTGGAATACTAAAGGCGCTGAGTGACTCTAACAAACAAAACGAAGAAGAACTTAAAAAGAAAATTAAAGGTAAAATAAATTATCACAGCATCAGTAACTTGTAAAATCTCTTTTTTTGATGTATATAAAGTAACATTAATAGTATCAACTAAAAGATACATATTTAGATACATAAAGATACAACTTTGTGCCACCTCTTAAGTATGTGTGTATCTAGAATAAGAGGCTCAATAGTTTTAGTCTATATTTAAATGTCTTGCTGAGCTCGGTGGCATTTCCTTCTTAATAGGTTAAGAGAGAGTTGATTCTGTAGACACCATGCATTCAAATATGTTTGGGCAAAGATTAATCATTCAAACATGTAAGAAATTAAAATACTAGTATGTGAATATAATTTATGCTGCTGCTTAGTCCATTGTTACTTAAAAGTAGTATAAAAAATCCAAACAATGTACAGAAGACTTTTGAAGCTTTTCAACATGACTTAGGAGATGAGCTGCCAATTTAAATTCAAACTATGTTACTCTGAAATTACAACTTGAAGAAAAGGGTTTTGTTTGTCAGACAAAAATTGGTGCTTGTTTTTTAAGTTCAGATAGTTGTTTCAGTCTTGAGAGAAAACAGGAATTCTTACTGAGGTGCAGTACTTTGAGAAAATAGGGAAATGCATTTGAGCAGAGAAAGTGGTAGAGGTATGGTTTAACCAAGCTGTGTTCTGCGAATGTGTTTTCACCCCCATTCTTTTGATACACAAAAGATTCTTAATTTAAGAATCTTGCTGTACTTGCTATCCTGAGGAAACCAGAACAGGCCAACATGTTCCATCATATACCTTGCATGTTGTATTCTCTGTTTTTATTCGGTATGCCATAATGAAATTGGTTGCCAGTATATTGTATGTAATGTTTTTAATTTTACTATATACTTTTTGAATTCTCAGAATATGAAAAGAAAAAGGGAATACAAAGTTTTGTAGATCGAATCTTTGGTGGAGAATTAACCAGCACAATTATGTGTGAGGAATGCAGAACTGTAAGTAAACTGCCTGCTCTGAATAACCTGTAGGGTGTTATGTCCTGTAATCTGCAGGAGAGGCCCAAAGTGACTGTCTGTAGAAATAAGACTTGACTAGTTGCATGCTTTTCAGAAAGGAGCATGATTTGGCTTGAATCTTTCTTTCCTTATATTTTAAAGTTAATCTTTCAGTTCCTTTCAAAAGCCTTCCAGAAAAAGATGGCAGCAATGGCAATCTGCCTCTTCCAGAATTCCCTCCTAGATTCCCAGTGAACACCTTCCAGTGGCACAGATCATAGAGCAAATTAATTGTTACGGGGCCCTTTTTCATTTAGGGGATTACATTTTCCCCTTTCCCACAATGAAAAGACCATGGGATTGCCAGGAGGACAGTTAAGAAGGCACTACTGGGATAATACATCCTGAGAATGAAGTAATTGAGTGTATTAGCAAATGGGCTAATTGAATATCATGATAGATTACAGGATGAGTCTCTTAGGCCCTAAGGTGCAGTCTCACTAGATAATTGAAATTCAAAAAATATTTCCTGCTCATTTCTGTGGTAATGTGACTGCTGGATTTTTGGTCATTGGAAGCTATTTGTGGAGGTAAATGGGCTTGTGTGCACAAGTGAAAGCAGGCCTTGAATGCAAACATGCAAATACACCTATTGACAGCAAGCCAGCTGCTTCCAAACAAAATTAAATTGGACTCTTGATTATTCATTTAAAGGTATCCTTGGTCCATGAGTCTTTCCTTGATTTGTCACTTCCTGTACTAGATGTTCAGGTAAGAAACAGTACATAGGTGCTTTTCGGCTTTTTTTTTTTTTTTTTTAAATATGAAAACACTTATTAAACTACATAGGAAGGGCATTTAAGCTTCTTTCTAGAAGTCTCTCTTGCAAGTCAAAATTGCATGGAAATCTAGAGAATAGGTTTTTCATGACAGTCATTCCTGTGAATTGTCTCTGGAAAATCACACAGGTTGTTTGAGTTTTTTGCGGGTTTGTTTTCACTTTTTTCATCCATTTTCGTGCATTGAGTCCAAGAACACTTCTCCTAATATTCAGGTTATGGAATAAAGTTAAGAAATGTTGATAGGATAGTATGTGAATACCTATTTGATCAATCTCCAGACACTCAAAGTACTTGTTTTGCTTTGTGGTTTTTATTGATAATCTGTATATGTAATATTTCAGATTTTTTGTGTAGCATTGCTTACTCATAAATATTGGAATGGAGCCCCCAGAGCCAAAGGGATCATGACTTCTGCCACAAACAAGTTTAATTTTAGCAGAAGCAAACAAATTCTGTGGAAGGCAGTTCAACTGAAAATATCTCTGTTTGTGTAAAACATTACTCTTCAATGCATTTAATGAGATCTGTTAGAGGCAAAGGTGATGTTGCTCCATTACAGGCTCAGAATTTGGCCCTTGACAGCCTTACTTTTCATACTGTTTCATTCTGCAAGTCCTTTTTTCATATGGACTCTGGAGTGAGACACTCCTTCCATTAACATCAGGGTGTGAGTTAGTTGTATGTTAAACCATTGAAATGTTACATTTGAGCTGAAAACTCAGATAACATGTTTCTGTGGTTCTGTGGCTTTTTGGGTTTTGTAGAAAGTGAAAATTACGAAGAGAGAAAACATTAAAAAAAACAAAGCAAAGGAATCTGAAGATGAAGAGGATGAAATCAATGACTATTACCTTAAGCAGAAAGATGATCCCCCTGGTACAAGTAAGCACCTTCAGAAAAAAGCAAAGAAACAGGCCAGAAAACAAGCCAAGGTTGGTTTGGATAGGTATTTCACTTTGTGCTTGCTATTTCTGTTAAAAGAAGTTCTTCTTATTTCCTTATATTGCATGAAGGAGGAGACAGCTCAGAATTTCTCCTCCTTCAAATGCACAAATGAAAAGACCAATTTTACCCATGTCTTTGCTGTTAAGATGTTCTATTGAGCGTTGCTGTGTAGGAATAATATAATAATATACAGTAGAATTTGTTGCCTGTCTGAACTACCCTTAATTTGTATTAAACTGTTTTCCAGTCATTGATTCTAAGAATATTTACAAAACTTTAGAATACAGACACAAGAAAGATCAGGAGGATAGCAAGGGCATCATTAGCTGTATTTTGATGATACTGTGTAACAAGGAGCAGTGGGAACTATCTCTGAGTGAGGATAAATTCAGTATTAGTGGAACTGATCACCTCTGATTATTAAATCCCAATTTATTCTTCCCCCTCCTGCTTTGTGCATCTATGGCATGCAACAAGCATTCTGATAAACAAGTGGTAAGAAATGCTAAATATAATTTATACTTACTTTGGTTTTTGTACTCTTGTTTATTACGTATTCAAATGTGCAGAACCAACGCTGGCAACAAAAACATCATGGAAAGACGCTTCGCTTGACAGATCTCTGCGCAAGCGAACAGCCAGAGATAGATGTTGAGTACAACCAAGAATCGGAGACCGAAAAAAGCTCTGAAAGTCTTGATAGGAAGCAAGAAGAGGAATCATCACATGATTGCAAAGATCACTGCTTAACTCAGAAAGACTTGAGTATACAGGGAAATAGTACAGAACTTCAGAGCAGGCATGAAAATACAGGAAAGCCAGAACAAGAGTGTGAAGAAAACGAGTCTCTCACAGATCTCTCTGTGGAAGGCGTAGATTCTCCTATGCAGTTTGTCAATGGCCTTGATAACCTGTCTTTGAAAGAGGAGGATGATGACAATGAAAATGAGGAAGAGCTTGCTATGGACTTCTCAAAACTCCACTTGGGTGCCAGTGAATCTGACATGAGTACCTTGGATGGCCTTCAGCCTGTTCCTAACAAGACCTGCAAAGTATCTACCGATGACCCTGAAATGGCATTTTGTACTCTGGCAAACAGGGAAGAGCTGAACCCTGAGGAAGATTCAATCCATCACTGTTTGTATCAATTTACCCGTAATGAAACACTTACCGAGACCAATAAACTACTCTGTGATGTGTGTACACAAAGGCATTGTGGACCAAAGAACAACATAAAAAGTATAACAAACTTTTTAAAAAGAAAACTTTAAATATATCCCTGTCTGCTTCTTGAGTGGGTAAAGGGTGGGGGGATTATCCCTAGAGTGGTATTTGTATAACTTTGTCTACTTTCATTCATCATATTAAAGGGAATGCTCAGCTTCTCAGTTCTTGTAGTAGATGACACTTTAAGTTTAAATAGTGAAAATAAATTCTTGCTGTAACATTTGTTTTGATATAAAACACTTGTTTTAATCTTTGGTAATTCTTCTTTTCTGCAGGTGAAAAGAAGTATGTTTATACAAATGCCAAAAAGCAGATCCTCGTCTCTCTAGCTCCTCCAATTTTAACTCTTCACTTAAAGAGGTTTCAGCACGTAAGTAGCAGGCTGATACATGTATATAGCCTCAGGTTAATATGTATATGTGTGTACGTATGCATGTACTACTAGCTTAACCTGAAAACATGCTAATGTTACTTTTTTTTTCTATAAAACTTGTTTGGTTTTTTTTCCCAAAGTTTGGAAGGCATTAGTGTGCAGCAGTTTGTTTTGTGGTCTTTGAGGCATTGAAGTGTGTTTTCCTGAAAGAATATTCCCTTAATTAACTGGAAAACGCTGTTTTGTGAGTGCATTCACAACATATTCCCTATTATTCTTACTGCTTACTGTATTAAGCAGAATTTTACAATTAATGGTTTCCTACTATTACAGCTGTTCATGGGCTCATGTATTTCAGTAGGTATAGGTAAATAGGATCCCTTACTAGTAACAAATAAGTAACAAGATGGCAGAAGTGGAAAAGAGGATTCTGAGCCTTGTGGGCGAGAAGGAAGGATGAAAGGAAAGCAAAGTAACTTAAATTTTATTTACAGATACTGAAGTAAAGTCACTTACCTGATTATTGCCATGTTGTAGAAAAATTTTTAACTCAGGGCTTTAGCTTTTCAAGAGAGAAGGAGGAAAGAAAAGGGAGACACTATTGCCTTTTCTAAATTAAAACCTGTTTGGTGTTTTGTTCCATATATTTGAAAAATAAGGGAGGCAATTTAATTAGGAGAAAACCAATTTCATTTAGAAAGTAGGAGTGTGTAGCCTGTTCCAAGAAACTGTAATATTAAGAAAATAACATTTATCATAATCTCCTTTTGTTTTTCCAGTTTGATACTGGATGATTATTTGATTAAGGTGGGAGCACAGTTTGCATCAGTTCGGATGCTCTAAGATCACATCCTCAGACATGTTACAGTATCTGTGAAGCAAGAGTTGTCCTCACAGTTACTGATGTGCATTACAGCTGATTCTTTATCCACTTCTGCTACCATTATGTTAATATATGAGTGAGCTGAAGAGCCATCTTAACTTGTGCTCCAGTGCAGCATGTGGGGGCAAGGAAATAATGCTGGAATACTGGACATCAGAGAAAAAAATAATTTGCTTTTTCCATTTTGTGTAATGTAAAACTAATTTGTATTGTTGAAACTTTAACCTGAAACTTTTAGTAAATAAGCATGGTTTTAATACGCTCCATTTTAACATTATGGGGTTTTCCCTCTACTTTGGTTGTTTAAGGCTGGATTTAATCTGCAGAAGGTTAACAGGCATATCAAGTTCCCAGAAGTGATAGACTTGGCTCCTTTCTGTACAGCTAAATGTAAAGTAAGTGGGAAAACAATCAGATTCTCCTTTCCCGTGTTCTATTGTGCTTTTACAACAAAGCTGCATAGCAAAATCTTTGTAGAATGCTTGTCAAGCCTATTACTTTATGTGATAACTTGTACTTCACTGCTCATAACTGTAGTGCTTGCATGAATCTCTAATGACCAGTTTCCATTTCATCAGCAAAAAAATCAAAGAGCTTACATTCTTCAAAACCCAGCACCTGGCTGACATAGCTAAACTTGTGGTTTTCTAGAATGTGGCTGAAGGGAATACAAAGGTCTTGTACTCTCTCTATGGAGTTGTTGAACACAGTGGAACAATGAGGTCTGGGCACTACACTGCCTATGTTAAAAGGAGAGCTATGAACAACCACCTCTCTGATCTTGTCCTTCGAGGACAATCTCAAGGTAAATCATTAGAAATACTTTACAAATTATTTCTTACAGAATCACAAAAAGGTTTGGGTTGGAAGGGGCCTTAGAGATCATGTAGTTCCAACTTCCTGCCATGGGCGGTAAGTTCTCTGAGAAGGGCAATGAAGCTGGTGAAATTCTATAAGGAGCAGCTGAGGGAGCTGGGCGGGCTCAGCCTGGAGAAAAGGAGGCTCAGGGGACATCTTACCAGTCTCCAGAACTGCCTGAAAGGAGGGTGTATAACAAGGTGGGGGTCCAGCTCTGCTCCCCAGCAACCAGTGACAGGATGAGAGGAAATGGCCTCAAGCTGTGCCGGGGGAGGTTCAGGTTGCACATTGGGAAGAAATGAAGACAAAATGGTGGTTAAGCACTGGAAGAGGCTGCCCAAGGATGTGGTGACATCCCCATCCATGGAGGTGTTCAGGGAACAACTGGATGTAACACTCGGTGCTCTGGTCCGGTTGACAAGGCAGTGATCAGTCACAGGTTGGATTTGGTCTTTTCCAACTCAATGATTCTATGATTGTATTCTATGATTCTTACTGAAGAACAGTAATGGAACTGAATGCTTCAATTCCTTGTAGTAACTTTTACTCCTAAATTTTTGCTTTCACAGCTTTAGAAACTGAGCCAGTTAAAGGTCAGTGGTTCCACATCAGTGATACCCATGTACAACCTGTCCCTGTGTCCAAAGTGCTGGGCTCGCAAGCCTATCTTCTGTTCTATGAGAGGCTGCTGTAACTCATCAAAAGAGCCCTCTTGTGTATGCAGCCACCTTTGGAGGTCTGAGAGAACGCAGACTTGCAAGTCATGTTAACATGTTGGAGCTACTGTATAGCAGGAATTCACTTTATGCATTTTAGACACACTGACAAGCGGTTAACTTATACTTTTTCCAGTGTTTCCACTACTTTTCAGTAAAAGTTTTTTTTCAATTTTACAGCTTTGTGTTTTTGTTGAGTAATTTGGGTGTTGATACAAATCTTTATCAGCAGCTTTTTCACTTTAAAGCAACCAGCTCTACTTATGAACTGTAGTTAATCTTGGCTATCGTGTTCCCATGCGTTTTTTAGACCTGGGTCCCAAGCATAAGAAGCTGTTTCTTCCTACGCATCTTAAGAGCCAAGACAATTGCAGCTTCAGCTCTCTTTTCAATATTGGTTTGTCCAATAGAGGAGCCCTCAAGTTTGCAAATGCTCCAGGAATTCTTTTGCTGGTGCTTTGGCAAGGGTGAGTGCTTGGCTTACTCTCACGACAGGCAGTCACCTTTCTAAAAGGCACAGCAGGCGTAAGACCAGTAGTCCTGCACTGACTTTTAACTTTGAAGTTCTCCACAAGCTTTATGCTGGCTTTCATGTGAATAAAATCTTGGCTCTGCCATGCTAGAACAGCAGCTGCTTACATTCAGTGCATTTTTCACAACAGCCTTACTAAGAAAATGGGTATCTTGTTCTTGTAATCCTTAGAGCCATCAGCAGTGGTCCTTGTGCAGTTGACTACAGCAGTATGCCAATCCTTCTGAAAACTTGCTGAGTTTATTTTTCAGCCTCACCAACAACTGACTATAAAGCCAGCCTTAGTAGAGCTGTTGTATGGCAGCCTTATTTAGGCATAAGATAGTTCCAGACTTGATTTAGCCTTCCGCTCCCTTCTGGTTGTGAGATAAGAGTAGCACTGTCAAGACAGTAAAAGGATTAATTATTGAAGTGCTTGGATTTCAAGTGCAGTTCTCCTTTCAAGCTACTTGGAGACACATAAGCTGTTTACTTCGCAAGATTAATCTTAACAGGGGGCTTCAGTTGAAAGATTCCAGCACTGCATCATGCTGGCTAGTGCTGCTCAGCATTTATTTTTAAGGTCATTAGAATGTGATGCAGTTCACTGCTGTCAGGATGCCCTTTTGAGAGCATGGAGATTTAAAAGGGTGAGGTGAGAGATGCATGTAAAAAAAATGAATCACAGAATTGTAAATTGGTTTGTGTGAGAAAGGACCTTAAAGTTCATCCAGTTCCAACCCCTGCCATGGGCAGGGACACCTCCCACTAGACCAGGTTGCTCCAAGACCCGTCCAACCTGGCCTTGACCAACAGTTCCAGGCATGGGGCAGCCACAGCTTCTCTGGGCAAGGTCCTGTGCCACGACCTCACCACCCTCACAGGGGAGAATTTCTTCAGTGTATCGACCCTAAATTTCCCCTATTTCAATTTGAAGGCATTCCCCTTTGCCCGTGTCACTATATTCCCTGATGCAGAGACCTTCTCCAGGCTGAACAGACCTGATTTTCTCTGCCCCTCTCCGTAGGGCAGGGTGCTCAGTCCCCTTATCGACTTGGTGATCCTCCTCTGGGCTCGCTCTAACAGTTCTCTTTCTTGTTTGGGGCACCACATCTGTACACAGTGCTCCAAGTGGGGTCTTAGGAGAGGGACTACTGAATGCAGGAGACATGCTGCCAACAACTATTTCAACATTAATTTGACTGTTAACACTCAAGTACTGGCCAAGGAGCGCATATAAGAGCTCAGAGAGCCACAATATTTATGGATCATGAGCTCCCTGCAGCAGGCTCATGGTCAACCTCCCTGCACATTGAGTCTCTTGTGCCTGCAACAGGAATTGATATGTGATCTCCCCCTGTAACTCTGCCCCTGAGAAGTTCTGCCTTCTTCTGCACCAGGACAGAGTGTCAGGCAGCCAGCCAAAGGCCAGCACATCACACCCACAGTGTCATTCATCTCTTATACATTCACAGACTGGGAACAACCATGTCATGCTAGCTCCAAATGAAGTAAGTCAACATTTTAACAGTGAGTACATTTATTGAGGTGTTTGACGTTCTGCACTCCACTGGACGCTGTTCATAATTTAAAGGCAAGAGCAAAACATTGTGACAGGCTCCAAGTGGGATATTAAAAAACTCAGTCATGTCACTTAAGAAATACAGCTGAATTGTTCAATCATTTTGGTCTTCATCCCAGTCCTTCTTTCCTGATGGAGGTTTTGGGCCACCAGCTGGTTTTGCCATAATGATCTTGAAGAGAATAGAGAAGTAGAAAAAGCTAATGTTAAAATCAGGCTCATACCCTTCTATAGCCACACGATGCTGACTGCTAGCATTCGCTTCATGCAGTTTCCCTACTTGGAACCCAAGCCAGTGAATATCCATTTAACTGAGATATTAACAGCTTAGTTATTTTTTTTTCTTGAGAATGGTAGGGGCTGAGCCCCGATATAGTAAAAAAAGGTATTTTACCTCATTTTTGCATGCAAAGTAAGACTTCAGTTAGTCTACAGAAAGTGAGTGCTTAAATAGGCCAACAACAGAATACAGAAGTGTACACTACAGAAAGGAGAATTATCAAAGCTATTGTTCTCAATTATTGTCTCTAAGTATCACACTTGAAAACCATGAAGTCCATGTTAAAGCTCATTCTCTGCACTGGCTACATGGACAAGTAAGGTAAATCTGAACCTTTCATGAAAATTTGGATTTAGGAGCAGAATCCATTTGCAAAGGCACAAATACAGGATGTAGCAGTCAGCACACAGCAGAAGACAGCAGTGTTATGAGTGCTCAAGGAGCATACAATCTGCCATGTGCTTGTCAATGAACTCATGCATGCACTCACACAGATACCTCTCTGCTAGAGAAACAGAGCTTACTGCACTCTAGTTTTCAGGCTCATCTTTCCAGTCATCCTTATCCCAATGTCCTTGCTGCTTAGGGGCTTTTGGACCGCCTGCTGTTTTTGCCATAATAATCTACAGAAATTTTACATGCAAATTCATTTTTGCTCAAGTTTCACAAAATAATAAGATTTTTATCATCAAGACTGTAACCTCAGTTTTTCCTAAAAATTGGATTTTCATGTAAAAAATACGTGAGAGAAGGTTTCTTCTAATAAAGCTTGTTTCTACAGAAGTTAAGGTAACTCTCTGGATACAAATATCAAATGTCTTCAAAATATCAACAAAATCTTAAAAAAAAAAATCGCAAACCCAAAAAACATTAATAGTACTGCTACAGAAGCAGCCACATTCCAGATTACAAGCTCTTGAACAAACGACTTTCTGGCTTCCAGAAATGAATAAATGACATTCTCAAGTAGCATTATGTTTATGCCTTGCATTTCCAGGAGATTCCACCTATTTGCACGAGGGTTCTGCCAGGTTTTAATTCAGCACCCAAATGACATATGACATATAAGCTTACCTGATCAACCCGTAGGACAGTTACTGCTGCATTTGTAGCTAGCTTGATACCCCAGAATTTTCCAAGATATGTGTCTAACACACCAGCTTCCAACATGTCCTTCACTGCAGCAGCTTCAGCCTGTCAGATGAGGAAAAAACATTATTCAAAACTTTTCAGGCTTTCACCTAGCAAGGTGGTATCACTTTTCTAATCTCATCTTCTCCCTTCAGAAAATCTTAATTCCTAATCCATTAGCAGGAACACAAAGTCAGCAATTACTGAAGACCTATTCCATGTCACATTGGTTCAGTACCCCCTCCACCTCTGACATAAGGCCATTATACTATATCATACTGAATTGAACAGCTTGCTGATAAAAAGAACATTTTAAGGATTTCAATTCCTAGAAGTTATTATTCTACACTGTGAAGCACAGAGCTTCCAACAATTTAAAATAATCTCTAAATGCCTCATACTGACTGATAGAAGTACTACTAAGTATAACCCTGCACTGCAGGGCAACAAATAACATGAGAGACTATTTACCTCAATATCAAATCCAGCATTTTTCTTCCCTTCCTGATGCATAGCATAAAGTTTGGAGATGACCTCATTGGCCTTTACTCCAGAGTTTTCTGCCAGTGCTCGAGGAATGGCTTCAAATGCCTCAGCAAACTTCTTGATGGCATATTGGTCAAGCCCAGGACAAGTCTAAAATGAAGTTGAAAAGCATATCAGCATTTCAAAAACTAAGATAGGGAGGTATTTCCCCCTCCCTTTTTATTACACACATATACATGCTGGTATGAAATAACATTTGTATTTTTTTGTAAGACGTGTGTGAAGATGAAAAGCCAAGAAACCTGTTTGCTGTACCTCTCCGTAAGATGTGATCTGCTTGGCTAATTCAATCTCTGTTGCACCACCTCCAGGAACAAGACGTTTATCCTGTGGAAAGACCACACCAAAACACAATGTTTTGCTTAAAGCATCCATTACTTCTTGTTTTTTTAAGATTTTTCTAGTCTATCAAGAATGCAACAGAATTTTATTCCACACAGACTTACTAAGAATCCACTTCAGAACAAACATGCATTATAAGGGAAATCTACTAGAATTTACTCACTCATGCCAATGTCTTAGAAGAAAAACAGCTTATTTTATAAAAACCAAAACAATAATGCAATGGGGTTCATGTCTGGGATTTTTTTGCTTTTTAAAAAAATTTCCACTCCTGGTTAACTGTAACAGCATTCGTAGATTTTCTCATCTTTTCTATTATTTTGGTGGGAAATATACAGGAAACCAATCTACTGTACACTAAGTTTAATATGTCAACAGGTATTACAAGGTCAGGAGTTTTTGTTTTCTTTCATTTTAAATTAAGCCTCTTGTATATCCTTTGGTAAACCAGAATTTACTTATTAACTCTGGTCTCTTAACCCACAAAGTAATCATTATAAATCTTAAAACAGGACAACTCCTGGAGACAATCAGAAATGCATAGCATTTCTGTACTCAAAATCAATGTCCATGTCTTGGTATGTAGAGGAGATTAAGATTCTAACAGTTTTAACAATTTTTGCATGTTGTTTTCCAAGTAAATACAGAGTATTTCCTTTTGTATTAAAAAAAGAAAAAATGAAATAATAATATTTAAGACCACATAAACTGCTCATGAAAAAAAAAAAATTCCTCTGTAAAACCAAGTTCTTCCATCCAGAAAAACCTACCTGTATTATGTGGAGGAAGCATGAATTATCACCAATGAACTAGAAATTGAGTCTGCAACCAATCAGTTTCTCCTGATCCCAAGTGACAAAGCTATCTAGCTTTTCTCTTGTGCCTGGTTTCCAAGGAACATTACAAAACATTTAGGAAGTAAGTCAAGAAAGGGCTGACTGTCTTTATAAAGTGGTAAAGGTAATCCACCTTGTTCACAACAACAGCCGTCTTCTCTACACAGCCCTCCACACCTCAGTACTACACGGCCATCTCTCCAGCTCCAGAAGGCACCTAAGCAGATTAATATCTACAGCCTTTGTCGTAAATGAGCACAGAGCAGGCTCAAGCCTTGCCTCAAACTGATTCACTTCTCACTTTTGATAACTCAAGTGTTCTCATTACCTACCCTTGTGAGTACTTTGAAAGTATTGACACCATCATCCACTGCTCTCTCTATGTCATCCATCAGATTGTCTGTAGATCCACGAATGAGAATAGTAGAAATGGCACCATCCTCCTTTTCTGTTCAGAGACATGCATTACTGAATTAATTCATTAATCTTATATCCAAAATACATACAAACACACTTTAGAACAGCAGTGTCAGCAGTTCTACAGAACGTACATACCGTGCTTAAACACCACAACCTGTGTATCCCCAACCTCTGATAAATACACACTATTGCAGTGACCCATTTCTTCAAGGGTAGGGGGAGTCTAGAAAGAAAAACATGAGTTAAGAACTGAACCTGCTGATCAGTTCTCAGCCTTTTGCACCTCACTTGGGATGTACATACCAGCCTGGGCAGGGCTGTTGCACCAACAGTTTTGCACAGTCTTCTCAGGTCCCACTTTGAGTTCAACCTTAAAAACAAGTTTCCATAACAACATTTACACATACAAGAGTATTCTCTTAACTTGGCAAGCGCATTTCATAAATCTGGGAGTCCAAATGTTTTCATGCTCTCCTAGAACTTACCTGACTAACATTAGATTGTACTTGTTGGCATAATGAAGAGCCATATCTGCCACTTTGCCACCTGTTACTACTACGTTTGCACCACTATCAGCAATAGCTTTGACTTGCAAATCCATTAGATTTTCTTCTCCTTTACTGAAATTCATCAGTTCTTCAGCATTCTTTATTAGGACGGTGCCCTAATAAAACACATACACTGTTAGAATTTAGCATTAAACCACGTCTACAAGTTTCTGACAAACCATTTGTCTCCCAACCTGTCTATAAACCTCAAGTCATCCTATTTTGTAGTACTGACAGCTTCCCCTGGCAACAGGGTGTTGGGGGTTAGATTTGTTTCTTTTTTACTTATAGAATTTTTCCACATGAGTTTCGAGGAGACTAACTACTGGGTACTTATGGGTGCTTGACCAAAACAAAGAAGTGGCCAAAGGAGAGTGTAGCACACTCTACACCGTTTTTGATCTTGGAGAGTCCTTCTCTCCAAGAAAAAGATACCACGAAGTTTGAGGGCAGGTAAAGGACAGGTAAAGGACGGGGCTGGAGGCAGCCTCACTCTCTTGATCTTGGCACCGGAGAGAGGATGGTCAGGCTGCTGCTTGCTGCGGGAGTTTTCACTGTCACCACCGGGTCCAGTCCTGAGAAAATCTACCATCATTCTGCTCCTGTGCCCAGGAATTCTGAGCTCGCCTCCTCCTGCCCTGCTGGGCCGGCCCTGTCCCACCTCCACCGCTTCCTCGGCACTACATGGTGCTTTGGGGCTTTTTGTTACGCTGTATCCCTGCATTGCCCTGCCCTGCCGGGACATCCCTGTCCTTCTAGCTACCACCAAGGGAGCAGCTGATACATCCCATCCACCAGCCCGGGATTTTCCACCGTTCCAGCTTGGTGCTCTTAGAGTCCCACAGGGGCAGAGATAAGATTGCCCCGGGCTTTGTGAAACAAAGCCCCCTCGAGATGCCCAGTTCTGTTTATCATTAATGCTGTAGTTGTTGTTTGTTTGCCTTGTTATACATACTAGTAAAGAGCTGTTATTGCTATCCCCATACTTCTGCCTGAAAGCTCCTTTAATTTTCAAAATTATAATAATAATTTGGAGAGAGGGGATTTGAATTCTCCATTCCAAGGGAGGTCCTGCCCTCTCTAGCAGACACCTGTCTTTCAAACCATGACACAGGGTAAAACAAGAGGAGAAAAAAAAAAAGGAAAACACCAGACAATTCTAGACAACCGTGAGGTTCAGAAATTCAAGCTGTAGTTTGGCTCAAATAACCCAGCAAAACCAACACAATTTCCCCTATCTCAAAAACCCTGTGAAGCAATCAAGGTTCAGAACTTTCCTAGTAACTTTTCTAAACTAATAAAATCAATATTCACCAAAATACCTCAATCACCAAGAGCCCAGAATATTTATAGGCAAGTCTAAAAATAAGAGCACAAATGCATAAATAGAGATGTAACTTACTCTGAGCTTTAACATACCTTAGTTTCAGTTATCATACCATCAAAAGGGCAGGAATACACAGCTATTTTTGCATCTTTGACAGAAGTAACATCTCCTTCAGTTTCTTTTTTAAAAACCATGCCATGCAGTACTGAGGAAGCAGAAATACCAGCACCCTGAAAGGAAATAAATGGAATCTGAGACTTTTTACAAGGGCAAGTAGTGATGGGACAAGGGAGAATGGTTTCCTACTGAAAGAAAGTAAGTTTAGATTAAATATCAGGAAAAAATTCTTTCCTGTGAGGGTAGTGAGGCCCTGGCTGCCCAGAGAAACTGCAGCTGCCACATCCCTGGAAGTGTTCAAGGCCAGGTTGGACAGAGCTTGGAGCAGCCTGGTTTAGTGCAAGGTCCCTGCCCACGGTAGGGTGCTGGAACTGGGTGATCCTTTAGACACATTCCAACACAACCCAAACTGTTCTTTGATTCTATGAATGGGGGAACATCATATTACTGACCATTTACTGTCAGAAAGCTGCACTACTCTTGCCTGAAAAGCAGACCTTACAGTCATTTGGATGTAACACCCTAAGTATAAGACTTCAGTTTATTCAGCAACAACAAACAATATCTAACAGGTTCCCATTTTAGATTATTTTCAATATTAATGATTTTTGTTTCTGAATGCTGCTACTGGGTGCCAAACAAGAGAAGTAAAGACTAATTTCCAAAATTTAGTACACATGCCACAACAAAATTAGAAAAGACTCTCTGGAAGCTTAAAGATTAACCCCCATTACACTGTTAACCCTAATTACAGTAAAGCCAGGTACTTCAAACTTACCAGAATTTTACACACTCTGATATTATCAACGTTGAAATGACCAGAATCAGGAAGAATAGAAACTGGAAAAAAAAAAAAAAACAACCACCAACACAAAAGAAGAAAAAGAAAAATAATGAGTAAGTCTTGCCCAATGAATAAAGTAAAACAATGACAGCACAAATAATGCCTGGAATTTTTCTGAACTACTAAATGTGTTTTGAGATATCTGCCTAAATTCAAGACTGTTATAACCTTCTAATAACTGGCATAAAGAAAAACAGAAATTTTGTTTTTTCAAGCTAATAATCAGAAATAAACATTTATTCAGGCTGCTCAGTTAATTAAGTTCAAATATGCTCTCATACAGGGAGAGTCAAGAGATAAGTCTGACCCAGAGTATTTAGAGAAACCACTGGAACTAAAAATGAAGGGTTTATCCCAGAAATCTAAAGGGAGAACAACTCAACAGAACTACAGTCTTACTTCCATTGTTCTGTGGCTGCAACTAGTAACAGCTTACGTGAAGTGCAATACGTCCTCCTAGTGATACAAAAAGAGGGAGAAAGATGGGTTTCTGCACTAAAAGGACTTGAAAGCTATTTCTAGAAATGCCTAGTAGGAAAGGCAAACCTTTTCTGACCTACAATGCCAATGCAGAGTTCAACATGAGGAAGATTACCTTAATTTCAGAGATAAAGCATTCCATCCAATCCAACCCGCTAAACTAACCATCTTACTTGAAGATATAAGGACCATAACCAAACCTACTCAGTTTTTTAGCTGTGTGCCCACACCTATTCCTGCCCACTTACCACAGGCCTGAGCAATAAGCTTTGCCAAGAACTGTTCATTGCCATATTGTTTGCTCATGACTGATGTGTGCAACAAAGATGCCACTTCTTCAATATCTCGAAGGTTCTTTGCAGAACAGCACACCAAGTCTGGAAGAATTTCTAGGGCTTTCTTGCAAGCCTTTTCATATCCTTCAATCACCTGTGCAGCAAACAGTAAATATTCACTACAACACTTCATACTGCTTTTATCTGCTTTTCAAATAGCCATAAAACGTTAACAGATGCAAAAGTTTACAAGGGAAGCAAGCAATCACAGGCAGCAGAACACATGGTTCCCCTTCAAATATCTTTATCTAAAAAATTTGGTGAGAAGAAAGCAGATGATTCTCAGTATTATGACCCAAGAATGCTGATCAGTGGCAATCTGGATTCAAGCTGTGTGCACTGTAATGAGAATATAACTTGCCTCTGAGACAGATAACCCCATCCTCAGAAGGTCTTCTGCTAACTCCAGAAGAACTCCAGCAAAAACAAGGACAAAGTTTGTTCCATCTCCAACTTCTTGTTCTTGCATGTGTGAAGCCATCACAAGCATTTTTGCAGCAGGATGCTGGACCTTCAAAAGAAGTTACACATCTTGGTGACTAACACCCCACGTAAGATTGCACCTTTAAGGTTTTCTACGCTCTTGTATCTTTCTAAGTTCTTGTATTTCAAACTGTACCTAGAGATATTAAGAGTGCACAAAGAAAGTGCACTCTTATTGGAAAAGAAAGCAGCAGCGATAATCTTAATTGGCTAACTTCTCTAGTAAGAAAAAGCACAAACATATATTCAAAGAAAAATAAAAATCAGAGAACAGAACATTGCCACTAAAACATGCATTACACATCCTTGACATTTGTTCTGAGCTACTTTTACAGAATGCAGTGGCTTCACAACTGAGTTCTGTAACAGGAAAAGAGTCTGGAGTTTAGATCTTCAAACTGAATTCATGTGTAACATACAAAGTACATGTCTAAAGGACAGTTTGATTTTAAGGGGGAGGGTGTGGAAGGGTTCTGCCTAAAGATTGCACTGCTTCACTCTTCTTTCAAATAAATGCAATAAACCACTATATTCCTGAATATTTATACCTGACATTTTATACCAGAAAGCAACATGCAAAACATATCAGATTAGGTCACTAGTAAGCAGATTATATTTTTTTAAAAACAGAACTGAAACTTCCAGTTATTCTACTCATACTGAAGACCAACATAACACATTCATTAAGGAAATACTTCATACTTACATGATTTCTATCACTAGGTATAAAATTCATTAAAATATTATTCAGGTTGTATCACAATATAAATTTGAAGTCAGAAGAAGAACTAGGAGAGGACAGTCTTTTCAAGCTTCTACAATATTTACAAAGGGATGCTGCTATAGCCTCAGAATCTTAAATTCAATTAATGGATTCTAAGCAGTCAGGAGAACATGACAAGCAACAACACTGGGAGATTAACTCACCACTGCATTTCTAGACATATTCTCTTTTAAACCTATTGGTTTTGGGGGAAAGTAGAGAATTATTAAGCATCTACAACTATTAATGCTGCTTCACAAAGGAATTATGCTTTCTACTGTGGACCTCAAATTCAGTGAAAAAAGTAAATTACTTCCAAAGTGACATATGTAAATCATCTGGCAGAGTGACATTTCCTTACTGACAGTCAGAACCGTAAGAGTCCATGAGCAGAAACACTGGTTCAGCTGACATCATCTGAAACAATAAAACTTACCTCTAGCTCTCTCAGGATAGTAGCAGCATCATTTGTAACAAAAAGCTTTTCCAGATGGTTGATAACCATTTTGTTCATTCCTAAATGTGGAAACAAAACAATTTGTAAAAATAATTCATTATACAAACAATATTTTGTACACAGACACTGTTTCCTAACTTTCAGGTATACCTTGCACATTAACATGTTAGCTCTGTTTATAATTTAAAAACTTTAAAACATTTTTGTGAAATAATACTTGAAATGTGGGACATTCAGGAGAAATCAGTAATTTCCAAGTAAGCAGTTTTCTGTTCAGAAATACCAGCACATTATTTAATTAAATGATACAGGAGAATCTTTTGTTTCCATATATCTGACTCAACACGGTTATGCTCACTATGACTACCTACCACGTAATTGTGTTTCCTTTAATTTTTATGCTTTTTCATATATTTTATACCGTGTTTCAAAGAGAACACAGTAATTGATACAAAAACCTGGCAAAAGCAGACACTGAGCATAACTCAAGAGCTGTCAAAACAAAATCTGATTTCTACAGTCACAAACAAATAGTGACATATTTGCAGTTTTAGAGGAAGCTCAATGTGTTTGGCCCAGAAACAAACAGCTGCTTCTTCGTCAAGGTATGTTTAGCCTCCAAACATAGCATTTGTCTCAAAAACGCAGCAACCATTTCAGGATTTATTTACCGTTTGGTCCATATGCTGTACGGGTGGTTTGAGCAAGTTCTTTGCATGCCTGGATGTTTCTATAGACAGCTTCTTCTAGTCCTGAATAATGCTAAAGAGAAAAATGACAGACCAGAATTAGGCTAACCAAAAAAAAAGTGATGAACTAGTAATTTTGCATGAAAGCAATGCCAATCTAAGTCCCTCAGTTTATTAATATACACTTGGTATTTCACTTACGGTTTAAACAGACACCAAACCTTACCCAAAGACAGTGAGAACTACTGTGTACACCTTCTCAATTAGGCAGCTCAACAGGCACAAAAAGCTTCTGCACAGAAAATCTGAACAGTGACTTGACTTGCAATACAGTTTGCATTCCCTCTGTCTTCCAAAAAGTTTTGTGACATGCCAAAGAAAACAACCAAGACCCAGTTGGAGAGGGGCAAGGGTTTCTGTACATGCTTCTTTACTCACACCTTTGCATGTTACAAAACTCATTTAACTCAGTTCTACATTCAAAACACGTGCATTTTGAAAATTCAGAATCAGAATGATTAAGTAAAATATCTGTGCTTGAGAAGGTGATCAGCCTGGCTTCAGTTTGGAAACTTAAGACGAGATGGGATCCCCAGAAAGGACCTTAAGAAAGAAAAAGCAGGATAAAAAGTACTGTGCAGCCCATCAGAGAAAGGAGAAAAGTAGTAATAATGCTTATTCTCTAAATACAAACCAAACATCTTAGATTGCCAGCTGCCTCATTGTTTTGCAGAAGACAAGTCTTGCTGTTTTGGCCTTGAGTTTTTTAACACTGAGGCCACTCAGCTTCCCTGTTCTGCCCCTGCCCTGTACATATAAAAAGAAACACAAAGGGCTTTCAGAGCTGCTACCACCACTCTTGTTTTAAGTAGCAGCAAACAGAAATTCTTCCTATTTTCCCTATTTCTTGGAAAGAGGGACTTTGGACAAGGGCTTGGAGAGACAGGACAAGGGGGAATGGCTTCATACTGAAAGAGAGTAGGTTTAGATTAAGTGTTAGGAAGAAATTCCTTCCTGTGAGGGTGGTGACAGACTGGCACAGATTTTCCCAGAAAAACTGTGGATGCACAACCCTGGAAGTGTCCAAGACCAGGTTGGATGGGGCTTGGAGCTAAATGATCTTTATGGTCCCTTCCAATCCAAAGTCTTCTGTTGATTCTATGAATAAAAAAGGAAAAAACCCACACCTGCTTGCTTTCCGTCCACTTTTCAAAAAAAGCTTCTCCTTTATTAAGGCGCAGTCCTTCAACTCTACCAAAATCTTTATTACGTTAACATTAAATACAATGGAAACCGGATTTATTGGCAAAGAAATACATAGAAAACATTACATTGTTCTACATCGCTGACAAAGGTATCAGAGTAAGTCAAGCGGAACGACCTGGAGACTTCTGAACAGCTTCAACTACAAGGCCCGGCTGAATGTTGCTGTCCAGCCTCTCTGCGAGCCCTCGGAACAGCGCGGGCACGACCCGGCCCCCGGCGTATCCCCGGAGCGCCAGGATGAAGCGGCAGGGCCCGGCCCGGGGAAAGGGCGGGGAGCAGGATCCCGGTCCCGCAGAGATTTCTGGAAGGCCGCGTGCGCCGGGCGCCGCCCTGCACGGCCGGGCAGGCACCGATCCCCGCAGCGCCAAGGCCGCGGAGGGGCCCCGGACCGGGAGCGGGGCAGGGCGCGAACCCCCCGGGCCCCCGCCCCGCGGGACACGTGGTGCCGCCTGGCCCTGCCGGCCTTCCGGGGCTCTTCCCGCACCGCCACCCTGAGACTCCTCCCGCACCCATCCATCCATTTATCCGCGCATCCATCCAAAGGCGGTCTCACCTTCGCCCCCTCCTTGAGCATCTGGGCGAAGCCCGGGGCCTTGGGGACGTGCAGCGCCATCTCCGCTCCACTGCGTGCCGGGGCTGCGGCGGCGGGGGCGCGCGGGGCACGGCGGGAGCGCGGGGCCGCGCAGGCGCGCGGGGCGGGCGGGCCGGAGCCGCGCCGGGCTTGTGCCGCCCCTCAGGGCGCGCGCGCGGCGGGTCTCACCCTGCTTAGGCCTGGCCGGGTCCGCAGCCCGGGGGAGCGTCGGGCGGGTGGGTTGGCTCTCTCAGGCCTTTTCTTTCCCTACCCAGTTCGGCATACCGTCCCCTAGGCGTTCCTTGGTACACTTTGCGATGAAAGTTCCAGGAACAGTGCAGAGTTTTCGTGGTCGCCGATGATAAACGCTCGTCATAAAACTGAGCGGGCTCCAGTCAAGCATTTTGCTTAGTACATACTTGTCCAAATGGAAGCACAATGCACAGATAGGAAAGCTAAGTGTCATAGAACCACAGAGTGGTTTGAGTCGAAAGGGACCTTAAAGCTCATCCAGTTTCAACCCCTGCCATGGGCAGGCACACCTTGCACTAGACCGGATTGTTCCAAGCCCTGTCCAGACTGGCCTTAAATGCTTCCAAGGATGGGGCAACCACAGCTCTGGACAACCTGTGCCAGGGCCTCACCACCCTTGCAGGGAAGAATTAGAATATCCAATCTAAACCTGCTTGCTTTCAGTTTGAAGCCATTTCCCCTTGTCCTATTAGTGTCCAAAAAGATCAGATTTGTTACCTGGTGTGCAACATGCCAATAATTAAACAGTCAAGAGAGTAATTGACAATTTATTTCAGAGTTGCACAAGCCTGGATGCTGAGTGGTCTTCCACAAATAACGCATGCCAACTATGAAAACTTTTTACTATTAATACGTTTTAGCAAATGAAGGAGTTAGTGTTCATTGGCTGCAGGTTACATAGTTCTCTTATTATTCAAGTTACTATTCTACCTCCTGGTTTTTTAATGATTCTTGCTTCTCATGCCATTTAGTCTTTTGAATCAGTAGGTTTCTTGAGTTGGTGGTCCATGAGTCAGTGGTAATGATCTCCCCCTGCCAGACTTACCCTTCACCCAGTTCAAGCTGATTTCAGCATAGTTGCTGAGTTGGCTTTATTAGGTTTTTTCTGGCAGATATTCTTGTGGCCCATAAATTCTGCCTTCTTTGTGTCCACTATCAGTGGGTATCTTTCTTCCCTTCATTTTCCTTCCCCTACATCTGAGCTCATTAAAACATGTCAAGCCCTAACCCTTAACAAGGCAATTCTACCAACAATTAATTTGTTTTTCTGGCACCTGGACATCACTTAGAACTTGCTTGTTAGCTGCTATCTGTTTCAGGGATTAAATCTCCCTTCTTGTTGATTTGGCTTGAAAGTATACAAAGACCAAACATTAAGGAATAATATCCTTTCTTATGAGAATTTTATATACTCCACATTTTGCAAAACTGTCAATGCATGCCCTTGTAAATAGTTTCTTTCCCATCTTCCTTGTAGGCTCCCTTCAAGGGCTGGAAGGCTGCAATTAGGTCACCCCAAAGCCTTTTCTTTTCCAGGCTGAATCCCAATTCTCTTAGCCTTTCCTCACAGCGGAGGTGCTCTGTCCCTCTAATCATCCTGGTGGCCTCCTCTGGACTCACTCCAACAAGTCCCTGTCCTTCCTGTGCTGGGGACCCCAGAGCTCCCCAGAGCTTGCAGTGGAGTCAAGTCCTTGTTATCCAGGGTAATGCCAAGTAAAATGCTCACTACAGAACATGGCGAAGAGCAGTTTGGAGGCCCACCTTGACACCTCTACAGGTAGTTGAGGTCCTGCCAGGAGACAGTGGATCTGCTTTAAGTTTGACAAGTTTTAATTACTTTGCTTCTGTGCCACACAAAGTCAAATACACTGTTTAAAGACAAGAAGTTCAAGGCCTTAGAAATAATACTGCAGTACCTGAGCCTGCAATCCAACAGGATTGTTACTCCCCCTCTATAGCAGGCTGCCTGATTCATTAAATCACTTGATATGTGTTGCTTAAGTAACCTCAGAAGAACTCAGTTTAGTTTTACTGTCCTATAATTCTTAAAATTAAATTGCTTTACCCTGTATAACAGGGTAACAGGGTAACAATTTTGTACACTGCCCCTGGAGGTATATAAAAAAAGTAGAGGAAAACGACATCATTTGCCCCACAAATGAATTTCAAAAATTCTGTATGCACTTTTGCCAGAGGTATTTGGAGGTAGGTGCCACTTGAAACAAAAGAGGGAACTTACTCAGCCATGTCTATAATGACCAAAGAGTGTGGGCATTTCCAAAAAGAATTTCTGGCGGTTGGCACAAGGGACATAACCCCATTTATCCCTCTCTTCTTTTTTCCTATGTATCTTGCACCATATTGCAGCAAGGGAAGAAGGAAATACCCATCCTGTTCTAGGGTCAAGACACTTTATAAAGCAACTTCCATAATCTAATGTTAGCCATGGAGAACAGAGGAGATACTTACTCCTAAGTCAGCACAAAAAAATTCAGTTTCTATGAATTGATGGATGTCTGCTGGTGATACAGCTTGAGCAACTCTTTGTACTTTGCCCTAATTCTACAAGTCTTTGTACAAATTTTTCTCACTTTAATCTACATTTTCTCTGTGTCTTTGCTGTCTTCTGCTGTCTCCAGGTATTTGTAAGGAGTTTAACAAACACGAGTGTCAGATGCTGCACCTGGGATGGGGCAGCCCCACGTGTATGGACAGACTGGGGAGCAAGACACTGGAGAGCAGCACTGGGACCTGATCTACAGAAAGTTGTATATGAGTCTCAAGAGGACCAACTGTGTCCTAGGGGGCATCAGGCCCAGAATCGCCAGCTGGGCCAAGGAGGGAATTGTCCTGCTCTGCTCTGCTCTGCACTGGTGTGGCCTCACCTTGAGTGCTGGGGGCACTTCTGGGCACCCCAGTATCAGAAGGGTATAAAGATATTACAGAACATCCAAAGGAGAGCTACAAAGATGGTGAAGGATCTTGAGAAGAAGCCCTATGAGGAGTGGCTGAGGTCACTTGGCTTGTCCAGCTTGGAGAAGAGGTGACTGAGAGGTGTTGTCATTTAGGAATGATACTCCCCAATTTATTGCTTCCACTGAAACCACGCACTGTTCACTGTCCTTCCTTCCCACCCTACCCCACCACACAGTGGGTTAGAGAGGAGAACAGGCAGCACAAAAGGTAAAGATCACAGGTTGAAGTAAGAACAATTTACTAGAAACACCAATGAGTTTAGAAAACAAGCCCTAACAGCAACAATACTTCTGACAGAGGAAATCAGCAATCCACACAGAAAACCCCCAACAGTAGACAATACCTGACTGCTGCCTCTGCAGCACTTACTCGACTGGACTTCAGTGATCCTTGTGGGTCCCTTCCAACTCATGATTTCTGAACTGCCTGCTTGGTACAATGCTTTTATAAAAGCTTGTGCTACCTACATTTTTTAAAGCAAGAATACCACTAAAACCATAATATACGTGTATGCTTGTGACTATGAATATTGACAATATATATGTATTAAGCTGTATTGAATTAACACTAAAACATCTCTTTATGTTACAGCCAGAATTTCTTTGGGACTTGCTGTCTAATCACGATTTTGACTTGGCCTTGATCTTTTTTTAGCTATGCATCTACACCATTTATTTTCTGCATAGACATTGCCATGCTAAAGGACCATGCAAAGGTCAGAGGGTTGGCTATTGGCTGTTGTCTGCACTTGCACCACCCAAATCTATAATTGTGCACATGGAAATCCCCAGCTTATCTGTAGGCACTTGTTTGTCAAATTCTAGGATGATAAAGTTTTAACAAGATCTTGGGAAGTAAAAGGACATAAAAAGGACAGAATGTTAATTTTTGTTTACTTATTCAGCTGTGGGAACTTGAGCAATGGAAAAGAAGGGTTTGAAAAGCATCTGCTGAAGTGTGAGCAGAACAATTGTGTTTCACCAATAATACAGGCCAGTGAAAAAAATGTGAGTGACATCTTGAGAGAAGGCTAAGGGCCGTGCGGAGTTTGCAGATAATCATGCTTAAACCTGAAACAGAAAATTGTGAACCACATAGTGCTGAACATTCAGAATAATTCTCTTAATTACAGTAACAGCAGTTACTTTAGCATTCCCCCAGATTGTACTTATGTCACCTGTAACATAATTGGAAGGAATAGACTAATCGACCAGTGTACATCCAGTCAGTAGAGTTACTTAGGTCATTGCTTTACAGGTCCTGAGTTAAACACTACCCTCATCCTGGGCTTCTCTCGCTTGTGCAGAGGTTTGCAAGCTAAACAGGAATGCAAGATTTCCTTACCATTTGGTATTTTTACCTCAGTGTATGCTCTCTCTGCTATAGCCAATCTAGTTAGCCTAAATCACAGGAAAGCATTTCTGGGGATTTTAGAGGAGTATTGCCTTAGCATGGAAGTGTTAAAAGACTTTTAGATGAGGCACTGAGAGACATGGTTTAGTGGCAAGTGTGGCACTGCTGGGGGAACAGTTTGACACAATGGTATTAGAGGTCTTTTGAAATATAAATGATTCTGTGATTCTACCTGCTTAAATGTCAAGAATTCAGAAGTTCCTCAAAACAAGCAAATTGGAAAGGATGATCCAGAAAGTCTCAGAAAGGAATGATGATCCAGAAAGATCCAGTCTCAGGAAGGAATCAGTGCTGTTTATATTGAGTTTGTATTGTAGGTACAATCAAGTGTTGTGACACTGGTACAGTACTCAACAAAATACAATCCAATAGCCTTTATTTCATGAGAGAAAGCAAAATTGTTGAGATCCTTCTTGTTTTGTTGCCATAAGATGAAAACATAACTGGGCAAAAATGACATGTCCTCTAGATGGTGAGTTCTGTTTTGCTTGAGGAAATTAAATGCAGGATCAGAAAAGGGCTAGCAAAACATCTCTCTTCAGTTTTCTGCTTGGTCATATGGGAACTCTTATCCACTGCAGTGCACAGAAGCCTGGAAATGCTTGGAAATACTTGTCTACTGCTACTAAAAGTTCAGATGTTCTTGTCGGGTGGGAAAGACTTACCAGGACCTATGTGGTGATGGCAATTTGGAGAATACCAAACTGAGGAGTGAGGGAAATAGGAGTTTTAGGCTGTAATTGGAAAAGATAGGAAATAGTGGAAGAAAGGGACAAACTCGGCATGGAATAAATGAAGACTTCTGCAGAAATAATACCGAAATGAAATAATGAAGAGTAGAATAAATAACATCTTTCTGCAGTCTCCTGGAAACAAGCTGCTACCACACCTGATTTGCATTTATTTCAGCTCTGAAAGCGTGAAGGAAAAAAAAAAAAAGTAGCTGAAAAGGCAGGATTCTGAGATCAAGACCAGAACTTATGCTGCCTAGTGCCTGAGCCACTGACATGTGTGGTCTTCTTTCTTCACTTTGTGATTTTGATGCCCAGTTTCAAATTTTCTAAGGATGATCTAAACCAGTGCTAGATCTTCAGGACAGAGACAGAGGCTTTTCCAATTTTTAATACTTAATTTCTCTGCCTAAATAATTTTAAAGACCTCCCCCAAGTAACTAAAATTTTTGTTTCTCATATTGTCCCCATTCTTATTTGAGGATTAATTTTAGGGTTGTTCATCTGAATATACCTGTTGAGAAATTCTTTCATTCTCCAGAACTCAGGTGAGTGGTAGTCTTCTGGCCCAGGGTCTGCAAGGGCACTCTCCTTGCTGCCCACGTGGACTGTGACCCACTAGCATGACCTGGAGAACTTCAGCGTGTCCCATTATTTCCTTGCTACTCTGTCAGCCCCATGTACCTGCCAGTATCTCAGAAACTGGCCTGAATCTGTGCCTGGTTGTGAATCGAAGGAACTTTAAAGATGCCCCTGCAGCCTTCATTTCTGCATTGCAAAGCCTGCCCAGCTGTAACTAGGAACCATAACTCATACTATGGAAAATGCATAGTCTTTCCTACATGGTTCTTGAGGTGTTTAAAGAATATATATATATAAAAATAAATAAAATCATTACAGAGAGTTAACCAAGGTATCATTTAAGTAGTGCAACACAGTTAAAGTATAAGGAATGAGCAGAGAACATTTTCTAATATATCTTCAAAACAGGTCATTGTGAATGTACCAGTGTTGTAATATGTACAACAACAACAACAAAAAAGGTAACATCCTGCTCTTAAGCCCCAAGCTCACTGATATTAGCTAAAGGATGTCACCAGACATTGAAGTTCCAAGGTGAAGGTGACATGATGCTGTTCAATCAAATGTTGGACTCAATGATCTTGGGGGTCTTTTCCAACCTTAATGATTCCATGACTCAGTAGTATCAGGCAGATTTCATTTCAGACCTTGTATTGGGGTTAAGATGCTTGAAACAGTAATCAAACCATAAAGAAATCTCTGCTATTTTTCTTTTTGAAGGATAATTGTCCAAATGCTTTTTCATCATCAGTATTGCTTATCTTAGTAACTCTGCAGGCTAGGTGTTCATTGCTTATCAAAAATAGATTTTGTCTGTGATGTATTTGAGCATCCTTTTTCCTTTTTTTTTTTTAACATAGTACAGTAAAGTGAATGTCTAAGTGTTTATTATGCATCTTTATGGCCCAAGTTCTGAGTTCTATTGACTAAAATATGGACATCAAAGAGAAGACTGTGGGGAGACCTCATCACAATCTAGAATTTCCTCAAATCAAGGGGAGGTGGAGGGACAGCACCAATCTCTTGACTCTGGCGATTGGTGAGAGGACCTGAGGGAACAGCATGAAGCTATGTCAGGGAAGGTTTAGGCTGGATATTAGTAAGTTGTCTTTTCCCTGAAGTTGTGCCTCCATTATTTTAATCCTCTACAATACATTCTAACCAGCAATTTGTCTTCAGTGTTGAATTTCTATTACTGCTGACATGTACAAAAAATCTACAAAAGAAAACGCTCTATTCTGATGAGACTTACAAAGGATTATGAATTTGAGAGCTAATAATTGATATTGCATGCTAGAATCACACTCCAAGCTGAAATAGTGAAAGAGTGTTGTGTATAATATTTTTACTGTTAAAAAATTTTTAATGATTTTACCCACTGATGATGTAAGTTAAGTTACTAATAACAGTGTGGCTTATTCAGTTAATCTATTGTCAGATTTAGGAGTTATAATAAATTATCCCAGACTATCAGTAGGGTGAAAGTAAGTGAAATCTTAGAACAAGTGGGATTACCAGTTGTATGACACCATTGTATGATGTATGGTTTGTGCTGGTTTGAAAGCAAAACCAGTGAAAGACTCCAAGTCAGAAACACAGTTTAATAAGAGGAAAAGAAAAGAAGTAAAATGAAGTAAAATAAAATAATGCAATAGTACAAAAAAACCACTGACAGAGTCAGAATACAACCTGACGCCCTGTTAGTTAGGGTGGTAGTGGCAGTCCAGATGAGATGGTCTTGTTGAAGCAGTGATCCTGTAGAAAGGTCTGGTAGCTCTTGTCCTCTGGGAGTCCAGTGGGTAAAAGCTGCCTGTGCTGTCCCAAATCCCAGATTATATCCAGGTGGGAATGCTTGGCTCCTCCCCCTGGGCGGAGCATCTCACAATGGGATGATCTCATTCTATGAGTCATGCAGTGGGTCCTTGATGGCCCATTAAACAGAGACAGCTCCTGGAGGGAGTTATCTATGAGTCATGCAGCAAGGCATTATGGCCCCATTAACAGAAGATAAGGGAAACACTGCCCTACCTGCTTTCAACAGCTCATGAAGATGGTGATAGAATACATACTTTGGGCACATCTTACATTGTAACCTAGGACAGGTTCCAAAAGGTTGAAAATGTCCTTTAGACTTCTCAGTAGCTCTAAAGAGTAGACTATGTTCAGTTGGGCATATATCTCTACTTGTCTGTGTTAGAAGTTTCCAGACACGTTTTCAATGTTTCTCCCTGAAATCTAGAATAAAACAGTGAGTCCTTTGCACAGCATCTAATGATCTCACAGAAACATGCTTTAACTTTTTGTGTCTATTTCTTTGTTTAAGAAAGCTTAAGTGAGATTTTGGTGAAATTTGTGAATGGTGGTGTGAAGAGGAATAGAAAAAACTTCTAATATGTGGATGTACAGAACTTAAAAGAAAGAAGGTTCATCAGCAAGAAATTAGACAAGGTTTCTTAATTTTAGCGCTTTTTTTGCAATCATTAAGGGCAAATTATGGGTTGTAAAATTATTTTGTAGAAGGAAAAATATTTGAAACTGTTTTCTTATACTTTTTTTTTTGCATTTTTAAAATTCAAAACCAGTCTGTCATGTCTGTTTGCCGCAGTTTTTGTAATTTCTGAAAATAATGCTTTAAAATTAAATATCATCAGCTGCTAAGCTGTGGTAATACAAACTGTCAGTTCTCTGCACAAACTGCACTATAACTTTTCAAGGATTGTGAACTGTATTAATGGCTGGCTTATTTCATTTTAAACCACTTTGATTTTATTTATGGCTGTAAAACTAAGAACTAGGTGAATAGGATGGGAGTTATTTCTCTTTTAGCTAATTCAATAGTAATTTTCTAATTTTGTCTTGTGTTTGAAGATTTGAAATTCTCAAGTAACAGACAATTTGATCATCTAAATTGTAACCTGGAACATACAATTTTTCCCAAAAAATGTATGTGCACACTTTTTTTTTTTTGGAATCAGGGTTTAGATGCCTCAAGCAGGAGCTACAGCAGTCTGTCTCTAGTTCATGGTATTAAAACAATTAGCTGATACTGCCAGTGGAGCTTATAAAAATTATTACAGGTTTGGTTTGGAGATTTCATTTTGCTTTTGAATTATTATGGATGATAATATGAAGAAAATCATAAAATCAAAACAAGGTTGTCATTAGGGGCTAGCATGAATGTAGAATGCTGCATCAAGGTTCTTTTTTGGACAAAAATTGCCGTAGCAAAAGAAATTTCTTAAAGTGATTAAGGAGTTTTACATTAATGTGCTCTATTGGTGAACAGTCAGTAGCAACATAGTCAATAGGTTTCAAATGCACAAGAGGGACATGGACCTGTTGGAACGAATCTGGAGGAGGCTACAAAGATGATTAGAGGGTTGGAGCACCTCTGCTATGAGGAAAGGCTGAGATAGTTGGGAGTGTTCAGCTTGAAAAAACAGAAGGTTTCAGGGTGACCCACTTGCAGCCTTTCAATACCTGAAGGGAGCCTACAGGAAGGATGGAGAGGGACTTTAGACAAGGGAGTGACAGGACAAGAGGGAATGGCTTCCCACTGATAGAGAGGAGGTTTAGGTCAGATATTAGGAAGAAGTTCTTCCCTCTGAGGGTAGTGAGGCCCTGGCACAGGCTGTCCAGAGCTGTGGCTGCCCCATGCCTGGAAATGGTCAAGGCCAGGCTGTGCAAGGCTTGGAGCAACCTGGTCTAGTGGATGGTGTCCCTGCCCATGGTCTGGTTTGGAACCAGAAGATCTTTAAGGTCCCTTCCAACCCAGGCCATTCTGTGATACTGTGAATTTCTAGAATGTGCCCTCTGAGGGGCAGCATTGAAGAGCAGGCTTCTGTAAACAGCTGCTTCTAGTCATACTATGGATTAGGTGTAAGAAAGGGATTTAAAAGTTAGAGCTTATTCTCTGTTGTCTGGAATTACTGCTTTTCAAAGGTAACTCATGTTTGAGAGTATTAATGCCTATCTGTCAAAAACCCTGTAGCAAGCATGTTTCAGTTGAAGTGATAAAACCATCAGAATTCTTTCTTGTGGAGTACTGGAAATCAAACAAAAAAGGTGGGCATTTTTTAAATTTGGGGTTTTGTTTGCATGGGTTTTAGTGGAAAACTGATGGCAGAGCCAATTAACATTTTATTGTGAGAAATATCAATATCATGTCATTTGAGAAGCAATATGTCATCTTGAATGATTAATTAGATGATGTTGAGCCTTTTATGTCAGTATTGCACTTAGACAGTATTGTGTGGGTATGATGACCCACCCTTAAGGGGAAGGAAGTATCTGAGATTCATAAATGTTCATTGGTCAAAAGGAATGACAATAGTCTAAGGGTCTGCAAACAGTCAGAAAGTTTTATTAATTAACGACACACTTGGCATGGAACTAGGTGTTAGTCCCTGACCTAGTATATAAGCACACAGAAGTGGAGTTTGGCTAAAAGGGTAGGGTGAAAAAAAGAGAGGAATAGAAGAGGGAAGGAAAGAAAGGGAAGGGATGTTCCAGGAAGGGGAGTTCCGGGAAGTTCCGGGACAGGGGGAAGGGAAGGGAAGGGAAGGGAAGGGAAGGGAAGGGAAGGGAAGGGAAGGGAAGGGAAGGGAAGGGAAGGGAAGGGAAGGGAAGGGAAGGGAAGGGAAGGGAAGGGAAGGGAAGGGTGGAAGGAAGGGTGGAAGGAAGGGAGGGAGGGAGGGAGGGAGGGAGGGAGGAAGGAAGGAAGGAAGGAAGGAAGGAAGGAAGGAAGGAAGGAAGGAAGGAAGGAAGGAAGGAAGGAAGGAAGGAAGGAAGGAAGGAAAAAGAGATCACCAGTCCTGACGCTGGTGTTGATCCAGCATAGGAGATGCTGATCCTGGTTTCTATGGTGATCCAGCTGTGTCCATCTGGTCTGTGAGATGTCCAGGGTCTTGGGGATCAACCAGGCTTGAGGGGTTATCTTTCTATGAACATGTTTCTCCACTCTGAAGATAGGTTTCTCACTTTCTAGTGAGTTATCATGCACAGTCTGTTCTTTCAGGCCTTTCTGGAAATGGGCTGGAGGGCTTCAGGGGTCTTTGGTGGTCTTAATTCCACCCCATAGTCCATGCTCATTCTTGCCCCTACACCACACTCTATGTGGTTCCTTCTCATGGAAAAATGCTGTCCTATCTCCACCTTGGCCCCTTTTCCCAGCCACATCTTGTTCTTTCTCATGGCATGTTAATACCAACAGCCCTTGTTTATTAGCAACAATTAATTGTTGGCTCAACAACCTTCCAATTATCTATGTTTGAGACATACACATTAGCTCCCTTATCTTCTGGGAATAGAGAGCTCAAGAGGTCTCACTTTGGACTGTGGTTTATAGAGTGTCTTGATTTGAAAGACAGGTGCATGCCAAGGAAGGCAGGAACCTCACTCGGAATGGAAAATATGACACCCCCCTGCCCTCCAAATTATTATAACCTCAAAATTATGGGGATTTCAGGAAAGATATTGGAAAAGGAATAACAGTTCTTTACTGGAATATATCTGTATCTGTGTCTATTATCTATATCTGTATCTATATATCTATATCTATATCTATATATCTATATATCTATATATCTATATCTGTATCTATATCTATATATCTATATATCTATATATCTATATATCTAACAAGGCAAACAAACAACAGCAGCAACAACAAAAAGGAAAAAAGGCAGAGACCTAGGAACAGCCTTCTCTCGATTGTCACACACTTTTCCCTTTGGTGTAGTTCCAGTCACAGCCGGAAGGGGCACTGCTGGCTCCCGGCCGGGCAGGGCAGGTGCAATGACTTCCCCGCAGCTGCAGGGGGCGCTGTGGCAGGAGCTCAACAGCCTCTCTCCACATGGTTAATGGTGCCCCGACTGCTGAGAAAGAGAGAGAAGGGGCTCCCTTTGCAAATTTACGGAGGTCAGCTGGTCTCAGGGCTACTCCAGATGGTGAAATGGACTGTAGCAGGAACCTCGGAGCAGCAGGATGGAACAGCAGCGGTGAGCACACCCAGCATGGTAAAACAAGTGTAGCAAAAACTCCAAAGCAGTGGCAGGAGCCACAGGGTATCCACAGGGCAGGCACAGGTTATCAGGTTAAAGTGTAGCAAAATACCTGAAGCAGCGGCAGAAGACAGCAGGGCTAGGCAGCAGCAACATGGAGATGCTCCCTCAGAGTGGGGAGGGGGAAGGGGTCCCGGGTTTTCCCCTGAAGACCTGAGTAGATGGTGAGGGTCCTTCCCAGTGAGCTTGGGTATTGAAAAGACCCCAGTTCAACAGCTGCTCTTACACGCAAAGGCTCACCCATGGTAGGAGAAGCAGTAAAGGGCTGACCTGTGTGGTGGCAGCAAGTTCTCCCCACAGTGGCACCAGCCCAACCATTCGCCTTCGGTCTCAAGAGCAAGAGAGAGCGAGGAGCTGAGCCTAGCCCCTCATCCTCCAGCCAAAATCTCACAGTATCTCTGCACTTTCCAAGAAAAAGCTCCCCAGCCAAGAGATGGCAACAAACTACACCCTTCCCCTTCCTCCTCCTCCCAACCACATCTTTTGTCTCCCAAGTAGCCATCTCCCAAGTTACCATCTCTTAGGCAACAAACGGCACAAAATTCCCTGAGAGAATGAAAAAAAAAAGGAAAAATCCTAACCTCCAGTATAGAGTCAATAGAGAGTGGGCTTCAGTATGCATTAGCCCCTTATGATTGACAGCTCCAAACAACTCACTTGAACTACTGTTTATAGAGCTGAAAGAGAGTGGTCCTTAGTCATTAGCAATTTTTCATCTTGGCTGCAATTCAGGTCAATACGTTTCTTTGAATGCTCAGTAACAAAAATATTATTCCACTTGGACTATTATTCAGGCAAGAAAAATAAATTTCCAAGGCTGTGTGTTAAAAAAATAGGTGCTTGCTAGACACCACCATTTCCTGGTAATAGTGTTTCTGATAGATTCAACAGGGGCTTAGCCCAGGTGCAATTCATCAAGACTGATGTCTAATGATCATTAGATCATAGTGTGACCTGGGGAGGAGGATGCGCCAGCACAATCCATCCTGCAACTAAAGTAAACTTCTCTGGGTCTCTGCTGTGGGTCACTTAATACTGGAATATTTTGGAGTCTTAATATGACTGACTGGCTTAGTCCTGTACATTAGATCACAAGAGTATCTGCTTCTTCCCTATTAAATTCCTGTGACAAGAGGAAAAGTGTGGTATTACTAATGAAACAGTGGTAGTCCTTCACTTGCAATCAGCTTCAGGGTGATCATTTATGAAAAGCAAAGTTCAAGGGCTATTTTAACCCCCGCTGAAAAAGCAGCACTTTTACTGTTGTTACCCATTCTTTTCTTGCTAATGTCCTAGTAGAAATTTGGCAGTCTTTTTTTTCTGGATAGGAGCTGTCCCTAGGTACGATAGTCTTTGAAGTTGTCTTGTCTAATTCATCTTGGTAGGTAAATCTTGGCAAAGTATTTGTTTGGGGTTTTTTTTCCTCCTAGTGTGCCTTTAGGTTTATAAAAAATATAATGCCTTGCATTGGAATAAGCAATTTTGGCTGAACTGGGGGAAAATGGTGCGAGCATCCATCATTACAGACCATATCAGAGAAGTACAAGGGCTCTACAATGACTATAAATGAGGAGGCAGGTCATAAGTTTGTCAGATTTTGACTGTAACCATATGATTTCTTGTTTAATGTAGTTCATTCTATGGAACAAGATAAATTCACATACAAATATTCTGTCATTGTATGGTAGTCACACGCCTGATACATCTATCATACTGCTTTTACTAGTTACAATATTGTAACTTTCAGGGAGAGAATATCATAGAGTCATAGAATGCTTTGGTTTGGAAAGGATGTTAAAGCTCACCTCATTTCAACATGCCTGCCGTGGCCATGTTGCTCCAAGCCCCGTCCAACCTGGCCTTCAACACTTCTAGGGATGGAACAGTATGTTGATTTGGCATGGCCTGGTTTTCGGTAGCAGGGGAGTGCCACAGAAGTGGCTTCTGTGAGAAGCTGCTGGAAGCTTCCACTATGTCCGACAGAGCCAATCTCTGATGGCTCTGAAGATGGACACACTGCTGGCCCAGTCAGAGAGGTTGGTAATGCCTCTGTGATGGCGTATTTAAGAAGAAAATCAAAACAGCTCAAGGGCAATTTCTTTTCCAAGGGTGGTGAGGTGCCGCTGCTGGGGCCATCCCAGCAGCATGCCCAATGTGCCGCTGTGGTCATTGCCATCTTTGGCATGGCCCATGGGGTCTCTTGCCTGCCTGGCTGCTCCTATTCAGCTGAGCTGCAGGCAGAAGGGCAGGGCGGCAGTGCTGGCTTCTCCTTCACGGCACCCTGCATGTGGGGAGGCGTTAAATAGTGCCAATGCCGTGGCAGCCACCTCGGCCTGCTTGGTGGCAGCGGGGCTGCCTGGCTGGTAGTGAAAACATGGCAAGTGACTCTCCAGCACAGAACCTAGACAAGATTGACCTCTCGGCACTGCAGGATCCCGTAGAAATCTTTGAATCGGTGGAGCTTGTTGGCAATGGTACCTATGGGCAGCAGTTTTTCTTCTAGTCAGAGTAGAGGAGGAAGTGAGGACATGTAAGAGAAAACAACATGGCAGCACCAAGGTCGGTGGAAAAGAAAGAGGGGGAGGAGGTGCTCCAAGCATCGAAGCCAAGATTTCTCCTCAAGCCACGGTGAGGACCATGGTGAAACAAACTGTCCCCCTGCAATGCATGAAGTCTACAGGGGATGCAGAGATTCACTAGCAGCCCGTGGGAAGAGTGCTCACCCTAGAGTGGGTGGATGCCAGAGGAAGCTGTGATCCAGTGGGAGACCCAGAAATAGAGAGAGAGCGCCCTTGCTGCCAAATTGGAGCAGCCTATTCTTAAAAGACTGCACCCCATGGACAAGTGACCCATAGCATGGCAGTTTTGGGAGAGACTCCATGGCATAGCAGAGAAAAGACTCCTCTCTCTGAGTGAATAGAAAGAGATCTTAGGTAACGAACTGACCAAAACCCCCATGCCCTGTCTCCCTGCACTGTCAGTGGGAAAGAGAGAGGGTGGCTGTGGGGGGAAAAAAGGTGTTTTAAAGGCTTATTTTACTTCTCATTATCCTCATCTGACTCTGTTAATAATAAATTTACCTTATACCTTTAAATTTGAACCTGTTTTGCCCTTAGAGTGTTTTTCTCCCAATCATTAACTCATGAGCCCTTCGTTAATTTTTTTCCCTCTCCTCTGTTCAACTATAACAGAAGAGGTAAGTGAGCGACTTTTGTGGATGCCTGGCATTTGGCCTACATTAAGATACGACAGGCAGCCACAGCTTCTCTGGGCAACCTGTGCCAGGGCCTCACCACCATCACAGGGAAGAATTTCTTCTAGACATCCAGTCTAAACCTCTCTATCAGTGGGAAGCCATTCTCCCTTATCCTGTCATTCCAAGCTCTTGTCCAAAATCTCTCTCCAGCTCTTTTAGAGCCCCTTTAGTCACTGGAAGGGGCTCTAAGCTCTCCCCAGAGCCTTCTCTTGTCCAGACTGAGCACCCCCAACTCTCCCAGCCAGTCTCCAGAGCAGAGGGGCTGCAGCCCTCAGAGCATCTCTGTGGCTTCCTCTGGATTTCCTCTGGTAGCTCCATGTCCTTCTGATGCTGGGGGCCCCAGCACAGAGCTGGACACAGCCTTCCAGGTGAAATTTCACAAGAGCAGAGCAGGTGGGGAGAATCTCCTCCCTTAACCTATTGATCATACCTGTTGATGTAGCCCAGGATACAGTTGGCTCTCTGGACTACAATTGCAGATAAATATCTAGAGAAGGTGTGAGGACTTCCTCGACTGTTATGAGCTGCATTTGCTAATGAGTTCTTTTTGCTAATAAATACTCTAGGTTTTGTTGTTTCTAAACTTCTCCTCTGTGTCTGCAGCTGGCAGTATTACTGAAGGCAGTTTCAGTGCTGAATCAGCGAGGGTTCAAGTATTGCCAGAATACCAGCTGCTGTTTGGGATTTTGCCACATTCTTCTGCATGCTGATTTCTTCCTCAGAGCAGCAAAACTTCATGAAAGAGTGTGCTGTCTTGAAAGTCTTGTGCCTGTACCCATGATAGCATGATGACCTCAGCCATCATCAACAAGTGAGGCTGTAATATCTTGTAGTGTCCTCTTCAGGTGAGCTCTTCAATAAGGTAAGCTAAGCATTTCCCTCAGGAACAGCAAGTCCAGTTGCAATGGAGTGATTACTCCATTTTACATGGATGTGAGAGAACTGTCTTTCTCATCTAGGACCAAGCTGAATGTAATTTAGCTGCACAATTAGTAAGCAAAATTGATGTACTTTTGTTTAAATGCTGGTGTTTCCTGTTAGCTAGTGCTAACCAATGCTGGCTTTGAACATTCAGCTATTGACCTCCCAGTGAATTGTTGCACACTGTCTTACTGTATCCTCCTTCAGCATTCCTTGCTGAGATGACCCATCATCATTCTTCCCATAATTAGCTTCTAAAGGTTATTTTCATCTCTGTGCTGATGTGAGTAAAGTGTGTAAATTTGCACCTGTTGATTTCTGATAATAGTGAAGCTTTTCCAGTAATATTTCTAACTTCAGCTTTCATCTTGTTTTCCATGCAGAATTATACAACGGTCTTTGGCAGCATCATATCTCAAAGGCTTCAGCTTTCTTCCTCTCATTTTCACCATTTCTGCCTGGAGTTTGCTGTGGAAGTGATGGAGTTTTTCACTAGTCAGGTTTTCAAATAATTTACAATGTAGTTATTTGCAGATGATCTTAAGGCAGATGTAAAAATTGCTGGGTCAGCTCCTATAAATCCACATTACCTTGATTAATCCAATCTTTAATTTCTCAGCGATGATCTCCTTTATTAAACCTGTGTGATCCTACGTAAGTGAATTCAGCTATTGCATATCAGTTTGCCTTAATTATGAATTTGCTTATGTCCTCTTTTGTAAGTCAGTGCACAATGTATTTTCCCTGCTGGTGTTAATGATTTAATAATTTAATTTAATCTGATGGGGTTCAGCCACTCATGAGAGTAGAGCTTTGGGGAAAGTACATTATTTTACCTGTGTTAAAACACTACCTAGGCAAGGAGACAGAGGTAATACCTAAGAACACTAAGGAAATGCTCCGTTGGTTGCTCCAGTTGTCAGGATATGGGATGTTAGATTGTGAGTGATTTTGCTCTGTGTGCAATTTCAGGCAATACTTTTGGTTTTTTTTTTTTTTTAATTTCTTCTTGGAGCATCTTCTGTATGCTAGAATATTTAAAGAGTATTTTTAACTACTGACTGGCAATCTGTGAAACACCATTTTAGCAAGAATGAGGTCATATGCTACTAAAATACTAATACGGGGACACCGAGATGAATTGAAAGTAGCACAGCTAAAAAGTGAAGGCAACAGGTGTTTTATTAGATTGCAGATACTGGCTTTTTTAAAATCTGTAGAATAACTGATACCTCATCCTAAAACTTTTTGAAGATTTGCATTTTTCCACTGCTGAATATCAGTAAGTCCCAGTGTTCCTAATTTAGAGTATATTCCTTTAAGGTGTTTTTGACTAATAAACCATGATATCCTCTTCTAGCACATCACCAGTTTCATAATGTGATGCAGGACTGAAAGAATTTTGGTTGGATACCAGGCACCTGATGACTAGGAGTATTCTGAAAAAGGAACAGGACAGGCTGTGCTCCTCCACACAAAAACCCCCCAAACTCTGGAGTTATCAACATTCTGTAATTTTCACAGAGATGACTGTAAGGTGTGTGTGCAGTCTGTCAGGGAGAAGTATTTTTTGTGTTGCAAGAAATTAGAGAGCAATTTGTTTTGGTGCATTTATTTTAATCACCTGTTTAGTAAGTAAGAATTGTGGGATTTATCTCTGCCCAAATGCCTTGGACTATTAATTTGAGGAAGTCAATGAAGTGAAGCATCCTAGACTTCATTTTCTCCATGTTTAAAATTAAGATCTTCCCTAGTTTACTCTTATAAAGTAATTTAAAGAACTTTTAAAATATGCTGTTTGAGCCCATGTTGTTAAGAGTTTTAGCACCATCATCCCAAGGATAGATGATAAAGCAATTACAGTCAAATCATTCATCCTGATGCTTCAAATTTGATCTTCTGTATGCAGAATGCTCTAATAGTCTCACATTTTAAAAATATGACACCTCCCATAAAGTAGTAGTTTCAGGTGACTAATCATTGTGTAAAGCACAGAGCTGATATTTAAATGCAAATCGAGGGCCTTTTGGTTTGTGCGGTTTTTGATCTTAGCGCACAATTCAGAGGCAGCACACTTCACAGAAAAGTGCAAATGTGTCCAGTCCTGGGCTCCCCAGGACAAGAAGGACATGGAGCTACTGGTGAGGGTCCAGCAGAGGGCACAAATTCGATGAGGGTTCTGGAGCACCTCTTATGAGGAGAGACTGTGGGAACTGGGCCAGTTTAGTCTGGAGAAGACTGAGATGAGATCTCAATAGTCCATACAAATATTTCCAAGGAGGGTGCCATGAAGATGGTGCCAGACTCTTGTCAGTGGTGCCCAGTGACAGGACAAGGAGCAATGGCCGTAAACTGAAACACAAGAAGTTTCACCCACACGTAAGGAAGAACTTCTTTCCATGGAGGGGAAGCCCAGGAGTCTTGTGAAGTCTCCCTCTCTGAAGATATTCCAAATCCACCTGGACATGTTCCTGTATCACCTACTCCAGGTGACTCTGCCTTGATCTCCCTCTGGAGATCACCCTGCCTGGCAGGATGGGTTGGGCAGGGTGAAGTCTGTTCAAAGGCTAAAAACTCTGTGATTCCATGAGTCTGTGAATAATACAGATTTAACTAGAAACAGTGAAATTTAAAAAAAACCCGGATACAGTGGCTACAATACATAAAATGATGAGGTACTTAATTTGCAAATGCACATGCTATTTAAACTGAGTGCAACTGAAGTGTCAGTCTGGAAATGTGGACTGTCAAAGCCATTTGGAAAAAAATACCCTGCAGTATTCAGACATAATTTCTGTCCAAGACGCTTGCTGTCATGGCTACTGAAAATTTTGCCTGTCTTTAGATTTTATGTAGAGAGCCTTCCTTAGGCTTTACTGTAATGGCATATAACAAAGGTATGAATACCTTCTGAATACCATCTGTCCATACAATGCAATATCTTATGATTGGGGAAAACCCTGGCTCCATGAAAACAGATGCAGAATATTTTTTGTGACTCCATTGGAGCTAGGATTTTCTGTATCTTCCAACAAATACTTTCACAGTAATTGGATGTGGAGCTGGAAATCAATACCAACTGCTGATAGTATTGAGCTGTAGAATGTTATTTGCAGATAGGCAAATCTGTCTTCTGTCCCTTCCAAAGGAGACATTTAGGGAGGAACCCTCAATCTTTTCAGAAACACATCAAGAGAAGAGAAAATGGTCAGTGTACTCCTAGGTGCAGTCCAACTTACTACTAGCTGTTTGGTCCAGAGCTCTGAAATCCCACTGCAGTTAAAGACAGTCTCAAGAGATACCTAGCTAACAGTGTATCTGTCTGATGCCTTCCCAGGTCATTGCTGGGGTAAAGATAGTGTGGGTTGGATATTTTTCCAGTTTAGTAATTTTGAAGTATAAAAAAGGTGTTTTGAAGCCACAAGGGCAACTGCTAGCTTCCAGAGTTTTGCCCTGGTAACATCAGTCCTGGACTGGGGCCAGAAGGTGAGGTGAGGAAAGATGAAAATTTGACTTCAGACCTTCATGTCTTTATTTGTCCTGCAACCTTTCTGTATCTAAGCTGAGTTAAGGGAATCTAGGAATATGTCTATAAAGATTTGGGTTAGATAAGCTCTTTCCATTTGGAATTTAAAAATGAAATATACCTTCACATACATTTTAAAGGAGACCCCCTTTTCAAGCACAAAACAATAAAGATATTCTGTAAAATCATTCTGTAAATGTTCTCTGTTTTTCTCCATTTGTTCTAATGACAGTGGTAGCACTCAATCAAAGAAGTCATGTAGGTAGTACATGTGCATGACAGGGATTAAACTTTTATTTTCTGGCAACAGAAAATAAAACTTTAGGCTGAAGAAATTAATCTCTTGTAATATTTCAAGATTTATCTATTAAATTGCTTGCCAGTAGTTTGAAAAAAAAAAAAAAAAGCTATCTGAAAACACACTAGGAAATCCTCCCAGTTCAGCCAAATCTCTGATTGAGTCAGCTACATTTATTACTGCCATCACCAGCTGATCTATAAATACATCTGCTTTTACAGTCTACGCATTCTGAGATTTTCCTGTTACCTCCTCAGAAGAGAAGGGCTAGTGGCTTCTCTTAAACAAGCCTGGCTTAGCCAAAGGCAGCATGAATGTAAGCCTAAGAGGCCAAGCCCATCGGTTGTTGTTAGCTTTGATAGTCACTGCTATCATTTGAGAGTGTGTTGTAGCCAGTCCAAGTTGGCAGTGTCAGCCCAAGCTGATTGGAGCTGCAGACATTTTTGCTGACTGGAGTCATGCTATCTTTGCCAGTTTGCTGGAATAGACACAGACACTGATTGGGTCATGCTGAAAACATTCCTGTCCTATGAAGCAAGTCTGTTTATATTTCAGGTTTGCCAGGACTAATGAATTAAAAATCTTGGGCTCACCACAATTTGCTGCTTAATAATGCCTGTGACAGAAGGATTTTTTCCTCCCTGAAGTATGACAGTATCATAACCCCTCATCCCTGGCAAGGAAAGGAAGGAAAAGCAGAATTGTGGAGAAAAGTGGAAAAGGGTTATCTTTTGGGACCGCAAAGCCCATGGGAAGTGCAGGTAGTAGCATGTTGCCCTGACAGCTGTCTCAGCTTCTCAGACCTTGTCAGTTTGTTGCTATGCAGCAGGTGCAGCCTTTTCTTTTACTGAAGCTTTACTCCATAAAGGCAACGACAAGCCAAGGCAGTAGCTGGCCCTGGATTATACAAGTGCAGACACTCCACTAAGTGAGGTAAGGCAACAGGTGTGGAAAAAATCCATAGAGCTGTAACAGCATTTAATCTGAGTTCTGCTGCAGGATTTTTACAGAGGAACAGCAGCCAGCCAGCTCTATATGCAACTGTTGGGAAGACGAAAGCTTCTCATTAAATCTCATTAAGTTCCAGGTTGCCCACTCAGTCTCATCTCTGTCTACAGAGATACTGTTCTTCATTCATGGAGAAAGCATGTGGGGAATTGGGGGCAATTGGTCTGTGTGTTTCCTAATATCACTTTGTTTGCACACAGGCTTCTTTCATCCCTCTCTGTTCTCTGTGATTGCTTTTTGTGATGAAGAGCTTGAGGATTTCGCAAAAAAAAGGAGTGAAGGGATAAATGCAATATAAAAAAATGATAACAGGGTGTATAATGATAATGCTGTGTATAAAGATATGATTTCTTTTTTCTGAATTAGAATAAAATGAAAACTTTCTATTGGGTTTCGATAGACATCACCATTTCTTACTGAAAGGGTATCGATTTTTGCCCTCACAGAGTGGCTGGTTAAAAGAGTTAATTTAAAAACATTGCACACCACAGAGTATGTGATTGGGATAAAATAACAGTCTTGTAGCAATATTGTTATGGCAACTTTAAAAACTCTAGCAGAATGCATCCTTTTAATTTCTTAGGCTATGATGTGAAATATGAAGTATACTTTTATGTGGAAGACCACTTGAGATAGTCATTGTCAGGGAAAGTGCACAAACAGCACAGAACAGTGAACAGCCTTGTTTTAACTATTTGCTTATCATTCAAAATCTCTTCATTCTGAGGGGTTTTTTTCTTTACCTTGTTTTGGGAAGTAAGGAAGGGAAATGTGTTAAAGAATTTTCCACTGGCAACTCTGTTGTATTTTAAAAACAATGAGATGTCGCAGATGAAGTGAGGGTGGGGAAGAGATCAAGAATGCTCAGAAGGTAAAGATTATTTGCTCTGATGCAATGCACTTCAAAATAAAATATTTCAGTTGATTCCAAGGGTCTTTTCCTGAATCTAAAACATACATGACTGCTATTTATTTGGCTTTTCTTTGCCTCTGCACCTTAGATAACAGTTCCATTTTTGTGGGTCTTTAATACTAATAATGGGGAATTAAGAGCAATCTCTGATATCCTTTGTATACTAGCAGAAAGAGACACTTTCAACTTCAAATAAAATTTATTCAAAGTAAGGATTTTGGATTATTTGTCGTTATTGTAAGAAAAGATTATGCACTTCAAATAACAAGTAACCATATCACTCTGCTAGCTAAATACCAACAGAGACAAAGCAAATAAACAAGAAATGCTGAAATTAATGGGCCCAATGCAAATTTGATCTTCTTCCACTGATTGCATGGCAATGATGCCAGAGAAGTGTTTGATCCATTTGTCCACCTCCAAGGAAGATTGTATACCTGAAATAATGTTCTGTTCTATTGATTTTTTGAGACTGCCAAATAATTCCTTATGAGTTAGAATGACTTGGTAGAATTTTCATGCAATACAATAGCTACTTTACTGAAAAACTGCAAGACCATTGGCTTAGGAAACCTGCTCTTGTTTTTACTAGCTAAATGCTCTGTTGTTTGCTGACAATGAATTAGTAAATTCATTGTATTTTCCTGATGAATTTGGTTTCTAATTCCCTAAGAAGTTTTTATGGTAATTTAAAAGCATAATTGTCCACATATTTGGTATGAATACAATGTGTGCTGGATAGCAGTCCAGAGTCTTAAAATAATTTCTTTATGGGCAGATCTTTTCAATGTCCACTGACTTCACATTCTCCACACATGGTGCTAATCAGAATATTAGTATCTTTGAATTTTAGCAGCTTTGTCCTAGATAATCAAAGGGATTGATTTCATTCAGCTATTCAATAGAGTTTAACCAAAACTGTTTATTCAAAAGGTTAAGCATACAGAGTAGAGCTCAGAGTAAAACTTTTCAAGGCACAGAGATGTTTTGACTACATTATTAGAGATCAAAAGTAGCAAGTTCTTTTGTTGTTCAACAATTCTTTAGTACTATATTTGAAATGAACTAGCAGCTTTCTTAATGGACAGGGTTTCATCACAGTAAAATCACTTTTTGGAATTGATGGTCTCAGAAGAAAGACGTAGGACTGAGTAAGGTCTCAACCCAGAAGCCAAATTCATGCAGACAGACCCCTACACCTGCACAGGCTTCCACTGAAGAATCATCACCAAGGTTTGGAGACCCCATGAATTTTTTGTTATGAAGTGTGTGACTTGCAGGCACAGTTGGACTGGGGGAGTATGGGTGGAAGGTAAGAGGATGAGTGCCTCCTCGTTGACACCATGTGGAGTGGTGTGCACAGTTCCAATCACAGGGCAGGCTTGGGGTCATGTTACTCTCAGCTCCCCACCCCTTCTTCCTTCTTCACCTTCAGAACCAGGCAGCATTGCCACGAGTCAAGGCTTGCTGAAGGGGCAATGGCGGGGAGCCAGCAGGTGAGAAGAGAGGCAGCTTCCTTTGCCATTGTTCTTTCTAATCTATAAATAGCAAAAATAAAAGCAGTCTCTGCACTGAGTTTCACTTAAATTCTTTTTAAATGGAAAAGTGAAATGGCACTCCCTTGACTTTGATTCTAAACATTGCTTAGCTAGGATGGGAAAGGCAGCTATGAGTGCATGAAAAGCATTATAACCCATTTGTTGAGTGATGTCACATGCTCTGTAATAAATATATTTTTTGTATTATTGCAGCTGGAACAAACAAGTAAAAACATTGACTCAAGTGCCCATATGATCACCACCGCCAGGGTGCCTGCTGATAAGCCAGTACGAATTGCCTTCAGCCTTAATGATTCCCCAGGTACAGTTTAATTTATGGAGTAAAACACCATGCTTTTAAGTTTAAACCACAAGTGCTTTTAAGTTTTACAGTGTTTAGTGTTTACAATATCAAACCTAGTCCAGTGTAATGAATGGGGTTTTTTTCCTGATTGGTAGCATGTGATCAGTTTTCCTGTCTGATAACTTTTAATATTTCCATTAACAATTTCATTAGACTAAACTCATCAGCAATTTTGATCTTCCTTTCAGTGGTTTGTGGAATGCAATTAGGACCGTAATTAACTATCAAATTTACCTGCATGTGCAGTATGTCTGATTTTGTGGAATTGTAAAACAAGAAAAGTAGAAGGACAAGTTTGCATGAGCCTAGGGCAGGAAGAGATGTCTTTTAGGGGGAAGGTTGGAAAGTGCCACACATGCCCAGCTTGGTGAAAGGTTTCAGGAAACAGGTGCCCCATATGGCATGTTCTCTGAGACAGCAGCAGTAATTTCATTGATGTTTATCCTAGCAGCTTGTGCTGAGAGAGTATTAATTTCCCCAAACATACCCTGAACACACATGGACCCTTTGGAGTAGATAAATATTATTGGTTTGCACCTTCAATATTGTTAAGGACCAGAGAGCTGTTGCCAAACAGTGAAAGTCAAAATGAAATAAATCAAAGGGGAAGCTGAAAAGCATCCAAAAAAAGTTGGCTGATGCTTTTGCTAAAGGTAAGTGCCTGGAGTCAGGGCTGAGATGTGTTTATGGCATGAAATATAAGGACAACTGAAACCTATGCTGTTGAGTGCTTTATGGGACTCTATGCATTTTAGGATAATGTGTGAGGTCACTGCCTGAGGTTTGTGTGAACAGAATCTCAGCTTGGATGCAATTTTCTATTTTAAAAATATTTTAGAATATGCATTATCTTTCCTAGCTAATTGTTGTGTTCTATTAATTTTCAGCTACAATACTGAAATACGTCATCCCCTAAGCAAGGGAATTAAAACCTAAACATCTTCATATATTATTGAACCTAACTTTCAATTCATAAAGATGAGTGACAAAGAAAGATTGGGACAAGGAATATAAAGAAAAACATGATAATCTATATGCCCTTTTTCATAAATTAAAATAACCTGATAATTACATTTTTATTTCAGAAAGCAGTAAGGAATCATTCATTTCTCTCAAGACACAGTCACATGGTAAATTTCTTGCAGGAATTATGGCATAAATAGGTCTTGAAGAGAGATGTAAAAGAAAGGGGAGTGCTCTTACAAATGATGAAAAAAGAATGCTAATGTGAGACACTGAAAATAAGTCAGGGAAAGCTGAGACCATGGGAAAATCAAAGAGAGCAGAGTGGTTTGTGACAAGAGACGGCAGTAGGAAATGACAAGGTTGTGAATAGCTTGGAAGAAGGGGACATGAAAGGCAGGAAGTCTAACTTCCTTAACATTGCATCATATTTTTTTTTTACTTTTTTTATCCTGCTAATAATTCCAGCCTCTCTCTTAATGTTTACAAAAATAAACTCAATTAGAGAAAGGTAATATTTTTCTCCTACATATTGTTAAATTGTTCCAAATGTTAAAATTGTTAAAATTTTGGATCCTTTATTGTATATGTACAAAAGTTCCTGCAGTATGCAATCCAGAATCTTCATGAGTACTGATAAAAAATATCCAGCAACCAGTAGAGTTAGTGCCATGTTCCCCTCTGCATCACATCCTTTTGCGGGCTATCAGGAGGTCTAGACTAACATTAATATTATACTATGTCATAAGAATTTCAAGGGTTTTTATGTTAGATATATTTCAAGAAGGCAAAGGAAATAAGCTTTTAATAGGTGTGAAAATTTCCTGAAAACCATAGCTGATTCAAGAGAATACAAACAAATATTTAACACTTTTTTTTTAAGATGAGCTACAAAAACATTCAACAGATAGACCTTTAGGTATTCCATAGCAGGTGCTTTTTTTCCCCCTACTGTTTTATATTTGTTTCACCTTTTTTTTTCTCCTCGACGAGGATATTTGTTTTCAGTTCAAGCAGGATTTACCTGATGTGTGATAGTAAAGCATCAGCTGAAGCTCATGCACTGCTAGGATACAGTAAGTTCTTGGCGAGGGCTAAGTGGTGAGGAAATCTCTCTGACTTAAGCTTTTCCTTAAATTCTACCTCACTTGAAAGGCACAGTGACACATTTCACCAAGAAAGGCCGCATTCTCCTTCCAGGGGCTGTGCAACTGCTTACTAGGAGGAACTGACAGCATAACTGGATATAAAAAGAGGAAATGGAATGTTTCTTCTGAGTGGCAATTATGTCACTGGCTAGGATTGTAACCAAGCAGTGGGTGTGAGGAGCAGTGAAAGGAAAAACTACTCGCAGCTCATGAGAAGAAATTACTTTGTGTTAACTGACCTACAAGATCAGAGCTGGCTTATCCTGAGTGTACAAGAAATAATGTGTGTTACATTATTTGTCAGTCAACACCTGATGACTGAAATTCTGGCCAGCTTTGTGAGGTATTTTTAATGTGAGAGTAACCAGTTCCTTAAAAGTCTCAGGAGCAGCATCATCAGCGGGTGCTATATAAGACAGTTTTATTGTGTGTCTCTTATTCCTGTATATGTAAATGTCTATGTTTGGCTCTTTCACTTAAGTTCACTAACACCCATGTCCCAGGGTGTGTCTGCACACTGTATCTCAACAGTTTGACTTAAGGTACCATTTTAGAGTAATGAATTGGAAATATACTATTTCAACCTACCATACATCACTTGGAAACTAATGCAGCTTGAACTGAATGTGATGTTTCAAGATTCAAGTAAGTGTTCCAAAGTTGAAAATTCATTGTGGTTTGTCAGCATCAATTTCATTTAACTGGTGAAATTCAGTATGTCCTAATTTTTATCAATCTTACAAATACATGAACTTCATGGAATTTGGACAGCTGGATTTGTTATGTGTAGTAGTTCAAAGGGAAGATTTATAGGTTCATATCTCTTCACCTTGCCTCCTAGAATAAAAGCTTGAATCTAGCTGAAAAGTTCTGCTCATGGTATGTGGTGATAAATGAATGGGTCTGAAATTGTTAGTGAGTTCTTTAATTTGAAATTAGTCTACCTCTGACAGCACTTTCCAGAAAAATCACTGACAACAAAGGCAAAACATACATCTTCTCATGAACCTGACAGTGGAACAGTGTCATATTTTTGCAAGTGTAGCAAAATTACCTATTTTACTCCTCATTATCCTAGTGACTACAAGGAATTTTTTGCTTTTCTAGTTTATCATGCAAGACTATTTTGCAGTGGTTGCTTCTTCAAAAGCAACCTTCAAATTCTTACCCCACCTTCATATTGGTTGTAATGGCCACAGAGGTTTCTATTTTTGGGAGGTCCGCAACTCTTCTTATTGAGCAAGCCTTCACATCCTATTCCTGGGTGGGGCAGTGACCGTTCCCCACTATTTTATGAGTGAGGTAACTGTGAGGTTGTGTAAGGTCATGTCAGGCAGGACTGTGAATAGAAGCCCTGGAGCTCCACAGAGCAGTGCCAAGTCGAAGTCACTTAGCCACACAGCCTTCCAGGATGAATTTGATGAGTCTATGCTTGTCTGTCTGTATCCAGGCTCAGAGTGGCTGGATCTCACAACCCTCCCAGGGCCAAGGCTGCACTCTGACAGGCAGTGTGCCACTGTTGTTGATGCAAGGTGTGGTGCTTGCTGTTCAGTTTGAGCACTTCTCCTGTGCAAAGGCTGATCCACTTACAGGATAGCAACCTACTTATGTTACCAATATAATTCTTTAATTTAGAAGGAGGAGATCTGAATACATTGGCCCACACATGTAGGAGAAAAAAAATAGGACCTGACTGTATAATTAAATACTGGATCATAACTCAGTTACTCAAAGAAGCAGAGCTGTGATTGGCATTTCCTAAGTTTCAAGTGCTTGATTTAGCAACCTTAATGTGCTTTCAACACATTTAAAGTTTTATATTTTATTTCAGTCTTGGTGAAGATCATAGAGAAACTAATTTTCAAGATTATACTGCAAGTGAATCAGATGTAGTTCTTAAAGGATTTACCTCCTTTGGCTCACAGTTCAGTTAAATGGAATAGCCATATAGGAAAATATTTGGGTATTACACTTAATTGTGACAGACATTGAGTCAGTCAGACAGAAACATGTGAAGGATTTCTCTCCTTTGACTACATGATGGAGGTCTGGGATATTGGAATCTCCAGGAGGACAGAATATGATTAAATAAGTGAAGCTTTCCAGAAATCGAGCTTCATTCTCAAAATGTGCAACTTCAGGATATATCAGCTGTTTCAGGGCTAATAGTGAGCTTTTTGTACAATCAGTGTTAATAGAGTACAGATGCTCCTTGTTACAAATGACAGTTCTCAGCAGCAAGCCAAGCCAGCATGTGAACCTGATGAAACAAACATGAAAACCACACTATTTCATGCACATGAACTGAGTCTTTAGTTAAACACACATGGGTTTTAATCAGGGTACAGGTCTTTTGGGCATTTTTAAATATAGAACTTCAAAATTAGATTTGGGATCTATGGGAAATCAGGAAATGCTGCTCATTTAGAAATCATGTTATGATATATTAACTTAGGTGGCTGTAATGAAATCCCTGATCTGATTCTTTCACATCACAGGATAGTGCTATTGAGTTTGCTGGCCATAATACGCACATGTATGTTTTTCCTCCTTTCTTATTTCCGACCAACATCTTGACTCATTTTCAGATGCAGTAAGTTGCTGTCTCTGATTTTTAAATATATTTTTATTTTAAATGAAATAGGTTTTCAACATCTAGCTCGAATTAATAAATAAATAATTTTCTTTATGTGCTTCTTTATAGAAATTGTAGGGATGAGATGCTTTTTGTAGCTGTTGAAGATTCAGCCTAGGTATTTTCAGGGATTTGTGGTACAGAAAAGCCACTAACTCTATTATAAAAGTGGTCTTTGATTATATCAGTGATTCCTTATAATAACCTAGATATTCATTAAAAATTTATACTTCATTGAGAAAAGGGGAAAAGGAGATATTTCAGAGTTTTGTTTTCTAGTTAAGGAGAAGTAGAGTAGAAAATAACAAACACAGATCAGGAGACAGTTTTGAGAATGTTTTGATCTTCAGAATAATTTCATTGGCATTTCAGACATTCCTTGTATCTGATTTTCAGAGTCAATAGATTTTTAAGGCTGTAAGTCAATGTGATTTTGATTGGTACTCTGCATGTAAGGGTGACAGCAATTCTTCAGAAAAAAAATGCAAGAGTTTATATCTTTCCTCTTGACTTCCTGAAAACATTCTCAAAAAAGTTTTAGGAGGCAAATGACTTCTTTCATTTGCTTTCCCCTTGTGTGGAATTTAAGTTTTCATTATTACCAAGTGATTTTTATTGTTATTTTTGTGGTTGTTACTTTGACAACAGTGAAATAAAGACTGATCTGGGGCAATAATTTATTTCACTGAAAGCTGTGGGGAAAGCAAATGAAAGATTGCAGTTAGCAATCACAATTTCTGTTAATTTCTGTAAACTAAATACTTAAGCTGAAGTTCTCAAAACTCAGGATAATTTCAAAACACTGAAGTCTGTAGCATTTCTTGATGATGTTCTGCACATCAGATGATGATTTAAACAAGTCCTAAACTAATATAACTAAAAAAACCCACCCTAGCAGCTGTTCAATAGATGCTAGGGCAAGTCTATTATAAAATGTACTATGGTATGTCATAATGGTTAGGATACCAGTACATTCTATTATAAGTACCATTGACTGAGTCACTTGAGTTCAAAAAATAAGCAGGGAACATCTGTTTATTGAAAGGATTTCCTCTACACTAATTTCTCTCTCTATTCCATCCTTCATAAAGTACTTCCAAATTTTTTAGCTGGTTCTTTTTGGAGTATGATCCAATTTATTTTCCAATATTCTGATGCTGCATTAATTTCATTTTCTTATTAATAGCTGATGCTGTGAAAATGTAATTACCGTCTAATATTTCTTCAATTTTTAAAAAAATCTTTTGGAATGTTGCTTTTGCTATGTTTTTCTGAATTTTAAAGATGTACAAGATACCTCCACAAAGCTACTGTATCAAAGATTATACTGCTGGAATTGCAAAAACAAATAGCAGTTTAACTGCCATCCATGACTCTGGTCCAATATCTCTATCAGAATATTTAACAGCTATTCAGCCAAATACTTGTAGAGCAGCTGTAGCCCTAGTCAGACTGAGTCTTATTCTGTCCTTCCTTTTAGCCTTGCCATATGATTCATCTTTCTTCTTTTAGAATATTAGTCTATTTATATATTGTACAAGCAAGCAATAGAAAATGAAAGGTAAATGCATATTAGCATGATACAATTCTATACAATTAAAGAAATTTAAGTATTTTCCAGAATGAACATGCTTCACACATACTGTGAAGAAAGAAGGGGGACACTCACATGACATGGGTATGACTTTTTGATAAGCTAGCGAGACAACTACTCCATGAAAATACAGGAAGTTCACTTTGTTTTCTGAGGAAGTTCAAGAGCTTTTGCTTTTGTATCACTATATTTTTTTTTCTTTTCTGGGCATCTCTTCCCAGAGGCTACCCAGCTCTAGCTATGTTATTGAGTAAGGCTCTGACCATGTGTTAGCCAGTATGTTTATTTTTCATGGGATAAGGTGACTTATTTTACTTCTTCCTCCCAGCCTTCTTTGCTGTATAACCACAGAGGCCAGGAGAAAGAGATATCAAATATTTGACATATAATTTAGATCCTAGTCTGTACTCTTTTAGAATCCTGCTTTGATATGAGGTCTTCTTGATCTTGTTGGGGTTTTGTTGCTGTGTTCAAGTCTACAAGTACACAGCAGGTTGTAGGATCTGAACTGTGTTAGCGATTTTCTCCTGTAAGAGCCATCCTTATTTAATTTTGACCCATTACAAATAACAGACTGTAAGCTAATAGTAACACTCTCCTCACCTCCCATAACCTGTAGTAAGATGAATAAACAGCCACTATAATCCAATGCAGAACTGAGAGTGTGAAAGTCACTGAGAAAGAAATACTGCACTGGCGCTACCAAGTGTGATTCGTATTTCTGATCTCAGTCCAGCTACTAGTGGGCAGGTGTCCACATCACAACCCTGACATAACTGGCACAATCTGTCCCACCTTTTCTGGAAGCCTGTACTAAAAATAAACAGTCTCCCCCCCCCCCCCCCCCCCCCCCCAATAAATAAAAACACAGCTTGGTTTGTTGTCATGATTGAACTAACTCAACTAACTCTAGCCAGTAAGGATTGTAATTGACAGGTTAAAGTCCTTTAAGAGAGTCCCTTACTTAGCAGTATAATGGAGAGAGCTCAGGAAGAAAAACAGTTTAGATTTATTTGTTTTGTTAAATTATCACATGTTCTACTGGACTAACTGAACTGCTTTGTTTCTTAATCACTGCAATGCAAAATAGACTGTCTGTATTTCCAGGATGTAAACTTTTCTTATTACCAACCCACTAGTATTTTCAAGGATTGTACTGAGGCATCTTAAGTGTAAAAAATAAGATGTGGAGGTGTTTTCAGGATCCCAATATTACTGTCCATATATGCAATATAGAACTTCATCAAACAGATTACTTGAAATGCCTTCTTTGGTAGACAATGACTTTTGACATCCTGTTTACCTTTTAGATGATGCTTCCCCTGAAAACTTCTCTTTGACATTTCCAGAACTAGATCAGCAGCTGCAGGTAAACTTTTCTTCTCTTATGACAGTTCTACTTCACATTCACTGTATTTGTTGTTATAAAAAGCCTCTGGAGTTACACTATGGTGCAAGTTTTTAGTGGTACTTTTTTAGCCTGTTAACATTTAATAAGATGGTATATATCCATAGAAGAAAACATTGCCTTTTCAAGATCTACAGGAAATTTTTAGTCCAACTGCAAGGAAATTACTATTTTAACAATCTTGCCTGCTTTTAAGATGTTCTATCCAATTCCTGCAGTGCTACTGCATTGCAATGAAGAGAAATCTTGTTCAATTGATGGAAGAAGTAATGAGACGGGCATTATACATTCTAATGCCTGCAGGCTGTGCTATGACTGATATCATCAGTTTTCTCAGAAGCATTCCACGAGAATCCTTTGGTGACCAGTCTGATATGTTAGCATAGGATGATGGGCCCCCAATATACTGGACAGTGAGCAGTTGATGGCAACTCCATGTTTCACTGGGCAGAAAGCCAGTTCTGCATCCAGGGATTATTTCCCTTTCCTCTGTAGTGGTTCTGGAGTGTTTGCTGGCTTTCGTAGACTACTTCAGATCATTTGTTTTCCCAGGAGCATTTAGATTTCCTCTAGTATTTCACTATGAGAGCAGTTGTTTCCTGACTGTAAATTGAGAAAGGCATTAGTAGACCATTCGTCCAATAATGTCATCTTTCCTGTACCCATCAACTGAGACAACACAGGAGGGCTGCTGACTTCAAGGCCTGATGATTCTGTTCTGCTGCTTTCATCAAAAGGATGACTGAGAAAGGAATGGAAGATGTCAGAGACTCTTCTTGCTCTATCCCTCTCATCCTGAGAATATGGGCAGGTTCTTTAGGCATAAGTAGGAATTAATAACAGCTTAAGATTTGGGACAAAAGGAACTGGGTAGTATGCTAACCTCTTTATTCCACTAACCTTCCAGAGAAGCAAACATGATTGGTGTTTTTTTTCCTTAGAAGAATAAAATTTGAGAAAACTAATCATGCTTCATGGCTGAAGCACTGAATTGAAAGTAAAGAATGTGCATTTTTTTTCCAACTCTCACAGTGACACATTGCCTAATCCTGGAGTTACTTCACCCCTGTGTTCATCTCTGAAATTAAGTTAATAATTTTTACCTTTTTTCTTAAGGAGCATTAAGACCAGTGCGTGAGGATTGCTCTAAAAGAACAAAGTATGATTATTATTGCTGCTGTTGATACATAAGAACAAAATTACTAGCATTACATAAAAGTACTCTGCAGGACAAGTGATGATTTTTTTTATTAGGACTTTTATGACTTTTACATTTCTGGAACCTATAATATACTCTAAACATGGAATTTCATGATAGGCTGAAAATGCTCCTCTGGGAGCATTCAAGTGTGCTGGATGGACAATACTCCTTAAAAGTTTTTAAGTACACACTAGCAACAATCCCACTAAGTGTACTCAACTGGTCTGTTAAGTACTTGACACTTGTTTCAAGAAAACCTTTCTGACTCTCATGATCTCAGTATGATAACAAATTCAAAGAAACAATCAAAGGCTTTGATTAATGTAATGCTCTTTTTATTATCCTTCATAAGCTCTCTTGGTAATATCAGGGTAGCTGAAAGGATAACTCAACCACTTAAAAGTATAAATTTTGTGGTAGCACTTCATCCTTTTGTTTTCAAGCTTATTTGCATATTTATATTTCGATGCCTTTATGTTCATCCATGGGCAGTGAAGTCAGTAGAGGGTTTTGAGCTGATGCAGAGGTAATGTTGCATTCAAATTTAGCAATAAAAACTTGAATATCCTTGCTTTTGTCAATCTGGATCACAGCTTCATGTGATAACTATTAAATGTAATTACAATATTTTTAATCTGCTTTAAAATTTCAAACAAGCAATAGCTGCTACAAAGTTATCATGTACCTTGTTACATTTTTTATTAATTGTGGGGTTTTGAGTTGCTACAATCCAAACTGCCGTGGGTTTGTCAGAACTGTATGGCATGTGCTTGCAATTTATGTGAGCTTTGAAACAGGTAGCTCCTGTATTAAAGAAACAAGTAAAATGGGCTTCCCCAGGACCTGCAGGACATTGTCATTCCATCCATGTTTTTCTGTCCCAAAGTGCGTTAATAGAGAGCACACACATGATGTGTCATGTAAATGAACCTTTTAATCAACTGTGGCAATAGCAGCCTGAAATGCTGGAATTCGTATGAATGCTGGTACATATGTTCATCATAAAAATATCAGATCACATCATAAAAATATCATAGTCAAAACCACTAGAATTTTATTTAAAGAAGCAAACTATAAATGCAGGTTATGTGACTATATAGTAATAGGCACCTTAAAAAATACAATAACTTTACAGATTTCAGGCATATAAAGGAAAAAATTGAAACCTGTTTTAAAAACAAATAAACAAAACACCTAAATTAGCTGATCTTTAAGATGGATTTTGAAAGCAGCTTCAAAACTATGTAAGTTCAGCGAGTCACTTGGAAAATCAGAGCCTTAGAATTCTGTGCATGCATGCAGCAGACCACAGCCTGAGTACCAAGCAATTTGCACCTCTGTTTTAGGCTTCAAGACCTTGTCCTCCTATGTTAGGCCTTGGCAGAGAACTTGGCTATTTGAGCAGAATTACCTAGTGGTCCCACTTTTCCTCCCACAATCCTTCCATACCTGTTCCCTGGGCAGCAGTATCAGATGGCAGGGCAAAGTTCAGTGCAGCCTCCCCTTGGCAGGGTAACAAACTCTGCTGTCCAAGCACCCAGCTCTACACTGGTGGAGCTGGGATTGCCTAGAGAGAAATCCTTTCTAGGAGACTTAGCAAAAAATGCTAATTCTCTATAAGGACTCTTACTAAAGGACAGTCCCAGTTTCAGCTTCTTTCTGAAGAATAAAAATGATCAGTCTGTGTGTTCTGATGTACTAGCTAGCTTCAGACTAACATGTTTTATTTTCAAATTACTCTTTTGAATGTTACATTTTTCTACACATTCCAAGAAGCAATTTGTAAGAAAATAACTCTAAATCAAAATTGATATGTGGTCAACCAGACATGAAAGCCCTGCATATGAGAACAGATCAGTTTAAGCTGTATCTGCGGCTTTATTATTAAAAAAACCCAACCCCACACAACACTAAAATAGTTTCCTGCTAAGTTATCAGTGAAACAAAACTCATATTAATAAACTTCTTGCTTTCAGTTCCTTTTGCCTGCAGTTTTGGAAATGATTCTCTTCCCACTGATGAGCAGTACCTGCTTATTCGGGCTGTGGTGTTATTTCCCCCCTCCTGTGTGTGTGCCATGTGGTGGTAGTAGTGCAGCAAGGTTACACCTGTCACTCTGTCACTGGGGAACTTTAACCTTTGCTTTGTATAAACGCTGGATGAGTCCTAGGAAGGCACTTCCCTGATTAGCTGCATAGTGACCCCTCTGACAGACACTTTACTACAGGTTATCTGCTGTATTTAGAAACATACATTATCATCCAAGGCCTTGTTGTTCAGGTCACTAAATGGAGAGGAGGGTATCTAGTGTTAAGTACCTGCATCGTTATGCCCTGTGCATTGCCTGCCCCGTTCCAACACTTCCCGTGTCTTTCTCAGTTCATCTCTCTGTTCTCCATCGAAGTCTATTCCAGTTGAGAGCTTGATCCTGAAGAGGGAAGAACACAAGTCACATATGGATACACAGGGTGTTCTATAATTCTTTATCTTTCAAAACCAGGATGGATGGGGCTCTGAGCAACTTGATCTAGTGGAAGGTGTCCCTGGCAGGGGGTTGGAATGAGGTGATCTTTAAAGTCCTTTCCAATACAAAACAATTCAATGGTTCTGTGAACTCTTCTCATGAAATTATGAGCTTGAGAGACATTTATGTCGTATTTTGTATTACAGATCTGTGTAGTTAGATAACTATAAAATTGCTGCAACAGTGAAAAAGCTCCAACCATTTATAACATCAGGTTTTTAAGTCAAAAGATTTTTCTTGCTTTAGTGAAGAATGCTCATATAAAAGAGGTAATGAAAATGTTATGAAAGGGGCAGTGTGTTGTGTGTGATATAAGCATTTAGCAGAAACCTTGTTTACTCTGGAACTTTAATTGCTTCTACTGAATTCCAGGATTCTTGTTAGACAAATAAACTTATTTTAATGTTAAAAATGTTTTAAAGCATACTGTGTTTTTAAAGAGGATGGTGGATTTTTTTTTTCTCTATGTATTGATTTCCATGAGAATTCCTAGAACACTGTGTTTCTCTATAATTAAGTTTGATTGCCTATGAACTTGATATGTCTTCTGTAATGCTGCTGTGATAACTTTGGTGCTAGATTATGTAAGACCATTTTATGCATGTAAGTTAACATGTATGCATATTCACCAAGTCAGAGCAACATACTAAGGTTAGAAAAGAATGGGAAATCTCCCAGAAAGGAGAGCAAAAGTCACAATTGCTCTCATCCAGTTGACCTGAATTGTTCATAGGAAAGAGAACTGTTTGCTTTCATAGTAGAACTAAAACTAGAGTATATGTATCCTAAGATGGGTATCTGAAACTGGTGGAGAAGTTCCAGTTGCACAACAAAAAGTAGCTGCAATGTGCTATTTTTGCTTGGCACAATGTGGTTTTTTCCATCATAGAAGAGTGCACAAGGCCATATAATGAACTTAGGCCACATTCAAAATATTGGCATTGAATTTTCCAGTTTTCCAGAAGAGTTCAGCTGAAAGTTACCAAATTTACAAAAAGCAAGACCCCACTCCTTAATTAGATCAGTGCTGCAGACTTCTAGACAAGTTCATGTGAGCTGGAAAAACTGCCTGATACAAATTTTTCTTGAAATTTCAACTTTTTCAGGAGGAAGTTTTAATTTTTTTTTTACAGTTAAACAAACACATAAATGCAAATAAATGATAGTGAATTTAAAAATCAACTGTTTTAAAGTCTTTGAACAGTCAAGTGGCACTGTCAACTATACAGCTTTTATGGACAGGGAATGCTGATTTTCATACGGCAAGGCAAAAGAACTTGTCATGTGAGTGAAGCAAAAAAAAAAGAGAAAGCTGAAAACTCTCATTCTGTGTCACTCTATCAAAGATTTTATTTAGAAGACCTCTTTCAACCTGCCTTAAAAAGCAGGCAGAGAGGAGGCCACCAGATGATTAGAGGAAAAGAGCACCTCTCCTACAAGGGAAGCAGGTCCCTTCCAACCCAAACCATTCTGTGATTTTCTGTTTCTTCATGAACTTCTTTTGCATGTCATCTTCCAACATCTTTCATATCTGGATTCTGAGCAAAAGTCTAAATAAACAGCGCATATATCTTATAAAGATCTACATATATATGTGCAGTTACAAGGTGATCTATAAAAGGATCTCTTAGTGTCTACCTGCTGAATTCTGTAGAACATTTGTCAATGTTACAGTGAGTTACTCAACAAATACAAGGAAAAATCAAATCTTGTCGAAAATCAGGCATAATAGGACAGACCACCAGTATAATTTATAGCTGTAGCTTTTGTACTAGCTTTGTGAACAGAGATGCTGCATGTGCATATTTTGCCAGCACAGGAAAATGAGGGTGATGAAATAAACAGGATTAAAAGTAGCAACTGTTGCCATTAAATGTAACTTACTTTGGCAGGGATGTTTTTTGCTTGTCTAGTAGGTATGCTTTCATTTATATTAATTGATGGACAGGCGAGGTACTTCTTGAAGTAGCAAGCTCAGGCGGTCCTAAGAGGAAGGTAAAGTATGGCTGTTTGCTTCTGAGTGAAAAAAAAAATCATACTGACAATTGAACTTTATTAAGGCCTTCTGAAACTAGTCACTTCGGTAAACTAGCAATCTCTTAACATAAAAATGTTATATACAGACTTCATGGAATGCCATTGGGCATTCTGTGCTACAGTATCTGTAGTACTTCCCATTGTCTGGCCACAGACATTTAAAAAAGTCCTTCCAGGTGGAATGGAGATCTGTATCTCTCCTTTTCCCATGTTATTGCAGTAGAAGGTGTTTGCTAAATAAGCCTGTTTCATATCCTGCTGACCAGAAATTACTCATGGATGCTGTAGATATCCAGACATGTTGTCTCTGGAGCGTTTCTTAGAAGTTTTCAAATTACAGAGGAGCAACCCAAATTCTCCAGTTCTGGCTGCTCCATCCCTGGAAGTGTTTAATGCCAGATTGGATGGGGCTTGGAGCAACTTGGTCTAGTGGAAGGTGCCCCTGCCCATGGCAAAGGGGCTAGAACTAGATGCTCTTGAATGTCCTTTTGCAACCCAAACCACTCTATGATATGATCCAATGATATTCTATCTACTCATTTGGAAACATAATAACTTATGTTTTAAAGAAAAAGACACGAATAATTTTAAAGATTCTTGATATGGTGCTTACTACCATCAGACAATTTGAAAATAATTTTATGAACAGAAATTAGTAAATGGATTGTATAATTTGTTTTAAGTTTAAGTGCTAAAATATCAATGTAAGAAGAAATGTCACTGAAGAGGAAACAATAATAGGAAGGGGTTTAAAAGTCAGCAACTGGTTCTAAGTGAGACTTAGATACTAAGTTTCAGCATGACTAGATAATTTTTAGCTGTCTATATATATCTTTTGAGTGGGAAGCTGGAATATAGAAACTGAACACTGTTTTAATTTTTAAACTGTTTCAAACCAGATAGATTAGCAGAAACTAAATTGGAAGCAAATCCAAGGTGGTTTTTTGCTTTGTTTTGTTGTGTTTTTCTTTTGAAATATCACTGTTTGGAGACTTTCCCATTGGTACTGTTTGAAATTGTTTTATTGTGATGTACTTGTTGGTGGCTGATCTCTGGTAGATAACAGAGATGCTGCTTTGGTTCATCCCTGCATTCTTGGATTAGAGCACTGAGACTTCTATATTCAGTCTTGCTAAATTTATGCTTATTATTTGGGTGGCTGTATGAATGGTGCTATTGCTCATCCACATTGAAATGCAATTAAAAGCCCTTTTCTAGGGATTAGAATCATCAAGTATTGGGCTGCCCTTTCCCTGGGTTCCCAAAATCTCTAAGATCAAGGAGAATGAAACAATGTACTGTGAAACAATTCTGCTGCAGCAGTTGTACATTTAGAACATGGAATATGAGTGTCTGTGTTAAAATTTCAGTGAGGAATTACATACCAACTACAAGTACTTGCAAGCTCCATACATTACTTACATCTGTGCTTTGGGTTATGTCAGAAGCCAGCTTATCCTGTCTCCTGAGCAAAAATATTTTTAAGCTAAATTTCCAGTTTAGATAAAACAAAGGATTATGAGATCATAAATAGGAAAAGTCTGACTACTTGTGGTTTTCTTTTCCTAATAATGTCATTAAGGGAATATTATACCGCACAGAAGAGTCATGGTAGGACAGCAAGAAATGCAAAATAATCTACTAATACTGTGAAATGCAATTGGATGTTATTTTACTGGGCAGTAAAGGAACTATTTTAAGTGTTTCCTTTTACTTCAAACAGGTGGCTCAAGCATGCTGTTTGGAGTTCATTTACAGTCGATAGATTCATGGCTAATAACGTAAAAATACTTCCTGAAAGTATTATAACCAAAATGTGACAGACAAGCCTGAATTAAGATGCATTGTTTTTTAAGCAGAAAAAAGCACCTACATTTAACCAAAATGTATTTTCAAGAATTTTGATGACATTCACATAAGGAGTCCTAGGACAGCTTGGTTTTATTTGCCATATTTGTTACATACAGTGTGCATTGAAAAAAAGTTGGTCTTGCTGCAATGATGTCAGTTCCTAGCAGTGTAAAGATGTATGTGGTAGGTCTGAACAATGCATCAGCTTTAGCATTTACATATCACTCTAGATGAAAAAGAGGGGGGTAAGGGAGAAATCGTTCTTTGAAAAATCTTCAGGGATATTTTTCAAAGCTGACAAGGAGAGTTCTGAAAATTCTCACAATATTTGAAATTTTTCACTTATATTTGAAGTTTTACACATATTTTTATGCAGGGAATGGTTTTGGGTTTTTTTCTTTCATGAAAGGCCATCACTAGGAATAGTTGGCCATATACTGCAGTAAAGAATAAAAATTCTTTAGATATTCTCACAGGAATTTAGATAAATATTGTATCTTTCAAAATATGTGGGGTTTTAACTAATATTTAATTCAAAAAACAGTGGGGTTTTTTCTCTTCTTTTTTTTTCTTAAAGCCTCTGCCTCCTTGTCATGACTCTAAGGAATCTATGCAGGTGTATAAACAGCACTGCAAAATAGCAGAAGAGTACTATGAGGTCAAGAAAGAAATTGCTCTACTGCAAGAAAGAAAGTGAGTAACTTTCCCAAAGGATTTACTGACCTATATTCTCTTTGTGAAACCCTGTTTGAAACATGAAGGTTTAACACTGTATTTTCTGACCTTATATACATATATACTTATGTATGTATATACTTATTTATACATATATTATAATTATGGCCTTCCAGTATATGGAGGAAGCCTACATGAAAGATGGAGAGAGGCTGTCTATAAGGGCCTGGAGTGACAGGACAAGGGGAATGGCTTCAAACTGACAGAGGGCAGGGTAGATGGGATATTAGGAAGAAATTCTTCGCTGTGAGGGTGGTGAGGCCCTGGCACAGGTTGCCCAGAAAAGCTGTGGCTGTGTGATCCCTGGAAGTGTTCAAGGCCAGGTTGGATGGGGCTTAGAGCAACCAAGCCTAGTGGAAGATGTCCCCTGCCTGTGGCACAGGGTTGGAACTGGATTATCTTTGGGGTCCCTTCTAACCCAAGCCATTCTATGATCCTATTATTTCATGCCTCTGCCTGATGGTCACAGTAGAGTACAAGTTGCTATTGCTCTATAGGATCTGAGTCCACTAAGGGCTGTCATAGTTTTGGGCCCTCAGCTTTATGGATGTCCCTTAAAATCTTCACCAACAGCCTCCAGGTCACGTAACAATCCAGTTCAGCTGGTGCAGGTTCCTTTTCAAATTTAGTTTTTTCAATAAACGTTGCATGCTTTAACAAAGAACAAAATGGATCCTCATTTAGTCTTAGAATACATGACAATATTAATAAACATGTTTCTGTGAAGTGCTTTGTTTTTGTATACACTGGTTCAATATACATTGGCATTTCAGGTGGTCATACCCAAAGTGAATAAGCTGGAGACTTTTTTCTTTGTCTATGGCCCGTACTCATAGCCCTGTCATCTTTTACCTGGCTATTAAATGGCAAAGTGCACTCTGTGTCTATCAGTCCCTTTCCACAAGAAACCCGAAAAAGAAATTCAGAGAGAGGAAGGAAAGTGAGCAGTGAAATCTCTGCCCAGCTGACCTTGCAGTTCAGTCAAGTTTGCATCCATGGGAATCTTCACCTGCAGAAGCAAGATGATGGGAGGGAAACTGTTGAAGTCCTGTAGTCTTACAAGACAGCCAAATAATCAAAACTATGCAGGGTAAGAAAGTGAGATGTCTTTATCTGAGTTGATGGCTATAGGCACAATATAGTTACTTCTTGCCTAAAGTGTCAAAGCTAGTTGAAGTTTCCTACTGCAAATCCCCTTCCCCTTCCTAAAGGATCTGTGTGGCACTCAGATGCTGACATACTGGAACAAAAGCTAAAAAAGGAGCTGTCCAATGTCATGGGAAAATGCATTTTGCATTTGATTCATATTTGCAGTGTTTGCATTTGATTCACCATTAATTGAACTTGGCCAAGCAAAAATAATTGGTATTTTTAAAAAGATTAGAAAATAGGTAATTTTTTTTAATTTGCAATGATTTTTCAAATTTGGTTGTCTGATATAAGCTGCTTACATATGTATTTAGCAATCAATTCAGTGGAAACCATGTGTCTTTGTCTACTCTGAAAATCCAAGTGCAAGATAAAATACTGAATGATTGTTTAAGTGCTTGACTTTAGTTGTATAAACACCAAAGGTAGTCTTCAATCATTTAGGTTTTAGAGTCTACTAATATAAGTCCATTATTATTATTATTGGCGCAACCCTGAATCAGTTATGCCTATTTATGAAGAATGCTTGGAGCCCATGAAAATGAGACATTCATGTATATTTTTGCACTTTCTGGAATAAAAAAATTTGCTGTTTGAATGCAATTTTTTTATCTATAAGTCTGTGGTACTAGCTAAATTAGAAATGGTTTACTTCTTGAGAACAGCAGGTACATGCACAAAATTGTTTACCTGAACTCACAACTATCCTAATCAACCTCTGAGCCCAGAGGTCAGCCTCTCAGTGGTGCTTATCTTGCACGAATTAAGGGGCTTCAGGCTGGCATTTTCCTTCATTCCACCAATGGATGTCAACAGTGGAACAATGTCAGGAAGCTTCCACCACTTCTATCTTTGCTGAACCTGTTCTGGGAATTCCATGCCTCAGTAAACGTATGTTATGAGTAGCTGTATAAAGCAACAAATGGAATTCTATTATTGAGACTCATATGTACTTTCTAATTACATATTTGCAGCCTTGTGCTCACATGCTGTATAACTGTGAAATGCCTAAACATGGCAAATATCAGGGCAGTACCTTTCACACCTTCCTTGTGTCTTAATCTGAAAAAGTGATCCTACATACAGCACTGGGATCAAAGATGTTTAATTTCCTACAAGCTGGTGCACTGTGGCTGCCTGATTTTGAGGTTTAACAAGCTGCAAGTGCCAACTGAAGATATTTTTTCTCCTGATGTTGACTGCTTATGACTCTTTCCTCCAGGTAGATTATCCATTTTGTAGTATTTTGGAGGAGGTCTCATGAGACTGCCTTCCCCCATTGCATATCTTTCCTTTCTGTAGCAGTCTGTTTTTATTAAACCCTCCAGAAACTAATTACCACATGAAGTTTTGTTGAAATTGAAAGATGGATTAGAAAGTTATTAGGACACATGTAACTTTACACAAATGTAAGCATAAAAACCTGAACATGACAGCCTTGATTTTTATCTAAAACTAGATAGAAAGGGAGTATAAGTGTGGAGGCAAAGGAGTAAGAGAGAAGTAAAAGAGAGTTTTGCTCTCTTGTTCACTGATTTATGTCTAAAAACATTCTCAGCACTTAAAGTAAGAGAGTTAAAAGTAATTTAGGGACTAACATATACTGAATGAAGAGTGGATTATAATGGCTGGAGTGACACGCATGTTTTGTATTGTGTGTGTACATATATATATATGTATATATACATGTGTATATACTTATATATGTATATACTCACATTATGATTGTGGACTTTTGCTTCTTGAAAGGAGCCTGCAAGAAAGATGGAGAGAGACTATGTACAAGGGCATGTAGAGATAGGACAAGGCAGAATGGTTTTAAAATGATAGAGAGTAGGTTTGGATTGGATATTAAGAAAATTAAGAAGTTCTTCCCTGGGAGGATGTTGGGGCACTGGAAATGGTTGCCCAGACAGCCCTGGCTGCCCCATCACTGAGAGTATTGAGTATTCAATTTTTATAAGGGAAGAATGCTTTGACTTGTCTAAAAAGTCTGATGAGATGCACAAGCTTTTACCCTCAAAACCAATTACAATCAAATTGAAAACATGGAGTTTGCAGTTTTCTAAAATTTGCCCTTGCTGTGGGTGTCTTCTTCTACAACTGAATTTGAATGTATGGAAATGAATATTCCTAATTGTCTACTACACTTGCTATCTATTGTCTATTTGTCTTAAGTATTATTTTGATAAAATGGACAATGATCAGGTTGCATCCCTTGTAATGGGAACAATTTTTATAGTGTTTTTCAGTGTACATTTTTACCAAAGGCAATCACAAGTGTTGTTGGATGGTACCCTTGCCAGTGCTCCCAACTTCTCTCCACAGATCAATTCACCTGTGTCATTCCAATGACAAGTCTCACCTGGCAGTTTCTGTACCTGTGGTGCCTGCTGATAGTACACACAGAATGCTGAAGGCTTTGAGTGATGGGAAAAAAGCAGAAAATGGATTGAGCAAATATTTTTATTAATTCTACTTGAAACAATTTTTGTTCCAACCTCCAAAGTTGTGTAACCTTTCATACATAACATAATATATGCAGGTATATTTTTATATTATTTTATAAGAAATAGGAAGTTGTTGTAAAACACTGCTTTAACAATAGTGAGAAACGTTGAATCTTTTACAACTTTTCCAAAACTTTTATTTCTGCTTAGCTTGACACATAATGTGAGCATCAAGTATGGCCAAAGTAAAAAGTCAGTGAAGTGAAATGACAGGGGTTGCTTTTCATCAAGGCAAGAACAAAGGTTACTTACTTTTTCTCTTTTTGTGCAATATAGATGGCAAGAGAATGTACTAGGCTGGCAGTGTGAGAGAAGTTGACAAGTATTCCACGGGAAAATGGGAAATGTGAGAAAAAGAGGTTGCAGTTTCAAAAAAGGGAAAATCAAAGGACAAAGCAAATAAGGATGGGAAAAGAAGTTACTCAAGAAGGAAGCAAGAATTTGAAAGAACATTGGGTAGATTTTTTTGCTAATTTAATCATAATTTGTTTGCTGTCTTCACTCAAACTCTTCACATTTATGCCAGCAATAGGTAGTACAAGGGAAAAAAACCACTCTGGAATGGGAGACATGATTGAAAATAAAGAAAAGGGTGTGGAAGCCAGAACACACCACATTTAGGGCACAGAATGTAATTTAATTTATGTTCCAGAAACACACATGTATTTCCATAACAGATGGTTTTGGGTATCTAACTTTGGGTGAAAGAGATGAGATGGCTGGTTATTTTGAGCACTTGTTATATTGCTATTACGAGATAATGACCCTGGATTATGTAGTTAAATATTAGAGTTGCCATGGTTGCTAGCTGTATTTTATATTCTTAGCACTGAATGGTTATCTCTTTTTCCTCCCCCAGACAATTCTAATATAACTCTACAGAAAATATCGTTTGATCACCACCTGGTTTAGGATCTCTCATTTTCTTGGCCATGGATATGGTTTCTTTTCCTTCTTTTACCCATTAGAGTAGACATAGAATCGTAGAATTGTAAAGACTGGAAAAGACCTTTAGGGTTATCAAGTCCAACCACCAATCCAGCACCACCTCCCTGTTCAACTGTGTCCTTGAGTGCCACCTCCATGTGTTTTTTTAACAATTCCAGGGGTGGTGACTCAACCACTTCCCTACGCAGCCCATTCTGGTGCTTGACAAACCATTCAATTAAAAAGTTTTCCCTGATATCTAATCTGAACCTCTCCTGGCACAACTTTAGGCCATTTCTTCTCACCCTGTCCCATGTTCCCAGGGCGCAGAGCCCAACCCCCACTTGGCTTTACCCTCCTGTCAGGGAATTGTGGCAAGTGAAAAGGTCCCTCTGAGCCTCCTTTTCTCTAGCCTGAGCCCCGCCAGATCCTTCAGCTGCTGTGGTAGTCCAGACCCTTCTCCAGCTCTGTTCCCTTCTCTGGACACGCTCCAGGCCCTCAGTGTCTCTCTCTGGTAGTGAGAGGCCCAGAACTGGACTCAGGACTTGAGGTGTGGCCTCAGCAATGCCCAGTACAGGAGAACAGTCACTGCCCTGAACCTGCTGGACACACTGATTTATTGATGATAAAATCCAAGATGCCAGTGGCCCTCTTGGCAAATTACATGCAGTGGGGATATCTGCTTTATTTTGTGGGAGCCTTTCATATGTTTTAGCTTGCTCTCATGACCTTAGGACAGTTTCTATGCTTTTTACTCCAGAGAATTTCTCCAGGTACAGTTTCTTGAGTGTCTTCCCCAACACTGGGACAACAAGTAGTTTTCAGACTTCCAAGTACTTCAGAAAAAGTTTGGTTTTAGCTCAACAGTTTTCCCATTCTAGACCTGCTTTTTCATCATCTCACATGTATGCAGAATATATGTTACTTGCCAAATACTAGAAATTAAATTACAGCTTTTCTACTACAAAGAGAGACCTCCTCTTGTAGATGAAGTGTCCTTGCTTTTGAAAGGTCCTTTCCAACTCAAAGTATTCTGTCATTCTATGACCTTTTGTGTTGGCATATGAGACACATTTTCATTGACATTAAAGCAGACTTTATTGTCTTTAATGGTGTTGTTTTTATAGTAGATGTCAAACATGCAAGGACAATCTCCTCAGACAGCAGTTACCTTACAGGGTCTTATAATTCCCCTTGAGGGGAAAGCCATGCCAAATGTGGGAAGAGAAAATGACCTTATGGCCACGAGTACACACCAGTTGTTGGAGAAGATACTGTACTGCCACAGATGCATGATCCTGAATACCTTGTTCACAATGGGGGAAAGGCAAATCTGATTCTTTGTATTTTGGAAACCATTTTCCTTGTGTCCAGTCCATATGTAAATACACTTATCTCCAGACAGATTAATCTGCTTAGTCCATCACTTTTCTTCGTATTTATTCCTTGTGAATATGAGTGTTGAGGAGCTCTGTTCTCTGCATGTTTAGTCATTAAGGCCAGAACAAGAGAAATAATTTCCCTAAGACCATGCTGTGTTTTTCTCCTGCTTGCAGTTTATTGGCTTATAATGCAAATCACTAATGTTGCCTCCCAAACTCCTCACCAAAAAAGAACACTTTTTAGATTGTCTCAAAGGTTTGAGTACCTCAGCACTAGTTTAGAAAGTACCTTATCAATACTGTTAATATTTAAACCTGGGGTAACCATTAACAAAAAACACACAATAGACAGTGCTACATCTATTTATTAAGCATCCACAATGAAGTCTAGATGGTGCAAGAGCATAGTACGGTGAAAGCTAAGTTTAAATCTTGGATTAGATCAGATATAAATGTTAGTTACTGTCCTCATCCTTTTGTGAGCTCCGTAAACTACACTATTCTTAACATTTAGCAATTCCCTGGTACTCTAACTTTAGATCTGTGGCAGGCTGATAGTATTAGCCTGAAACATCACCCTATCCCATAAACAGGTGTTGATCCTGATGGGAAGGGACTAAGTAGGTTCTGCTTACTCAGAAGTGGGCAATTTTACTACCTCAGTGCAAGGAAACTGCTTTCTGTGAGGGAGGTCCAAGAGTGTGGACTACAGCAACGAGTATTTTGATTTTAATGCATTTATAGTTTGTTTGATAGCAAAGCTAAATCATGGGGAGGGGGTAGGGAAGTTATGTATGCTGCTTGAATATTACTGGAGAGTGGCATGAGAAAGCCTTGTCTGCACAGAATATCATCAAATCAAGACTGACCTTCATTACTAGAGCTGTCTGAGTTTGCACATTGTCTGTCTGTGCCTCTCCTGGCTCAAGTCCAGGATAGTCAGCACCATTCCTTTTCAAGTACTGAAGGTTCCCACAGAAAAGGTTTACCTGCTTTTAAGATGCTGATTGCCTAGTAGTATGTTCACTGCATCTCCCGTTTAAGAAGCTCATGAGTATAAGAAAAGTAAGGAAGAATGATTCTGAATTCACTTGTTTGGACACTTCTGATTTAAGAGTCTGTAATTTGAAAGAGCTTAATTTAGCACTTCAGTCCAACATTGCATCAGAGAATAATTGCAAAGAAATATTGCAGAAGTTCTCATTTAGTCTCCAGAGAGAAGTCTTCCAGAGAAAGTCCAGGGACTGGAAAAAACCAAACACCACCCCCAAACCCCAAACAAACAAACAAACAAAAACAACCCCAAAACATAAACAAACAAACAAAACACCACCCCACAGAACCAGACATCTGGAGTTGTAAAACCTCATTGTCCTTGAATGTATTTCTCTTATGAAATCACTCCTCCATGGCCTCTGGCCCATGAATAGGAGCTGCCTAGCAAGATTTCCTTGACTTCCTTGAAAACTGGTTGGTCTAGAATGGCCCAACCACAGAGAAATGAACCTGTTGGTGGCTTGCTGTGTTTAAAACTTGTACAGCTATATTGTGTTAAATGTAAACAGAATTCTACTAAGCAAAAATATCCTCTTGATGTTTCCTCTTAAAGACCTGATTGAATGCACCTGTCACCTGGTGAAAGGAAAAAGAAGAGGCTTTGCTGCAGCATAGCTTCTCTGCATAACCTCTGGAGTATAAAACAAAGATATCATACTGGAGGATGCCTATATGATGCCTCTTTGGCTGATTTAAAAATTGTGTAACAGCTGCTAACTCTTCTCTATTTTTTCCCCCTTTTATTTTTTATCTATGGGAAGCACAGCTGGTAGAAATGGCTGTACCAAGGGTCTCTTCTAACTTGTGACTCCTGGAACTGCAGTAATTGTGACTGTAAACAGTCAGCTAAACCATGGGCAAACTGCTATCACTGAAAGCTGCAGTGAAGACAGAGGAAGGTTAAATTGATCCTAAAAGAAGGCCACACAGAAGTGTTTTTCAAAAGCCAGATTTACAGTTTTGCTGCTCAAAGTGACCACACTTGTAGTGGCTTTCCAGCTACAAGAAACACAAGTGATCAGCAAACACAGAAATGTTATCTTTTCTTGAATACTCTGACCTGTGGGAATAGAATTCCTGATCTGTAGGAATTTCCTGTCTGAAAGCACTGGTCTAGCCTGACAAGCGGGCTCCTTTAAGGACTGCAGTGAAATCTATCCACTATGAAGGCATTAACAACTTCCCGCTGATGATCTACAAGCATGTTTTGACATGTCTGAGAAATAAAGTCACAGGGCTATGAAAGTTAAAAGAGTAACTAATCTCTAAGACAGAGTGATTGAAAGAACCTTTTAGAAGAGACTTCCTGTAACGGGTAAATTTTTGACTTAAAGGGAAAAAGAAAGGCAGAGGCCAGCCTAGCCTGGTGGGTGACTAAGGGGAGAACAGTTAGATATTCTGTGAGTTACTCATGCTTTCAGTGTGTTTTAAGACCTCTTTTATCTTAACTTGTGTGAGGTAATTTCAGTTGATACTATACAGGAAAATCCAGCTCCTGGCTAGCTCTGGGAATACAGGGTACTGTGTGACTTAATCCAGAAGAAGTCATAGCTTAAATCCTCTAGCGTCTGTACTTAAGAGGACCAGGAGGGGTCAGGTTTGCAGCTGTATCACTGTTCCGCAGCAGCAGGGCTAAGGTCAAAGCCTAAACACATTACAGAAACAATATACGTAGTTCGGATTCAGTGCCTACTGCTTACTGGGTTTTTTTTGTAGTAGAGAAAAGGAAACCAGGCACACTTTGCAGAACTTATTGATGAATCTAACCAACCAAACAAAAACACCTTGCTCTCTTTCAATGGTATCTGGTATCAAGAGAAAAATAAATTATTATTCTTCTGACAAAGTATTAGCAAGTCATCTCCAGGAACCTGATTCTCCACCATGAACTGTGTGCTCAACTATTACTGAAGTTAGAGATCACAGAATCATACAATCAATAGAATAATTTGGATTGGGAGGGACCTTAAAACTCATCCAGTTCCACCCCCTGCCATGGGCAGGGACACCTTCCACTAGACCACGTTGCTCTAAGCCCCATCCAACCTGACCTTGAACACTTCCAGGGATGGGGCAGCCACGGGTTCTGGGCAGCCTGTGCCAGGGCCTCACCACCCTCACATGGAAAAATTTCTTCCCAATATTCTGTCTCCTGCACTCTTTCAGTTTAAAGCCATTCCCTTGTCACCTATGTCAAGAGTCCCTCTCCAGTTGGAGCCCCTTTTGGTACTGGAAGAGGCTCTAAGGTCTCCCCAATGCCTTCTCTTCTGCTGAACAGTCCCAAATACAGACACATGAACACAACATTTTTCAGGCTTGGTCACTGAACAGCAAACTTATCCAAGATTTTGGAAGCTTAGTCTTTCAAATGGAAAAAACAGGAATCTAAAAAATGGATTTTCTAGGTCCTTGTTTCACACAAGTTCAAGTAATAAAAAGTGAATTAACAACCCATGGCCCATCTTTGACCTAACACATGACAACAAATTTTTGCCTACTGCCATTTTTAATATTTGGGGTTTTTTTTCATAATCATCAGAAAGGAGCTAATTGCCAGACTCGAACAAGTGGAAAAAGAAAGCATGGATGCTGCTCAGCTGGCTAAGGAGTATGCAGAACTGACAGAGGAGAACCGAACACTGAAGCTGGCCCAGACGCAGTGTGTGGAGCAACTGGAAAAGCTCAGGATACAGTACCAAAAAAGACAGGGTTCCTCATAATTCCCAACTAGCTCATGTGAGGCAGTTCATACAGGATTGGTCCTGTGCTGGAAAGATATTTTAAAATAAAGATCTGTTTAATATGTTACAACACTTTACTACGCATACAGAGCATGTAGAAGTCTATATTTGATTTAATGCTTGCCACCCAGTAGCTTAATGTAATGGATATTTCATCCATTATATAATGGATGTTTTATTTCAAGTAATGTAATTGAAGTTAATCTATCCCTATTATATGTTCTAGTGGATCAGGTTTCTTTTCTAAACATATTTCTTCCAATTTAAGAAGATATGGATACACTAGAAAATTATATAAATAGTCTCTGTGTTGGAAATTTGGATCATACTAAGGCACATGGCCGGAACAATGTTAATATATGGAATACATGTATGTTAATTTTAGTTTGGTGAATTCTTTTAAAATTATTTTCCTCATGCCTAAAGTGTTTGGAAGTTATCTTGAAGCAGATCTCTTCACTAGTAAAAACTATTCTTCATGTCAACTGCACACTGTTGTATAAAATCTGAAAAACTGCACATTAAAAACTGAAGTAACAAAATAATTTTTTATCAAATGAGTGCACTGCCAGTGCTAATCTGCAAGTTATAAAATTAAAAGGAAACAGATGAGATCAAACTTTCCTTCATGTGTAAATATTACTTTAGTGCCTTTCTATTGTACTTTTTGGCATGCAAGAAATGAAAAATTAATGTAAGAATCATGGTTTCATCATAGTTTCAACTCAGACTATGTCAGTAAAATTATTGTGAGGATCTCTTGTTCTTATTTTCTGGTCTATTTTGTAACGTAAGTGGCTGTAAGGAGTTCTGTGATACACAAGTAACTGGGAAGTAAAATGTCAGTTTTACTTGCTCTATTTATCCCTGTATTTTCTTAGATCAACTTAAAAATCTTTGTTATACTTCCATTTCTATTCATACCACAGTTTTTTCATTAAAAGTGGATATAGAAAAGTCCTTTTATGTTCTGAATGTTCTCAAATCACCCTGTATTTTAAACTCTTGACTGATGCAGCTTGTTACGTCTTCATGAGCTTGGAATTCAACTTAATGTGTTATTAGTACTGAAATGTGTCTTAGTAATTGAAAACGACAAACTTAAGATTTGCACCAGGATTTTAGTTTTGATTATTATCATTAATCTATCATGAGAATGGAATTTCATGTTAATCAGAACAATTTCTGGCAGCAAAGGAGACAAAAAAAGAGTTACAAGCTGCCTGTAATTTTTCTGTGCTAATTGCCTCCAGTATTCCCTGCATCACAGGTGTGAAAACTGACTGTACATTACTCCAAGCACCTGGCACTGCAGTAGGAGAGCATGAAGAGGTAGCAGGAGAGGACAACCTTGTTTCCACTTCTCCTCCTGAGCCACCAGGGCAGCATCAGCATCCCAACCTGGCACTGCTTCCTGCATACCTGGGAAATCACCACTCTTGAGGCATGCGCTTCCTACTGGGATGCTCCCTGAGCAGTGTAACACTGTATTTATTCCTCCTGCCTTATTATCTGAGGTTCAAATTTTCACTGTACCTTGTGGAAGTTCAAGAGAAAAAAACCCATAGTTAATAAAACCCATTTGGAATATTGGGCCTGGAAGTGCTGCAAAAGCCTTGTTTGAGTTTTGCACTGATGGGAAACACAACTTGAAGAGAAATCAGAGCTTTGCTTTGAGCACAGAACACTCACAGAAACTAGAGTGTACTTCTTTTGCCTGTGTTTATGAGTTTTGAACCAGAGTCTCATTTTAAAATAGTTTGTCATTTTAGTAAAATGTTTTTCCATCTAACCTTGAAAACAGTATCCAGTCAGATGATTTCACTGAATTCATTGAATTCACTGAAAGTACGTCAGTTTACTGACAGATTGGCTTTGGATCAGACAGCAGACTTTTACTTACAAATAACTGTGTTCACCTTGAAATTTTCTATTTAAGAGCAGTCACTATGCTTTAGATACCAGAAAAATTACAGACAGACCATATGCTGAGAGAAAAACCTGAGGGAGAGCCACAGTCAGGTGGAGAAGGAAAGCTGAGCCTCATTGAGCACTTTGAGAATAGTCAGGGAGTATGTTTTTCCTAACTTGTAGGTACTGATCAGTATAGAAGAATTCAAGAAACTTTGTATAGATGTGCAGACACCAAATTCTTGGTGCGGTCCAGCCTACCAGCTTGGATAAATATGAAATCCTTAAAGATAAATATGAAATTCTTAAACTATCCCAAACTAATTTAAGTGAAAGATTTATATTCAACTTTAACTGTAGCTATGCGCAATCAAATTTTCCTCCTGCTTTTAGCTAGGGTGAAAATAAAAAATAACAGCCTTGTATGAACATATTTGCCTGCATGCATGCTCATGTACTTGAGAGCAGGGACTCAGAGAAATTGTATCACAATACAAATGAATAAAACTGATAAAGAAGTACCAAGGAAGAAAAATTAAAGTGTCTCTTGAAAACTATTTTTAAAAGAAAAAGTATTTGGGGAAGTGGCATTCAAAGGCAAGAAGGTAGGGAAATGGAATTTTCCAAAAATATTCATAGGCAAGTTAAATTAAAATGTAGCATAATCGACATAATGCAGAAAATCATCCAGGTGTTGAAAAGAGTAAAGGTAGCTGGAACAACCTTCTGAGAAGTAACTGCTGTATCTATCATCCATCTCTTGATTTGTTTATCAAGAGCACAATAGTGAGAAATATTTTCACATTCACTAAGTCTCCAATTTTGACATACCTGAGTTTTTCTCTATATACAGGAGAGCACTGCTGACTAAATAGCTGAAATTAAGCTTTTTAATAATGCATTTGTCATACTGATCCTGTATTTTCCACATAGATAATATGGTTTATGTTCTGGTTGAAGTGGTCTGCATGTTATGTCCTGTTGTATGTATCACACTATAAAACCAAGTTTTATACAATTATTTCAAAGGTGGTTTTACATTGTATTTCACCCAAGAACTTAGAAGCCAGTTTTTCAAATCAAATACCAATGAAAGGTTCAATTTTATACCATGTGATGACAACCTGTGAGAACTGCAGCTGTATTACAGACAAAGGGTATTTCATGCTGTTATCTAGATTATTCAGGTTAGCAAAAGCAAGCATGCCACTACCATCGTAAATGCATTTGCTTCAAACCACTTAAAACACAGTGAAGTACATGGGTTTAAAATAAAAACAAGATCTGTACTTTCCATTTTCTGTCATTGCTAACTAACTTCCTTCCATCGTAAAAAATACTGAACAAATTTAAGGCTTCCAGTTAGCAAGGATATGACTCATGCAGTCTTGAAACAGCCAGAGCCAAGGGTGACTTGACACTTGGAAAGTCTGGAAGATGAGGAGCTGTGAGTTTGAGTTTGGTGCCTTTTTAAAAAATTTTTTCCCTTTCCAGGATTATCTCTATTCTGTCTGGTTTTGTGAACTAATGATCTTTGGAAGTGTGTCACCTTCTACCAGAGGCTTTATTGCCATCTAGGCCTTTGTAAGGATTACACACTGCTAACAGTGGGGATGGGTGGGACAGAGAGGTGTTCTCAACCTTCCTTTGGGTTGTGTGGTTGGGGAGCTCTGCCGTGTGACCCTTTGCTGCTTCATCTCCAGTCACAGGACACCTTGCAGAAATGAGCTAGTCACAGTAATGATCATGAAGCCACTTGGTGGTTTTCCCTACCTAAAATTCTTTTCTTGATCAATGCACAAAGTGGAAATGTCTAAAGGAATGGGGTATACTTGTCTGGAGGAGTCTTGCCTCTCTTTCTATGGGGGGTACAAGATGTGCAACGGTGGAAGAATAGGGCTGCAGAGAAAGGAAGTTTGGTCCAGACAGTGATATAACAAGAAGAGCACTGGCCCTGTCCAGTAGGATTGTGGGGAGAGTTGACAAAATCTTGGTGCTGCCATGACTTTTCTCCCATTCTCGTACTTCCACAGTCATACCTGTACACCCACAGCTCTGAGGGTCTTCTCCCTCCTGGTGGAATGTCATGGCATGCACATGCATGGATGGTATGGTGATATATATCCTTGGAAAACCCATGATGAAACTATTAACTATCCTCATGACAGACCTGGAAGATGTGCAGCAATGAAAGACTAAGGCTGAATAAGTACCAAAAAGTTGGGCCCTGTTGTCCATCTTGATGTACTTCTCTTTACTTCACTGACTGCATGACTGCTCCACAGTGCACATTATGGAGGGAGGGAAGGTAGCAAAGTAGATTTGGAGGTACAGCCTCAACCTCACCATTTCCTTCACTGAGTCCCTTGGTTTTGCAATATTAAACTGGGAGTTATCAAGATGGTCTTTCAGATGCACACCAAAACTGTGAGGCTGACACTTTAAATTCAAAGTAGATTATTTTATAAGAATGAAAAATCTACCTTGCTTGGGAGTGCCAGCCACCTCTGGGTTTTTCAGTGCTCCTAACAAGTAATGTCATATGTTACTCATATCCATATGAATGAAAGATGACAACCACTCACAAATCACTGTTATCCTCAACCCAGGCTTCCGTCACTGCATGGTTTATTCTGTAGGAAGCACAAGATTTAGCATATGAGTCACTCTGCTTTTCTACACACCAATTACTAGTTCCCCCTTCTAAACATCAGTTCCTTTAATCCCCCTGACCACAATCCATCCCCACTGAGTAAGCAGTGTCAGCCTAGAGCTCAGAGCTGACGATCTTATGACATGGTCTGATGATCACCATGTGCTCAAGGTGGTTTCCAAATGCTACGTATGATGTTTTGTGGTTTGGGGCTGGTATGTGGCAACAAGGAATTCTACCATCCTGCAGGTGCCTGCTGTGAGACATGCTTGGTTTCCTTGAACTGGTTAGAAAATATGAGAGTAGATGGTGTGTGGATTTAGTTATTTGTCTGAATCTTATACTAAATTTTAATACAGGAATTAGGGAATCGAAATGAGGATGTGTGTGCTGATGTAACAAATGTGCAGCCAGATGCTAAACTGCTTTGGGTGCTTAGAATGAGTTAAGTGATACGAGAACTGTAAGTGATGGAAAGGAAGTAGGTACAGCTAGGAAGAGGAACTGGTGAGTGGGCTGTTGCCTTAACTGTTTGCTTTCTGGCTGCTTGTGGCTTGCACCACTAGAATGTATAGGCTGTTGTCCTTAGCTCAACATTAAGAAGCTTTTGTTTGGATGTGTCCCAATGCTTTTCCACGCCTAGTTTATGCTAAAGTTTTATACCGGAATATTTACTTCATTAAGGTTATGTTTTTGTCTAACTCTGTCTAGAGTTATGATGTGATACAGATGTCAGAGCATTGCAGATGGTTCTTCTACAGAAAAACGAATAACCAATATCAGGATATGACTATTCTGCTAATTGTGGAATCATAGAAAATCTTGAGTTGGGAGGGTCCCATAAGAGTCATTGAGCCCAATTCTATGCTAACTGCTGTATTTGCATTAAAGATAAATAACACTTTGATAAATAGCCTATGTAGAGTAGGCTTCTGCACTGAAGACAGTGCAATTCAGTACTAAAATAACTGCAGCCCCAATAATGGTCTTTTGCTGCTTTCATTGCACAAGTAGAGTTTGGTACTTTTATGAACTAGATCCCCAGTTTCCCACATGAATGAATAGCAGCAGTATGATGTTCTCTGATGGAAGAACTTTCACCTCTGTCTTGTAACTTTCTTACAAGTGTATGACAAATGTCAGTGCACAGCCCAGATTGCCTTGTGGCCACAGACTTCTCCACAGTAATTTCATCACAGTGGTCTCCCCAGCTTGGGTCTTTGACTCATACATTCCTCTGTTCTATGTGGACAGCTGAAATAAGTCAACCACTCTGAACTTTTTAAAGCAATCAAAAGCAAATGCATCATTTAACATTACCTGCTAAGAACCTTGACTGTCTTGTGGTCAGACCCTTTTGTATTCCTGGTCTGCAAGTACATCAGTGTATATGTTTACTGATTAGGTGTCAGTACAAAAATTACAAATGTTAATATTCATGGTAGACAGAGGCACATTCAGACATACTCCTATGAATGCTGTTCTAAATAATAGATTTATTCAGGGTGTTCCCTCCATGGCTGTGGAAAAAAAGTGCCAGCTACTCACATATGAAGAAGTACTTCCTGATGAAAATATCTGTGCCAAGTATGCGAACAATTCATTTTGAAATAATTTCAAAAAAGGAGTATTCTTTTAAGCAAAAAACTCCAAACTACCCACATTACAGTTCCCAGCTAATATAAATTATATCCAACTATGCATTAACTGCTAAAATTGTGCTTAAATTTATTTATAACCCTTCAAGTATCTCTCAGTAATTTACGTTGGTGGAACAGGCCCTTACATTTGACTGAGCTCCCTCTGGTGGATAATGGGACATTATTATTACAAAGCAGAGATACCTAAGAAAACATACAATTATGTTTGCCCAAGAGGAATTTTAATAATTTGTTTATAGCAAATAATTTTTATATAAGTAGGTAAAGATCAGTGTACAAATTTATCACTATCTGATCACATCTGAAGCTACCCAAAGAGTGATATGCAATATTTTTAAGATACTAGAGATACTTCAACAGAGTGTAGTTAGGTGTAGTTTCCAACAACACCTAATGCTGAACAGCACCTAACAGGACCACCCAAGTTAAATGAGTTCTGGCAACCTACAAAAGCTGAGAGAGTGCATTAAATTAAAAATTATTACTGGAACTGAAAGAGGGCAGGTTTATATTAGATATTTGGAAAAAAATTCTTCTTTGTGAGGGTTGTGAGGCCCTGGCACAAGTAGCCCAGAGAAGCTGTGGCTGCCCTATCCCTGGAAATGTGACTGCCCTATCCCTGGAAATGTGGCTGCCCCATCCCTGCAAATGTTCAAGGAAAGTTTAGCTAGAACTAGGAGAAATCAGGTCTAGTGGAAGGTGTCCCTGCCCATAGCAAGGGGAGTGGAATTGGATGATCTTTAAGGCCCCTTCCAACCCAAACCATTCTATGATTCTATTATTCTATCAATTGTATAATAAAATCTGTTTAATAAAATCTGTTTTTTCAAACTACTTTTGGAGTTCAGCTGGATTTATATGCCTAGAAATATGGCCTATATGACTTTAGACAGTACTGACTGCAGGCACTTTGCAGTGCTTATTTTATGGTACAATAACTAAGAGTCAAATATGCTTTAAATAACACAGTACAGAACAACTGATGGACGTGCCTCTTTTGCTGGTAAATTTTAATATGCCTTAAATCTCATACACTGGTATTAATGAGTGACCCATTTCTAAAAGAAAGCACAAGTGTTCTCTTCCTATTTTTCTCTTTGTATTTAGGTTAGGTAATCTGAATAGAGGAAGTGTCAGGCTTTGGAAGAGTGTCCTAATGCATGGGCAAGGTTCCAGCCGTGCTGAGTTCCAGTCTGAGTTTCAATGACCCAAAGTGGTTGTGCTGGAATATTAGGACTGCTTTACCAGTAATGAATTTAGTAGCTCTTGCACATCCCACACTCTGTTTGAACAAACTTGTTTCTGGAAAATTTGGGTTCCTAGAATATGCTGAAAGGAAGAAGAACATAAAAAGTGTGCTACTAAGTTTGGTCTTCTACTTTAGCCACTTCAGAATTCACCTTCAATTAATACAAAGAGATTTATGTTTTGTCATTTGTCTGAAACAAATGTCACAGGTAAAATTCTAGTTACACTGTATTTAAAGGTGAGACATGAAGGCAAAAGGTAAGGAGGATTTTACTGAAGACACCATTTTTACTGGCAGTTTTTTAGACTTTTATATCTCCTGAGTATGACTGTATGTGCAGTCATACTCATATCATATGTTTATGATATTCTTTTAATCCTGTAAATTCTGTTCAAGGGAATTTCAACTCACACTTTGATTGCCAGAGTAATCTACCACTACATTACTGTCCAAAAGGAAATGATCACTGAATGTTTATAATGAGAAAGTGGCATTTAAAAGTGCTTAAAAGTGCTTAAAAGTGCTTTGGTTTTGAAATGAAGGTGTCCAAGTCTAAATGAGCAAGACTGCTTGGAAAGAAATCCGCAACGCCAAAGAGGCACCACATGGTAAACTGAATTTAGGCTCTGGTTCAAACAGCACTTACCATGGGACACTGTGGCCACATCAAACAAATCTCTTGAACATATCCCTAACTTGAAGCAATGAGTGTTCCAACTGATTTGCCAGTAGGACTATTCAAAGTAGGTTTATTCATGCACTGAAGTGTTTTGCTGGATAGAGGTCAGAGAGACCAGTGCCTCAGCCTGAACCTTGACTGTTTTGGGATTCATTGGAATTTAATTCTGTGCTTGGAGTTTTCAAATGCTGCGCCGCAACAGGGCTTTTCCATTGATCTCTCTGTAAGGGGGCTAAAAAGATCTTCACAGCATCTATCAGCAGGGAGGACCTTCATGTGGTAAGGTGCATACAAAACCATCTTGCTGCTGCACCATGAGCTGGTCTAGATCCAGTTGCAGCTGCCACACTAGTCAGGTGCTTGTAATGCAGAAGTGGTGAACAAAACATTCTCTTTGTCGTTCCAAGTAAGCACATTTGTTCCCACTCACACAACTGCAGCCATGCCAACGCATATGAAGTGACTTTGTAGGGTCATTTTATGAAACTATATGAGTTTAAGAAGAAAAAAAACCAAACAAACACAGATGAAAGGTCAAGTATTTACAAAGCACTATAAAATACATTTAGAAATAGCTCTTAACTAGCAGACTAACAGCATAATCCTGCTAACAATTTTGGAAATGCTCCTCTTGCTTTGGTTTTTTTTTGGGGGGGGATCGGAAAAATGTAGCAGAAATACTGGACCAGGACAAAAATGCCATGGGTGTCTGTCAGATAGGCCCCATTCCTCCTTTTCTCTGTCTTCATATATCCTTCCCTGTTCTTCCAGCAAGAGGAGATCTCAGATGCTTCAAAGATGAGATAGAGAAATAAAATGTTTCCCACAGTTGTGGTTGTGGCACCCTTTTGTTGGAGAAAGTATCTTCTGCTTTTGATGTAGGAACTGGGCAGAGGAGGAATGCTTGAGTTACAGTTGGGTCTTCTGCTCTCCAAATGAATTTCTGCTCCAATCTAGATGTGTGATAAGAAAATGAAAATTTCAGTTTGCATGTGGTAAGTAAAGAGGTAGAGCTAAAATACTTCCCAGCTGAGTTTAAGTTATTCTGTAACCCAACAACTTGGATGCATTGGCAACAATTCCGTGCACAGATCTCTCTCCTCGCAAATACATGCTTCACACAGGCGTATGTGGCCCCAGACAATTTTGCTTGTGATTTCATCTTACAGTTTGATTATCCCATGCTGTCAATGCATTCCTTTGGTCTTTGAAAATTGTGAAGAAAGAATATATCAAGTCCAAACACAAAATAATCTAGTATCTAGACTTCGGAAGGAAGAAGACTGCCTTTAAATTTGACTTGAACCTGTTACTACTTCTCTGATTTGCTAATCAGAGTCACCAATCAGTACTAATCAAAACCAAAGCTTTTCCCCCTTCCCTCCCCTTTTCCCTTCCCTCCCCTTTTCCCTTCCCTCCCCTTTTCCCTTCCCTTCCCTTCCCCCTTCCCTTCCTCTTTTCCCTTTCCTTCTCCCTTCCCTTCCCTTCCCTTCCCTTCCCTTCCCTTCCCTTCCCTTCCCTTCCCTTCCCTTCCCTTCCCTTCCCTTCCCTTCCCTTCCCTTCCCTTCCCTTCCCTTCCCTTCCCTTCCCTTCCCTTCCCTTCCCTTCCCTTCCCTTCCCTTCCCTTCCCTTCCCTTCCCTTCCCTTCCCTTCCCTTCCCTTCCCTTCCCTTCCCTTCCCTTCCCTTCCCTTCCCCCTTTCTTTTTTTTTTTTTTTACCTAGTCAGGAGTATTAAAAGATATGCCTACAAAAGATAAAGAACTTTGAGTGCCTCTATAAGCTGTCAGATAGCAGTGAGCTCAGACCTATCATGATGTACAACTGAACAAACAAAATGACTATTTCAGCACTTAGAGGTTTTTGTCTGATGATGCACTTTCCTGTTTCAAGAGAAGGTCTTACTTAACATCTCTCTGCTGCAAGCAGAGGATTTATGAAGCACATCATCTTCAGCTAGTCTCAGCCTTACTGATGCGTAATTGAGTTTTATTTAAAAACAAATAAATAAATATAGTATTTCCAGCCCCATTTTAATATTTATTAAACAAATTTCTAAATATTGTTTTGGTTAAAAGAGTCAGTGCCAGCTAAAGGATGAAGTTAGAAGAAGAAGACTAGTCTACACTGGGCTTAGATTGCTCACTGTGAAGTTTGAGTTTTCAAAACTAAGTAGTATTTGCATAAGCAGCATGCAGAGTGTCTTGGGACTTCATTCTCAGGGACTGGGTAATAGAGCTTTCTGAGTATCTTATTTTTCTGAAATAAACAAAAATTGACATGTTACATCATGCCAGACTTCACCTTTGAAAATTAAGACTGTATAAAGATCTCCTCTGACATCTGACAAGAACTTGGACAACACAGAAAATGCCCCAGTGAGATGTGAGCAACTCAGATCACATGTTGTCTGGGGCTGATGCTGCCCTGGGAATGGGGTCAAGAGCAGGCAGTAAATGTTTGTTCAAACTTTAAGTGCCTGGCACAGAGGACTTTTACTTCTGCATTAACTTTTTAGGGATGTAGGGGTCTAGTCACCCACCAGCTGTCTCCATGCCCCTCTTTCTCTGCTGTGAGGGTGGTGAGGCCCTGGCACAGGTTGCCCAGAGGAGCTGCCATCTGAACCATCCCTGGAAGTATTTAAGGCCAGGCTGGACAGGGCTTGGAGAAACCCGGTCTAGTGGAAGCTGTCCCTGCCCATGGAATGGGCGTTGGAACAAGATGATCTTTAAGGTCCCTTTTAACTTTTTAATTCTGTGGTTCTGTGATTCACTTAAAACTTGGCTCTCTTCACTCAAGTGCCTTCTTGACTGCTGTTAAGATTGAGACTCCTGGTATTCTGAGTCATGTTATGTGGATACAAAAAGTACCTAAAACTCAGGTTCTGAGTAGCATCAGCACCATACTGTTCTGACTTTTCTTGAAAAAACCATCCCAGAAACCAACTACTTATCAATAAACTACTCTGCGAAGCACACAGAGGTTGATATGGCTCAGGCACCAACACAACAAGGAATTTCAAATACTTAGGGTAAGTCTTTGGTAAGTGAAGCTTCAGACATTGTTCTCTTGAAGTTGGGAGCCTCATATAAATCCCCACTGTGGGCCACACACAGCACAACAGGTTTGTGTGACCTCTGTTCCTTATGGAGTCACCTCCAACTTTTGCAGGGCAAAGCAGAGCAAAGGGGCTGCTCCACAACTTGATCTGCTGATTCTGCCGGCTGCTCTTCATGTAACTGGCAAAAGGCATCAAAGTTGGTAGAGAACAGAAAATGTGGCCCTTTGTCACCAGGGCTCCAGAGGCAGTATCAGGTAGCAAAGAAGCCAAAAAGATTTCAAGCATGCAGGGCAAGTGCTCCTGCAGCTCTGGAGAGTTCTATTCTATTGAGTGCACTCAATAATAAAAGGAGATCCAAATGGAAAATGAGATTGAAAGTACAATGGAAACATCATGTTTAAAAGAAAAACCAAACCCGCCCCCCAAAACACAAAATGAAACAAACAAACAAACAAAAAAAGAAGAAGCAACAATTTAAAAAAATATTACTGTGTTGCTGCAATGAAGAGTATGAGAAACCAACTGACAGCTGTCTATACCATATGGACAATTATATTCAAGAAGAACATGAATATAAGTTCTTCTTGAACTTATATTCAAGTATATTGAACTTCTTGAACTTCTTCAGGGTTCAACTCACAGCTTCTTCCAATATGTGGAAATCCTGGAGAAAGACAGCTGATCAGGAGCAGGACACTGCTTTCCTAACATGCTGAAAGAATGCTATTGCTTGGTGATCTGAGCTAAGAAATGCAGGAAATGTACCCTACAAATAAGTTTGCTCATCTGCACTCTGACCTCCAGAAGGTTTTGATGATGTCTCAGCTTAAGAAAAACTTAGCAGAGTAATAAAGATCTGGAAAGATGTACACTATAAACTTTGTGACAGTGTAAGTGGGTCTTTAGGAACTTCCTCGGAAAACTGTTTGGGATGGTTTTATTCATGTGCAGCAAAGAGGACGAGAAAAACTTGCAGTGATTTCCTACCAATCCTCCTCTCCAGAACCAGTCTGTAGGACCAAAAACCCCAGAACACATCTCCTGATTCATCTCTGGTGCTGCAGGAACTCCTGGAAACTCCAAGCAGGAACAGACCCTCAAGGAAGGGAGAGAGGAAGCAAGGGAAGGAGAGAGGCAAGGCAGGCATAGTGCCTAGGCTGTCTGGCATCCTTTGCTGTGCCCACTTTGCCCATTTTGCCCATTCACTCTAGACAGCTGATCTGGACTGCTGTTTTTTTCAGTTGCTGCTCCAGGTGATTCCTTCCTTGTTCTTATTACCAATTTTCTTTAAAATTGGGCTGTGCACTCTGTGAAGTCAGCTCCAGTTTCATCCTTCCTTCTGCCTAATTATCTCTGAAAACCCTGTGCACTGTTTAACCATTCATCATTGGCTCAAGGTCTGAGCCAACAGGCTTTTTTGTTAAAGCAGAAATGTTTAATTTTAATGCTGTTTGCTAACACTCTCAGAGCTGAACTTTTCTGTTACCTATTCTCTGCTAGACTTTTTGTTTCTCATTCCTTTTTTTGAATTGAACCATTTCATTGTGTTTTGCATTAGAACTGCTCTAACCTTCTGTTAGATGGCTCTTTCTATATAAAAATTAACTTAATACCCATGCAAATGCTTTATTAAAAGAAAAAAAGGATTTATTGGTAGTAACAAAACTGTCTTAATTTACTAACAGCCAATTAACTTTCTTGACGGGCAGCTTTTCCCTGATTGTAAGAGTCTGTTGCAATTAACTACTGGTTTTATAATTATTCTGCTTTCCAATTTCTTGCAGACTAATTGATTTATTTTTCCTCGATGCTCTTTTGAACTCCTTTTTTTTTTAGCTAACAGCAACAAGCTTTCTCCCTAGTATAAGCTTATTTCTCTCGCACACCTTGTAGGGTAGGGAGAGGACTCTATCTCTGGTATGTCTGCTCTGACATTGATATGGAGGCACCTTCCCTTTCTGGAATTCATTTTCATAGAATTTTGTTTTCTACTTTTATCTGATAATGCAAACATATTTCGTACTTCAATAGCTTCTATAAGCATGCTGACTTTAAATCCAACCCACAAGAGCACAACTTTTCTCAGCCTTTCTCATTTGTTTTCAGTGAAGTTTTTGGTTAACTAATTCTAATTCATTCCATCAGTGGTTAAACTTAATGTTTTCACTGTAAGGATATTCCAGGGCTTTATCTACCTTAATACCATTTTTTTTTCACTTTGGATGAAGCTTCATTATATATATATATATATATATATATATATATATATATATACACATGCGCACACACCCCCACCCCCCCCCCCCCCCACCCCCCCCCCCCACCCCCCCTAATACTTGCTCAACTATGACGGCTGTGTAGCCAATGAATCAAGTTAGCTAGCAGTTGACAATATGTTGTATTTTGCTGTTTGAAACTCTGACAGTATCTGAAAAAGCCCAATTTAATTCAAGCTAATTATTAAATTTTTTTATGGCCTGCTTCCTGTTTTATATACCTCACGAGTTCCAAGCTTAAAATAATGCACATGGATTAATATAAAATCCAGGTGATGTCTTCAGAAGAGCAGTGTTTGATCAACATAAACAGGCTAATATCTGGAGAACTAATGATCAGAAGGAGATGAGAAGAACTAAGGAAAGCTGGTGATGGCAGTTTTGGTTTTTGTGGCTTTTTAGTAATTTCTACCAAAATAATTCAAAGACTACTCAGAGGAATGTACGGAAAGTCTTGTTAGCTTCAAAGACAGTGTCCCCACCACCAGAAAACAGGCTGAGGAAATCAGAGGAGACAGGCAGAGGATGAACCCTGATCCTGTCATGTTGCAAATGGGTCCTTTCCCAGCAACTTTTGCAAAATTTTGTGAATGGGGGGAGACAAACAAGAGACGGAGCCCTATTGTTTGGATACTGGAGCTCTCCACCTAAATTTCATACTTCTATTTTTGAAATATAATTCACAGCCCTGAGGTGAGGGGTCAAGTCCTCTCTGTTTCCAGCGAGGTACCCCAGTCAGAAGGCAAAGGGCTGCATTTTGTCACAGGCTGGGCTTCACCTGTGCTCACAGACTGAGGACATTGGAAATGCCACTCCTGCACCTCAAAATTCAAGCACTGCACTTAATCAGGGACGAGGAAACAGCTTTCCTGGGCTGTGGCTGGTGTTTGTGTGCACAGCTGGGGGGCACTGAGAAGATGCTCAGGTCAAACAGGGAAGGATGGAGCAAATTGAGCTGGATGCAGGAGGAGAAACAAGGAACATACTGCTTAGCTTTGCATTTTGGATGTAAGCAGAGGTCAGTTTTAGAAAACCAGGTGTATTTGTATACCTAGATATACCCAGGCATATTTCCAAACTCCTCCCACAGAGCAGTATTTGCAGTTTTGCTGCTCTGTCACCAGCTCAGGGCTGCTGTTTGAACTGTTTTATCAAATGCAGTGCTTCAAACACACCAGCTATTATGAAGTTGCCTCCCTCCCCTTTGAGTCAAGTTAATATTTTACTTCTTCTAGCTCCCCAGAAGAATCACTGAAGAGCAATACTTGCAAATAAAACGTAATCTCTTTCATTTTACAACACAAGTTTTTGCTAATGTCTTTGCTAATTATTTAGCTAGAGGCCCTGCCTAGCCTTAGGGTAGAAGTGAAGGTGAGTCCAGAGACCCCAGCTAATACAGTGACCCTTGCAAGGAAAGACACTGAGCACAGCAGGGCCTCCCAAGGCTGAGCTGTGCAAACCCCTGGAAAGTTCCTGGGGTGTGGGTGTGCTCTGCTTTCCCGGGGGCACTTGCTTTCAAATTAAGACAAAGAGCCTTGAAGAACAGGCTCCCCAGGGCAGTGGTCATATCGCCAAGCCTGCCAGAGCTCAAGGAGCATTTGGACAACGCTCTCAGGCACAGGATGGGATTCTTGGGGCTGCCCTGTGCAGAATCAGGAGCTGGACTTCAAAGATCCTTTTGGGTCCCTTCCAAATAAGGATATTCTGTGATTCTATGATTCTGTGATCATGCTTTTCTTTGTCAGAGACCTCCACCACAGGCTTTATCTGGTGAAAATGCTGTCTTTCTTGATTGAGAGAAATATATCCTTTATCATCATTCATCAGGGGATTTATAGTACCAGTGGCATTGTGTCACCTTGCACATTAACTCACGACCTTCTGGTTGTCCACTTGTTCTGGTAAATCACAGCTTTCTGCAGCAGCAGCAGACTGCTCTCCAATACACATTCTTCTTTACACTACTCTTAAGATATATTGTAATTTAAGAAATGTCATGAAAATAATATGTGACATTTCATTTAAATATAATTTTATATTTAATATTGAAAATAACAAGATATGAGTTAAGAAGTTGCTTCTAATGTTGATTTCTCTATTCTCACCAGCATCAGCAGTGTAAAAACTTGGCAGCAGTTGATTTCAAACAACTGCACCACTTGCAATAATTGATAGTGTTACTTCAAAACAAGAAAGTACCTAGAAAATATAACTGACCATTCAGCAGCTTTTTTCTGCTGCATCATTTCCACAGCAATTGGCAAATAACAAAAAACCCAAGCAGGCTGTTCATGTCCTGACAGGAATAAGTTTTCTTTTGCCCCATTCAGCTGAGAACCTTTAAACTCAAATCTATACCGCAATGTACATTTGAGAAGTTTCTAGAAATTTTTAAGTGGTTATCAAAAGTACTTCTCACTTTATGCAACAGCAAGTATTGATATCAATGACAGCCAACTTTAAATTAATAGAAACATGTGAAGCTTAGTCATCATGTCCTTAAAAATACAACTGCTGGCAACATAAAAACAGTTAAAAGTTTCTTGTTGGAAGAAGAACAGCTACTAATCCAAATTAACATGCCTGTGATGACACATTACCTCTCTGAGTCAAACAGGCAAGATTTAGACAATGAGAGACACAATGGGTAGAACCTCAAACTGTATTTTGTCTACATATCACTTTACATTTCAGCTAATCTGAATGAATATTGACAGACAGATTTAGAAGCCTCATATATGGAACAGTTGTGAAAAAGTAATTTTCCAAAGATGGTAAAATTGCTCCTTAATTATTATTACACAAGGGCCTTTCCCCAAAACTGGTTTTGCACCAAATATCTGTTACTCCTTGTTTTTTGAAATTAATGTCTGGAAGTTTCCTTCTCATTCTGCTATATCGTTTCAGTTTGCTAAATCACATTGTGCCACCAATGAAACTGCCAAGTGGTATTAAAATAGCACAGATCAGAACGATGGAGAAACATTTCTCTGACATTTCCTGATATGCAACAGAACAGGGTATGTTTTGAATAAAGTTTTAAAGGCTTGTTCACTCAGATCTTAGTGGGACTACTTTTCTGCTTATGTATATGCGCTCTGTTAAATGTCTTAGTCTTAGCAGAAGAGGGACTCAGCCCACACTGTATTCCATTTTACTCTCTTTGGAGTATTTAACTCACAACCCTAGAGTTGTATAATTTTGCACAAACATTCCCTACACAGGCTATAAGTACCAATCCCAAAGCCTACATTCCTGGCTGCAGTGGCAGTTGATTTGCAAATACTTCCCAAATGCTTCTGTTATATTTGTTATTTTACTCCAGAAACACTGTTAAACCTGCTCCTTTATTGCTCACCCTCATCTACACCTCATGATCTATAAATAAGGCAGGAGTCACTACTGTGCATTTACATGCAATTTCTGCATGTATTTATTAAATTCATGTTCAGACAAAAACATCTAATTTTGATTCATCTAAGGCATGTGAAGTAGCAAGCAGAGCTGAAGGCTTGTATCTTATCAGGTCCAAACCTTATTGTGTTCTGCTGTGGCTGCAAGCAGAGATGTAAACAAGAGGACCCTAACTTGCAAAACTCCACCTAAACTCCAAAATCCCCAATTTTCCAAGCCATTCTGAGGTGGAAGGGCATGAGGAGAAGTAGTTAATATGCACAGGTATAACACACTATGGAGAACATCACTGCCCCCATGGCATTTTGGGAAATTAGTCAGCAGCAGACCATTCTGCCAAGAAGTTCCTCTGGATGCCCCAAGACCAGCAGTATCCTTGGCATAAGCAGGTAGAGAAGACTGCTCTGCAGGTCCTATAAATGGTCACATCCTTTTAGAAAGGCTGTAAGGGTCTTGCCCTCCTGGGGAGTACACCCACCCACAGACAACAGTCTTACACAAAGCCTTACTACAACCAGCTGCGTAGTAAAACAGTCCTTGAGTCAATACAGCTGGAATTTGTTAGATAGATAAAAAGAGAAGGATTTTGTACTGGAGAAAAGAATCACAGTGACACAGGAGTTACTAAGAGAAAATTAATTTCCCAAGTGAAACAACCGTTGGGAATCACCTTACAGGAAATTCAAGTTTGTAGGTCTCTTTATCAGGAAGTAAGTGGGCAAAAAAGGGCCCACAAAAATTGGATTCTCTGACAGCCTTTCGGTAGCGTGGCAGCCCTTCACTTCCTCTGCCTTCCTTCCTTTTCCTCAACTTTCAAATACTTGCTGAGAGGTAAAGCAGCCAAGATGTAACTAAGCCAGTCTCTCCTAGGGACTGAAAACCCTATGTAAGCTTCGCAAACAAGAGATAGGGGCCAATTTCAGGGAAGATACAAAGTTTGCAAAGAAACTATCACCAATACACTCACAGGCTGCTTTTTACCACTGCACTCAAGCCTAGCATACAATTGACCATTTTGGATATCCAACCAGCCCCAAGGCATACTGTAACAGTAGGCTGCTGCACAATCCAGGATGTACTTAAAAAGCCTTCATTGCCTTTTTCAGGTGTTTTTTTGCAGACTGTTTTGAAAACATCCCAGGCTATATAAGCTCTGGCTGGAGCAGCAGCCAGGCTCCAACACTCAAGACCTGCACTGCCACTAAGAGCAATATTTACAGGTTTGTCTGAAAAAACCTAAACCTCAAAATTGTTTGAATCATGCATGAACAGCACCAGTGATTTTTGCTGAGTAAATATGTCTTTCACTAGTCATCTTGGCCTATTTCAGCTTTCCTTTAAGCCTTGCTTAACCCATTAAGCAAAAGCTGAGGCAGGATCTTAGCAGATAAAATACCAGAAGGGATGGTAGAAAGATGATGGACATCGGCTCTTCTCAATGGCATCCAGTGACAGGCAACTGGCACAAACTGGAACACTGGAGGCTCCATGTGAACATCAGGGAATTCCTTCTCACTGTAAGAGTGACCAAGCATGGGCACAGTTTGCTCAGAGAGGCTGTGGAGTCCCCATCCCTGGAGATATCAACATGTCTAGGCATGGTCCTGGACCCTGTGTAGCCCTGCTTGAGCAGTGGGTTTGGACCAGATGTACCTTAAAACCTCAGACATGCTGTGATTCTGTGAAGGGAAAGGGGAAGAGAAACAGTGCGTTCCTGAGATAAGTTTTGACACTGGTTTCAAGAAACTCCTACTTGCACTCTGAGAAATCCAGCTCCAAAAGGTTTCTAAAAAATGGTTGTGAGTCTCCTGCAGTCCCAGTACAATCAGATTCCTAAGGTGTGGGTCCTGAACTGTGCAAAGGAGGGAGAGGAAAAGTACGAACAGCAGGAAATTTGCTGATTATTTTGTGCTGAGTTATATCTCATAAGACAAAAAATTAGCTAAGAACCAAGTTATCAGGAAATGACACTGTATAATCAGTTCCATCCATTCTATAACAAGTTCCAGATTTGCAAGTGCACTTTCCAATTGTCAGCTTGCTCTTTTCAGCAACTTTCATCCTCTGACAAGCACCAACCTCTGGTTTGTGCATCATCCAATGATCTGTTTTGAGAAACTATCAGAGCCAGTACACAGAATTGCAGGTTTATCTCTCTCTCTCTCTTATTTTTTTCCTTTTCCTTTTTTTTTTTAATTTTTATTTATAATTTTCATGTTGATGGCAATATCTCCTGTGTCCGATTTGCACTAGGTTACTTTTTGTTGTGTGTAGCAGTTTTGATGACTTTCACAGAACTAACCTGGAGATAAAATCAGAAGTAGAGTTAAAATTGGCCTCATTTTCCCTTCCGTAGAGTTGTGCACTTAAATCATGACTCATCATGACTTGCAGTCACACCCAGGCCCATGATGAGTTGACTGGCTAGTCCTGAGAACAGAAGGCAATCCAGATAGACACAGCAGATGGGGGAAGGTTTGCTCCCTCCTCTTACAGGATCACCACAAACAAACAAACCACCAATAATCCTGGTTTCTCAGCTGAGGTTCCAGCTTGGTAATGAGTCCCAGAAACTGAAGAGCCTCTGTTGTGGTGCATTACAGAGGTAGATACTGAATCAATTTTTCCTCTGTTATGACAAATGGGGAAATGGACAACCTTAGGAAAAAAAATCAACTCTCCTGAAAGCCCTAACAGAAGAGTGACTATGTCAAACAGTCAAACTATTTTCCTGGCAAGTCATTGTATGATCAATACATGAATAGCAGGTTGCAATAAGAACCTTATGTTGTGAAATTAAAACTTAGCCAAGTGTTTGAATGCATGGTACTCTTTCCAGCCTTAGCCAGGTCATCAAATACATCATTCACTTTTGCAATCATTCTGTGTAGCGAAAGCAAGGTGGGTGATCATAAAGAAGAATTTATTTAATCAAAAGAGTAGCTTCATAAGGTACTTAAAAAAATTATGTTATATCATCCTGCAAAAGATATGTTACTTGATGCCACTGTCAGACACTTCCAAAAGCAAATGCAATTTCACTGTTCTCTCTCCTTATCCTCATATATTCATAGTAGCCTTCAGACAGCCTAAGTCCTTCAGAAGCTTTCTACCAATAAATGTTAAAATTAATCTTTCTTCAGGCATTAGACTCAAAAAGAAAATATGCTTTATTTCCATATTTTCTTTCAGAGTACTTGAACTGTTTCAGTCCAGTACCTGAAAACCTTACCTTTTGAGCGATTTAACCAGTGTTTTTGTTGTTCATCTGTCTGTCTTGGTTGTGTCTGACCTCTGGGATGATTGCAATAGAAAAAACATTCAATTTTTCTTTCTTTCTTTTCTTCACTATGACTCAACATCCTTCTCCTCTCAGGGGTATGATTACAGTTCATAGGGAGTAGGTCCAAAGTTTCAACATTTCAAGTGTCTCACCCACAAATACTTTTGTCATTTAAGATATCTCAGGGTACCTATTTTTGCAGATACATTGAACATTCACTGGGTTATATTCTGGTATGGGGAGGGTTAGCATTTTTCTAGAGAAGCAACAAACCAGTACTCCAGATAGCCCCGATCATGAAGTGCTAAGGAGTAGACTTCTGGGTTAAAACAGTTCAGAGTGAAAGCAATAACCAGATATGTGTGGGAATATTGCACTACTAGCAACTAGTTCTCCTAAACATATGCCGAGGGGTCATCCCAAATTGCTACTTCAGGAGACTCTCAATAGACTGTATTATAAATTAAAGAAAACAGATGGGTTCTTCCCATCCTAGTAGTTTGTTTTGTGAAGAGATGACTCTTTTCCCCAGGGTGACCCCTTCACAGGGGGATGGCACACAGAAACAGTGGGGTCTCTTCTGCATTCAGTCTGTGGTCCTGTGAATGCACATCCTCAGTGCCCCGAGCATCAGGTGTTTCACCAGGTCTCCTTCCACCTTCCCAAACTCCTGGTGTTTTCATCAGTCCCTGTGTGGATATGGATCTGGCTGGAAACTAAGAGCCTGCTGGTTTCAGACTCAGCAGTTTTCTGCCTCAGGGATTTAAATCACCCAAAGCCCTTCCAGGTGTGGTCTCACAGCATTACTCCAGGCTGGGAACACTCATCAAGCCCTGCATGACATACTCTGGTTTTCCCACATGTACTCACGTTTCCTCACAAGGTTCAAGAGAGCTAACTGTGTGAAAACGCCTGGTCTGGACAGCCTGGCTACAGTAATTTCACTTTACCTCCTGAACACTCTGGTCTTTTCGCAGATAAATCAGCTCAGACATTGCTGTCTGACAAAATTACAGCCATTGACAGTGTTTACTCCAGGCTTCGAGGAAGGCAAATCCATTTTTCAGTAATAAAATGTTTTCCTCTTTTAAGTTAAGTACCCTTATGAGGCTTTTTTAGCTGTCCTGCTGCAGTTCTCATTCTTTTCTCTGTCTTTTCATACAGCTCCCCCAGCCTATCTAAGCAGACGTCTTATTTTTCTGCAGGTTGACACTTTTAAATTTGTTTCCCATCTTTTTGCCATTGCTTACACATGGTTTATATCCCTTCTCACAGAATCAAAAATAATTCTCATTCTGTTCAAGAAAAGAAGTCCCTTTTTTCCCATTGAAATGTTACTACTTAATTTAAGGATGATGGTTTCAAAAACGATATCTGAGGGGAAAAAAAAAAAGGAAACAAACCAGATTTAGCCAAGACACCAGCTTCTATTTTAGAAGATTTGATGAGAATCTGGACCATATTAGCTGTAGGTTTAAGAGAATCACACTTTCAATTGCATTTTAAAAGGTAGTTTACTGGAACAGGATTTACTTCTAGAAAGAAAGCAATATTTTCTCATTTTTTGTAAAGAGAGAATGTAAAAATATTTTCCCATGATTAACACCATACTTTCCCAGGACGAACAAAAGACTTCTGTAAGCCAGAAACCACAAAAAATAAGCATGTGTGTTCCCAAGGATTAAAACAGTATTACACAGATACAGCAGAAGATGGTAAGGAAATAAGCTCTAAAATACTGCATTCAAAGGCTTCAAAAAACATTTAAAAATAAGAGTCAGTTTTTCAGCTCATACATATTTACACAGCCCTGAGGTTTCAATCACATACATACCACAGTAGCTCCTTGACAGCTCAGTTTACAGTTAGAAAATGTTATCTAAATGTAGATTAAAAAACAGCTTTTGTGTTTGCAAGTTCACAGGAGGGAGTGGTTTGGCTTTCATTTGCTGGAATGTAAAATGGACAAATCTTCTTTATGATGCTTACAGAAGTCATGTGGCCATGTGTGCGACAGGGTCATCAGCCTCTGCCCTGTGAAACTGGAAGATGGGCCTTCGTACCAACTTTTCCTAATGACTCCCCAGCACTTTTGCTGTGAAGGATTCTGATGGCAGAATAATGCAGAACTATGTGGCCATGGGTTTAATCTGGGAATTATGTCTCTAGCCTAACCCAGTTATACACATTCCCACCACAAAAGCATGGGACAGGCATCTCCAAAAGGAGTTTCATCACACCTATCTCAGACAGCAGCCACAGGAAGGGAACAATTACCCCATGGAGATGCCTATCTAGTTCTGTCAACTACACAGGACCCTAGATGAGTAGCTTAGACTAGAAAGCTAAATTTTAGATTGACATCTAAATTGACATCTAGATTGACAGCTAAAGATTGGTGAGATTAATCTCACCTTTAGCCTTGGGATATGTCACAATTTATCTCTGGAGAATTTATTAGTTAAGTTTCTATGGTAGGAAACCAGCTTCAGTATAGAATGGATAAAAAGAGGGAACACGGGCAGAAGAGAACACACCCAACATTAAAGATGGCCTAAATATTCCACAGTATAGGCTGTGCCCTGCAGTCCACACAACTAACCTGCAGACTAGAGCACTTTCATCTCTCTGGGCCAATCTGTATTAATCCACAGACCAGCCAGAGCTCAATAAATTGAGTTACAAACTGGTGGTACCTGAGGCTGGAGCTTTTAGAGTGCCAGAAGCATTAAACAACACAGAGACAGCTACAGGCAGGCTTCGTAAGGAATTAACATTTGGTAGAATGGGACTTAGAGTCCCATTAATGCCACCAATGTATCAGAAAAATAAATTTATTTCAAAAAAGGGACATTTTCCCTTGCTTTCTTCTGATGATATTGTTATTATTTGTTATCATGCATGCTAACTTTATGAGCATTTACCACCTAAGCTTTTATATTGTTTTAAATGCTTAAACCATTTATTATTGATCTGCAGGAAGATGTATATCCTTAATTTTCAGCTTAGATTCCTAGATTTCCTTTTTATTGGTTTTACTTCTCCTTTTTAGGAAAAAAATGGACTAGGTTTGTTTTTTCAAAAATTTTTCCTCTTCTAGTTGTGTCTAATTTCAATGCAGAAAGTACTTATACAGTTCTTCAGCCTGACTATGAATGAAAACCAAGCTATTACACTGTAACTTCACTCCCTATTGTGTGGGAAGTAAGAATTGCATCATCCCTAAGATCCAGAACAGGAGATGAAGATCCCTTCTTGGTGGGTGCGGTCCAAGATTTTGTAGTCAATCTTTCAACCAAAGTAAGAGCTCCCTTTGTTTTGATTTGTTTCTTCTCTCTTCTGTTTCCTTCTCTTCCCCACAAAAATCTTTCTGGAAGACTAAAAAAACCCCAAGCCCCCCAACTTTCAGTCTAGTATTAGGTATTTTAAATTTTATGCTTAAACATTGTAAACATCTCACACTTCTGCAACTCAGTTTTTACCATCTAAACATTTGTCTTTACATGTGAGCACCTGGGAATTAGGAATTCCCAATACGTGTAAGAGCATGACAATTACAAGTCACAGAAAACATAAAAAGCAGGCATAGAAACTGATTCAGAATACCTCAAGTATTGTTATTACTCAAATCTTAAGCCAAATGCTACTTTTTGGATATCATTATCTAATAGCTGTTCTTAAACATAAATTCTAAGAAATTGCTGAGGTTATTTTGTAACGCAACTCTTTGTACTGGCGAATATGTTGACCAATTCATAAATAAAAATAATTCAGTTCTGCCTTCTTAAAAGATGAAAGGCCATTAGCGAACAGACATTGAAAGAAAATCTATATTAGCCTCTACCAAAACTGAAAGTCTACTGTAAAAACAGCTGAAGAATGTTATGTGACACTTAAATACAGTGTAAAACTGTGTGTCACTCTACGAGACAAAGCCAATAATTCAAAGGCACACTAAATTGTTTAACTGGATTATCTTAACAATGAAATTCCCGCCAGCACTCTTGGCAGTGCATAACTTGCTGTCATTTACGTTTTATTCAGGAGCTTTTGGAGGAGGCTGCCTTCACTGGTGCCCCTGGATAAACACGTACGTGGAATCTGGCACAGAGGGAGGGAAGGAAGAGAGAGAACGGAGAGAGAGAAGGAAGAGAGGCAGGGAAGGAGGGAAGGAGGCAGGGAGGGCAGGAAGGCGAGGCCAGGGAAGGCAAGGGTCGGCGGGCGCCAGGACCCGCGACTCTGTGGCCGCCCCGTGCGCCGGCGGAGCCGCGCATGCGCAGCACGCGGCGGTACGGGCGGCCGCGCGTCGGCGGCGAGCGCCGCGTCCAATGGGCGCGCGGGGCGTGCGCGGGGCGTGCGCTCGGGGGGGCGGGCGGAGCTGCGGGCAGTCACCTGACGGTGGCGCGCCGCAGTCGGGCCGCAGCCGGAGCCGGGAGCGGCCGGGCCCGGTGGCGCGCGCGGGGCGAGAAGGGACGCGGTGAGGCGGCGGCGGCGGCGGCGGCGGCGCTGCTGCTGCTGCCCTCCCCTCCGGCCCGCGGTGGCGGGCACCGAGGTAAACCCGAACCGGCCGCCGGCGGGAGCGTGCGCGGTGCAGGGTTGGCGGCGGGTTGCTAAGGCTGCACCCTTCGGGCGGAAGGCGCGGTGGGGCGGGGGTCGCAGCGCGTTCACAGGGGCGGTGTTAGCGGTGCGGCCTTTCCTCCCCGCAGCACGCACTCCGTGACGCGGCCCGACCCGTGCAGGGTCGGGGGTCCTGCCCGCGGGAGTGCCGGGGCGGTGGCGGAGGCGCCCCGTCAGCGCCGGGCAGCGGCGGCGGCGGCTTTCCCTCGGCAGTGCCTTGCCGCGGGTGTTGCCCCCTTTCCCCGGAGACCTCGCTCGGTGCCCTTGCGCCCCGCTGACACAGGCGTGACTCTCCCACGCCGCGTTCCCCGGTACCGTGCGAAAGAGCCAGCTCAGCCCCGCTGGGAAGTCGGCGGGAACCCCGCTCTGCCGGGGAGAGGCGTGCAGCTGGTATTTGTTTCCCTTTGGGGGGAGACAGGGAACGTCTGTTTTATACTGTAAACAACGAAATACGAATCCTGTCCGTCCTGTTCTGTGCGGTGAGATCCTTGGCATGTTTTGGGGCTTGGTGGAAATGTAGTAATCACAAAAGAAACAGTTACCCGTTTTAGCCTGACATTAATCCCAAAATCATCTACAACTCAGTCTTCCAAATCTTTATTGAACTAAAAAAAGATGGAGAAAGTGTTCTGAAGAAAACTCTATGTGTAGTAAATTTTGACAGACACATTATTTGAGGCACTTGAGGAAGGCAGTTTCTCTGTGTGAAAAACATCTGGCTGCAGTAATGGAATAATTGCAATCCAGAAGCACTAAATTAAGGTGATGCAGCATTCAGAATGCTCTAGCACATAGAGTCAGTTCTTTAATCTCAAGTACTACACCACACAGCAAGAAAAGGAAGGACTATATTCCTGTCAACATGATGAATCTGAATTAAGCCATTTAAGGTAGACCACAAAATACGATTTGTAATATGAATTTAACTTTAAAGATGACTTAAATAGCATAATTACTCTTAGATGCCCTAACTCAGGTGAGTAAGCCTGTGTGTACCTTAGCAAGCAGTGAAGCTCAAAATAGGCAGATTTGCAGAGAGAAACAGTTGTCACTGAAAACTGAATAGCCACTGTGTTTTTCAGAAGGGCTCCCTTTAACCTGGCTTAGTAAATATGAAAAAAAAAAAGCTAAATCCCTTAGTATTTGAAATTCTTAAGAGTTCTAGAGTGTGTTTTCCAGTTTACTCTAAAAAAGAACCTACTCTCATTGTCTGGATTCATCTTGTGAAGTGAATGAAAGCATAATAAATGGGGTTTTTGGGAAGCTTGCTTCACTAGCACATTCTCGATTTTAACCAAAATGCTGAAGTACAGCTTTAGCTTCCATCAGCTGTATCGTTGAGTTTATATGTAAAAATGTGGAAGATCTTAATGTGTTAAATGTTTAATTGCTTTTAATGGGTTCTAAAATTCTTACACAGAGGATATTTTGATATGATAGGAATGGTCTAGTATTAAAACCCATACCTACCCTTTATCTGATTGTTTGGATCAGGTGGGCGTTCTTGTTAGGTGTTGTAGGTCTTTGCATGGGAGTTCTGTAAGTCCCAAATAACTCTGCCGTATGCTTCAGGGAAACATAGCTCAACAAGTCTCATTGTCATGTCATCCCCACCTTCCAAGTCTGATAAAGTGTTTCTATAAACACTTCATGAGTTTTCTTTTAACCGTAGTCCTGTCTTTCTCCCTGCACTGGGCATGCTGGTGTGGGGGCAAAGAGGAATGGTAGATCAGTCAGAGGGTTCACATTTGTGTCTGAATGCTGGCATTTTAATTGTCCTGTAGAATTTGACCACTGAAAGTTTCATGGGGGAGGTTTTGGGGAGTAGGCAAAAATACTGTGGTATTCATAACTTGAGTCCTGTTTATATGTAGTCCTTAGTTAAACCAGAGCTGGTGTGTTAGTTGATGCAAGTGTGGGTAGGAACAAAACATTGAATGGGCCAAAATTAACTGCTGAACCAATCATTAAGCTATGTAGATTCAGCCTAATGTGGCCACAGTGGGGATAATGTGTGAGGATCCACCTGCAGCTTTCCCTAGCCCCATCTCTAATTCAGAGGTAAGCAGTCTGGAGAGGGGACTAAAAGTGATGGAAAGGCTTACTTTGCTGTAACAAATCATAGGCTGCATCACAAGGCACTCAGTTTCCAGCAGTATGCAGTATTTTTTGGTTAAGGCCCTCTTAAGGGTGGAAGAAAGTTTTGTTCTTGTTGAGTATGAAGGGAAAATGTAGTATTTGATATAAATGTGAGTTAGAAGGTCAGAGTAAGACTCAACTGACTGATCAGCTACTGAAGCTTTAAAAAGGGGAAAGTGTGTTGTGAAGGGTAAATTGACTTTAGAAGCATTGGTGAAATACAAATAAATTGAGTTTAATCATTAAACATACATTGGAGAGTGGGAGAGGTGGAGCCTAGGGTATCAGTAATTCAATGTCTTTAAATGAGAGCCTGTGTCTTAAAGAATATTCAATAATCTTAAAAATTGTGTTGAGATATTTTGTTTGTGAATGACTTTATTTGGACTGTCAACAAAATATTCGTAGGTGTTTGGATTCCAGTCTTGGCCCATTGACAACTACTGTGATAAGTAAATATATAGCACTTGCTATATATATAGCAAGTAAATATATAGCACTTGCCCTGTTCATGCTACTTTTAAGGTCATCAAATCACAGAATCCTTAAGTGGTTTGTGTTGGAAGGGACCTTAAAGATCACTCATTTCCAGCCCCCTGCCATGAGCAGGGACACCTTCCATTAGATCAGATTGATCCAAGCCCTGTCCAGCCTGGCTTTGAATGCTTCAGGGATGGGGCAGCCACAGCTTCTCTGTGCCAGGGCGTCACCACCCTCACAGGGAGGGATTTTTCTAATAGCTAAGGCTGCCTTCTGTCAATTTGAAGCCATTCCTCCTTGTCCTGTCAGTCCAGACCCTTGTCCAGAGTCCCTCTCCAGCTCTCCTGGAGCCTCTTTAGGCCCTAGCAGAGGCTCAAAGATCTCCCTGGAGCCTTCCCTTCTCAAGGATAAACACCCACAGCTCTCCCAGCCTGTCTCCAGAGCAGAGAGGCTCCAGCCCTCAGAGCACCTCTGTTCTTCTCTGGACTTATTTCAGAAGATTTATGTCCTTCTGATGTTGGAGTCCCCAGAGCTGGAGTTCAGTATTTTATGTAGTAGCATCCCAAAAATGGTTATTTACAGGTCAGCTAGTAAGATCATGTCTTTTGACATCATATGTCAGGAAATAGTCTGCAGTTTCAGGATGGGAAGACTGAGACAGTTTGATGTGATTTGGTGGACACCTTTACTAGTGCTACTATCTGAAGCCTGGTCTAGTGCATTTTTTTTTTTTCCAGTTTTATTATTGTATAGATATTGTTAGTTCTGGTAAACTTGTGCTGTTGTGTTTTCATAGAAAAGTTCTTTCTGATTTATGTCTAAAATATTTGCAGATTTCTTTCAGTTTCACATACTGTGAGGAACAGTTATGGAAACAAATCAAACAGATAGTACCAGAAATTAGGTTCTAAATATAATTTCCAACCAATATTTCCTTTGATGTGGCAATACAGCTGTTTCACAGTTCTTTCAGCTTGTTTCTTGTGTCCTTCTAAGTTAAAGTACATTAAATGGTTAATTTAATATTCATCATAAATATTTTGACATATATACTTGTAAAGAGATTGTGATAGTTATTCAGAAAGTTATTCCTGTGGTTTGTTTAACTGTAGTAATGAGTAGAATATGTAGCTCTAAATGCAAAGGTGTTTGTCCTTTAAGCAAAGGCAGGAGTTGACAGTAGATTTTAGTTGTGCATATTTTACTTATCCTAAGTGAATATTTTATTATCTAACCTAGTTCTTACTAAGAAAAAATAAAATCAGTTTTTACTTGTATTTTTGGGGTGTTGTGTTTGTGGTTATTTTTGTTGTTGATAGGTGCTTTGGGGTTTTTTTTAAAAGTTCTTTAGAAAATTGCATTGTTATCTTTCCAGGGTAATTCTCTTAAAATAGCAGCACAACTGAAGGGCTGTAAGTGATGGAATTTTTCAGAAGAGTCTCTGAAATCCCTTCAGACTGATTTAATTTTTTAGCAGTGAAACAAACCAGATCCCACAACATGATTTTTATTCCTGATCCAAAAATTAAACAATTAGTGTCATCTAAAATAATGGGAAACTGCAGAGCAGTTTGGGGTTTATTTGGCTCTGATACTGATTGTGTCAAAGGGAAACTTTTCAAACTTCTGTTCTTTGGAAAATGTCTATGGTTCCATAGTATCAATCTTTTTCCTTTTAAAATCATGGCTTCTGGAGGCTTGTGACTACTAGCATTCTCAGGAACCCCCATGCTCTCCTTCCCATGCCCTTCTCATATAGCATGCAAATATTGAGAAAGAAGTGTGTATTCAGTCTTAAAACCTGGAAAATAAATTAAGACTCTCAGCACAGACTAAAGATTTGCCAGACTTCCTGTGATTCTTTTTAATATTCTCTTGTGACTTGACAAGAGTCCAAATGCAGTGTTTAAAATTATTCCACAAAAATACAAACTAGTGATTTTAAAAAATCTCATTTATGTAATTAAGCTGTGAAGAATATCATCCAGGTGTTGGACTAATAAAAAAGAATTTAGAATTATGACTGTGCTAATAACTGAAGATTAAATGTATTTTTTTTCCTAAAGGAGAAAGCATTGTTCTTGGGCAGAAAGCTTGCTTTTTGCTTATCACTTTTTTCTTTTGCAGTCTTTTTGAAGATGAAGCAATGAACATGCACACTAAAATGCTTGTTCATTCTTTGTCAGCATAATGTGAATCAGCAGCTATTAACCGCTGTAGGCATTCATCTGTAATATAACTATTTCCTTAAAAGGAGAGATAGCTGGGGGCAAGGACAGAGAGATAAAACTGTAGGAAAAAAAAAGCCTTTGCAGCGTTTTGAATGAGCTGTGTCTTATCTAAACTGTCTTGTTTTAGCAGTATGATAGTTGTCCCTTTGGACTTCACATCTGTGGATGACAGATGTTTTTATATATGCTAAAATAGATGTGTCAACCCTAAGAGAACTGATGGAATGACTGACTTGCTAAAACTTACTCAATAGATTAGCATAATAGGAGTAGCACCAAGAGTTTGTTTTCTCCAGGCTATATTTTTGAGAGTCTACAATCGTATTTTTACCAACTGTTGAATAATTTGAAGTGTTCCAAGAATACACGTTAGAAGCATGGTGCTAACTGAACAGACCCTTATTGTCTGCTAGGTGATAAATTAATCTTGCTAGTTTTATCATTTTGATGATCACAACTGAATTTACATCTGGGTGCCCAAGTTCAAGCAGCTTAGAGAGCAGTGACAGCCAAGGTGTGTCCTGCCTGGGTTCTGCAGCTACCAAGGGGAGCTTTGCTCTCTGCTCTCCTATTTCAGAGCTTCACCAGTGTACAAGTGGCACTTACTGTGATTGCTAGAGAGGATTGATATCCACTGTGGTATTGCTGGATGCTTGTTCACTAAGAAAAGACTAAGGAACAGGGTTGTGTTTACATTTTAATAATTTGGTTAGCCTTTAGCTGGATCATGTATGAGAATTATACGGTAGGTGCAGATCAGAAAAAAGCCAAACACATGTATACTGAGTTGATTAGGATGGTAGGGCTGCATAACTGATATCTGAGTCTAGGAATAAAAAGTTGGCTCTTCTTTATAGGAATATCTGAGTTGGATTTACTCACCAACGGAAAATAAGTGGCTTTTGCTCTTTAAAAGAAAGCACTAAGTTCATAGAATGTAACTCTTGTAGCTTAAGTGTTTTTGCTTGGTTCTTGCTAGAACTGTAGCTTAGTGGAGCTTAAAACTGAAGGACCACAGGTCCATTTTTGCTAGTTTGTTGCCCCAGTTGCTCTTAGGTATGTTACAATTGATGGTAACAAAGTAGATTCCTGTGTTCTATTTGGCAGTGAGTCTTTGAGAAAATTGTTAGGTTTGGATGTTAGACTAGGTTAAATCTGGGTGCCTTTACATGAGTCCTCTCTTCTTCATTGTTCAGCTGGTGGTATGGAAATTACTGGTCACAGGGGCACGGTGAGGTCCTGCTGGATAGAGTAGCTGCTCTGCAAGGCTTACCTGGAGTGCCAGGTCCTCAGCTGTCCAGGAGGAGAGGGAGAGCATCAAATGATTTCTGTATCAAAACCTCCAGACCACTCTGCTCTTCAGTCTGTCTTTTCCTGAATTTAAAAAACCTGTATTTTGGAGGGGAAAAAAGGATTTGAAAGACAAACTTTATGTGGGGATGGATGCTGCCTCTGGATTTGGTGTTCCCATTGTATCTTGGTAACTGGTAGATACTGGAATTTCATTTTCCAGGTCCTTGGATTTAGCATGAAGAGTTAAGATTGTAAAATGTAATCAGCTGTTTTTCCTGAAAGTGTAAGTCTTCAAAGTAGTAAAGGTATGACTGTCATTGATTTCCATGGGTTTCTGTGCTCCAAATTAAGTATTTTTAATGACACTTGAAACATTCCGACTCAGAATGTTCAAAAAGCATTTTGGTAAACACTTACACAAACCTGTGTGCTTTTGTCACCTTCAGTGGCAACTTGATGCCTTTTAGCTTCCTTCAACTCTTCCTGAACACTTGTTTGTTCACAGGATGTTGAGTGCACTCTTACATGTGGTGATGGTGCTGAGCTTGGGTGAAAGTTTGTCTGCGTTGTGTGAGATTTTTGTGTGGATGAGGAATACATCACACTATTATGAGTTCCACTCTGGTGTACTCTGTTTCTACTCTTGTACTCTACCTGCATTAGGTACATTCCTTGACAATGTTACATGTTTTACTACTATTTTTCTTCTGTAATTTAGGAACAGTTCCTTATAGCTTTACTTGGTTTCAGCCATCATGATTCTCATCTTTGGAATATATATGTATATTTTTTTTAAACTATCAATGGGGAGACTTTTTGGCTTACCTGAGGATAGGCACCAAGTGACTCTTTAAAGCAGAGACTGTGGTGGGATGAAGTAAAGGATTTTAAATCTACCTTTATTCTGCAGTCAGCTAGTAAAGAGCAGTAATTGTTACCAGTTGTAAGCAGTCAGATGAGCAAATCTGCAGCCTAATTTTAAAGTACCTTACACTCACTGTACCTCCTGTAGTATTGTAATACTATTACCTTCCTGTAGTAATGTAATGAATGACTTTGAATGCATGAGGAAAATGAGTCTTGGATGAGATACGTATTTTACAATGAATCCTGATAAGCATCTGGCTTTGGTCTCTATACTGTGTACTTAAACAAATGTGTATTCCTTTTTTAAATCTGGTTGCAATACTGATTTTCATTAAGATAAGTTCTTTGTTCTTTAAGTTTATATGTTTTTGGAAATAAATATATATGTATAGTCATTTGGATGTAGAGATGTCTAAATTTACTGAAGATGGTAATTTTGCAGGTAACTGTTGGGCATAGTTTTCATAATTGTATACTAGTAGGGAGAAAAATGGAGTTACTTCTCTTTGATAAAGCAGAATAAAGTTTTATAGCTGGCACTTAGGAGGAAATATTTTTGTCCTTATGCAAAACATTATTTATCTCAAGATCACTGATAAAGAATGAAAACTTTGTAGTAGCAGGCTTGGTTGTGTTCTCAAGGCAGAATTTGATTGATTGTACTTCAAGTGTTTATGTTGGGTTTTATACTAGCATGTGTATATGCTTATATTAATGGGGGTTTTAATTTTCAATCACAAGGGTATGAGGTTATTAGGTGTGCAGGGTTTCAGGTGAGAGGAATTTGAGGAATGCTCACAGTACTAGTTTTCTTCCACAAACTGAGGATTTGTAGTAAGTGAGCTTTCATGTTGTTACTTCTTTCATCTGTGTTATAAGACCTATTTTAAGTTTTGGAAGATGTTTTTGGACTCTCCATATTTTTGATGGTAATGTCTGTTACAAATATCTTAAATGGTATTCTTGCATGTTCTTTTTTTCTTAGCATCTTTTGCATTCAGTGATGTGGTTGTTGGCACCTCCTTTGCAAGCAGTGATTTTGACATGCAGTCATCTGCTTGTGGAATATTTTTCCAAATTATCTGTGCTTACTTCTAGTTTTCCTTGATTGAAGGTTACTTTTAAAATACAAATAGCATTATAGGAGTTTTAGGCTGCTTTCCATTGACATGATTTCTTATTATTGTTTGTAGTATCAGTTTTCCTTTTTAATACCTGATTGCTGATGTTAATAATATTTCCGAGAGTGGAAAAAAGAGCCTGATAAATAATATTTGTGGAAAATTATATTATCTAAAATGGACAGAAAAGCCAAGAAGGCCTATCCTCATGTTGCAGCACAAACTTGTAAGTTTAATTGAATTTTCTTTACTTCATACCTTTTCCCCTCTTTGTCCACTCCTTCATAAATAAAACTAATTTTAAGAATTCTGAGTGCTCTAGAAGAACAGTTATGGTAGAAGAGAAATTAAACAGTTTACAGAAGAGATGTACTTTTTCTCTTCGCTAAGACAGTAAGGTTCTTGTTGGGGATGTGTGTACAACAAATCTAGTTGTAGAGGTGTTATTTTGTACTCACACTGCTGTGGAAAATCTGGTTAGCTGTCGTGACAGATACTGTCATAAATGTAGTACCCTGCCATTATTACACAACTGGAAAACAGAATTCAGACACTCACAAGTTTGACCTCTGTTAGTTCGTAAGTGTAACAGCTTTTTACAGTGGTTGCATTTTCTCATTTGATGCTTTTGTTTTCACTAGCATTTTCAGTTTTCTAGTGCTTTACCTTTGGATTTCTTTTTATTGTGTTTGACAGTGCCTAAACTTTACAAAGACTGAGAGGAATTTAGTGTTTGAGTGTAGTGTATGGGTGATATTTTTTGGCTTTGTGGGTTTTTTTAAAGGTTCTCTAAAGTCTGAAATGCTTATTAAATGCTGCATTCTATATTATTCATACCTCAAACTTGTCTTCCTGTTTAAATATAGAGGGGCCATGACTTGGCTGATGAAGTCCTCACAATTAGGAAGTACAACATTGTCAGAGTAAAGTGTTAAATGGAGTTGCATATTTCATTCACTTCTCAGGAAACAGAAGGTAGTGTTTCAGTGTTGAAAGCTATATTTTTTTTTTTTTGGCCGCTGAAATATTGGAGGCTCTCTCTCAGTGCTTCAAGTAGTCCACAAGCTGTTTTGAAAGGATGATGTGTGCCTCACAGAGATAAGTGAGAAGGAGGGTTAACTCTTCTCCACATTCGTCTGTATCTATAAAAATAGAAATAGACTAGTGTTCCTTTTAGCCTTCTGTGCTATGGAAGTGTAATGAACTGAACTGGGTATTGGAATTGATTATTTTATCAGGAATAACACAAAAGTAGCATATATGATATGTGTGTTGTCTGTCTGAGGGCTCTTTCTTCAAAGAGGATAGAAAAAAAGAACACTTTAAGGTTTAACTATAGTTTCCCTCATGAGTTTTGCTTATGTGTTCACCCAGAATATGTCCTCACCTAAAATACTTCCCTGCATTCCCCACCACTGTGGATTTAGTCTTCAATTTTTCCATTTTGTCCTCTGTTCCTTTTTGGGGTTTTGGTTTTTTTTTTTACCTTGTAACAAATACGGAGTTATACTTCATTAAACTCTGTGTGCTGTAAGATATGAGCAATATGATAAGTTAGGCTATACAGCAATCCGGTTAGGAATATATAATTTATATTGCACTGGTTACTTCTCATAAGCTCTTATAAAAATAGAATTTCATGAATAGCATTTCCATGAGGAATTATTTTTTCCCCATGTTAATTGACTGGAAATTAAATATTTCCTAAGTTAACGAATCTGTAGTCTTGTTATTTAACATTTTAACTGTTTCCTTCCAAAATTAAGCCCTTTAGGATTAACAGTGCGTGCTGTATAACACTTTTCTCTACCACTTCTTAGAGGGGAAAACTCAGGTTTGTGGAACTATTGGGATTTTGCCCTCAAAACTTGTTTTCACCATAGATTTGTACATTTTGCTGGTGAAGTTAAGCATAGAGTGTTCCATAAGGGAGTGGGAAGGACAGGTAATGCTGATGTGCTCAGCACTTCACTGGAGTCCAGACTAGTACTGTGCTGCTATTGCCACTGGAAATGGATATATTTTTCTTTCCTCTTTCTGTTCAAAAGTTCACTCAAAATGCCTGTGTGCCATGAAAATAGCTTGAGCAGCGCGTAACCAGGAGCACAGCTGGTAGCATGGTTGCTTTTTCCACAGTGTGTTTAAATATGGCCATGCCCTTTGCACTCCCTATGTTGTGAAAGTTTCCTCCACATCTGAAACCTGAGGATTTGCAATGGCTACAGTTTTATTATTGTTGGGAGCTGGCAGATGTAACAACCTCTGTTGAGCAATAGAACGGTGAGGTAGTCCCTTGTCAGCTGAAGAGAGTCTCTACAGCTTTGCTCAATTATAGGAACTCTGGGGTCAAGTGTAATCTGAATGCTTGGTTTGTTAAGGTATAACGTGTCCTAGAAATACTGTATTTTCTTTTCAGGATTGTTCCAAATCTGACTTAACTGGTTTCTTGATCGAGCAAGGGCACTTAATAATCTTTTTTTCTTCCTTTTAATTGGAAGAGGGGCTCAATTGAAAGTGAAATACAGTGTAAAGATGAGACTTAGAAATACTTTCAATCTTCACACTCTCTAGCAGAGGTGCCTTCTCCCTAGCCCTTCTTTTTTTCTGCAAATTTAGGAATCTTCAGAAACATCATATATTTCAAGGTTTTAAATATTGTATAACTTTCTGTTGTTTATTATTTAATGAATACTGTTATTTGAGAACTTTGTCAGAAAAGAGATGGCATTCCATTGCCAGGTGATCTGAATAATAATGAGCCATTGGGAAAGCAAACTTGTAACAAGTATGACAAATCCAATAGTCATGACCAGAAAAGGGGGAAATAAGTTAGCACTAAGGCAGTTAGAGAATTCAAATTTTAAAACAAAACACCAGCCTACTAGAGAGAAAATCAGGGTATTTTACCAGTGCCTGATTTGGTTAAGCAGACAAAATACTTTTGAAAGAAGACATAAAGAAGAACACATATTTTAATCTACACTAGGTGAATCAGTAAACAGAAGCAGCTCACATAGTATTTTGGTGAATTTTAGTTTAATGCATCTATTTTATTTCTCTTTACATTTTCATATTGTTGGAGTTAGAATATACCAGTTTCTAAGAGTGAAAGCTTAGATAATTTCTAGGTGTTACAGTAAATTGATGTCTCTGAATCACTTGGCAAGGAAAGCACTGTTCTTTTTTGCTGAAGTCCATTTTTTGGTCTATGAGACTACAAAAGAAGTGTTAAGATGTACATATCAAGGTTTGGGTACTTTAAATGGTCACAAGCATGTATTTATTTGAAGTACTAATTTGAAGAAGAATTAGACCAGGGCAGTGCTCATGTTTGAGTACCAACAGATTCCTGTTGGATGTGACTTTCAGGGGTACAACTTGTTTCTTTGCTCCTCCAGGTCTGAAGCACAGAAGCATGCTTTCCATTAGGCCTCACACTACCAGCTGTGATACAGAATGTCTCTAAGTGAGAACAACAGTGTGGTGTTTGCTTATGAATCTTCAGTGCACAGTACCAACGTACTTCTCAGCCTTGATGATCAGCGAAAGCAAGATATCCTTTGTGATGTTACAATTTTAGTGGAAGATCAGCGATTTCGGGCTCACAAAGCTGTGCTTGCAGCTTGCAGCAGTTACTTCCTTTCAAGAATTGTGGGCCAGGTGGATGCTGATCTTATCATCACTTTACCGGAAGAGGTGAGTGTCACTCCCTTCTGCATTTTACCTGCCAGTGCTTCTAATCTGCTTTGTTCAATACTCTTTAACTGTAGGATGGGGTGTAACTGACGAGTTAGAGTAGGAGATTTAAGAGCTGAAAGACACCAGCCCACAATCTGGGATACCAAAAATATTTTTTGAATTCAAGTACTTCATATATATTGTATTGTAAAGACTAAGTACTGCCATCTTTGTGTAGGGCCTGGTGGTTTTTTGCTTGTGTTTTTATTTTTTGACTTTCATCCCAAATAAAAATTAAATAAATGACTGCGAGAGTTGCTTTTCTAGGGTCAGTCACACTAAGTGCATTTTAGGGTTTTTTCTTGTTTGAGCATAGCTAGGTAGAAATGTGTAAGGGAAAGTGAAAGGAGTAGAGTGTTTGTCTCCTCTTAATCCTTGCAGTTTTGCAGTGTTTCTCCCTTAAATAGAAAGAAAGTACAGTTTTAAAATACCATTGTATCTTTTTTCTTTCAGTTTCATTTATGAATGCTGCTTATTTGTAAAGCCACTTTAATGTTTTGTTAACTATGCTAAGTCTGAAGAAATCTTGACAGCTTATGGATAAACTGTCTTTTACATTCTACTTCCCCATATTATAAAGCATGAATTAATGTGGTGGTGTAATAATTAGTAGTGTGATCTCCAGAGCATATTTCAAATGCTATTTTAAGAATACTTTAGGTGGGTTGTGAGAGTTTACAGTTTTAAAGAACTGGTCTCTGTGCAGATCTTATCAACTTCCTTTCATGTGTTGTGTTCTTTAAAAGAACCCAATAACTACTAAAAAACCCAAAGTAAACAAACCCTCAACTGATTCTTAAATTGAATTGCATGAATAATTAATTATTTTACTGGCAGAAGGATTGAGTGTAATTAATGCCTTGATATAGTGCTTTATTTAGCATAAAATACTGTTCATTTCAGTAAAGGCAGGGTGTGGAATTGAGTTTGAGTATTCATAGTGGACATACTGCTTTATTCTTCATTTGCAGAGAAAAGGCTAAAGAAAGTGTCATAGTTGGTAATCTGTTTATAGGATCTGTTTGTGGCTTTCTACTTGATTCCTTAGACATTTTTTCGTGTGTAGATCTTGTGCAGTTTCTAATGAGACAGTTTTTGTTTATCACTGAATTCCCTGATAGGCAACTGTTGTGAAGACGTAAATGTTCAATTAAAATCACTTGCTCTAAAGGGGCTTTAAACTGAGAACCCTGTTTGGTGTACAGTTTTTGAGTGCATTTCTTCAAATCTATGGGAAGAAGAAAGTAGGTGGCTTTAGTAGTAAATAATTGTATGTGGTCAAAATCCATTTTTTAAAATTTTTTTTACATCAGTGGTGCATACGACTAAGTGATTAACAGTAATTGTGCTTCAAAAATTACAACTAAATACCAGCAGCATATTCTAGAGTAATTAATATACAACTTACTTTGAAATATATCTTTGTGAGATTGGAATCTAGTTACTGGTTTTCAGCATACAGCAATATTTTTCACTTTTAATACTGCTTTGCCAGAACATTTTATTAAGAAATTGGTCACAGTGAAGAAAACTGTCACAAAATGTGCATGATAAAATTGTATCAGAAGAATTGTTTCAGAATGAGTTTGACCAGGTTTTCACAATAGAACAAATCTGCTGCTTTTTTCCTGTACTCCGTCCTGCTGGCAGGACAGGTAAATTTGTGTATTTCTCTGCTTAAATAAAATAATATTTAAAAACATTTTATTTTGTAATAATATTTTATTTTATTAAATAAATACTACTTTTTTTTTTTAATTTGTTTTTGTAATAGGTAACACTTAAAGGATTTAGTCCTTTGCTTCAGTTTGCATATACAGCAAAACTTGTTTTAAATAAAGACAATGTGTCTGAAGTTTGCAAATGTGCAGAATTTTTGGGTGTACGCAACATTGAAGAGTCCTGCTTTCAGTTTCTCAAATTCAGATTTTTGGACTTTAAATTGGATCAGCAGGAATGTCCTAGGAAGAAATGTTGCACACAGCATTGTCAGAAAGCAAACCCTAAAACTGGCAATGCGGATGATAGAGACCTAGAAATAAATGAAGTAGAAGCACTTCTAGAAAAGGAATATAGTCAAATACCTGACACAACGCCCTGTAAAGATGAAGAAAATGCTAAATCATCGCCTGTTCTCCAAGATAATGCCAATCAAAACTGTGATCCTGTGCACTTAGAAAGGGGTAGTGCTTCCAGCTTATCTTCCCAATGCCCAAAATATAGAAAATTCCAGAAAGCTTTTGGAAATGACAAAGTTCATGCTTCAGAGTCCAGTTCCAGTATTAAAGACATTCAGGTACCACCATTTGCAACTTCTGTTGAGAAGGAAATACCTGATAATGATGGCATACAAAAAGCTCAGGAATGTGTGCCTATGCAGCTGATCTCAAACTGTGAAGAGACTCAGCTAGAAATGGAAGAAGGGAAAGAAGGCATTCAGAAAAAAGAAGAGTCAAAGAGAGATTCTGTAACTCGGAATGTGTCATGTCCTGTGGAGAAAATAGATCTTGCTGCTTTCCCCCAAAACTCTGCTGCATCTCATGGACCCAATTCTGTGTCTATTTTACATAGTTGTGAGCAATATGGCAACTTGAATTTCAGTAGTATGCAAAACAACACAGTCTTAGCTGAAAAAACTGTGTCAAGTACGGGAGCTGACAAGACTGAAAGTCAAGGTAACCCATCTTCAGAAGTGGATTTGTGCTTTAGGGAAGCCACTAACATCACCTCAGTGGGAGATCGAAGCAGTGTGGAGAGAGAGATAGCAGAACAGCTAGCACAGGGGTTCTGGAGTGATATTCACAGCACAGATGCCTGTCAAATACATTTACCACCTGCAGTTTCTAAAGAGTACTTGGAGCCAGTGTATTCAGGGAAAAAATCAGAGTGTCCATGGCTGGGGATCAGAATCAGTGAAAGTCCTGAACCTTGCTCTCAGCGAACTTTTACAACACTGAGTTCTGTCAACTGCCCCTTTATAAGCAACCTTAGCACTGAAGGATGCTCCAACACCTCTGAAATAAACAGTGGAGATTATGTTCAGGGACAGCAACAAGAACAGTGTCCCTATAACTATGTGATAAGTTTGGGAGAGGATTCGGAGACTGACACTGAGGGAGACAGTGAATCCTGTTCAGCAAGAGAACAAGAATGTGAGGTAAGAATATCCTGATGTATCCTTTGCTTCCCAGTCTCTTAAGGCCATATTCAAAATCTAATTCTGAGTCTTCTGTGTTTTGTTGTTTTGGGGTTTTTTTCTGTGGCTGCTTGTTTTAAAAAGTCTGGAACTGAAACTTTAAATAACCATTCAGAGATTTATATGGAAGGTCACTGTTAATTCAGGGAGACTGAGTTAAAGTATGAGAGTATTTTTGGTCAGATACTGAAGTGTTAGATGCTTACATATTAGATCTTTTAAGATTTTTTCCAGAACAACTGTCAGAAAAGGTTGTGAGTCTTAAATCAAGGCATGAAGGTTTGTTCTTATATTTTTTTCTTTTATTTGCTTCAGTTAGATTTAAGAAAACTCTAAACTTCTTAGAACCTTTGTTTAATATAAACGTATCAGTTTTCTTGGTTTTATTTTGAGCTGTGGGGTGAAGGTGGGAGAAAAATGATACTTCAGATTTAATGTGAAGTGAAAATTAAGTTTTTAAGCTGGCTTCAGTAGCTGTGTATTTAAGACTGTTTAATAATATCACCTTTTCTAACACTAAAGTTATTTTTGTTTCTCTAACTGCAGTAATTATTTGGCACTTCCTTTCTTTGTTACTGCTTTAGTAGTGGTTTAGGCAGATACCATACAAGAGTAGTCTGATCCTAAAAGACTTTGTGATACACCTGGAACAATTTCCATCTCAGTTCTTAGCATCGTAGAATTGCAGTGTAACTCTGCATGATGGATGATTCAATGTTACAAAAATTCAGTTGTTCTTAAAGCCACTAGGGTTTTTATCTTTTCAAGATGCAGGGCCTTACCAAGACTGAACATAAGTGGAACCTGCCATCAGTAAAAAAAGCTGAAATGCCAGAGAAAGGGCCAGAATTGGTTAAATACATTCCTCACCTTTATGTGACAGAGAAGATGGCATAATTGCTGAGGACTCAGAATACTGGTACTGAGAACTCAGTACTCTGGGCTATTTTATTATTTTTTGCCTCTTTGTCACCAGTAGTAGCCAATCACAGAAGAGATTTCCCCGTGTTCTTTTTAAACTAAATTCAGATCTTTGACCACACCAAGGTAACATATTCTGCTACTTACTATACTCAAATATAGGGATTAAAATAAAGTGTCTTTAGTTGGATACTCAAAAAACCATGGTGATTATTTTGTAAAGGTAAATATGTTTTTTCAGTATTAATCAACACTTCGTGATCTCAAAGGCTTCTGTAGCTCAGGTGTACAGCAGTAGCAAGAGCCTGGTCCTCTCTCTTCTCCAACACTAAGAAATAAAAGACAAATATTCAGTAACTTCAGTATTTTAAGGAAATGCCTGTTTCAGATGAACTTTTCCTGCAGGAAAAAAAGCATAGGTATAAGAATGTATGCAGGATGCAGTCTTAGTAGCAACTTTGGGACACTTTAGATTGTATTAGTGAGTCTTGACACCTGTTTTGTATCTCACCAAACTGTAACTCATCTTCTTAGAGTGTATCACCTGCATTTTTGATGCACACACAAGTAGCTTTCATCCTACTTTGAATATGCTTGTAAGGATCTGGTGTAAATGTGCAAATACTCTGTTGCACCTGTGCTTAAACTCCTGTAGTTGAATCCCCTGGATTTTATCCCATCATCTGATGGTTATGTTAGTTTGCTCTTGTCTCTAAGATATAGGAAGAAAGATGGGTTGTGTGGTAAAGAATGCTTAAAATGGAAACTTGACTTGTTGATGTTTGTGTATATCAGTTCCACCTTGGATTTACAGCTGTATCTCACATTCTAGGTAAAACTGCCGTTTAATGCACAAAGGATTATCTCACTTTCCAGAAATGACTTCCAGTCATTTCTGAAAATGCATAAATTAACTCCTGAACAATTGGACTGTATTCATGATATCCGAAGACGAAGTAAAAACAGAATTGCAGCGCAGCGATGTCGCAAGAGAAAACTTGACTGCATACAAAATCTTGAATCTGAAATTGAAAAACTGGTACGTATAAATATTCATTGTTGTTGTCATGTCTTTCTCTAAACATCTTGACTAGCTATCTGGCAATAGCTTGAGAGTGGGGTAGTTTAATACTTTTTTCACTCAAGCTTAAAAAATTTTATCAGTCTTGTATAACTTCTTGACAGCAGTTCTGGATTTTCTTAGCCTTGCTCTGAAGTACACACATCTTTCCTTCAGTGGACTTGTTTCCATTCAAATAAAACATGCATCACAGCATAATTTTTGGTGAAGGTTGTTTCTGAAACCCATAAGCTTTGAATTTAATTGTACAGAATGATTACCAGACTGTTATCCTACACGGTTTTTTGCCTCTTCCCCTTTCTTGCTTCAAGATTCTGTTCTTCAGCTTAGTATTGTTCATGATCAAGTTTGCAGTTATGCAATTGTTAGTTGTGTAAGTACTATTCTTGAAACATATCAACATGGGCTGGCAAACTGTTTCCTGAGTCTTGAGTGTTAAAAATGAGACCCTTGCAGAAAGGCGGAAGATACAGAAGAACTTGGGAAGTTGCTTGCCTTTTTAGCAGTTGCATCAAGATTGTAGCTGAGGAATTGATGCATCCAGATTTCTCTGCAGCTATCTGTTAATATATTTTCTCCTCCTTAAGAAGGCAATAAAAAGATAAATATGTAACTTAAAAGAAATGTAGGTAATCTGAGGTTAGGATTGTGCAAAAATAGCAATGGCAAGAAGATAATTGAGTGTTTTTTCAGAAAAATAAGTTTTTGTTTGACTCTGTCATCTCAGTTTCATACTGAGATGTCATTCAGTTGGTCATACCACATGCATGAAATAGTTCAGTTGTTTAGTACTACTGTACTCTTGTTCTTGTTTGTGGAGCATTTTAGGCTTGGTGTACCTGAATTTGGTGTCTGCATCAGCTGGAACATAGCAGTCATGTTGCATCTTTTTTGACTGCAAAGTGAAAAGGAAAATAAAATTAGAGCCAAGTGCCATGGACTGGAAACTTATTTTCCTGCAATCATCATCTTTCATGGAATCTACTTCTACTTCTGCAATGAGGAGATAGGCTTTGAAGGAGGACTTGCAGTGCCATAGAGCTCTGATGAGCTGACAGAGCAGGTTGTGCTCAATGAAGAAGGTGCTCTGAGGAAGGGTAATCAGATGATTGTACTGATGATATCCTTACTGAAGAGAGAAGTTGCATTTCTGACATTTCAGAACTTTTTGCCTGGTTTTGTCATCATGTTGTCATTTCTGTTATGTAACTCTGTCAATATTTTGCAATACTTGGGCAAGGAATTAAAGGTTGATCTGCAAGATTAGACATATGGTTGTTTGAGACTAATAATTATAAAATAATATTCTTCTTTTTGTGAACCTGTGCTGGAACAGACTGAATGTCTGCTGTTTGGCAGGTAACACTGTGCAAGGTCTAGGTAATGAGTGTTGAGTCTTGAGGTGTGAGGTCTGAGTTATATGAATCATCCTCTAGGCACAAACATGTTCCACTTGCTTTTTTTTTTTCAACTGTGCTGATAAGTTTCTTCAGAAGTTCCTGAAAAGACCCTGTTTGGAGCTGTTGACTGTGCCTAACAGTCACAGATCATCAAATTTGTGTAAGTTGTACACAAATACAGAAAGATTAAGATCTTTCTGTATGATTTCCAGGTGGGTGGAAGAAAAGAGATGTCTCAGAAGGGCTATGTGTGTTACATCCAGGTTGCTTTATGCATGATGGCTCCTGCCTTGTTCCTGTTCTCTGGGTCAGTCGTGTCTCAGACTTTTTAGACTTTGATCTTCTCATGATATCATCTGTAATGTGGCTTTCAGAGGGAATAGAATGGTGTAGCTATAGTTTAACAACTCTTGACAAGTAGATAATACTCTGTACTACCAGTTAGGAAATACTTTTTGGTGAAATTCCCCATCCAGGTTTCCAGTACGTGCAGCATGTTGTCTTATATTAGTTTCTATTTGGTGCTGCTTTAGTTTTTTTCTTTCTCAGAAGATGCTTGTGGTGTGTTTCTTGGAAGAGTCCTATGTTTGGAACAGACTGACCCCTGCCTGACTAGAGGCAGTGTTTGTCAGACTAGAGTTTTTCAGACTGACAGCTGGCAAGTAGCTTTGCTGACAAGCACCTTGGGGCCTGGGCAGACAGCAAGCTGAACATGGATCAGCAACATGCCCAGACTGAAAAAAGGCCATCAGTGTCCTGGGCTGTGTTAACAGGAGCACAGCCTGTTGTTAGAGAGCAGTGGTTGTTATCTATATTGGCATGTGTAACACTGAATCTTTTGCTGGGTTTTCACCCCTCCTAGTTCCAAGAGCACATTGATAGACAGGAAGAAGATTGGGTGAAGGCCACTGGGATGGCCAGGCCTGAAGTACTTCTGTGGTGAGAGGCAGAAGAAATGAGGCTTCTACCTGGAAAAGGCATGGAGAGACCTAATGGCTGCCTGCCCGTATCTGTGGGCAATCCTTGAGGTTATACAGCCTTTGGTAGTGGAAGATCTTCAGCTTCCTCGAGGAAGTACTTGACCTCAAGAGAACAAGACATGGTCCTAAATTACAAGGGGGCATTTCATCTGAATATGAGGAAAGTTTTTTCTTCCAGTGGGGACAAGCAGACAATGGAGCAGTTCACCCTGAAAGGGTGTGCATGCCCTGTTTTAAAGGTCTTGTGGCATGACTGAGCAAAGCCCTGATCTTACCTGATCTCTGACTTTCTTTTGAGCAGCAGGTCAAACTACAGACCTGCTGAGGTACCTCTCCTACCAAGTGATTCTGTAAAATTGGAAATCTTATGTTAAATTCTACTTATATTGAAGAAAAATATTGTTCAGTGCTGAATCTGTTATCTGGGAAATTTACCTTTGATAATGTCTCTTGATCTTCTGAACTGATAGTCTTTCTTTTACCTCCCCATATAGCCTCTGCTTATTGACCTTTCAGGTGAATCTGGGTGTTCTTGTTGGCCACTAATGTATTTGAGAATACACAAGGGCCACTTAAGGAGATGTTGACTTGTTACAAACAGGTCTGTCAGAGACCCTGTGTATATTCACATTCCTTGTACTTTCTCATGTACAATGGGATGACCCTGCCTGAGCAGGGAGGTCAGACCAGATGACACACTGTGGTCCCTTCCAACCTGACCCATCTTTTGATTTTCACTTTGAAACTTTGAATGCTGATAAAATAAAACAATAATATTTAAATGTATTAAACTGTGAACAGCTTCAGAAGGGTGGTGAGGAATTTATGCTGGAATAGCTATTTCTGGGTGTTCATGTTTGTTTTAAATAGCAGTCCAGATAATTTTGTTAGTCCATGATACACAGCTGAGTGCCTCTACATACCCAAAAGGTATTAGGTGATCTGCCTAACAGAATGGGGAAGATTATTCTGATAAGTTTTAAAAAACAACTGGAGAACAATGCAGGCATCAGTCACAGCCAGCACGGCTTCATGAGGGGAGAGTCCTGCTTGTCAAGCCTGATTTCCTTGTATGAAGGGTAACCCACCCAGCTGATCCAGGAAAGCCAGTAGATGTCTCTACTAGCTGTCTGACTAGTAGATGCCAAGTAGATCCTCTTGGACTTCACCAAAGCTTTTGACAGGCTCTCCCAGGGTCCTTCTGAACAAAATGTCCAGCCTACAGCTGGATAAACACATCATGTGGTGGGAGAGCAACTGGGTCAAGGGTCAGGAACAAATGGTGGCAGTGACTGGGTGACATCAGTTTGGCACTGGTCTCTGGTGGGGTTCTGCAGGGCTCCATCCTGAGCCCTGTTGCTCCTTACCATCTTCATTAACAAAGACATAGGACATAGGACTCAACAGACACACTCTAAGTTTGCCACTGACACTAAACTGGGAGGAGCTGTCAACTCCCCTGAGGACAGAGAGGCCCTGCAGAGAAACCTGGACAAATAGGAGACTTAGACAATCACCAACTGTGTAAATTTTAATGAGGGCAAGTGCTGGATTCTGCTCTGGGACAGGGCAACCCTGGCTGTGTGTATGGACTGGGGAATGAGAGGCTGGAGAGCAACTGTAGAAAGGCATCTGGAGTTCCTGGTCCATGGCCAGCTGAACATGAGTCAGCAGTGCCCTGGCAGCCAGGAGGGACATCCATCAGGCACAGCATTGCCAGCCAGGCAAGAGGGGGTGTTGTCCCACTTTGCTCTGCTCTGGGGCAGCCTTACCTTGAACATTGTGAGCATTTTTGGGCGCCATAGTTTAAAAAATGTCATGAAGCCATTGGAGACCATCCAAAGAAAGCTCATCAGGATGGGGAAGGTTCTGGAGGGTGGAAATCTTATGAGGAGTGACTTGTGGGCATTTAGTCTGTTCAGCCTGAAGAAAAGAAGACTGAAGGGAGGTCTTCAACATCCTCAGGAGGGGCAGGTACCAAGCTCTTCTCTCTGTGACCAGTGACAGGACTTGAGGAAACAGCATAAAGCTGAGCATGGAAGGTTTAGGTTGGATATTAGGAAAAGCCTCTTCCCCCCAGAGGGTGCTTGGACACTGGAACGGACTCCCCAGGACAGTGGTCACAGCACCAGCCTGACAGAGTTCAAGAGGCATTTGGACAAAGTTGTCAGGCACATGGTGTGACTCTTGAGGTGTCCTGTGCAGGCCCAGGAGTTGGACTCAGTGACCCTGATGGGTCCTTTCTGGTGTGGCATATTTTATGATTAACAGCTGCTCCCAGTGTGCTGACAAGTAGAAATTTATTCACAACGTCCTCTTTCTACTAATTTTAGACGAAAAGAACTGGCAACAACTGTTCCTCTTGCCAAATGCTGCATAAACTTAATCAGTTCTTTCAAAAAGAAGTTGTAGAGGTGGCAGTATGAGCTTTCTCTGCAAAAAGGGGATGTGAGGAGGAGTGAAAATAATGAAACTGTCCAGGAGTAAATTGACATAACCGTAGTTGTAATACATAGTCCCTATGATTAAAACTTGAAAACTATTTAAAGCTTTGTGTGTCTTCAAAACTGTATCTTCCTTTAATTAATTAATTACAAAATTTAAAATGTATGTGTTGCGACATGTTTGGATTTGGGTTCCTTGTCCTTTTCACTCAACTTCTTCATGATGGTCTTGCTTGTTCCCTATCCTTCTTTGCCATTTCCTCATTTTTCTTTATTCAAAAAGTTCCTTGTTTCCATGATTAGACTTCTCAGTTATCAGTGTCTTGTCTTCTTTAGCCAGTTCTATCAGAAGCCTCAGAAAAATTCACAGCACTGAAACAGAAAAATAGGCTTGATTTAATACAGGCTAATTTTTTCTGCTTGATATTTATTAGTGAGTTGCCATCCTGTTTGTTGCCATGTGCTTGGACAATCCTGCGGCATTATCTCTAGGCTGTCAGATCTTCAGCACATCTTCTTTCTTTACCTTCCTTAAATTTTCCATCTAATTTAGCAACTGTACCTAACTCCATTGTTTGTCCTGTAGTGGATTTGGCACTTTTTGAGAATGGAAGTTACTTTCACCTAGTGGAATAGTATCAATAATTAAAATGTGATGTTTGATTTTTCAGCATTTCAATTTTAAAATACAGATCTCTATGAAGACTGCTTAATGTTTTGTTGACTCATTGGTAATGGTTTGTGTTACCTTGTAGATCTAGTGTTTCAGGAATATTTACAGTAAGTGCAACTATGTTTCATTTGTTCAATAACTACAAATTACTCCTTTGTCTGCCAGCATGAGTTTGGAAAAAGCTGCATATCTGAAAAATCACATCAAATAGCTTAGCTGATGATGCTTCCAGAGAGGTTAGGATTGGCCTTTTGAAATTGATTGTGTTTGATTGTGTTGCTGTTTACTTTGTTAATGCTGAGTTACTTCTGTTTCAGCAGACCAGAGTATTTAAAGTCTTGTTTTAGCTTTGATAGGAGCTTAAACCATAGTTTTTATGTTAAAATGTAGACTAAAATACTATTTTTCTTTTTGCAGCAAAATGAGAAGGAGAATTTGCTGAAGGAAAGAAACCACATTTTATCAACTCTGGGTGAGACAAAGCAGAATCTGACTGGACTTTGCCAGCAGGTGTGTAAGGAAGCAGCCTTAAGTCAAGAGCAAATACAAATACTTGCAAAATATTCTTCCTCAGATTGTCCACTCTCGTTTTTGTTCCCGAAAAGAGAACAAACAGCTCCATCTGATAGTGAGCTTGTGGTACCACCATCTGTAGAATCAGCAAATGGTCTTTCAGGTGTCACACCTACAGCTGAGCAGAGTTCCTGTTACCAGTGTGTCAAAAGCGTGTGTGAGGCCACGTATGATCAAGTACAAGAACTGCATCCAGTTTCTGCCAGAACATTGGAGCAAACGTCGCTCGTGGAGCCATGTGGACAGAGCAGTGGCATCACAGACTTCTGCCAGCAAATGACTGACAAATGCACTACAGATGAGTGAATCTCTCCTTCCCATTGCCAGCCTCTCAACACTGCAACTAAAAGTGGGATGAGCATTACTGGAAAGTAACTTACTAAGTGAGAGAAAAGATAAAAGTTTAGTATTTTGAAACTATATTGACAATTACATGGTCACCATTCTTATTTGGCAAGCTTTGGGTTTGCTCTGTGTAGTTCAGGACATAATTTGTATGTGTCAGCCTTGGAGCTTTTTCTGTGTGGTGATGCCAAGGAGGGTTCAGGAAAGCAGTTGGAAAGCACAAAGTGCATTCACAGGTGCTTATTTGTGAGGAAGTTTTGTTCATGTACAAAGCAGCCTACTCTGATTTATGCTACAGTACTTAATGCCACTCTGCATTTTAAGGAAAGCCTCCTGACAGCTGTTTATGCACAGTGACTTCTATACCTGGAATTCTTCTAAGACTTCCTTTTTCCTGGTAGACAAACCTTAAGAAGCATATATAGCTCTGTAAATGTTCATTTTGTAGATGGGCTAAGTAACATGACAGGATGAGGAGATTCTGGAAAGTGCACTCTGGATTAGCTCCTTGCTTCCTGCTGTTCCCCTCCGCATCCCAGAGAAAACTTTTACTGAATTAAAGTAGTAGGCTACTACTAGTAGTAGAATTGATTAGTAGTAGGCTTTTATTGAATAAGTGCTTTTATCTTGTCTCTCTAGTACAGAATTAAAAGAACTGGAGCAGCAGAGGTGCTACCACATACTGTTCTCTAAATTTAGTGGGAGGAATAACAACACATGTGGAAGGCAGACATCTGAAACGTGCAGTTCTTGGATGAGTGTGCATTAGATTCTCTGGCATCTGAATCCCACAGGCTTATTAAAACTCACTGCTGTATTGTGACTTCCTGTCCTAGCACCTTCAGGTTTGCTGCTTGTTTGTGGCAAGCTGGAATCAAAGTATTGTGAAAGTCTAAGGACAGACTTTTTTTTTTTTTTTAAGATATTCAGGCGCCACATTTTTTTCTTTCAGTGCCTAACTGCCTAAAGTAAGTTACAAATATTTGTTCTCTGATCACTGGGACCAGAAATAGCTCTATTTCAGAATCAGTCTTCAGGATACTTTATGGCTAAACCTGTAGTATATTTTCAATGGCTTGTGCTATTAGCATAGATATATAAAAAGTTTATTGAAGAAATGAGCTGGAAATACTTCCTTTATTACTTTGTGAAGGAGAAATTCAGCTACTGAAAATAATCCCCATTTTCTAGATTTTTACATAGCAGTGGATGCATATTGTATACCAATGATGCTTTGTTATTTAGATGTTATTCTCACACCAGAACTAGGTATTGAACCTCACCACAGAAAACTTTGGGTTTGCTGGTTTACAAAACATGAAGAATCTTGTACAAGCCAGTGGAATTCTTCATTTCCTACCTCAGAATGTGTATTAGCTTTTTGTGTCTTTGTGTGCATGTACAGTAGGCAGCAACTAAGCAAAGGCCCTTGTAAATACTGCTGTTCAGTTTTACCTTGCAGTGAGACAAAACTTGTTCTTGGCAAGACACTTTTTTTCCCTCTCCCCCATAGGTAACATAGCATTAATAAATACAGTAAGCCACTTATTCAAAACAAAAATTTAAAAATTGACAGATTTCAACAAGGCTTCTCATAACCAGCACATAACACAAATGACTATACTACCTCACTTATGAGACTGAAAGTTGATTCAAATCTCTAGTGAATCCTTGGATTTTCATCATATATCATTACTTTTTTAAGGGGAAAAAATATGCTAATGGAGCATAGCTTGTATAAATCACAATGCTTGCAGTAATTGAAATTCAGAAATAAATACTACATGGCAGACATCATGATAATTGAATTGAAATTCTTATAAATTACTATCCTTGAGATATGATGATCCTGTATATGTATTACTTTATGAAGCTCTCTGGACTTTTTCTCCAGTTTCTGTAGATTCCTGGTTAATTTAATCCTGTCTCCCTCCCAGGCTGCCACTCTGGGAAGCATTTTGCTCTTGTGTCTCCACTTTATTTAAAAAGCAAACCAACAAGAAACAATCAAAAACAAAATTCAAAGCCCAAACCTCTACTGTTCATAACTAGTATCACTTTTAAAGCTGGTGATATTCTGAAATGACATGGACAGTGGCATTAAAGCATTGTCCTAATAGTTCACATAGCTGGAAATAGAATTCCTTGGGGTAAATCCTTGTTGTAATGAGGTGGGAGCATCTTTGTAGAAAATGGCTGGCTGGGAGCTTGCCCAGTGGCCCAAAGCCCTGACACACTTGGCTGCAGATGTTGGGAAACAAGGTCAGTGATCACCAAGTGTGAGGCTGGAATATCCCTAGAGAGTTGTGCTCCACTGCTGCAGTCTGGGGATCAGCCACAGCCTGAATTCCATATAGCTGATGGTGGAGGGATTCTAGGATGGGAATCATGGCATTGACCTATGATAAAAGTAACATCACGTTTTTAAACCTGATATGAACTTGAAGTTTGAGGGTAGGTTTTTGCCTGACCAGCTGCATCTAAATAATTTTAAAGGTATTTATTTAATACCATAGACCTACAAGTTGCATATTGACTTCTATAAGCCTTTATCATCAACTTGCAAATGTTATGAATGAATGACAATTTTATGATACAGAATTCTCAGGAAAATGTTTTTGGAGTTTGGTTGTTTTTTTTTTTTCTTCTTCCAGTAAGGAAATACTCGATTTTGAAATTGTAAAATACTTTGTTAAAGCATGTTTTAAAATACTTTGGACAGACCATCTTAAAGCCATAAGGGTATGATGGCATGCAGATTGTAAAATAAACAGATAATTACAACAGTTGATTTTGTATTTTTCATAATTCAGTATTTTCTAAGTCTACAATAAAAACCACTATCCTTTCTACAAAGGCTTTTCTATTTTGTGTAAATCTTCTGCTGTGAAAGTCTCTACTGATGCATTATTCATTTATGTAGTACTGCTCAAACAGTTCTGAAAATGGTAGCAAAGTAGTCTCTATATAGTTTATGAGTTTAATAGGCCCAAACCACTAGCTTAGGATTCTTCAAACAAAGCTGAAATCTAATAACCTAGAGAGGTAATTGGACCAAAGTTGGGTATCTACTAAATTACTCATGATATTTCCTCAGTAGTGTGTATTTTGTTCTATTGATTTTCTTTGGTAATTGCATATTCCTAAATACATGAATATTCTCCTCAACCTACTGAAGATTAAATTTGCCATGTGGAAGACCTGCTGTTTCATATGAATGGCAGAGCCAAGATAGGCAGAATTTAAAATAAAACCCCTAAAAATGGTTAACAAATAAGTAATGAGTGAAAATAATATTGCAATACAAGTAAGTTACCTTGTATATCTTGTTAACTTGAGAAATAACATTTAAGGCTTTCTTGATATATGATAATAATCTAGTAAGAATTCAGTATGATACATTAACAAGGTTTCCTAATTTTTTACAATCTACTATTTCATTTTTACTGGAAAAGAGGAGGAGATGGATGGGAGAGACTTTGGAAGAAACAAGACCTAGTAATCAAAATAGCACCCTAGAATGTGTATATATTCAACTTCATTAACTTGTTGAAGGCCATAAGTCTCAAGATTTCAGGTGAACTGGCATGATTTTGTTGAAAAGTATTTGGTGATGCAAGAGACTCAGAAGTTCTACATCATCTTGCAATTTTATTTCTCAGCCCAGTGGTGATAAATCAGACTATACATTTCATGTCAGCCTGGCAACATTTGGGAGTTTTCCAGGCAATGATCTAGGAAGTAAGAAAGATTTTCAGTGAACAGCCTCTATTGGTTCTGAGTTTTCATTCCTGTTACTTTGACTCTTGTTAAGAATACACTTGATTTACTTTAATATAGGATCCACTGAAGTCCTTCAGATGGAGCCTCATCAGGTTGCACTTATACAGGCCTGTCAGATACTTTTAAGTGGCAGTGAAAAATGGTGTATTGAATCAGCATGTGAAGGTAATTTAAATGCAGATGTTATAATGCTGTTGGTTGGTATAGTTACATAATTGCTCCTTGTAGTTGTAACTACCCATATTTACAACTTTGCTTGAATGCAGGATAATCAGCTAGCAACTGTGTGAAATTATTATTTGTCACAAAGTAAAAGGTTAAAAACCAGGGGACAGGTGCAGGGATAAAAGACAATAGAAGCTACAGAATCCCCAGATTTGGATTAATAGCAGACCATGGGAGTTTGGGGAATGTCACTTAGAACTGTCTGTTGGGCTGGTCCATTTTTCACACATGGTGTTGGAATGTAGGAGTCTTAAAAGGTACATATAATTTTCAGACTCTTATTCTGGTCTCTGAAATAAATCAGTTCTGTTTACCCATAAAACCAAGAAACTTTGCTAACCTGCATCTATCCAGATGTTATCCCCAAAAGACTATGGACCTGTCATTATTCTCATTGAAAATCTGTCCTGTGAATTGTATAAGCTTTTATAAGGACTTTAAAAACACTGACAATTTCTGTGCTTTTATGTCCTTTCTTTATTCCTTCCTCTACAAGAATTATAGTAAACCTTTTACAAGCAAATCAAAATAGTGGATGAAGGACTGAATGGAATTCTGTGCTTTGTGTTATACAGAATACCAGAATTTGTCTTGGTCTTCTCAGTTATAAAATCTACAGTTTCAACTTTGTGGTGGACTTACAAGGCTTCAAATTCTTACATAGAAATCTGGACTCTTGACTGGTTGGAAGTCTCAGACTAATGGGCAACAACAGAACTATGTGTGGGGATGTTCTTTTGCAGGTTTTGTCCTTTAGGTGCTTCCCTTCCCTACATCCCAGGCTGACATGAATTGTGTAATGTAGCCAGACCTGTGAATTCAGAGCAATAGACATTTAAGTAAAGTAAGTATTGAGGCTTGTATGCCCTTAAAGTTGCCATCAGAGGGTGGTATGTGCCTGTTGAAGCCAGTTCTCACCACCCACCTCTAGTAGTGTATTAAGGACAGAACTGGGAGCTGTCTGCCCTAAAAGGCAGAGTGTCTGTGTTGACCTCAAAAAGTAAGATTTTGTGTCTGTGTGACTGCCTTTGTGAACTCTTCATGTTTACATGTAGTACTAGGCAGCTCTTTTCTAGGTTTGTAGAAGGCAAATTAATCTCTTGCATTAAACTTTCTTATGCGTGCTGTCATTGCAAGTGAAGGAGAAAATATTGTGATGTGTGGTGGGCTCCTCAAAGAGGATGATGGTGCCTTTTCTTGGGAAGGAAAGCACCTTGCCACAGTATTGGTATGGAGATGATTGGTTGCCCAAGAGAGGTTGAGGCCTGCAGCATCTTCCTCTCTTGGCATTGTGTCTGTGGGAGCAATCCCCGGTGCTATTCAGTTTTGGGGGTGGTATCCAAATTTCAGAGGTTGACTCATGAAGGCAGATTCCATTACCTCTCCTTGGAAAGGAAAGTACCCAGCTCCAGTGTTGATACTGCAGATTTATAGGGTGCCTATGGAAATTCTTGGCCAGGAACAACTTTCTCTCTTGGCACTTTTTGTGTGAGAGCCCATCCCCAGATGTATTTTGGAGGTGGTATTAAATGACCGTACTTCCCATAGGAAATGAATAAAACTAACTCCAGTGTTGGTGCTGCAGAGAAAAGACTGCTCAGGGGAGGTAAAAGCCAGCAAGAGCATTTTCTTCTGGAACCTTATGTGTGGGAGCAAATCTTGAACATATTCAATTTTGGAGCTCAGCTAGGAATTTCAGAGGTAGGATTCTGAGATAGGATGTCACTACTTTTCTTTGGGAAGGAATGCACAGTAGTCTCAGTGTTGGTGGGAATTTGTCTTTGTCCTGCAAGATCAAGGATGCAAACCAGACACATCAAAATAAATTATTTACTCTCATAGTCTTCAAATGACAACATCCCCTGTTTGGTTCCCACCTCCAAAAAAGAATCAGACTGGGCTTTGAGCCCAAACAAAACGTGCCAGGACAGAAACCTTGTGCTGGCCTTTACCTCTCCTAGGCAGCCTCTTGTCTACACCACTACCATGGGGACTAAGTGCTTTCCTTGAAAAGGTGAATGTGCTGCCATAAATTTCAGAATACATCCTCCAAAATTTCAATCTGATCACCATCATTAAAGACATCCAGGGATTGCTCCCAAACCATGCCAGGACACAAAGCTGATACTGGTCCTTCTCTCTCCTTGGCAGACTGTCATCTGCTCCACCAATATTGTGACTTGGTGCTTTTCTGCCTAAGGAAAGGCAGTCTCATCCACTTTATGGAGTCCACATCCAAAATTGAAATACAACCTTCAAATCTGAGTAGGTCCCAAAATAGGCTATTCAGGAGGCCCCATGAAAACAAACTGTTACTGGCTTTTAGGTCTCCTGAGCAGCCTGTTGACTTCAACCACCACTGGGGCCACATGCTTTCTTTCACAAGGAAAGATACTACCATTCACATTTTGGAGAGCACACGCAAAATTTAAATTCAATCTTCAAATCTAAATAGAGCACAGGTTTACTCTCACCAAAAAAAAAAGTCCCAAGAAGAAAGGTTTTGTTGCTGTTTACCTCGGCCTGCACAGCCTACCATCTACAGAAAAAACACTTGGGCAAGGCGCTCTCCTTTCCCAGGAAGGCTGTTTCACCCCCTTTCTCTCTCCCTCCTACAAATTTGGATACCACTGCTCAATCGAATCCACCCAGGGAATGATCCCACACAAGAGGTTCCAGAACAGAAAGTGGTTGCTGGCCTTTACCTCTGTGAGGTAGCCTCTCATCTGCAGCTGCCACACTGGGACACAGTGCTTTCCTCTCCAGGTAAAAGCAGAGTCATCCTTTTTGAGGAGCTCACAGCCAAAATTTGCCTACCACTCCAATATTGAATTTGTCTTAGGATTGTTCTAAGAGAGAAAGTGCCAGGACAGAAGAGTCTTTACCTTCACTGGGCAGACAATCATCTGCAGGATGAGCTTGTTTATATTTCCAAAGAAAGGTAATACGATTCACATTCAGGACACTAGTTCTGACAAATGGATCCAAGCTGCAAAGGGAAGAAGTGTTGCTGGTCTTTACCTCCCCTGGGTAAATTATTGTCTCCTACTGAAACACGTGGTCTAGGTGCTTTCCTTCCCATGTAAAAGAACTGTTGCTCTTTTTCAGGATACCTCCTGCAATTTTGAATACATTCAAGGGTTGCTTGCACAAAAACCATTTTAGGACAGAAAGTTCTTGCTGGCCTTTACCTCCGCTTGGAAACTTGTGATCTGCACCAGCAACACTGGCACTGTGTTCTTTATTTCCAAAGGAATGGTACTGTCACTCGGTTCCTGGACCCCACTTTGGAAATTTCAGGCTAAGCTAAAACATTGAGTATGTCCAAGGATTGCTCCAACACAACAGGTGCCAGGCTAGAAAGCTGTTGCTGGCTTTCACCTCCAGTGGGCAGCCTGTGACCAGCACCTAAAACCACTGGATCTCCAGGTTTTCCTTCCCGTGGGACAGCAGTCATAAAGAGGGAGTGAATGCTGCTAGAGTGTGATGTGAATTAAGGGTTGCAAACGGAATCTGAAGGCCAGACAAACTTCTCTATCCTGGCACATTGCTTTTTGCCCGTACTAACAGTTTCAACTTGGGATGTTCACACTTCATAGCTTCTGGAGAATCAGGACATTTACAACTCTTTTACAACTACACTGCCGCCATCGTGTGGAGCTGAGCAACTGCGATGGGGAAGGTAAAAGACACCACGAGCTTTTCGTTGTGACATTCTTAGCATGGGAGCAGTTAGTAAACTGTTTGGGATCTTGGGTCTGTAAGAGGGAAAGAATGGGAAGGTACATAAAGAAGTAAACTGAATAGCACCAGGGTGTGCACAGGCTGCAAGTGGAAGGTAATGCCCAGCTCTTTCTTTTTGTTCTAGGACCTTACTCTGGGGGATTTTGGAGATTTCAGATTGGCAGGTGGACTCACCAGACTGTAGGAGTATGAGACCCTACATACAGATGGCAGGAAGAATGCACAACTCCAGTGTTAGGGGTGTGCTGATAGGCAGTGAGGAGAAAGGGCAGTCCAACAATTCCTTCTTTACCGGTACATTTTCCTATGTGAGCTGTAGCTGCCTAATTTCCTCAGCAGCTATCCCAAAAGCCCAATTATGTCCTTTTGGGTCCTTGAAATACCCTCTCCAGAGGTAATCTATCCCCCGAGTCTCTGGGCCAGTCACAATGGCATGATTCTGCCATTTTTTTTGCAGTCAGGCTCACTTCAGCTTCCAGCACAGTCATTGCTGGGATCCCCCTGTCACCCCGGAAATACAGATGGATTCTTTCCCCTATATATCTTGACGGCATCAGAGTACTTTGTGCACCAGTGTCAGTTAAAGCCTTATATTTGTGTCAGGCCATTGGATTGTCCCTTTTCTCCACCTGGCAGGAGACAGGGCCCCTCTAGTTCTGGTCATGGTACTCACTGCTCACTTTGTGTTAACATGAACCGGAATCCTTCAAGAGGATCAGAATTAACATCAGCCCTCCTATGGTGTCTGAGGCCTTGCCCACAGGAAACTGGAAAAACATTTATCCTTGAGGCGTTTCCTCAAGGATGATGTCCTTCCCATCAGCTCACACACCTGTGCTGCCAGGGCAGAGGCGGGTTTTCCATCCCACTTCCTCATGTCCTCTCCGTAGTCGTGGAGGTAAAACCACAGGTTACTTGCGGTGAGCACCCTCTCTCTCAAGCCTCTCTCCCAAAAGCAGAGACTCCAGGCTGTAATGGTGGCGTGTGGTACACTTTTAATCACTAATAGTCCTCTTTAAATAGCTGCAGGTCCTTGGACAGTCTTTCCACGGACAAGACACAGGCCTGAGGGGCGAGGGGATGGGGGGCAGAAAAAATACGTCATATAGCTGGTTTGATAAAGTTTGGTAACTACTCTTCATTCTTCTTTCCAAGACATCACTGCCAATGACCTGGCACATGACACTGGCATGCTCTGTGAAAACTTCTGCCACACAGTTTGTGTACTTTGGACTTCATCTGGATTTACAGATGGATCATCTGGATTCATCATTTGAATCCTTACATATTATCTCCAGCAGAGCTTATTCTCTCCAAGATACTGGGTACCTTGCTCCATGGTGTTCCACTTGTCTCAGTGCACTACTCGATCATCCTTGAGAAAGTGCCTTTCCCTCATGCTTGACAGGAGTTGCCTTCAGAGCCTGGGAGTTTTTGTCCTCTTCCCAATGCCCTTGTCAATGTTCACATCCCAGGACAAGGATCCCAGTTGCTTGGCTTCACTACCATCCCCTTCCATATTGTGGGCCAGGATATCCCAGCACTGGAGTAGCCAGGTCACCAGGGGCTCACCTAACTGGTGGCTGGAACCTTTTCACACATCTTACAGTTCACCCCGGGACAAGGACCAGGTGATTTTCTCTGGCCCTGCCTCCTCCTCCTGTTCTGAGGGCCCTGCTTTGCCATCCCTCACTAACTGTACTGATTTTGTCTTGGATTCCTCCTTCCATGCAGGGGTGACTGCTCCCAGCGTGGGTTGTTCCCCCGCTTCAGCTGCAGTTGGCGCGGCCATGGCGCCTGTTGCTCTGTTTCCTCCTCCTCCCCCCTGAGGGTCTCTACTGACCAGGGTTAGGTACCACACCCACATGAACAGACCAAGGACCACTGTGACCAGTGGCTCTGCACCTAACACAGCAAATGCTGAGATCAAGTTTATTTCTAATCCACTATTTTGTGGGTTGTGCCCTCATTGTGCCTCACACTGGGACCCAAGTAAGGGTCTTGGTTTAGGAATGGTACTTCTAGATTTACTGCTCCTACTGCAACCACTCCAAACTATGAGCCACTTGCTCACTTCTCCACCTCCCCAAAGTAGGAGATTTGGGGGCACAAAAGGTAAAGACCATGAGTTGAGATAGGAACAATTTAATAGAAAACAGCACCAAGAGAAAAAAAATCAGTAACAGCAACAGCATCAATAACAAAGAGAACTGTGACTGCTCCCCCAGTTCCAATTGACACTTACCTGTCACCCCAGCCCTTGCAACATCCCTCTCCAGCTCTCTTACAGGCTCCCTTCAGGTCCTCTTCAAGATACTGAAATCAGTAACATTTTTAGCACAGAAAGATCAAATCTGTCACTATTAAATCATGCAACTACAACTGCAAGGGTATTTCAAATATCTGAACTATGATTTATGTAGGTATGTGAATTCCAGTGTTCATCCTACTGTGTTCTGAAATCCAACTATGAAAGATTTCTTTCTTCCTGACATATTGGAATAGTCAACCAGAGCCAGCACCCACATCATTCCCTTCACTCCCTAAAGGAACAAAGCTTACCAAGTTGCACTGCAACAACTCCTTGACAGATGAGTTTATTGAAGAAATTTTTAAAAGCAGGTATTTGAGTGTGCTCAATCAATCCCAACTGTTCAAGAAAACAACTATCCAGTGTCCCAAGGAAGCATGTATGTTACAAATGGTTCGTATTTAATATACTCATTTATACCACATGACATTGGCATAAATATTCAGTATGCAAATTAATTGCTACAGTTACCCTAAAAAAAAGCTGGGCACACATGGAGAATAGCTCTTAACCCAAGGTTATTACAGCTGTCCACCTGCCTTGGACCCCAGGATCAAGTCACTAGTGTTCCCATGTATATCAACAGATTTTTGAAGTGGTTTTTCACTTACATTTAAATTAAACCCCTGGGGTTTTTAGGACTATACTTAGATGATATTTAGTGGGAAGAGTAACATTTGAATATTTACTACAATATAAATACTTAAAAGATTTTTTTCACTTTCATTTTGTTCCATATCTTAAGCCACTCTAACCTGAAGAAATAGGTTCCATGAATGACATTACAAGACGAAAACAAAAAAACAAAGCAAATAAACAAAAAACCAACCCCTCCCCCCCAAATCCTGACACAACTTAAACAACTTAGAAAAGGAAGGAGGGTCCAGAATTCAGAGGTAAACCATTAGTCCTACAAAAATGAAAGATATTTGGAACTTACGAAGTGCTACCACCTACACATGCACAATAATGACAAATTCTCAGTGTTTGCCTGTATCAAAAAAACCCACCTTCACCATTTATCCAGATCTTCCTTTTGAAGAACAGTCATAAGAGCTGCATATTCTGAATGCAAATCACTTTTAGTTACTCCACTTGGAGTGCGCAGCTGTTTTTTAAAGGTCAGGACCCACTTCAATGTGTCCCTTCTCTTCAACTCCTGATTTTTTTCACGTATTTGAATGTTTTACCAACCCTTTTGACCAATAGTAAGATCATTTTATTGTCAAAATAAGTAATTTTTAGCAAATGAAAGCTTATTGCGACAGTACAACATCTCTATATCCAGTGTGAAAGCAACATGGTGGTATAAATATATGCATACATTGTATTACACAGAATCTATTATACACATTCCAGTTAACCATGGAACAATTAACAGGAGTAGATGACCACTGATTATGGGCACAAAGTATTTTTGTGAACAAGATTTTTGAGAAACTTGAGGGAAAATCTGGTTTCTGGAAAGATGACAACCTTGGGATTCCATTTTTGTTTTCAATGAAGTCAATGATTTTTATTTTTAAGGATGCTGTATATAAGAATGCACTTTGTATTAAAACAAAGATCAATACTTTACAGTTTAAGAAACTTTACATATGTACATAAATTACACATCAGGAATGGTTTTAAAGCTCAAAATGAGTGGTGGGAAAAGTCTATTTTCCTTCTATTAGAATCTTGAACTCTTTTACGCTGTGATTGTTTGCAACAGTAACGGCATGATCCAGCGCTCGGATATTTGCTAGAAGCTTTATGATCTGCTTGATGTGCTCCCTAAAAAGGAGGCAAGAGAAGTCAATACAGAAACAGAACAACCAATGACATGGATTAATTTTCCAACAGAAGATTACATTATGGAGCCATATATTTCATAGTCCTGTTGCAGATTTATTGTATTTGCTTAATGAAGGTAATGGCAACAGATTTCTTAAATGTTGGGAGAAAAAGCAGAAGACAGAAGATATATATCAGAACCTGCTATGAAAACAGGATAATCAGATGTTTCTCTTTCAATAAAAATTTTTACCAAGTCATCATTTCACCTGTTGAAGAAAGTTCTTTTAAATTTAGAAACACACCACCAAAAGAAGAGAGTTAAAAAACTTAAATAAACTTACACTTAAATCCCAAACTATTACACTCAAACACCAGACTGTACCAAGACTGCAAAACTGTTCATTCCTGTGCTGTTCCCATAGCATGTCAGGTTACTTGGCCAGCAGTTTAATTAAAGAAAACAGCAGCTTAATTAAAGAAAACTTTTAATTAAGCTGATCATTGGATTCAAGTAAAATTACTCTTGGATCTCAGGCGAGACAGGTTCATCTAGTTGGTTGTGTAAATACTCAGAACTTCTAAACTGTATACAAAAGACAGTTTGAAATTTAGAAGCCACTATGCAGGAATCAGCAACAGGCCCACAAGGTGAAACAGTCCAAACATGGTAGCTACAAAATTTGGCAAAATCATAGAATACTTTGGGTTGGAAGGTACCTTAAAGCTTATTTCAGTCCAACCCCTTGCCATGGACAGGGAACCTTACAGCAGATCAGGTTGCTCAGAGCTCCATCCAACCTGGCCTTGAGCATTTCTAGGGACAGAAAGCTTCTCTGGGCAACCTGTAACAGGGCCAAGAACTCCTTGCCAATACTTAACATAAATATTTCCTCTTTCGGGTTTAAAGCCACTCCCCCTTGTCCTGACAGTATCTGCTCATATAGAAAGTGCTTCCCCCTGCTTTTTATAAACCCGCTTAAGAATCAGGACACTAAGCAGTAGTGCAAAATATATTTATCAGTGTTTCAGTATTTTCAGCAGTTGCTATTTTCACACACCTTAAAAATATTAAAAATTAAAAATTTCTAACATGTGAATTCAAATAAGTTTCTAAAGACACATAGCAGCATGGAGATGTACCCATGTTTGCATACATTGGCAAAATAAATCAAATCACAAGAACTGCAACTGCTTTAACTCAGGTTACCTTGCATTTCTCTTCTCGACATCAGAGCAACCAATGCTGTTTCTGTAAATTGTATCAGCCAGGTGAACAAGGTATCTACAGAAGTTTTCCAGCTGAGAAATAGTCTTGTCTCCTGTTAGATTAATGAACCACTGCTTAGGGAAGCAAGCAATTACCTACCAGAAACAGGAAAAAGGAAAAACTCAATGTAACAAAGTTTTTAAAAGCTAAATGTAACAAAGTTTTTAAAAGCTATGTAATGACTTGCGAAGTCGGCCTAGTAAGACTGCAGGGACAAGGCCCAACTGAATGAAAAATGAGAAAACTACAAAAACACCCACACCAAAATCCAAGCAGTAAAGCACTGAAACCCACAGTATACCTAATCCATCTACATGCACAAGCCAGAGAACGTTCTTTCTTTAGTCTGTATACTTAAAAAAAAAAAAATAAAATCTATTTTTTACTGACTACAGCTTTTGAGGTGTCAAAGCCAAGATGTCATAAAGCAACATCGAGTTTTAACTATATTTTCCTTTCAGTTGAAATCCATTACATTAAACATTGCTTGATTTTACTTACACTTTGAGCTTTCTTAATGCTGTCCTCTCCATACTCTGAGTTTTGAAAAGCCATAAGAATGTATCTATTTAGCAACCCATCTATGGATAGCTCCTGTAGAGTTTTGTTTGAAAGGATTCCATACCACTGGAGAAAGTTTCCCAATAACTGAAAATACAACACAGGGAAAATAACTATTCCAAAATATGCTGAAATCAGAGAGTTGATCAAACACATCAAACATTTTAAAATTTCAATGTTTTGCAAACCTATTCAGAATACAGTTTTCCTTGCTGCTGCAATTTAAACAGAAAATTCCAGAGAAGAGTTCTCTTAGTGTGATCATGGAGAGCAGTTGTTCAATCAACATCAGTCTCTACTTTTCTGTTTAGCTGGGAGTTAATTTTCTTCGCAGTCTTTTACTGGAAATAAACTATGACAGCCACAGCTTTGAGCTCCCCCATTCCCCCAAAGTAGTATATTTTATTCTGACAAGCACAAGGATATAAAAAACCTGGGGTGAGTAAGCTAAGTGACTCGATAACATCAAAGTTGAAATGACGATGCTTCCACTTGACAACCTTTTCAACTACAAAACCAATTAGGCTGGAAAAGACCTCTGAGATCAAGTCCACTTTTAGACCTAACACCACTTTGTCAACTCAACCAGAATATGGAGTGCCATGTCCATCTTAAACACCTCCAGGTATGTGACTCCACCACCTTGCTAGCTGGTCCATTCCCATGGTTAATTATCCTTTCTGTGAAAAAATTCTTCCCAATGTCCATCCTGAAGCTCTCCTGGCACAACTTGAGGCCATTTCCTCTCATCCTGTTGCTGGCTGCCTCGGAGCAGAGCCAGACCCCACTTGGCCACACCTCTCTGTCAGGCGTGACACCTCTCTGAATAAGGTGTCCCTGTCCTGTCCTCCTCCTTCCCTGCCTCCTCTTCTCCAGGCTAAACAACTCCAACTCCCTCAGCTGCTTCTCATAGGACTTCCCCTCTATACCATTCCCAGCTCTGTTCCCATCTCTGGACATGCTCCAGCCCCCTAATGTCCTTCCTGAATTGAGGGGCCCAGAGCTGGACATAGCATTCAAGGTGTGGCCTCAGCAGTGCCCAGCACAGAGACAAAATCACTGCCCTGGTCCTTCCGGACACCCCATTGCTGGTACAGGCCAGCTGCCTGTGACCTCCTTGCCCACCTGGGCACACCTGGCTCGCCTTCAGCTTCTGTTGGCCTGCACCCCCAGGGCCTTTCCTGCCCAGCGGCTTTCCAGCCACTCTGCCCCCAGCCGGCAGCTCTGGGCTTAACATGGACAAAGCACAGGGACCCAGCACTTGCCCTTGCTGACCCTCATCCCACTGGTGTCATCAATCCAAGTCCTTCTGCAGAGCCTTCTTGCCCTCCAGCAGATCAACACTCCTGCCCAACTTGGTTTCGTCCACAAATTTACTGAGGGTGCACGTGATCCCCTCATCCAGATCATCAGTAAGGATATAAAACAGGACTGGGCCCAAAACTGAGCCCTGGGGAACACCACTAAGCAACCAGACACACCATGAAGAGGACACAGAGCGTTATCAAAGACTAAGAATCTGGAGTTGGAGACTTTGCAAATGAAGTTCAAGCAGTTTCCATCTACCATTTTCCACAAATTTGAGGAGGATTTTATTGCTGCACTGTCTTAGACCAAAGATTTACTGGATGTATTTACTGACTTACCTTAACAGAGGACCAAAACTGACGTTGGAAAAACAAATACGGACCAGAGTTCTTGTTTTCTAAGATGCTGGAAAGTAAGAAATTTTCTTAATGAGCAACCAAGACCACACCTCTGTCCTGAATTTGCTGGCTTTTTCCTTCCACCACACAGTTCATTCCCATAAATATTCCCTTCCATCCTTCCTGTCTTTGCTAAATGCCCCCAGAAGGATAACAAAGTATCTTCTGTACCCAGGCACTGAAACACACTGGGAAAAACCCCTCATAACTATGGACAGAACTCTGACTTGCCAAGAAAGGCCTAACACCATAGTTGAAAGTAAACTTACTTTTTTGGATACAAGGGCATGAATACATCATCATCTAGTGTTCTCCTCATTCTTAGCAACAACGCCTTTAAAAGCATCTGAAACAGGTAATTTTTTTAAATGTCCCGTGCACTGCTTAGTAGTTAAACACTCAGAAACTGATTTTTAAAGCAACAAAGAACACTTGTGACCATAACAGTAAACATATATACATATTTGAGCACACAAATAAATAGTCTTAAAGAAGTCTGTAATAATTAACAGCTGAAATTTGACACTTTCAATTAAAATCTGAACTCAATACTGGTTCCTGCATTCACAGAAGGCAAGTAAAACAATCCAATTTCCAGGCAATACATTTGAAAAGATTGCAAAGATCTAAAAAAGAAAAGCCTGAGTATTTGTTGCCAATCCTTACAGCAAAATTGGAGACCAACCAACTGGTGTACCTTTTTATCTCTAGTATTTATTTTGGGGAGGCTCCACTGAGTTTCTTCTTCTAATTTATCACTATACTTTACTCCTCATAATCAGGCTGCAGAGCAAATAATTAAAAACTTTTTCTCTTGCTGTATTTCCCAACATAAGGTATTAAAAATATATTAAAACTCCTTAACTTATGCAACATATTTAAGAAAAAAATCCAACAACTTACTTGTGTATTTTTGTTTTCTGCATTCACCACTGAGGGATATCCATCTATTAGTTTCTGTACAATTGCTACCATTCTAGATGTCTGTGTGGTAGAAAAGGGATCCCAGATATTTTCAGAAATTCCTGTAAGAGATTAAAGAATTACTCCACTTTACAAATACTCAAATACAGGTACTGAGACATCCATGCAATTATTACCAAAACAGTAAAATCTGAAAGCACAAACAAGCATCAGACTCCACAACCCCTTCCCTCCCATTTTCTAAGCCTATACCTGTTAATTTAGGAAGAACAACTCTCTCTACAATGGTAGGCAATAGTGAAATATCAGCATCATCTTTCACCTGCTCCTGCTCTTCACAGCCATAAAACAGCAATGACTCAAACCACAACATTGTTTCAAAATCTTGACACTTGCCCTAATAAAAAAAGAATTGGGGTTAGATTCCTAAACAAAGATTTGAAGTCAACACATAGAAAATGTATTATGTATGCAAGTACAACACACTCACAAAATCAGCTTTAAGACACTCTGCCAAATGAACCAACTCATTCTACCAGCACAGCCACTAGATGTAATGAAAAGAGAAAATGGCTGAAGCAAGATTGACTTCTTAGCAGTTGTTGTCCCACAGATTTTAACTTCTACTTACACCTGAGCCAAACAAAAGCCTACAGATTAAGGTACAAGTCGGAAGTACAGCTCAGTTGTGCTGCATTATAAAATTATGCCTTCAGGATTTAAAACCCCTCTTTATGAGCACCTTGTAATTTTTCTACGTTAAAGAAGTGCTTACTAGGAAGAGTAATAGAGAATAGTGAATACAGTTAGACTTGACAATTCTGTACCACACCTCCAACTAATATGAGCTTTATTTTGTCAACCTGAAAACTCAGAAATAGCATGGGAGAAGAGAGAATGCACAAAAAATGTTTTAAATTTAAGGAGGACATCTTTCTTAGATTTTTCCTTGTTTGATTAATGAAGTCAAATGTCAAATTAATAACATTATTTTAATACTCCAAACTTTCTCTGAAGAGGAGTCATGCCTCCCCCTCTTCTGCACTTGGAGAAGAGGTGACAGAAAATCCCCTTCTGCAGATATTCTCTTAGTAGTTAAGGGAAAAAAAACGCACTTCTGAAAAAAGGAGGAACAGAGAGGGAATCAAAACCTACCAGAACTGTTTGTCTCATGAAAGCATACATATGCAGGCTGGACAATTAATGTGTGCCAGGGATACAGGGCTGCCGCAGTGCTGTCCTGCTTTTCCCATGTTCTCTACATAATAACTGGGCAGTGAGTGCTATGAGAAAGACTTGGAAATTGCCAGCCAGAATTCTACAGGGTATGGAGATAAATGTGAGAGACAGATACATAACCTAGAGACACAGGTAAGGATTCCATGTAAGGACAAGCTTCTTAGTTCCACTTCTGATAAAACAGCATTATCTAGAGTCACAATTTTCTCTGAAGTATTTTAAAGACTAAATGTATTTTCATACAATGGTTTGGGTTGGAAGGGATTTTAAAGATCACCTAGTTCCAACCCACTACCCTGGGCAGTTGCAGACCTTTTGGTCTGCATCACTTCCTGAGAAGGAACTGGCAACGTGCCAAATTGAACTCTGGTCTGCTGGGAACATGGAGGATTAACTAGTCCAGGCACTCCCCAGAAAAACTTTGCAGCAAAACAGGTGCCCATTTGAAACTTCATCCCTAGAACACATCTTTAGGAGAAGCACACATCAAAGGTGAAATTTACTTTGCTCTGCTCAAGTGTGAAAGAACCACCATGTAGCAGCTAACATACAAGCTACTTGCACACAAGCTTACCTCCAAAGGAGTCCAGGTAAGCAGCTGAAGTCTGATTAAAGGGTTAAACAACTTTGGTAAACAAAGGCCAATATAAGCATCCTTATAAGAAGCAAAGTACTTGGCGCGCCAAGCTTCAAACTGTGACTTAATGCAATCAATCGAGTAAAAGCTTTCCACAACATCTTCAAAAACTTTGCTGGATTCTTTCAATATACGATCTAGCAGGGGAGAAAAAGAACAAGAAGTTAATCACCTCTTACCTGTAATGCCTCTTTCAAGACATTCTTTGATGCTCACTGGCATAAGCTAACTCCCATAAACAAAACAAAAAAAACCCCATCATCTTTAGAAATTCTGTTACTCCTGCCTCAAACACACAAAGCTAAAAAAACAGGAACACATGAGTACTCTCCTGTTTTATCACAGGTCTTACTTTAAACATTTCATGGAAGGATTTTAAGTTACCAGATGTAATTAGGATTGGTGGCGTACTGGGCTGTATTCAGAGTGGATCTAACGTCAAAGCTGGCCTTGCCTTGCATGGGAGTTTCAAACAGCTGATCTCCAGGCCCCTTCCAACTCAGATTATTCTACATCTTTGATAATCCAAGTGCAAATATAGGAGGGCATCTCAGATAAGCCAACTGAATTGGCAGTTCAGACAGCGTGGGTTCTGGCAGACACCATGCTAAAACGCTGCCCAGAACATACCTGTTGGCACTGGGCAGTGATTACAATCCTCTAGCACTTTTTTTAAAAAAATTTTTTATTTATTTACAGTACCAATATTCTATTGCAGTCCAGACCTTTTTCTCTATGTATTATTTTCCTTTCATCTTTTCTACTTCTCAGGGTTAGTTTCATTTTAATCAGTCATATTTGCTGCAGCCACAGTTGTAAATTTTTGGTCACAGTAGTAACCTTTACACAATGAACACAACTAGCACACAACAGCAGGCAGAGACAGGGCTGAGGGAACATGTCATATAACCACACTTATCCCACTGGGATTAAGAAAAAACACTACATATAAAGTTAGTAGGTCCAAAGCGCACTCCTCTGCTCCACTGCTGTACAGGTCTAACATCAGAGCTACAAACAATAGCAAAAAACCTTTACAAATACTATGTCTATTCAGAAACTGAAGGAATTTCTACAAAATACTTTTGCACACATAAACTGCCAAGTTATCAAGCACAATTCAGCCCCATTGAATCTAGATAATTTAATTTAGCAAAATTAATTACAGCACCTAACAACCCTGAAGAGTTGTTCTGTTTATCCAAGACCCCTCCCTGTACGCAGAAAATCAGTGCAATCATAAAATTGCAGTACATAAGACAGCAACTAAAGCTGTGGAAACTGTCTGAAATTCCAAAGGACCTCGCAGCTAGACAGTTCATATAACTGCTTTTCTAATATGTCCATATTTCAGGTCTCCACAATCACCGACAGCAATGACTTTGACATTTATTCTCTTGGGAAATGACCTCTTTATTTTAAACCTATCCTATCACTTAATTTCATGGTCCCTAGGTAAAAAGTACGTTCTCCTAAACTGTTCTCCTACTTGAAGAGGCCAAAACCATTCAATCCCTCCTCAAATGCAACACAAGCAATTCTATGTATGCGATCCTTGCTGCTCCCTTCCTCCTCACTTCTAACCTCATTCTCTTTTAATCAGAGCAAATGCTAATTGTACCACAAGATTTTTCAATGTCTGCATTCAACATTGTTTTCCATCATTTGCAAACTCTGCCAGGCTGCAACAAGACTCTACAAAACTTTTGTCATTGCATTTCTAGAAGCTTATTCACAACTCCACTAAATACTTGCTATGAATCAAAAAAAGGTTTTTAAAGCACTGAGGTTTTCAAAATTTCACAAGTGAGACAAACATATATTTCAAGAATGATAAATTATTTTACAAATTGGAAGGAAGACTTACTGATGGTCCAAAAGCTTACTGCTTGCCAGTAAAAGCATATTTGAATTAAAGAAATAGAACCTCACTAAGGATGGGCTATTCAGTCAGCTACAAGACACACAACAGATTGGTGATAGAGACTATTCTGGTCACACTGATGATCCAGGAATCAAAAGTTCCTAAACTCCTTCCAAAATATGGTGACGCATATAAATAGGGCTGCATTTGGATAATTTTTTTTCCTGTCAAATATTCGGTATTTTGTTACGTAAGAGAATTGGTATTGTTCAGCCTGGAGAAGAGGTTTCAGGGTAACTTAACTGTGGCCTTAGAGTACTTGAAGAGAGTCTGCAGGATGGAGAGGGACTATTTTACAAGTGCCTGGAGTACTAGGACAAGGGGGAATGGCTTCCCATTGACAGAAGACAGGGTTAGATGGGATACTGGGAAGAAGTTCTTCCCTGTGAGGGAGGCAAGGCCCTGGCACAGGTTGCCCAGAGAAGCTGTGACTGCCCTATGCCTGGAAGTGTTCAAGGCCAGGTTGGATGGGGCTTGGAGCAACCTGGTCTAGTGGAAGATGTTCCTGCCCAAGGCAGGAGTTTGGATCTGGGTGGGCTTTAAGGTCTCTTCCAACCCAGACCATGCTGTGATTCCGTGATAAAGCTTGGGTAGCTTTTCTAACCTCGCTCCAAGTTGAAGTTTGTGATATCTGTTGAAGTTTCCTCGTCATCGCTGGAAAGGCCTTCAAGGTGATCTGCCATCTTCCCAGTTTGCTCTCTCGCTTGTCTACGGCGAGCTCTGGAAAGGAGCAGCAGTATAAACCAGCTATCACCTGTATAAACTAGCTACAGTAAAGCAAGAGAAACCAGCTGTTTTCACCATCTATACAATGAATACACCCAGTTAGGCTTGTCCTTTTAGTTCTAGGAAAGTCAAGCTGAAAAGAACTACTATGCCACTGCCTTAAGCATTCCACTAGGTTGCTGCCTCAAACAGTGAAAAGAAACAAAACCAGCAGAGACCATATAGATATGGAAGGGGTATTTACTTTGCTTTCTTTTAGTGATTTTAAATCAGTATCATGGAATGCTTTCTACACTTGCATGATAAGCTGGGATGTATAAGAATACCCCTGCCCAGCATACCAGCTGAAGTGTTTTCCTCCCTTTGCAGGGAAGAAGCAAACATTGTCACTCATGTTAGTATGTCACAGAGGACAGTTTTATCTTGCAAGCAGACAAAGGAGACTCCTGAAGGAGAAATCTCATTCTCTACCTTCTAGCCTCTCTTTCTGCAGTTCGGCGCTTGACTTGTTCTTGATAGATCACTCTGTCTCGCCCAAAAGAATCAAGATTTGGTGCCATCAGTGCTTTATCTGTAAAATTACATTGATGAAAATTAAAATGCTTATTTATGATTCTATAAATGTACTGTAGGCAGTTTCATAAGAGACTTTTAAACTAAGTGTAATTTGAAATAGAAAGTTGAAGAATAAAAAAAGGAAAAAAAACCACCCACATTACCCCCCAGAAGCCTGAATTCACTATGTGTAGAAATTAAAACAGAAAGCAGCGGAGTTTGGAAAAATTTCAGCTTAATGTCAAATAGTTTTCAGCGTACTTCACTCTTATCCCTCTCACAACAGTGCTGAACTACATAAAAGTCAACAGTTTTAAGAGAAATAACTTAAATGAAATGTCCAAGAAAAATGTGCTACCTTACACAAACACATTCACCACATAATTTTTGAGAAGAAAACTAGCAAAAAAAAGCAGACGAGTGACTGGGGCAAGAATATACCTCATTTCAGAGTTCTAGTCATGGTGTTTCTAAGTTTATATGCTTTAGATTGCCTAAAGTTTAAAACACATTAAAATCTACGGAAAGATAAACCATCTTCCCTCCTCTTTTCAAGCTCTGCTTATTTATGTTCCTGGCTATAGAAAACCACACAGCTAGAACAGCAGAAAAAAGGCAGAAGTGTTTCCAGTTCCTCCTTTCCAGGTAAATTTTAAACAGTAGACTGAATGCTAGCCATTGCTCAAGTCCACCCATTAGAATATAAACATTAACATTTAAACAACAGCCTATCCAAACTTCAGGAATAAATTTACATGTTCTGACAAAATCTCTTTACAAATTCATAATTTAAAATATTAATGCCAATCTATGTCAGCATTCCAATTCAACACCTGAACTACTAAGAGCCTTCTCTTAACTTCCAGATACTAAATAAGATCTCTCTGTAAAACCCAATCTCAGCAATGAGAACTATTCCCATTCTATCATTAAATTTCAGAATAAAAGAATCTATTCTAAGCTTCTTTTAGGAAACAGGTTTCTAGTTCTCACAACAGCATTTTCATGATAAAACTGCAAGGCCATGTGATGCCTAGAACTTCAAACAACAGTCCTAGAAAGAATATGTGTGCTAACCACTCTATAAAGGAATGACCAACTCTGACACCCTAACACTTCACATCTTCAGAGAGTTCTAGCTAATGGTATTAATAAGATTTCATCTCTGACAACAGTGGCAGAACAGGGAAATAGAATTAGATTATAGAATTCTTCATCAGCAACAGGACAGAAAGCCCTTTTTAAAAATGGGAAGCTTTCTGCCGCATAAAGAAGACTCCTATTGATAGGATATCTCATCCATTGATTTAATATGCTGAATAAAACCTCCTCCAAGAAACATGTATTTCCATCCAAGTTAACATTTATACTTTTGTAGAGTTTTACATACTGAAGAGTAGTCACCATAAGAAACCTCCTCAGTGAGAATCCTCCATCCACAAATTCACAGTAAGCAGGAATTTTAACTAGCTATTCTTAAGCTGTATTTCATACAGGGTCATACTATATTAATCTGATTAGTCTTCCAGTTCTTTAATTTACCAGTTAAGTGTCTGAAATCAAATACTTACGCTGGCTACAAAACAGAACATTAGACAGAAGTCTAGCCCAGTGCTTAGTGGCTTTATACAGTTAACTCTACATGTTAAGTGATGTTTATAGATTCAGGGAGGTTAGAAGAAATTTTTAAGAAGTCCTGATGTAAGAAGAAAATGGGGAGTCACATACTACCACTACTCCCATAGCCACCATGCATACATTTTCAGTGCTACGAAGGAGAAAATACAGTTAAATGAAACAGAAAGGAGAGATGAAGTCAGTTACAGTGGTTTCAAGTTTAAAAAAAAAAACAGATTAGAGAAGTTTCATCTAAACTTGCTTCTACTCATATCAAAAGTAAGAATAAACTTTAATAAGACAGTCATACATTAAACATTTACATTTCAATTAAGTCATACTAAGTAAACAAGGTTGTTTAATGAATAATAAAAACCTTCAAGATGGACTGACTTGAATGGCTTGAAAACTCCGAAGATTCATCTTTAATATCATCTTGTCGTCTTTGGACAAGGCGGGAAGCTCGCTGTTTGTACAGCTGGTGCATTGCAGATTCAAGTTCGTTAATCAGAGGCACCTGTAAAAATACAACACACCACGTAATACCCGGATCCTGAGCTGCTCAGCTTCTGGGGTCCCAGTCTATTCCGGAGCAAAATGCTGTCACTGTGTTCCCAGCAGCACAAAGTCCTGCCTTTTACTTGTTTGTATCATTTGCATCAGGAAATAGTTCAAGCTGTGGAAAATGCATACATTTAACACTGGCAACTTTCAATCAGAACAAGAGCATTCTGAAAGCAACTTCCATGGCTTGAATGAGTCTACACAGCCAGACATCCTATTTAGAGAGTGAAATATTCTTTCCAGTACTCTTGCTTTCCCTACCAGGTATGTGTTGTATAAAGGTCTGTAATTCTCAGACATCAATTATTTCCTCTCTGCCCTTAAACAAGAATGTAGAAGTATTCTATACTTCAGTGAAAAAATAACCTGGCTGTATGCAGTGAAAAAACCACCCATCAATCTAACCTACTGAAGCCAGCAGCTATTGTTTTGCTCTAACTCCTACTAGTATATGCTGAAATATTACTGAAATGAAATCAGACCTTGCATAAGGGTGTTATGCCAACAGGAAATTCAAATCAGTCAAATACTCCTCTAGCTTATCACTAAAATTAAAATAGTACAATTTGTGCAAGTTATGCATTAAGTATAACCTTGAATTAATCAGGTAGGTCAGGTCAGACCTGTCACTTTTTTTTTTCTTTAATGAACTATTTTAGTAGCATCTCTGACAAAAATAGATGATATTATGACAGCCTGGAATTTCCTGACATTAAATAGCAGGTTAACTGCTTCTTTTTTTTTTTTTTTCTTTCCCTGGGACAAGTTAAAATTAGATGATTATAAATACTCAAATGCAAACCAGAAGTTTTCACAATCTCTTCATTTGGAAAGGCAAGTCCTTCTGCTATGAATACTTAAACCATGTCCTCCTTACCTCTGAGATGTATGCTTACTCCACAGTCTTCCAGCCTTTTATATTTCATTGTTGCCTACCATCCAGGATTTTTTTCAAAACAAAAGATAAAACCAGAAATTGTTTCCTGACGTATTTTAGAATGTGACTCAGCAGCTATTAAAGAACGTCCTTCAATAAAATGTAAAATTCCAAGTTTATAGCTACAGGGCCATTTCAGCTTGCTGAGTCTGACACACACATCAGAGAACAAAAAGGTATTAGCTCTGTGGGATACACAGTGCTACAGGGATTAAAACAAAAGAAGCTCTGCACCAACTCAAAATACGCACACCTTTCTTTTGGATAAAAGAGTAGAGAGAAAGACAAGGAGAGAATAAACTTCCAAGTACAGGAAGTTTATATTCGGAATTGAAGACAGTTTTGAAAACAGAAATAATAGTTAAAAAATACTAGTTTTACTGCAGTTTACCATAGAAAATATAGCTCCTTCTCTTAAGCATGTAGAGGAAATTCTAAGATTGAACAGTTAAATGAAGATTTTTCAAAGCATCCCTAGTGGTTCTTTCTGTAATTTTCTCAGGAATGAAAAAAAGAAATCTAGTGATGTATTCAGATACATGAACCCACTCAATATTTCCCGTTTAGAATACAAGAGATTTAGAACCCCTATTCTTCTCTAATCAATATTGAGGTTAATGAGTGTCTAACAATTTCACTGACTACTATAAAGTTACAGCCCTCACTCCCTGTTTTGTTTAGTCAGTACCTTAAATTCAGTGTTTTCAAGGGGATCTTTTGTTCACTTTCTCTGTATACAGTGGAGGAGGAAAAGCAGAAAGGTCTCTGAACATTTAGATCACAAGGATAATTCTGACACACAGAGTGTGTTTTGGTAATTCACTTTTGCAGGTAAAGTAACAGTTCATCTATTTGTGCTGTGAAAGGTATGCCCAGAACAATTCAATCTTTCTATACCCACTGTACATTCCTGATTTCAAAATACAAAAGTGTCATTGTGACTCCTCAACCTTCTCAGAAAGCATAATTTTGACAGTAATTACTTCTGAAGGAAGTCATGCAACCATCTTCTACTCTACTGGTTTTCTTATTAAGGAGGAAAAAAAGGTGTTACACGGGATTTGACTTTTTTAGTGCTTGTTTCTAAAATCTGTATAATAGCTGTCTTGTTATACTCTGTGCTGAGCCTTAAGAATGGGTAAAGTGATCCTAACATTCATATTTAAAGATATGTTTTCATATATGTATGTATATAGATATATGTATATACACATACAGTATTATTATTACACACATATATATACACGTATCCTCATGTATATGATACTAACTACATACATTGTTGTAAATAATAATAACAACAAGCAGTCAGGGCCACAGGTTCTACAAAAAAGCTGCAGGTAATTTATCTCTACACTCAAAAGAGGACAATTTACTGTCCTACTGCATTTCATTTAAATAAAAACTGATACTGATTTTATTACTTGACTTTGTCCCCCTCCAACACCTCCTTTTTAGAAAACTTTTCAGTGTCCTGTGGGCTACTGGTTCTGAATTTGATGGTATTTTTGTCATGCTGAAAGCACTGAATTCCTAACCACAAACAACATCAAAATCAATGTTAGATTGTTAGCTCCTGTTAGACTGACCACACCATCTGCTGCTTCTGCAACTCACTTTACATACAAGTAAAGCAGCAGCTCCACCTGAAACCAGCAAAACTCTGTGAATGCCTCTAAGGAGCCTGAGATGATAAAAGTCACATCTTAAGAGTATTTGAACAAGACAGTTTATGCTATCATGGAGAACCTTCAGACATGGTTTATAGTTATCACAAAAGTAACTTAATGAAAGGTCTTTGGAAAACAAACACTGAATAGAGACACAGATATTTAACCTGACTTCTGAAATACAAATTTATCTCAGAGTAATAATGTAAAAACTTATCTTTAGTAGGAATTCAGCCATCTGGGTAACCAGCACTGCCAGAGCTGCTTAGGAAAGTACCTTTATTAACCTTCAACAGCTAATGCTAAAACAGACTCAGGAATATGGCTTCTTAAATGAACAATCAGTTGCAACTAATTATTAGACTAATCAATCAGCTGGGTGGATTAACTGTCCCATACTTCTTGGATTTGCTCATGACATAGTTACTCTTCACTTTTACAGGACGAAGACTGACTCTCCCAATTCCAGTAACAGTGGACAATTAATGTCTAACCCATCAGCACCCCAAATGCTTTTCCATTCCTTTCCCACAGCTAACAGGCTAGGCAAACAGTAGCTTAAAACTACTCAATTATTCTGACAAGGTATTAAGAAATTAGTATACTACTACTGTATTCAAGTCAGAAGACAATGAAGAAATAGCCAATATATTGCTAACTGAATTCTACAATGTGTACCTAATATGTATATATATATATATCCTGTGTGTGCCTAATATGTATATATATATATTCAGGAGTTTCTATTATATTTAGAACAAAGTAAGTAATCAAAGCACAGTGCATAACATAAGAAAAAAGACTAAGTTTTTGACTTAGAGATGCATAAAAGTATCACACTACATGAAAGAAATATATTTTTAAGTGTGAGTGTCTTTGAAAAGCTATGCTAGTTTTAAGACTTCTCTCCTTCAGACTCCAGAGCAATACCAAGAGACATCTGGCAGGAGGAAGTTTATAATAACACAGAAAATATAAGTCTGTTATTGTGTATACCAAGCACTCCAGAAAGTATCCATGTCATAATTCAGCCCTTACTTTTGCTAACCTGATATCCAACACAAGTAAAAAGCAGTATATGAGTAAAGTTGAAACGCCAGAGTATCTACCAAAATCCTGAAGACATAAAAATCTGTAAGTTTTTAGGCAATCTAAAGTCAGTGAGCTGGGAGGAGAGATTTCTGATAATCAGCTTAGCATGATAAAAAGTTCTTTCCAATCCTCAAATAACCAAACCTTTTGAAGTATATGCTCTCAAAGGACTTTTTTCGAAAACAGAGGGAGATGTGGTGTTTGGCATGTAATGAGACCCTTTTTTTTTTTTTTTTTGTAAAGAGATTAATGTTTTTGCATCCTTACCTTTTCACTGAAACACTCAAGCAAGTCTTGGACATACCCTCGCATTTCTTGCAAAAACTTATACCGTTCACCAATACCCCCAGAAGACCCTTCTAATCTTTCAATTGCCTTGGTAGAGTCCTCTTGGCTTTGCTGATGTTTCTCATATTGTTGCCGATTAGCTTTGTGCATTTCTTTCATAGAGTCCAACCTGAAGGGCAATGGATAAATAGTAAATTTACATCCAAAAGTCTGTCTATTTCAGACCACTGAGACATCAAACAGACAGTACAGTGCAAGTACTGAGCCTATATATGGGAAATTTTGCAAAGACATTCTTGATCTTTGATGTGTCACCTTCTCCCCTTTCTTCAAGAACTGCAAGGCTAATGATTGAAACTCACTTGCTAGACTATGCTGTACTGCACTGTATTGGCCACTCCTACAAACCTTCACAGGAGTCGATAGCACACAGAATAGTGCAAGGCTGTCCTTAATGAAAAGCTGGCTGGACAGTTTGGATGTGGATGGGAACTACAACTTATACAAAGCACTCTTTTTCCTCTACTAACTTGATTCACTGTCAAAGGCTGCAACACTACAAGGAGCATACAAACCAATTTCGAAGACATGTAAAGTGCAAGCTGCTCATTACATATGATTTCTCACTGCAATTGTGTTGTTCATTCCATATCTTTTGTGCACCTGACAAGCAGATTACAGTGTTTGAGCCAAAAAATCCCTATATACACTAAAAATTAAACTAATTATCTACTGAAGTGGAAATATCTGATTCACAGTTTAAAGGAATGCAGCTCGATAAACTAAACACCTCACTGGCCTTTCATTTCTTCACTATAAGACTGTGCAGTGTCCAGAAGATGCAACTCAAACCTCTCTTCAAAAAGATCAATGGCCTCACATTTAAAGTTTCACTTCCAGGGAAGCAATCCAAGGAGATTTTCGAACAAAGTGTCATTGTCATCTTCACTTAGAGCTTTTTTGTTTGCGGTTTTTTTTTTTTTAAATGGATGTGCCAGTCAGTACTTTTCCAGCGATGAAACTCTGTGTTTGCTCACCGAGACTAAAAGACACCTGAGGAACAGAAACCTAGGGGACAGGTCTTTAAGTCTAAAAAGATGGTCTGTCCTACCTGTCTTTAAGCTGTTTCTTTACCAAATCAATAGTAACAGGAGTCATCTCATTACTGGGAGTTTTGAAAGGAACTGTATTATCTGTTTTTTGAGACTTGGTTTCCGATGATCCATATGCAGCATAGGTGTACGGAATGCCATACGATGAACCATAAGACAGTGTCTGATAAGTGCTCTGGTAGTACACATTATTCACTTCTGCAGGCTGACTTGGTTGAACCTAGTAGCAGAGGAAATGCAATTGTACTATATTAGGCTGAAAGGGGAAACTTTTTTACACATCTTAAATCAAAGTGAAAAATGTAAGCAGATATGGTTACAAAATGTTAATTATCAAGGCAATTTAAGCGTCCAATATCTAAGGTAGAAGAAACAAATGCCCTCAAGAAGATAAATGGACAAATTCTTATTATCATTACACTATTTCTCTTTAAAGAGCATCAGAATTTACAGACTTAATTTCTCAAATGAAACAGCCTTCTGTAAAATACTCAAGTTTGTAAAGGATTTAACCAATACTTGCAGAAATAAATCAAAAAAGAGTGCACAATTATATACATGCCTGGGGTATGTTGATTCCTTTTCGTATCTGCTCTTGCTCCCATCTACTGAGTTCTTCATCTTGCTCCCCTGCCACTAGTGCTTCATCATCGCTTCCCTCAATACCTTCACACAAGTAAAAGAAGACAATGCATTCATAATTATAAGGGCCACAAATTTAAAAACCTGAAACCATGACTCAGTGAGAACATCTCAGAGCATCTCCCTTTCCTCTTCATGAGGAGTTAAGGAAACTGGCCTGTGCATTATTAGCACAGAGGTTCCACTTGAGAGATCAAATGGGAAAATTTGCAATTCACTGCTGGTAAAATCCTCTCATGTCTAACTCCTTTTGCAAAAGGTTATTTTATCTGCTTGACAGCAAGAAGAATTCTACATCAAATATTTTTCTTTTCACAACTATATACTTCCTAAAAACAGAGTACAGGAAAAACAAGAATTGATCCTTAATGTAAGTTTCTATCACAGTCAGCAGTGTGCACAGAACACAGTTTTGTGCTCAAAATTCTACAAGCATATTCCATTATGTAGTATCTTTCCTCAGAAATGTTATGCAACTCCAGATCGTTTGAAAAACATGCTGTTTAAAAATGCTGAATGGGAGCACTCACAGTGAAAATAGCGTGAATATTTATCAGCTGACCTTCCATAAAAGGGTTTACCTATTTCCTCAGCAATCTTTTGCCTTTGGGATTTTTCCTTCACTGTAAAAACTATCCTCCTCTTCTCGTCATCATCTTCATCATCACTGGCATCATTTTCATCTTCTCGAACAAGGCGGCCTTTACCTGGTTCACTGTCAATGGGGGTAAAGTCTCCAAGCTCACGAGCCATCTGACGCTTTTTCCTAGCGGCATGAATAAAAGCAGCATCTGGAATTTCTCCTAGAGACAGAGGTGTGCACTGTTAAACAACCACTGCAACAAAACAGGTGTTACAGTTTCTTATTGCTCATCTCTGTCACCATACCAAATCATCTCTGCACACAGAAAAAAAAAGTGAGAGGAAACAAATCCATACTCACAGAAAATATTTGCAAGCAACTTAGATGCTAAACATGTCAACTTTCTGACCAGAAACCCTCAAAGTTAGGATCATCACAGAAAGTCTGGTTCTGCTTCCAGCAGCTCATGTCATAAGAGTAGAAGCCTGATGCTCCTATGGGAAATATTCTTAAAGAAGAGGAAGCCCTTCACAGGAGCTGACTATTGCAAAGGGAGGAAGAAAATGAGGTGCATGACTGTGTCACTTCCTATCCCAATATTGCTCCTAGCTCTTATTATTTTGGATGAATAAAAAGCATCAACTGTTTCAACAGACAACCACTGGTCAGAGATTATGAGGACACCAAATCAGACATAGTTAATATACGTAAGCTTGTACAATCAAGGGGAAACATGAAAAGCGTCAGACCTAATTGAAAACTCTAAAATCTGCAGCACAAAACTTAATGCAACTTACGTAAGTCATATAAATCAACATGTGGACCCAGGACACCCATCTGGTATTTGGAGAACAGACTACCATAATTAGCAAACTAGTCTCAAAAATATTTTCTCAGAGTCATTTCTTTGGCCTCAGAGCCTGCTTAGAACCTCAGTATACAAAACAGGATAGGAAAATATTTCAGACACCTTCAAGACCGATAGTTGGAACATTTGAATTAAAGAAGAGATTTTAACTGAAAGCAGTTAAATCTCATGTGAAATCACCTATTCCAAATCTAGATTTTCTGGCAGTTTGTCACCTACTTGAGAGACAAATTCCTGTTTCTGACATCAGGATGAAGCATTCTGTAGCAAAGCATTTTCTCTCATAAGGCTTGTAAAACTGAACACCATTAGAAAATAGCAGTTTCTTGAATTCTCAGATGCTAAATTGTTGGAAACTGTTTCCTAATCTCTCACATACATTAGTCTGCTGTAAACATTGGCTAAATCACTTGGTAACTTATCAGACATATTACAAAAACCAACCTGGGCGGAGAACATTCAGTGATGACAGAGCACTTGAAAAAGCACCACCAGCTTTTGGTTTTTCTTCCTCCTTCTCACTTTCAACTTCCATTTCTTCTTCACCATGTTCACTGTTTGCAGTTCCATCTTCTTGGCCTATATCCTTATTCTGTCCTGTCTTTTCTAGTGGTGCTTCAACTGATAAGACAGCAAAGTCCATGTTTTACTCCTTTTATAAAGATTACTCAGAAGTATTTAAGAAATAACAATCCAAAGTGAAAATCAAATAAAAATGTTAAATGATAATTTTATTGTTTGAGATCTAGGAAAATACACTTTCTTAACTGTGATTAAATCACAGACATCCCCTCAAAATAAAATGTGACAAGGCAGGCCCCACCAGCTACTAAACATTCTCCATATTGTCAAGTATTAAGAAAGTGGGGGAACTCAACCTTGTCAAAGTCTCTTACATATGCAACGAGAAAGCACTGCCTGTGTTACACCAAATCTTTCCACAAGAACTGACTGATTTCAAAAGAACCCTTCATTTTCCTCTTGGGCTACATCCTACTTTAGGTGGGTAACACAGATACAAGCAGCAAGTACAAACAGTATGTAAAAAAATGCATGTTAGATCCAGCTACCCAATCCAAGCTGCACATATCTGAGGTTTCAGACTCAAGCACTTGTTTAGAGAACCCAGGCTACTCCCTCAGTAGCAACCTTGAAGTCTTTGAACTATAGCCACATGAATTAGGGAGAGCAAAATAAACAGAAATGAAACAAACATTGCCCACACAGCCATGTGCAAAATACAGTGTTTTAAGGATCTTTGTGACAGAAGCAAGAATCCAGGTTTTCACAGATGACCTAAACAATAGCCACAAAATGATAATTTGTGGTTTTGCTCATGCCCCACACCACTGCATAGGCAGCTTAGGGATTCTAATAAGAAAGAATTCGTGGGTTTTCTAAATTCAGACAAAACCTTTAAAAAAATTTAAATTAATTTAAAAAGTGTATTTCCTGTATGGGACCATGTTCAACCCCCATGTGCTTCTCTAGATCATTGCAATCTTTAGATCATAAGCCTCCCAGCTCGTGCTAGCAGCATTACATAATCTATGTTAAAACTTAAGAGGAAAAGCAACCACTACACTTTACCAATGAGCTTCCCAAAAACCAATAGTACAATGAAACTGAAGTCCCAGGCTCTATTTCAAGCTCTCTAAGACTGCACATTGTTAACAGCTCCTTTTGCTCCAACACTTTCAGCCTGTCATCTTAAGTCTACTTGAAGGTCAAAGTCCTGAAACAGGCAGCTGTTGAAAAATTAATAACAAAGACCACCACTCTGCTCACCCCAACCATCTTCCTTTTCAAAGAAAATGCATTACAAGGGCACATCCTGTCAGACAAGCACCAGGTACGTTTTCAAACTAAGGTAATTCTTTTCTAATTCAATAAACAACTCATCTGTCATAAACACAGCTCCAATTCACAATACTGATGTCTACTGACAACCACCTAACAGAGCTCAGAAGCTCCATCCTTCTACATTAATTTCTACATGAAAATCAAAGAACTCTCTACCAGCTGCAGAATAGCATTCCTAAGGCTCAAGTAACACATTTCTTCTGTGCTTTAATTCAGCTTTAAATGTGAAATCTTCTAGAAGACTAACAATTCACCTTGAAAACAAGAAATTAAATTACAGTACTTCATCTTTTCCACTACAGAAGTTACTATTAGTTTTGCAGTTACCATCTGTTGGAGAATTGACCTCTGTTCTAACTTTTGATTTTTCAAGATCTTCTTTGTATTCTTTCTTCAACTGTTTTACAATCTTTTTGCTGTAACTTGATTTCTTCACTTTGAAAACTTCTTCAGTTTCTTTAAAAGAGAAATTGGATAACATCACATTAGATCTCTCAAGCATACTTATTTATTAAATCTCATAATTTTTTACCTGGAATGTCACAAATGCCATTAACAAACATTGCAGGGTTCTTTCACAGTCTATAGTCAAGGTCTAATTCTACACTTTCAGTACTTCCATCAAGATTTCAAATCACGAGTCTTAGAAACCAAGTTGCAGTGGATTTCAAGAGAATTCCTTCTAAGACGACTCAAAACTGTACAAATTGTTCGGACAACAGGCAGTGAGTCCGAGGTGACCCGTGAACACCAGCCAAATCAAATTAAAACAAACTCGACACAAAGCCACGGGACAGATGCTTCTCAGCCAACGCTGCTGGCTCCAGGGGGAGACTACGGGCTGCAACTACTCCCGCACAAACCTGCAGGCCACCGACGTGCAGTGAACGCAGCACAGGTGATGCACCAGCGACACGGAGGCAGAGGCACACCACTACTAAGTCCGCTGGGAGCATGCTGGCTCCGCAGGAGCCAGCTCGGGCTGGGGAAGGAGCGGGCACGACTGGCGCTCCCCGCCCGTGCATCCCTGGCCGCCCGTACTGTGCCCTCAGGGCTCGCCCCCTCTTACGTGATCCCACATCACCCCACGCCACAGGGAGGACTAAAATAAATACAGATCCCGGTTCTCTTGGGGGGGCCGGGGGAAGGCCCAGTGCAGGTTGAGCAGCTCCGGGTCCCTTCCACGCCCGCAAGAAACGACCCAAAAGCCAGGCAACCACGCGCCTCACCCTCCTCCTCGTCCTGGAAGCTGAGCAGGCTGGCCCTCGGCACCTCTTTGTTCTCCCGCGACCGCTTCTTCTCCTTGGGGCGCCCGGCCGCCGGCAGCCCATTGCCCTGCTGGGGCTGCTGCAGCGGCGGCGGGGGCCGCAGGACAGCGGGCGCCGGCAGAGCCCCCAGGCCTGAACGGTCGCCCCCCATCAAGCCCAGACCCAAGCCGAGAGCCGCGCCGTAGCTCGCGGCGCAGGCGAAGGCCGCGGGGCTGCCGGGCAGGGCGAGGGGCACGCAGCCGGCGGGCAGCGGCAGGAGCCCGGCGCCCGACGCCAGCGGCACTGAGGCCTCGCTGGGCCCTTCCCCCGCCGCCCCGACCGCCGGTGCCGGCTCCTGAGGCGGCTCCTCGTCGCGCTCCTCATCCTCCTCCTCCGAGTCGTTCCGCTTCCGCACATTCACCCTCCGCGCCTTGCGGAACATTCCGCCGGACACCAACCGGCCGCCCCGCCAGGCCCCGGTACCGCCCGCTCCGGCCGCCCCGCGCCGCGGCCCAGGCCGGGCCCCGCGAGCATGGCACCGCCGCCCGCAGCGCCCCCTGCCGCCGGCTCCACCACCGGCGGGTGCAGGACGCGGCACTGCGCCTGCGCGGTGGGGAGCGCGCGGAGCCGAGGCTCTAGCGGCCCGCCCCGTCCCCGCTGCCCCCTCATGGCGGCCGCCATCTTGAGTCGGGAGAGCAGCGCGAGCAGGGCAGGAAAGGGGGGAGCGGGTGATGTAAGTATAAAGTGAGTTATATTAAAGATTCATCATGCGAGACGAGTTTGTTATACAAAACTTGCTTTATTACACCAGACATAACGCGTTTTGGAGACATTGCTGTGGAAAAATTCTGCGGGCTTCTAATGCAGTGCTTCCACAGGGCAAAGCCACATAAAATAGAATTGGGAGAATCAGTTCTTGGTATCCGCTGGGACAGAATAGGGCCGTTGGGAAGATCACCGCAATATCAGAACGGTTGATTTCTGTAGTTGAGGATTTTTTGCTCTTCCAGGAAAAAAAAACCCTGCAGTGCTTACTTGGGGACTGGAATGAAAGGTCTTTTGCACCCGCCTTATTCAGAACACTACAGTGACAAAAGTAACTGGAAATTTAATTTGTTCTGTTAGAAAGCCCATGAATTTATAAACCTCGTTTCTTCCCAACAAAACCAGAATACCTAAATCCTCAGGTACTGCTGCAAGTGAATTTTTTTGACTCTGCTGTCATGGTAATGGGAGAATTACTATGATTTCAGCACATTTTTTACCAGAGGACAGCAGATCTTTGCTGAACATCATCTAGGTTTCATTTTTTCCAGATTTTGGAGAAAGCCTTAGTAACATTTAGAAATCAATATATTTGTGTGTACCAGCTCTTTTTTTTTTTTTTCCTTTGTTTTTAAGCACAGCACTATCCTATGTAGGATTGGTAAGTTGCTAGTTTGTGAAGGCAAGGTTAGTTCTCTTGCTCAGACAGCTGGAGAAGGGGGCTCCTGGGCACATGACATGAATTATGTGCCTGTGTCTGTAATAGACAGTCATGGGAGGTATCACTAGAAATATTTGTAATTCGGAGAAAAAGGTTTATGGTTTGTTGCTAAGGTGCTGACAAAGGAAACTATGTCTTTACAACCGCTGATTCGATTGTTCTCTGGCTGAGTTAAATGGAGTTCAGTACCCAGCTTGCAAACACCAATGTGCTTAAATCTATTTGCAATTGCAAACAGACCTCATTAATTCCATTGTTAGCACATTGTTGATTTCAGTGGGAAAACTCACAGTAATGGGGGATGGGCATGTATTTAAGTCTTCTGAAAAATTAAGTTTTGCTTCCTAGCAAAGCTGTTCCATCATTGATTACAGTTATATCAATATGACTATTTAAAATAGAAATACTATTTCCTTAAAATTGCAGCAGCTTCACTGGTTCCTCAGAATCTTGATAGCCATTCTCGTAAGTGCACAGAGAATCATGGAATCCCAGATTGGTTTGGGTTGGAAGGGCCCTCAAAGACCACGCAGTTCAAGCCCACTGCCATGGGCAGGGACACCTTCCACTAGACTAGGTTGCTCCAAGCTCCATCCAGCCTGGCCGTGGACACTTCCAGGGATGAGCCAGCCACAGCTTTTCTGGGAAGAAGTTTTCTTAGATTTTATCTCAGTTTCATGTAATCCATTACTGGCAATGCAAGGCTCTAACAACTTGGTATTTCAAAGCCTTTATTGTACTATATGGATGGATTCAGCCTTAGTCATATCTCACAGAATTCAAAACCTGCAGACATGGGCAAGGAGCAGACTTTGGGCTATTTTAATAGTCCTGGTGTATGTTTTTCAGGGGATGACAACCTTTTTCATGCAACACATCTGAAAATTGTCTGCCTGAAGCCTCGCCTCCCTTGTCAGATGAGAGTCATTGTATGGAGAATTTCTACTTTCTCATATGGGAGAACAGCAGTTAGCCATTATCACAAAAGTTGATGCTCCCTGCATTTGGGGAAATTGCAGGTGTCAGCACATGCAGGCTCATCATGCAGGTGGCAGCCTTTCCCTGGAAAAATATGGATCAGCTGAAGTCCAGTGGAGAGTCATGAAGACGGGCAGGGGCTGGCGCTTGTGATTGTGAGACAAGTGTGAGGGAACTAGGCATGCTCAGCCTGGAGAATGGAAGGCTAAGGTTCATACATGGAAAAAAACTTGCCAGTGAGGACAGGCAAGGCAGTGGAGCAGGCTGCCCAATGAGATTGTACAGGCTCCATCCTTGGGAGCTTTCAGGACCCGACTGCTGAGCTGCCTGGTCTGATCCCAGAAGCAGTCGTGCTGACAGCAGGGGATTGCGTTGAGGATGACGCTGAGATTGGCTGAGAGCTATTAACACCCAGGTCGTGAGTTCAATCTCCATATGCGCCATTCACTTAGGGGTTAGGCTTGATGATCCTTGGGGGTCCCGTCCAACCCAGAGTATTCTGTAATCTGGAAATAAAGATTGTGTGAGATAAGGAAGATAAGACAGATGCAGGGAAATACCTGCTTCACAGAGGGAAGTCCAATACCTCTGTTTCCTAAATCTCTGAATGTAATGGGAGTAGTTAACAGCTTTGCAAAGCAACTGTAAATTTACCTGCTGAGTTGCCATCTAACCTGAGTGATTCTCTGGGGGGCTTGGATTCTTCTGCAATAAGAGCTACATGGCCTTTTTCTGTCCGAGGCACAACCTTAAAATTTATCTGCAGATTTCAATTCCCAGCTTAAAATATATAAACAAAAATTTCTAACAATGTTTTGGAAAACAGTTGTTTCACATTTACTTTGTTCTTTAAGAAGGAGTTTGCTGAATTAATCTGATGAGTCTCTTACTTCAAACACTTCCTTGTAGCGTTCTCTCACAGTCCCCTAATACATCCTCCTGGACAAACCACCCAGACTTAAAGGCATCCCATTATTCTTAGCAGCCTCCCATGCCTCTCACTACTGACTGTGTTAAATAGCTCAGTAAATGAATGTTACAACATAGCTCACATTGTCTGAGGTTGAGAAAACATCAGAGTACAGCAGGCTGGGAAAGTGCTTCATCATACTAGAGACGTTTTCCACACTGTATGACTTCAGCAATGAATATCCATTGAAAAGTGAGGTATCCAAAAAAGAAATATGTGCAAGCATTTGCCTGTCTTTGTTGTGCGCCTCAAGCACATCTTCTCTGTCATTGTTGCTGCTGCTGGAGATGGTTACACTCTGCTCTGGAAATTGTCCCTTGACCTTGTTTATCTGGAGCTTTCGAAGTCCCCAAATGGCCAAATATTGCGTTGGGAGAGGAGTGGTGCCACAGAAGGACAGCTTCAAGTCTCACACCCTTGTGAAGTTGAGGACCATCTCCAGCACAGAGGTGTCTGTGAACCAGATGGTCAGGTGGCTGTTGTAGGTAGTTTTTTCCATTGTAGAAGGCAGAACAGTTTTGCAGTTGCACATCAAGTTTGCCAGGCAGTAATCGCAGTCACAGATAGCCATGGAACAGCTGCAGTTGCGAATTGTGTTTTCCTTAGTGAAAATTATTGTGTGGTTCTTCTGACTTCTCACAAAACTGATGTGTATGCCAAGGAAGCTGGCCAAAATGAGAGCCAGACAAATGGAGAAAGCAGGGTAGGCTATTGGCTTCATTAGCACTGGTGCCAAGCTGCCAAGTGTCTCCTCCTTTTACTGAGTGATTGAGATCACTTGGCTTTACCTACTGAGGAAAAACAATTTCTTTATTATAATAAAGATCTCTCAATGGTTAATATTACTTTGCTTTTCCACTCATTATCTGTTGCATCTATTTAGAGCCATATTGCAGTTCTGCATTAAGGGAAAAGCACAACTACACTGATTTAGAAAACAGATTGTGACTAAAGTTTGGAATTCTTTTTTTGTTCTTCTTTTGCTCTAAATGGTTTCATCTGCTTATAAGACAGCTTGGACATGATCTTCTCTATGCAGACAGCTCCTTGGCCTGGCCCGTGCGGAGGTGAGGACAGGACGAGGAGTTATGCAGGACAATTCGTGCTTGTTTCTCCTTTCTGCTTTCTTTGTTTCCAATCAGACAGGGGTGACAAAGGACCCTGTTCTCCACTTCACTGAGTGAGGCAGTCTGAGGAGGGCTAGAGGCAATAGTTTTTACACCGGAATGGCTAAGTACTATTGTGATAACCTTTCCCTTAAACTGAGTATGTGATATACTGGGAAAAGGGAGGGAGAGCAATTCAGGGCAGAAGTATTGCCAGGCACAGCACATATCCTTCTGAGCTATGTGAAGTGTTATAAATGATTAGAAGCTAATTCAAAAATAACAGGGTTTATTAGCGAAATTTCTAACACTGAATTAAAGCCACAATAAAAACAGGACAACAATCGATTGAGAGTTGGGTGGACAGAGTGGCAGTACAAGGGTACCCTCCGAATTCTGCCACACTGCTAGGTTTCAGCCTCTGGGTTTTATACAATTTTTTCACTCTAAGGCCAAGTCTATTGAAAGACTAGGTATGCTGTGTTTCTCAATTTTCTAAAGGAGTCCCGTCTGCATGAAAAGGTTGCTTGATAGTTTTTCCAGAATTCGTCTTGGGAGGGGTGATCTGATCATCCAGGATCTCCACCAAGATCGGTATCGGATGTTGAAGAGCTGTGAAGTGAGGGTCCACCCTTGATGGATGGGCCATCTTCCTGCTCTGCCTTGTCGTTTCAGTTGCAAATATGTTTTGGAACTTTGGAATCTTGGAGACACCCTTGGGTAGCTTCTTATTAGTAGCTCAAATCCATAATACAATATTACATACACGAATTTATCTATTATACTTATAATCCCCCACCTTTTTATTTACCTAAATAAATTCGTGTGTGGGTTGGACTGCCTTTCTTTAGTAATTGCTTTTGGGTCATGGCATTCTACTCCTTTGTCTGATTCACAAATTTTGTATTGAGTGTCATAAAAGAAATAATACTCTTTTCTTTTATCTTTAGGACAATCATAATGCTTTTGATACTTCAGGTTTTCTCTGGTGCTATGTTTAGCTGTAGTTCACGTCTCTTCTTGAGGGTCAGCCTCTGTGGGCTCTTGGCGGGGGGGTCCCCCTGTCTTTCGGCTCAGGACTACGAGGACTTTCTACCACAACATGCCTCTGCCTTTCTCTTCGCCCACGGGGTAGCAGCCTGCGGCGGGGTTATCCATCTTCTCGGCAGCAGGCATATGTTTCTGGAGTCTTGTCAGTCTGAGCTGCAAACCTTCTGTCTTGGTTTTGAAAGAAGACAGGTATCTGCTAAAGAGAGACAGGGCCTCTCTTGGGATGGATAATTCAAATCCCCTTCCCTCAAATTATTATAATTTAGAAAATTAAAACGGCTCTCAGGCAGAGATATGGGGATAGGAATAACAGTTCTTTACTAATAGTATAACAAGGCAAACAAACAACAACAACTACAGCAATTAATAGCGAAAACAGAACCAGGGACCTTGACGGAGCTTGGTCCCACAAAACTCGGGGCAGTCTGGTCTCTGGGGACTCCAAAAAAAAGGTACCAAGCTGGAACGGTGGGGGATCCCGGGCTGGTGGATTGGGTGAAGTTCGGAGCTCCGTCGGTGGTCCCTGGAGGGCAGGGGTGTTTGGCTGGGAGGCCAGTGCGGGCCCGCGGTGCAGAGCAGCTCTAAAACAGCGCCGAGGCAGTGGGACAGGGCTGAGCCAGCTCCAGCAGGGCAGCAAAGGAGGAATCAGGATCTTCCTGGACACACGAGCAGATGATGGTAGCTCCCTTCAGGATCAAATCCCGGTGGTGCCAGTGAGAAACCCACGCAGCAACGGCAGCCCCCTCTTCTCCCGATGCAGACCACACCAAAAGTGAAGCTGCCTTCCAGCACCGTCTTTCTCCCCCCCTCGAGAGAAACTCCCAGAGACAAAGGGTGTAGCCAAATGCCAGGGTCCATCTTTTTGTCTCAGCTGAGCACTGATAAGTACCAGCAATTAGCTGCCAAGCAACCCTTGGGAAAAAAATTCTATAGGTGAAAAAGAAAAGAAACCTAACCCCCAACATTAATCCACCCCGAATTTTTTCCCATACCAACATATTACATTGAATTTAAACCTCTAAACTATATACATACATGCACTACCTTAATTATATACATATATACATGCAGATATGGGTACAGATACAGTGGCATGGGTAGTTCACCCTAAAACAAGGTCTCCTTGAGGTATGCATCGGGTTTGTCCATCTTTCTGCATTACCCACCAAGTGCAACCTGGTCCCTGAGCGAAGACAACCCCACGGATGGGATTGTCTTTGCTGGAGGCAGGATAAACCCAAACAGTTTTTCCCAGCATACCTCTCATGTGTACCACTGGAACCTTATCCCCATCCATTGTTCTCAGGGGCTCAGACTGGGCAGGGCCTGCTCGGTTGGTGGAACCTCTGGTGTTCACTAACCATGTGGCCTTTGCTAAATTCATCTCCCAGTTCTTGAAAGACCCCCCACCCAGTGCCTTCAAGGTGGTTTTAAGCAGGCCATTGCATCGTTCAACTTTCCCGGCAGCTGGTGCATGATAAGGGATGTGATATATCCATTCGATGCCATGTTCTCTAGCCCAGGTGTTTACAAGGCTGTTCTTGAAATGGGTCCCATTGTCTGACTCAATTCTCTCAGGGGTGCTATGTCTCCACAGGACTTGTTTTTCAAGGCCCAGGATGGTGTTCTGGGCAGTAGCGTGAGGCACAGGGTAGGTCTCCAGCCATCCAGTGGTGGCTTCTACCGTGGTCAGCACATAGCGCTTGCCTTGGCGGGTCTGGGGAAGGCTGATGTAGTCAATCTGCCAGGCTTCCCCATACTTATATTTAGACCATCGTCCCCCATACCATAGGGGCTTCACCCGCTTGGCCTGCTTGATCGCAGCGCAGGTCTCACAGTCATGGATAACCTGGGAAATACTGTCCATGGTTAGATCCACCCCTCGGTCTCGTGCCCACTTATAGGTGGCATCTCTGCCTTGATGTCCTGAAGCATCATGGGCCCATCGAGCTAGGAACAGCTCTCCCTTGTGCTGCCAGTCTAAATCTATCTTTGATACCTCTATCTTGGCAGCCTGATCTACTTGCTCGTTGCTTCGGTGCTCTTTATTAGCTCTGCTCTTGGGGACATGGGCATCTACATGGCGGACTTTCACAGGTAGCTTCTCTACCCGAGTGGCAATGTCCTTCCACTCATCAGCAGCCCAGATTGGTTTTCCCCGACGCTGCCAGTTGGCCTTTTTCCACCTTTCCAGCCAACCCCACAGAGCATTGGCCACCATCCACGAATCAGTGTAGAGGTAGAGCTTTGGCCACTTCTCTCTTTCAGTAATGTCTAGGGCTAACTGAATGGCTTTGAGTTCAGCAAGTTGACTCGATCCACCTTCTCCTTCAGTGGCTTGTGCAACCTGTCGTGTGGGGCTCTATACAGCTGCTTTCCATTTCCGGTTCATGCCTACAATGCGACAGGAACTATCAGTGAAAAGAGCATACTGTGTCTCTTCCGCTGGCAGTTGGTTGTACGGTGGTGCTTCTTCAGCCCGTGTCACTTGTTCCTGCTCCTCTTCGTCCATGAGACCAAAGCTTTCACCTTCTGGCCAGTTGGTAATAACTTCCAAAATCCCAGGGCGGTTTGGGTTTCCAATACGGGCACGCTGTGTGATGAGGGCAATCTATTTGCTCCATGTGGTGTCGGTGGCATGGTGGGTAGAGGGAACCTTTCCTTTAAACATCTACCTCAGCACAGGCAGTCGGGGTGCCAGGAGGAGTTGCGCCTCTGTACCAATCACCTCCGAGGCGGCTTGAACTCCTTCATAGGCAGCCAAGATTTCCTTCTCCGTGGGAGTATAGTTGGCTTCAGACCCTCTGTAGCTTCGGCTCCAGAATCCCAGTGGTCGGCCTCGAGTCTCACCCGGCACCTTTTGCCATAGGCTCCAGGACAGGCCATTGTTCCCAGCTGCTGAGTAGAGCACATTCTTTACCTCTGGTCCCGTCCTCACTGGGCCAAGGGCTACCGCATGAGCGATCTCCTGCTTGATCTGGGCAAAGGCTTGCTGCTGTTCAGGACCCCAGTGGAAATCATTCTTCTTGCGGGTAACCAGGTAGAGAGGACTCACAATCTGGCTGTACTCGGGAATGTGCATTCTCCAAAAGCCAATGGCGCCTAGGAAAGCTTGTGTTTCCTTCTTGCTTGTTGGTGGAGACATTGCAGTGATCTTGTTGATTACTTCTGTGGGTATCTGGCGACGTCCATCTTGCCACTTTACCCCTAAGAACTGGATCTCTCGGGCAGGTCCCTTGACCTTGCTCTTCTTGATGGCAAAGCCGGCTTCCAGGAGAATCTGGATGATCTTCTCCCCTTTCTCAAACACTTCCATTGCCGTGTTCCCCCACACAATGATGTCATCGATGTACTGCAGATGTTCTGGAGCCTCTCCCTTTTCCAGTGCAGCCTGGATCAATCCATGGCAGATGGTGGGACTGTGCTTCCACCCCTGGGGCAGTCGGTTCCAGGTGTACTGCACGCCCCTCCATGTGAACGCAAACTGAGGCCTGCACTCTGCAGCCAGAGGAATGGAGAAAAACGCATTGGCAATGTCAATAGTGGCGTACCACTTCGCTGCCTTGGACTCCAGCTCGTACTGGAGTTCCAGCATGTCCGGCACAGCAGCGCTCAGCGGTGGTGTCACTTCATTCAATGCACGATAGTCTACAGTCAGTCTCCATTCTCCATCAGACTTGCGCACAGGCCAGATGGGGCTGTTGAAGGGTGAGTGGGTTTTGCTGACCACCCCTTGGCTCTCCAGCTCCCGGATCATCTTGTGGATGGGGATCACAGCATCTCGATTGGTCCGATACTGCCGGCGGTGTACCGTCGAGGTGGCAACTGGCACTCGTTGTTCTTCTACCTTCAGGTGTCCTACTGCAGATGGGTTCTCTGACAGTCCAGGCAAGGTGTTCAATTTCTTGATGCCCTCTGCCTCCACAGCAGCTATTCCAAAAGCCCATCTGAGTCCCTTAGGGTCTTTGTAATACCCATTCCTGAGGAAGTCAATGCCCAGGATACACGGGGCATTTGGGCCAGTTGCAGTCAGATGTTTCTGCCACTCTTTCTTGGTCAGGCTCACCTCGGCTTCCACCAGAGTCAGTTGTTGTGATCCCCCTGTCACTCCAGCAATGGAAATGGGTTCTGCCCCCACATGTCCCGACGGCATCAGGGTACACTGTGCACCAGTATCTACCAAAGCTTCATATTTCTGTGGCTCTGATGTGCCAGGCCATCGAATCCACACAGTCCAAAAGACTCGGTTTTCCCGTGCCTCTTCCTGGCTAGAGGCAGGGCCCCTCTAGCACTGGTTATTATTCCCTTCCTGGGCATACATCGTAGAGGTTCCTTCAAGGGGATCTGACATATCATCTTCACTTCTATAATACCTGGTGGCTCGGTCATGGGAGGTTAAGGCTACCTTCATTTTAGCAGGACCCCCTCGGTTAGTGTTTCTCTCCTTGAGCTCACTGTGCTGCCAGGACAGAAGTGGGTTTTCCATCCCACCTTCCCATGTCTTCCCCATGGTCACGCAAGAAAAACCACAGGTCAGCCCTTGGGGTGTACCCTCTCTCTCTAGCTGGAGGGCGTTGGGCTCTGGCTCTGGGGCCTGTGACTCACACCGGTGCCGCATGGGAACTGTTCCTCCTCATCTCCTCCCTCATCTCACTCATCTCCTCTCTGAGTTCCTTAATCACAGCAGAGACCTGAGCCTGCATTGGGCCACTGATCATGCTCTCCTAATTTCTGAGCCTATTGGCGACAGAACCCACTGTCTCTCGGTTGCTATCAGGATTGATCATTGCAATGAAGGTGGTGTATTGAGATGGTCCTTTACTTGCCAAGTTCCACAACATCTGCCCTGTGCACCTGACCTTGTCAGGGTCATTGTCATGCTGTCCACCCCTCCCAAAGAGTACCTCTAATATTGCCACTTCCCTCAGCTCTTGGATCCCTTCTTCAAGGGTTTTCCAATGACTTCTATGATGGTGCTCCTGCATTCTGTCTCTGTGGACAAACCTCTCCCTTACACTCATTAGAAGTCGCTCCCAGAGGGAAAGGGGCCCTTGCTCCCTTACAAATACTTGATTCACCCCTGAGTCCTGGGTCAAAGGTCCCAAATTCCTTGCCTCACCACCATCCAGTTGCACGCCTGTACCTATAAGGTCCCAAACCCGAAGTAACCAAGTTGTATAAGCCTCACGTCCCCGTCGTGCAATATCTTTTTGCAGATTACGTAGGCTTTCATAAGTCAGGGACTCGGTGACAATCTCAACTTCTGGTTCCCCTGTGGGCTGTGAGGGCCCTCCTTTCTTATCCTTATTACCTGGGTGCTCTGATTTCATCTTATACTTCTTTGTTTCTACAGGGGCAACTGCAGCTGGTTGTGACTGGTCTTGTGGTTCAGCTGGAACCTGGACGGTTGTAACCTCCGTGGGTTCCACTGCTGCACCATCGGATTCTCCTTTTTCAGGGCAAGGGGAGGGCTTCCCACCAGCTGGGGAAGTGTATTCTTTCAGCACCTGGCCCATCTCACGTATCTCTTTCACTAGAACCCCCACCCAATCGGGGTGGTTCATTTCTGGGGTGGGCTGCGGGGCAGGGTCAGGCAGTGGGCCAGCATCCCCAGTCTCTGGGGCAGTATCAGGCCCCACAGCAGTATCTCTAGCCTCTGGGGCAGTGTCAGGCCTTACAGCAATATCTCTAGCCTCTGGGACAGTATCAGGCCCTACAGCAATATCCCTAGTCTGTGCAGTGCTCCAAATTGACCTCACCTTATCTTTGAAAGCTAAGTAAGTTAGGATCATCAGCAACATTTGGTTAGTTTCTAGAGGAAATTTGAACTCTTCAAAAGCTGGTAGAGCAGGCATAAGGAACTGGCTAAAAGTCTGGAAAACTTCCCCCACTGTCATTTCCTCACAGAAAGTACCATTCTTAAAGTAACCCCAAATACACCCACTTAGTATGTGATAGCCACGTATCCACGTGCCTGCTGTCCAGAGCAAGTTAAAAATCAGTGAATTCCTCACCTTATCAGCCCATAAAACAAACTGGATAACAGCCACAGTAGCTTTTGTTATAGGGCCCATGTTTAGGTAAGGGCCTGCAAATGGGCAAAATAAAGCCACAACCACATGCCACCCGAACCAGGATAAGTTAGACCACATGGAGTTACCTATCAAGGTTTCTATATCCAGTGCACAAGAAATCAGGTCACTTAAGAACTGTTATTCCTTTATCTCTCAATGCCCTCGAGCCCCACGTTGGGCGCCAGAATCTGTCTTGGTTTTGAAAGAAGACAGGTATCTGCTAAAGAGAGACAGGGCCTCTCTTGGGATGGATAATTCAAATCCCCTTCCCTCAAATTATTATAATTTAGAAAATTAAAACGGCTCTCAGGCAGAGATATGGGGATAGGAATAACAGTTCTTTACTAATAGTATAACAAGGCAAACAAACAACAACAACTACAGCAATTAATAGCGAAAACAGAACCAGGGACCTTGACGGAGCTTGGTCCCACAAAACTCGGGGCAGTCTGGTCTCTGGGGACTCCAAAAAAAAGGTACCAAGCTGGAACGGTGGGGGATCCCGGGCTGGTGGATTGGGTGAAGTTCGGAGCTCCGTCGGTGGTCCCTGGAGGGCAGGGATGTTTGGCAGGGAGGCCAGTGCGGGCCCGCGGTGCAGAGCAGCTTTAAAACAGCGCCGAGGCAGTGGGACAGGGCCGAGACAGCTCCAGCAGGGCAGCAAAGGAGGAATCAGGATCTTCCTGGACACACGAGCAGATGATGGTAGCTCCCTTCAGGATCAAATCCCGGTGGTGCCAGTGAGAAACCCACGCAGCAACGGCAGCCCCCTCTTCTCCCGATGCAGACCACACCAAAAGTGAAGCTGCCTTCCAGCACCGTCTTTCTCCCCCCCTCGAGAGAAACTCGCAGAGACAAAGGGTGTAGCCAAATACCAGGGTCCATCTTTTTGTCTCAGCTGAGCACTGATAAGTACCAGCAATTAGCTGCCAAGCAACCCTTGGGAAAAAAATTCTATAGGTGAAAAAGAAAAGAAACCTAACCCCCAACACCTTCTTTTAAAGGCACTCCACCGGGACAACCTGATTGTATCGGACTAGCAAGGTACTTTGATTGTCTTTCTGCACTTGACTTTGAGCACTTCAACTTCAGCATCTAATTGCTTTTTTGTCTCTTTTTTATATATATAATACTATTCTGGAGAATCTAACTCTAGTAGACTTAAGTTAGTGGCAATTACTAGGAAATGGCTAGTCTCTTTTTGTTCTTTTTCTAAACAGTTGGTACATAATCTTTTTGGCTTACGCCTCCTTTTGCAGTGAGCAACTTAAATCAACTTACAATATACACACTTGAAGTGAACAAAGGGAAAACATTCACAATCTGGTCTTTCACACTTTATCTGATCTCTCTTGTTCATCGGTGTCGTTGCAACTTGACTTTCAGATTTCTAGGAGATGAGGACACTCTTTTTGAGTAGTGTATTGTGGCTCTACTTTCTTTACTCTCGAAGCGTGGGTCTACTCTTTTTCTGCTGTCTTAATTGCTGTATCTGTGGTGAGAAGAACAGTGAAGGGACCTTCTTAGTGAGGTGCTAGAGGTATATCTTTCTAGGTTTTTACTAAGACTTTATCACTCGGATTTATTTTGTGTATTGCAAACCTCAAAGGGGTACTTTGAGAAATGAGCTCTTGTTTTCGTAGATCTTGTAAATTCTTATTTATGGCAATTAGGTATGGTTGAATTTGGGTATCTTCTATTTGAGGGTGTCCCACAGGCATTCCATGTTTATAAGGCATTCTATAGAGCATTTCAAACAGTGACAACTTTGTTTTTGAATGAGGCATAGTTCTTATGTTCAGAAGAGCTAAAGGAAGACACTTCACCTAAGACATCTTGGTTTCTATCATTAATTTGGACAGTTGAGTCTTCAATGTTTGGTTCATTCTTTCTACTTGCTTAGAGCTTTGGGGGTGCCAAGGGGTGTGATATTGCTATCGAATTCTTAGAGCTTCTGTAGTCTGTTTGATAATTTTGGAGGTGAAATGTGTTCTCTGATCGGAATCGATATGATCTATTATCTTATAGCGAGGGATAATTTCTTTTAACAATACTTTTGATACTGTCTGGGCAGTAGCTCTTGCTCTAGGGAAGGCTTCTACCCAGTGAGTTAATTTGTCTACTATTACTAATAAAAATTTATATCTCTTTACTTTAGGTAAATCAGTGAAGTCTACTTGGATTCTTTCAAATGGGCGATAGGCAACTGGGCGTCTCCCTAAAGCAGTTTGTCTGTAGGTAGCTCGATTAATCTTCTGGCAAACTATACACTTATGCACCTCCTGTTTGGCTAATTCATAAATCTCTTTACATCTGAAGAATTTCAAAAATTGTTCTGCTAGAGCTTGGGCTCTCTAGTGCGTCTGCTGATGCAATCTTTTCAGAATTTTCTTAGTATATTCTTTTGATACTAATTCTTTTCTATCAGGTAATTTCTACTTCTCTTCTTCTAGCTTACCCCTTATCTTTTTAAACTCTTCGATTTCTTTCTGAGAGGGGTATGGGGGATATTCTTGAAGTTCTTCTTTCTTAGCCTCAGGGATACTTATTGTGAGCAATGCTGCTCTCTTTGCTTCTTTGTCAGCTAGATTATTGCCCTTGGTCTGGAATTGCATACTCACTTGATGTCTTCTGACGTGGACAATAGAGATTTCTTCGGGTTTTCTAATCGCTTCTAAAATTTGCTTTATTATTTCTTCATGAATTAATCTTCGTCTTTGGGTGCTAATTAAACTTCTTTCTTCTCATATTTTACTAAAAGTGTGTGCAACTCCATAAGCATATTTTGAATCTGTGAAAATAGTGCTTCTCTTTTGAGTGCTCTTAGTACTGCATATAACTTACAGGCTTGGGCAGACTAGCTTGCATTCAGGGGCCTTGATTCTACTACTTCTCTTGATTTGCCATCTACTATGGCATATCTTGATTTTCTTTTACTTTCTATTACTCTCGCTGATCTATCTACAAACTATTTCTCTCTTTCTTCTAGTTCTTCTTCTCTTAAGTCTGGTCTTACTTTGGTTTGCAGTTCTATTTCTGTACAGTCGTGAATAGTTTTTTCTAGTGCTTCTCTGAACAGGAACTGAGCTGGATTCTGAGCAGCTGTTGTCTTGAGTTCTAAACTATGTGAGTGTACCAGGATAGCCTCATACTTTAGGAGTCTGGCGTCGGTGAGCCATTTATCTGCTTTTTGTTGCAGAATGCTCTTCACATTATGTGGCGAATAAACTACTAGGGGAGCCCTAAATGTTACTTTTTTGGCTTCTTCTACTAACAGGGCTACAGCCACAATTGCTTGCAGGCAGGTAGGCCATCTCTTACTTACTGGATCTAAAAGTTTAGAGACGTATCTTACAGGCTTTTTGGTCCTTGCTTAGTCTTGAGTTAGAACACTATGAGTAGTGTGATTGCTGACATCTACAAATAACTGAAACTGCCTTTTTATGTCTGGCAAACTTAAAACAGGAGCAGTTATCAGTGCTTCTTTCAACTTCTTAAACTCAGCTTCATCTTTTTCTGTCTATTTCACTCTATCTGTGTTTAGTCTTTCATAAAGAAATTTTACTTTTTCACTGTATCTTTCGATCTATTGTCTGCAATATCTTAACAATCTTAACAACTGCCTGATCTCTTTTTTTGTCTGGGGAGGGGGCAGCGCTACAATTCTAGCGACCCTCTCAGGGTCTAGTTTCTTCTTACTTTTTGAAATCTAGTGTCTAAGGTATCTTACTTCGGGCTCAACAAATTGTAATTTTGATTTTTAAACTTTTACTCTTTTTTCTGCTAGGAAATTCAGTAACAAAATTGTACATTCTCTTACTTGCTCTTCTCTCTGGCTTGCTGTCAGTAAATCATCAACATATTGCAATAACTTGGTTCTTTCAACTGGCATGAATTGACTCAGTAATTGTTCGAGAGCTTGACTGAAAAGGTTAGGAGAATCTACAAATCTCTGAGGCAGAGATGTCCACCTAAGCTGCTGCTTTCTGTTTGTTTCAGGATCTTCTCATTGAAATGCAAAGTAATCTCGGCTCTCCTCGGCCAGAGGACACGCATAAAACGCATCTTTAAGATCAATTACACTGTAATACACATCTTCTGGAGATACCCTATTCAGAAGGGTATAAGGGTTGGCTACTACAGGAAACCTTGTTTTTGTTCTTTCATTCACTGCTCGGAGATCTTGTACTAACTGGTAGCTTCCATCGGCCTTTTTTACTGCCAGGATGGGCGTGTTGTGCCTTGACATACAAGGCTCTAAAGTCCCTTTTTCAATTAAATTGTCAATGACTTGTTTTAGTCTTCTCTTCTCTTCTAGTGATATAGGATATTGTTTAATTCTAATAGGTCCTTCAGGTTTTTCTATTTCAATTGAAATTGGCTCTATTGCCAATCTCTCTACTTCTCCTTGAGAGCACTAAACCTTTGGATTAATTTTGTCTTCATCTTCAGTAGTCAGTTTGTATAGGCTTACTACTAATTGCGAATCTTTTACTATCAGATTTATTCTTAGTGCTATAATCATGTCTCTACCTAACAAATTATAGTCTGCTTCTTCTACTAGAAGCAAATTCCTTATGCAAATTTTACTATCTGATTCAATCTCTACATCTTTAATTATCGATACTTTGAATGGATCTCCCTTTGCTTTAACTATTGTTACTTTATCTTCACTTTTGAAACAGCTTTCGGGCAGTCTCTGTACTGTGCTTCTCTCTGCTTTTGTATCTACTAAAAATGTTACTACTTCTTTTTGGGGACCTATTTTTAGCTTTACTAAGGGCTCATTTGATGTTCTGGTCCTCAAAATAAAAAGCTCTTGACACCTTTAATCTTCTTGAAAAATTTTCTCATCTTTTATTCTTTTTCTACAATCTCTTTTTATGTGACTTTTCTTTTTGCAGTAAAAACACTCTGGGGGTTCTCTTTTTGGCCCTGGGTTCTTATTTGGCAGGTCTATTTTTCTCTGCTTGTTGTTGTTCTTACCTGGTCTTAGCTTTTCTCTTGCTTTTGTACTTCTCTCACAGCTTCGACAAGAACTTTGGCCTGTATTTTTTGATTTTCTTCGTCTCTCTTCATGTATACCTTCTGAACTTCCCTTAGTAATTCTTATAAGTTTTTGTCTTGCCAGTTTTCTATTTTTTCTAATTTTTTTCTTATGTCTTCCTAAGACTTTGCAACAAATTGTGTTTTTAACAACACTTCTCTAATAGGGGAATTAGGGTTTGTCCTAGAATATACTTGTAGGCTTTTCTGGAGTCGGTCTAGCCAATCTGAGGGAGATTCTTCTTTTCTTTGACATTCTTTAAACACTTGGCTAATATTTTGTCTCTTTGGCACTGCTTCTCGTATTCTTTGGATAATTATATTCTTAAGGTCTATCATATTCTGTCTACCTTCTTCAGTCTGGGAACTCTATCCCAGGTTTTGGCTAGGCTATTTTTGGTCTCTGGGTGTACTTTGGGGGTTACAGCGATCTCAGTCTCGGATCTCAGCTTGTCGGATTAAATCTCTTTTTTCGGGGTTGAATAGTGTCTTTGAGATGGACATAAGGTCTTCATAGGTGTATATGCTACTTCTCAGAAAGTCCTCTAGCTTTTCTGCTACTCTGAATGGGTCATCTAATAACCGCCCCATTTCTTTCTTAAAAGCTCTCACATCTCCTGTGTTAAGTGGAACATTTACGAATCCGATAACTCCGGGTGCGGTAGGGATTTCCCGTAAAGGGAAGAGGTTATGTTTGTCCTCCTCGTTTTCACTCCCCTCCTCACTCATGAGCTTGGCCTTTCTCCGAGTCCTGCTAGCTGGAGGAGAATCTGCTGGAGCTGTTTTTCTGGCTCCCGTGGGCTGCGGGGGAACAAGTGGCTGAGAAATCGGGGCTTTTGCTTAGGGGGAGACTGCTTCTTGTGGCTGTGGGAAAGGCGGAGTCTGCGAAGAGGCTTTTGGGATTTGTAATTCTGCCGCTTGCGGGCATTGCGCCCCTGGGACTTGTGGAGGCGGCGCTACTCATTTTGATGGTGCCTCTAAAGGTATGGAAAGGGGTCCCTGATCTGGGGTTCTTTCTGGAGGCAGGGATAGAAGCGGGGCAGGCAGTTGGGACGTTCCCCAGAGATTAAAGGGAGGGAGGGATGCAGCTTGATCTGATCTCATGAACTGAGCCCCCTGCAAAGGACCCAGGGCAGGTACAGGCTGGTTAACGGGTCCCGGGGGGGCAGAGGGGGGTGCCGATACGAGGGGAGGGAGAAATTCCAGTGGATCCTATTCATCTTTTTTTGCTGAAATTCCCTTCTGAGTTCTTAGTGCAAACAGTCCTGCTCTGGCTTCTACTCACACTTGAGCATACTCTCTTTCTTCGCAGGCTGCTGATTTTTTCTTTTCTAGGTAGCTGCAAAGTATCTTGCATATCCACTTTTTAAATGTGCAGAATATTGGCTAAATCACATGTCTCTTTATTTCTTTACCCCCCTAAACTTTGATACAGTAATAAGTCATTTTTTCCTTGGACTTACCTTTCAAAGAGGGGCACTCTTCTTAGTGCTCTAAGATCTATCTCAGTGGACTTTCTGGTGGGATTTCAAAAGCACTTTTTCTCTTTCTGGGAGCACACTTTTTTTTTATTCTTTCTGACGTTTACTCTTTCTTTGCCCCATTTTTTTTTAAAAAAAAAAACTTCTTTACCTTTCGGTAATGGATCGCAATGCTAAATTCTTTCTTAGCTCTGGCTAAGAGCAGGGATCCTCTCCCTGACTGTTTCAAATCGCAAACCGGGTCTCGAATCGTTCGGCCTACTTACCCTGTCCGGTGAGCTGAACCGGGGGTCTGTTCGTCCGATGAAAGAATCTTCGGTTTGTGTCCTGGGCTCTTACCAGCCCATAGCAAAAAGGGTTTACCAGTTTCCTGAACCCAAAAGGAACGTATCCTTCCCCTTTTTGCTTCCTTGTGATTGATTCCCCCAGACTCCCCTTAGTCTGGGTTTTGATGAGTGAACGAGCTTTCCCGATTCGCTTCCCTGTCAGCCGACCAAACCCCTCGCGGGAAATTTGGAACTGCGGCTTTTCAGGTCCACTCTCGTGTCGTGGCCAGGCCACGTCTCATTCACCCACTCAGTCACACCCACTCAACCAGGCAGTACTTACAGCAATTTTCCTGCTTGGAGATCTTCGTGCACGGAGAATATTTTATGAGTGAAAAATTGTTGCCGCGGCTCCGAAAAGACCTTTCCCGGTCTTTTCCCGAGTTCTCTGCTATTCCTTGGATCCAGGACCTTTCCTTTTTTATTGTGGCGGCTTTTATCTAATTTTTGGGTTCGAAATACAATAGGTGCGAAGGGGTTTCCTGCTTTGCCAGGCCGCCGAAAAACCGGCAGGGCGCCCCCCGTGCAAAGGGAGTCCTCCGCAGCCAAATTGTATCCGAGTCACGGCACCAAATCTGTTATAAATGGTCAGAGGCCAATTCAAAAATAACAGGGTTTATTAGCAAAATTTCTAACACCGAATTAAAGCCACAATAAAAACAGGACAACAATCGATCGAAAGTTGGGTGGACAGAGTGGCGGTACAAGGGTACCCTCCGAATTCTGCCACTGCTAGGTTTCAGCCTGTGGGTTTTATACAGTTTTTTCACTCTAAGGCCAAGTCTATTGAAAGTCCAGGTATGCTGTGTTTCTCAATTTTCTAAAGGAGTCCCATCTGCATGAAAAGATTGCTTGATAGTTTTTCCAGAATTCGTCTTGGGAGGGATGATCTGATCGTCCAGGATCTCCACCAAGATCAGTATCGGATGTTGAAGAGCTGTGAAGTGAGGGTCCACCCTTGATGGATGGGCCATCTTCCTGCTCTGCCTCGTCGTTTCAGTTGTAAATATGTTTTGGAACTTTGGAATCTTGGAGACACCCTTGGGTAGCTTCTTATTAGTAGCTCAAATCCATAATACAATATTACATACACGAATTTATCTATTATACTTATTACATGAAGTGCTGATAAAATCTGATTTTGATCCATGTGAAGCTACATCTGCTCCAGCCTTAGTCTGTAAGTTTTGAGGACCAGAGACCACCTCTCATTATGTCTTGCACAGCAACAACTATAGGACAGATCCAGGCTTTGTCAGTTGCTCTGCCCCCACTTCATTTACCGTGGCAAAGCAAAATAGCAAAATAGCAACTCCACATGTACCTATGACAATGGAGCAAGTTTCCATCCCAGCCATGGGTCACCTCAAATGGTGCATGTTGGGATGGGATTCTTGGATTCTCAGCTGCCAGCCTTTTGGTTTTCAGAGTGGAGTTGAATTTTACCAGGAAATCTGTGTTTTCCTGATGTATTATTATATGATGGTACAGGCAAGGAAGCACAGTGCAATTTCTTAACACAAATTATAAAGATGTTGGAAATTTTCTGGAATTTGATGTAACCTTTTTGACGCACCAAGAAGCATTAGAGACAAATTTTGACCAAAGATGATGGATTCTAGCAGCAGTAGGGCACATGATGGACAGAATTTGGTCCTTATCACGTAAGAAGATTGATTCATATCCAGAATGTTTGTCTGCAGCACATCTGAAAACATGGCAATACACCTACAGTTTAGTAGACTTCTGTTATTAATATTCTTGTTCCTGTTTATTTTCTTATGTCATTGTTCTTTCCAGCAAAGTATTCTTATCTCAACCTGTGAGCTTTGCCTTTTGTGCCTCTAATTGGAGGTGGGGGGAGGGGACCGTGAGAGGCTTTTTTAGTGGGAGTACTAAAGTGGAGAATACCATTCCCAAACCATGACAAAAGGAGTCAGACATTTAAGTTTTTAAATCAAATATTTAATCTATGTTGTGGAACATACCAGAAATTCCAGTCCAGCTGCTGGCAGATGTTTAACTCCAAAGTACAGACTCACTCAAGCTGTAGATGTGGTATCATTATTACTAGAAATGTTTCCACTACCTAAGCATTTAATCACATTGGAAGTCCTGTTACTAGACCTCCACACTGCTTATTTTTTCAGTCCTTAACAGTGGCTAAGAGTTGTGATAGACCAGAAATCTGTAATATCAACACAGTTTCACAACTAAATGAAATTATTTGCATTTTTCTGTGTTGGAGGTAGTATTTATAAGAAATCCTAGATAATGTTGACAACATGAGTTTGGACTAAGTAAAAGATATTCAAACTCCCACCTGTGTCAAAAGGGCTTTTTCCATTTAACATTTGAGGGCTTAATATTCATAAAACATTAGACTAAAGTACTTTGATGCATCCTCATTAGTTTTAACTCTTGTTTTCTTTATTTTTCTCAGTACCTGAAGTGTGGAGGACCTTTAAAGTTCTCTACTGGTTTGCAGCCAACCAATCAGGTTTAGCTTAGCTGATAACATTTGGGCTGCATCCATCAGAATCCAAACAGAATTCTAAATTCCGGCATTCTAGGAAAGTTGAATTCCAGAAATATTTCTGTTCTTCTCTGTTCCCTGCAAATCAGAAACATTCCTATGCAGTTCTTGGGATTTCATTTCTGTGTGGCTTTGATGAGGGATATGCAAGAAGTGAAATACGTATTGCAGGTTATGTGTCTGTGAAGTGTCAAAGTCACCTGCAATGCATCTTTTCTTAAGCTAACAATTACTATCTACAGAAAAATATATGTTGTATGGTTCTTAATCAAACCACATTGCTATCTCTACTGCTTAAGGCTTGGAAAATGATTTGCTTTAATTTTTAGGGATGGGAGAACTGCCTTCGGTAGGGCTCTTGGAGATATACATAGCCCTTTTTTGTAATATTGCCATTAAGATGAAATAAAATATGGGGTGATTTGTTGCCTGTTGTTCTGTTCTCCATCATCTCCAAAATTAAAAAGATGGAGTATTTCAGAAAACTGTAGAATATGGTGTGTGTGGTACGCTGTCCACCATGGTCACTCTCTGAATGTTACCCTCTTCCCTTAACAGAGGTAATTTATCCCTTGAACTCACCAAAATAGTTTTAGAGATAACCTATAGAAATGCAAAGAACGCAGCATATTGTGCTAAATGTCAACATTTTCTATGCAATTTTGTAGGGAAATCTGGTGGGTATACCTTCTTATCTTCCCTAAGTTTTCAGTAAAATTTAGCTAGACTTTCAGTATAATCAGTACAACTATTTAAAGTCTCATCCATCTTACACAATGGATGTTACTAATGGTTTCCATAAGCTATTTGACATGTCCTTATGTAACACAGCAGGTATAGAAGTTCTGTAAAAATCACAGAAGCCTTTTTCAGCTTTCTAGTTTATATTAGAAGACTTGAACTCAGGAAACAAGAATAGGGTTTCAACTCTGAACTTGGCAAATTATTTGGATACTCTTCCCTCACTGATGGGTGAGGGAAAAACCTACCTGCTTTTATGTAGCTGTTCTGATGAAAATAATAACTCCTTTGTCTACAGAAGCTCCAGCTAAGAAGGAGCTGGTTTGCATTTTATTTCCATATAATTGCCCAAGACAGCTGGTGTAGACCATCATTCTTGTCCAACCTTATACCCAGTGTTCATCAAAGCTTGAAAGTGGCTGGAGTAATAAAACTGGTAACACATTATGTCCTAGGTTAAAATGTAAGATGTGCCCAGAGTATGTATTCTATCCCCATCTTCATGAGCTGTTGAAAACCAGGTGGGCAGTGTTTCCCTTATCTTCTGTTAATGGGCCCATCAAGGACCCACTGCATGGCTCATAGAATGAGATCATCCCACTGTGAGATGCTCCACTCAGGGGAAGGAGCCAAGCATTCTCACCTGGATATAATCCGGGATTTGGGACACACAGCCTTACCCACTAGATTCACAGAGGATGAGAGCTACCAGACCTTTCTACAGGATCACTGCTTCAACAAGACCATTTCATCTGGACTGCTACTACCATCCTAACTAACAGGGCGTCAGGTATTCTGACTCTGTCAGTGGTTTTTTGTACTATTGCTTTTATTTTACTTTATTTTACTTCTTTTCTTTTCCTCTTATTAAATTGTATTTCTGACTTGGGGTCTCTCACTGGTTTTGCTTTCAAACCAGCACACATTTGCATACCAAAAGTGATTGAACTTTTTAATTATGAGTGAGATGATTAATAAATACATTTTTATTAAAACACAGAATGACTCCATAGCCTAAATATGGCATGTACAGAAGGGGTCTTGGACTACTGCTGAAGGTTTGGTTTAAACTTTCAATTAAAAGAATCTAGAGCTCTACCAGGCTGCAAGATGACCTCCAGCAGAAATAATATCACCTTGGTAAATACCTCTCCTTGTGCAATCCAGCAAAAATAAATTTGTTCAAACAGATGGTGGTTTATTCTAACAACATGATTTCTCCATGGTGGTATTATTTCTTACAAAATCCCAGACAACCATGGTTCAAATGATGCATTCAACTGCACTGGTATTTGTTCTAAGTTGGTCTCATACAGTCAGCTAAAAATTACACTGTTTTGAAATGATGCCCTGTGATTGCAATGTTTCCTTTTATGAGCTACTGATCAGTTTTTGTTCCAGTGGTAAACTTCAACAAATCCCCCCATCCCTGCATAGGTAAATTAGGGATAAAGCCTACATTCCTGTCCTTTCCATCTTTACATGCTCTGGTTTGGGACCTACAATTAGAAGTAGAAAAAACAAGAGGACAGTAAAACTAGGAGATAAACAGCTGCTGAAGCCCTTTCACCACCACCACCACCCCACCTGGCTGCCCAGAATTAGTATGGCAAGCACTTAATGTGTGAGAATGAGGCAAGAAATCTGTATATAAGAACACATTAGTGCCTTGTATAGTAATTAGACTGTATTGCCCAAGAGGTCTTTTCTTATGCCAGAGTAAGGTGGCACCCAAATTCACTGAGCAGTGGTAGCTATTGCTGCCCCATGGAAATTACAGATAGTTAATCCAATTCTTCAAACAGCTGAGAATGTTTCCCCAGCAGTTACCTGCCAATTACAGCATTAAAACTCCTCTGAAAAGTTTTGAAGTGTGGATTTTGGTTTCTATGAACTGAAGATACTCAGTTCTGGCATCAGAGGGTAAAGATTCAGCAATTACAAGAAGAGTAATTTACAAGATAGAAACTCTGCCACTGCAATGGCTGTCTGGGAAATGGGGAGCTGGAAGCAAGATATAGTTGAGATCAAAAGATACTTAATTGTCCTGAAGATGTTAATTATCAAGAAGACTTTGATGACCTCATGTGGCTGAAGTCTGAAGCTACCATTGTTTTCCTCATAGACATCCCTAGGAGTGCTCAAGGACAGGGCTTTGATCAACCTGATCTAGTGGAAGATGTCCCTGCATATAACAGAGGATGGAACGAGATGGGCTGTAAGGTCCTTTCCAACCCAAAATATCCTGTGATTCTATGAGGGGCTGGGTGGATGAGAGGCAACTGCAGCCCAGAGCTGGGATGGAGGAATGAAGGAGAAACGAGTAAGAATCATTCTTCAACAAGTCAGGAAGCTCTTATCAGGGCAGAATGTACAGAAAGAGAACAAAACTGAGCTTCTGGGGTAGGCTTTTTGCTACATTTACAAGCCTGTTTTGACAAAAAGTAAAAGAAAAGGAAAAACATTTCTCTAGAAGAGCCACCCATGATGCTCCTTCTGTGGCTCCTGATCAGTGTGGTGTATATCCAACCCAGTGTTCAGTTGTTCAGTAATGAGTTGTTCCTTCTGTAATGGATGTAATGGAAAAATTCATGTATATAATATTGTATCAAAGATTTGGTTTACTAAAAGCTACTCAAGGGCGTCTCCAAGATTCCAGAGTCCATTGTGCAGGCAAACACATTTGCAACTGAAAGGACAAGGCCAAACTGGAGGATGGCCCATCCATCAAGGGTGGACCCTCACTTCACAGCTCCTCAGCATCTGATATCAATCTTGGTGGGGATTCGGGATGACCACATCACCCCTCCTAAGATGAATTCCGGGAAGACTATCAAGTAATCTTTTCAAGCAGATGGGAAATCCTTTCAAACCTCCACTTAGAAATTGAGAAACACATGCATACCTGGACTTTCAATGGACTTGGCCTTGGGGTAAAAAAACTGTATAAAACCCACATGCTGAAGCTTAGCAGATGTGGTAGAGGTTAGATGGTACCCTTGTACCACCACTCTGTCCACCCAGCATTCGATCAGTGTTGTCTCATTTTTATTGTGGCTTTTAATTCAGTGTTGGAAATTTTGCTAAATAAATCTTGTTCTTTTGAATTGGCTTCTAATCATTTATAACACTTCCATGCAAGAACTAGTTGAAAAGTATATCCCTGAAGCTGCCTCAGAGTCCCTGCAGCCTCCAGTGCTGGACTGGGAGGGGTAAGACCACTGCTGCTTTGCAGCTGGAATCTCTTCAATAGAGAGCGGAGAAGGGAAGCTGCATTCTCCACTTAGCAACAAACAAAATGACTAATTATTTTAGGGAAGTACTTACTTCTGGTAGCAAAAACCTGCTTCTGAGAAAAACTATTTTGAGTGATCTAAATGTAGTAAATAATTTGTTCATTGTCCTGAGTGGGGGGGGCCTCTCAGACGAAAATCAGACTAGATATAAATAGCAGCAGAAAATTATTTGTTTGATTGTTTCAGCCATGCATGGTTTTAGATGTGTATTCTCCTTCCAGCATGGAAAACTATAGTTTATTATGTGCTATCCCAAAAGTTTTCTAGCACAAGATTCCATCTGTTATAAATGGTCAGAGGCCAATTCAAAATAAAATAACAAAATTTATTTAACACAATTTCAACACCGAAATAAAGCCACAATAAAAAGAAACAACATCGATCGAATGCTGGGTGGACAGAGAGGCGGTACAAAAGTACCCTCCGAATTCTGCCACACTGCTATGTTTCAGCCCGTGGGTTTTATACAGTTTTTTTACCCTAAGGCTAAGCCTGTTGAAAGTCCAAATATGCTTTGTTTCCAAAAGAGTCCTGTCTGCATGAAGAGGTTCCTTGATGGTTTTTTTCCGAAGTTCATCTTGGGAGGGGTGATCTTGATCGTCCAGGATCTCCACCAAGATCGGTATCGGATGTTGAAGAGCTGTGAAGTGAGGGTCCACCCTTAATGGCCGGGCCATCTTCTTGCTCTGCCTTGTTGTTACAGTTGTAAATGTGTTTGGGAACTTTGGAATCTTGGAGACATTCTCGGGTAGCTTTTTATTAGTAGCTTAAATCCACACGAATTTATCTATTATACTTATTACACATCCCTGTTCCTTTTTCTTCTCAGGTTTTAACTGCTAAATTTTTTTCAGTGCTTATTTAGTAGTAGCATAATTTCAGGTTTTTTTGAATCTGCTTTGATAATTCCACTTTTCCTCCCCACCTCTAATTGCAGGTCTGTGTATTAAAAAACTGCAAAAAAAGCAATAAAAAGCTTTTGATTATTGTGTGAGAATATTATTGTCATAAGGAAAACTTATTGTATTCAATGGAAGTTCCAAGCCTATAAAATTGATTTCTTTCATTCTTTCTTAAGAAAAAAAAACCTAATTAAAACCCCTCATTGATCACTTGTGCTAACATATGTCTATCTGAAAGTATTGTATTAAGCAAAGAGGAGTTTAAATCTATATAATCTTGTGCAGCTTGAGCAATGTACACAGGATGAAGAGTAAACCCACCCAATTTAGATAAAAATGCTATATTGAACTGAGCAGGTGTTAAAATACAAGATTACAGGAAAATGCAATGAATCAGTTCCTGAATAAATCTAATCTGAGTCTTGACTGCAGACTAGCTACATAATCTGATCAGAAAGCCATAGGGAGACTGCAGCCTTGAGGAAAACAAAATATTGGATTTGCTGTCTTTACTCCATGGGAATTTTAGGAATTCCCTAAGTGGGCTGATGGCTGAGAGGAATTTTGTTTTCTGTCTCTTTGCTTAAACAAATACTGTACTTACTTAGTTGGTCCATAGGTAAATCGAAGCAAATAAGTTTGTGATCAAAGCTGAAGTTCTACAGCCTTTCAGGCTGCAGCATGATTCATTCTGTTGTTAATAGCTTGAAAATTATATTTGTGTCTGCTTGTGCAGCTGAAGCCTGGGCTTCAGCTGGCATTAGGTTGTAGTGGTGGAGTGCTCAAATGTAGTGGAACAAATTCCTTCCCAGCAAGATAAAAATGCAAGATAAAATAGGCAATACTGTAGCACTGACCTTGAACAACACACTGACCCTTGAAATGCTCACTGTATGGGTATTTTGATTTTCAGGTGTGCACAGACTCCAGGAGAGGCAATTCATCTATAAACACCTCTGTAAAATCCTCAGTCGAGCCTGTCCATCCTATGAAGAGCTTCTCTCCACAGCAGAGACAAACGTTACAACGGGGCAGGCTGTGACATGGAACTGCAGGGAGGCAGAATAACAGGAGAAAACTCAAGGGAAACTCAAAGAATTGGGAGTGGCGATACCTCCCTTTTTCTCCCAGATGAAGGTCACCCTCAGCAGGTCACAGCCTGATTATTCCCAGCTTGAGAGAGCAGAAAGGAGGCATGTGCAAGAACTTCATTTTCATGCTGTGCTGTGCACTTTTCCTAATAAAGAGTAGGGGACCAGGATGAGTGGCAGGATTTGCTTTGCTATCCAGCTATTCCAGCTTGGAGGTATGCACAGTACACGCAGTCTGGGAAGGCAGACACACACTGACCTGAGTATTCATGTTTGAATTGCATCAGGATAAACATTTACATAAATGAAAAGTGAGAAGGAAATGTTATAAGGATTTACCAGCATGGGAGGAGAGAACTGTTTTGCACAGGTGATTGGTGGAGTTGTGCTCCCTGGGATTTGAAGTGTGAGTATAAGTGTATATCCATGCATAAAGCATGAATGTGCAGGCTCACAAATACACAATTGTATTTTCATACAAGAAGTACTTTTTTAATTGTAAGGTATGCACAGTCAAAGCCCTGTTTATTCATGTGTCCTCAGAAAAAGACACCTTCTGGGAAGCCAAGTGTCCCAAGGATGGGTAGCACTGTCCAAAAACCAGAGCTACCTTTGGTGGTAGTTTCACTTCAACACTGAAGTACTTACATTTATTTTTAAAAGAGTTTTAAAAATTTTCATTTTTTTAAATGTCAAACCAACTACTCCCTGGAACAAGAGCACTTGCACTGAATGAATTTTAGGAAAGCAAGCTTGACTGCAATTTTGGTTATCTCCTAGTGCACTTTCTAATGTGACATGGACAATAGTTCAAGTTAAATGTTACATGAAACTAAAGATTTGTTAATCACAAAACATAATGCTGAAAATTACAGTCTATTGTAGCACTTAATTTTTTATTGTTCAGATCCTAAATTAGGAAAAAAAAAAGTGAGAGCAGAAAGCTGTATGATCAAAAAATTGGTGTGAAATATTAGTGGTCACTAAGCAGCTGGAGACTGAAACTCTGGAGCAGGGCATCTTGGGGCCAGATATCTCAGCTCTGTTCACTCAGACAGTGGATTGCCATTGAGACTCCAGAGCTACATAGAGATAGTGTATTTACTTTAGTTTGTCCTTACTGGATCAATGACTTTATTTATAAATTAAATGGCAGAATAAAACAGAGATCCTAGATGCTCTGCTCTTGAGCCTTCTCTTCTAATGTTCTTCTCAAGGCAGTTTTAACTGAATAATATGTCTCAAATTCTGTTGGCTGGAATAATTCCCATGAAAATTCCTGTCCCCTTTTAAGATTTGCCTAAAGGAGTCTGCAAAATGGAGCAAAATCTCTCCACCATTCTTTGTGGTTATTATTCTTAGAACTATTTATTATTACCTTAGGCATACAGATACAGTGTAATAAACAATTACAACACATGAAAGGCAAATTTTGCAGAATCTGTTACTTCACCTCCATTACAAAGCAACAAATTTGAAACACAAATACCTGCAAAGAAGAGTTACTGGAAAGAGAGAGAAACAGTCTCATTCATAAAAAATGCAATCTATTAAATGTTTCTCTCTTATTTATCCCCCTCCTTTAGAGCCAAAACAGTGACTTACTTTCTCTGGATGGGAGCAGATGGGTACTGTCCGTGCCCAGTTTCCTGCTTGGCTGAACTTCTCAGCTGTGGCTGGGAGTGGGGTCAGTCTGCAGGGCAGGCAGCAGTGCCTTCTCTCTCACTCGATGCTCCTCTTTTATATTTTCATGGGCCAGCACCCCATGGCATTCCCCCACCAGCCAGAAGGGTGGTCCAAGGTCTGCCTCGACCATTAACACTACCTGTACCACACTGACAGGCACAAAGGGCTCGCCTGGAAATGCTTAGAGGTGCCAGCCAGCTCCCTGCTCACAGGGAGGGGAGCTGGAGTGCTTGGCTGTTGTTTGCAGGGGATTGGCCAGCCTGCTGTACAGGGACAGAGGCAGGACCTCTGGTGCTCTGCTCACCTCATGGCTCTGTGCTGGCCAGCCACCTGGGGAGCCCTGTGACTGTCTCCATGGGACATATTCTGCTCTGCCTGCTTCCTGGGGACTTTGGGTGGAGGTTTAAAATAGAACTTCAGGCAGACTTGGAAAGCCTGCTCAGCCAGCTGGAGGGAGTAACTGGAAAGCCATAAGAGGAATGGCTGAGGTCACCTGGCTTGTCCAGCCTGGAGAAGAGATTGTGAGGGGAAACCTCACAGCAGTCTGCAGCTTCCCCATGTGAGGGAGCAGAGGGACAGGCATTGATCTCTGCTCTCTGTGACCAGGGACAGGACCTAAGGGAATGGCCTGAAGATTTGTCAGGCGAGGTTTAGCCTGGATATTAGGAAAAGGTTCTTCCTCCAGACTGTGGCTGGGCAGTGAACAGACTCCCCATAGCAGTGGTTATGGCCTCAAGGCTTCCAGAGTTTAACAAGCATTTGGACAATGCTCTCAGGCACAGGGTAGGATTGTTGGAGTGTTCTGTGCAGGGCCAGGAACTGGAAACAATGACCCTTGTGGGTCTCTTCCAATTCAGGATATTCTGTGATTCTATGAAATTTTCAATCAGAGCTTAGCAGAAGCACAACTGGGTCTCAACTGTTCAAATACTGTGTATGTTTCTCCATGATCCAGCATGGAAAACACCATCTTTGGTGCATGCTTTACATTCCTTTTTTCACAGCAGAGTACCTACTAGAATTTCTGCTGCTAGCCTGGGACTAACTGTCTTGAATAAGCAGTGAGATTATTTGCAAGAACTCATAAGCAGCTTCACAATGAAATGCAGTAGGAGTACCCTAAAAAAATCATGATGCAACGTGCTGTGGAGCAAAAACACTCTAGTAGGGCACATGTAAGGAACAAAGACTAAGATTTGCTGTGATTCAAATGAAAAGATATTTGCTGCTTTTTCAAAAATAATGCCTGGCCTTTATATGCTCCCAGTCCCTCTGGGAACGACTGATACTGGTACCACAGTAAGAACATTTGGCCAAAGTCAGGAGGAGTTAGGATGCCATTCAGGACCTGGACATCCAACCATTTTTTTTTTCCCTAGCAAACAGTGCACCTGTCCAAGTCATAAGCAGACAGTATCTCCAGAAAGCTGTGGGAAATGGTGTCAAAGGCTTTACTAAACCCCAGGCTGACAATCCACAGCCTTTTACTCACCCACCAAGCAGGTCATCTTGTCACAGAAGCCAGGTTGGTCAAGCAGGACTTGCCCTTCACAAACCCTGTTGGCTGGGCCTGATCCCTGGTTGTTCTGCATGTGCCACATGACGGCACTCAGGATGGTCTGCTCCATCACCTTTCGAGGTACCTGAGACTTTTCCTCATTCTTTGTCTCTAGGTTTCCCAGCCATCCAATAAAGGAGATTCTCCTTGGCGTGCATTTTGTGGTTAATGTATTTATAGAAACATTTATTATATTGTCTTTTACAGCAGTGGCCAGATGGGCTTCCACTCTTCTCGTTTTCTCTCTGCATGACCTCATGACATCCTTGTTGGTTTCCTGACTTGCTGCTCCTTCTTTCAAATGTCATAAACTCTCCTTTTTACTCTGAGTTCCAGACAAAGTTCTTCTCCCCCTGGATCTTCTTTCACCACGTCCAGCCTTCCTGGGCTCCTTTGCCCTTCAGGAAGGCCTCCCAAGGGACTCTGTCAACCAGGCCCTTGAACAGGCCAAAGTCAGCTCTCAGGGAGTCCAAGGTGGCAGTTCTGCTGACTCCCCTCCTTACTGCTTCAGGAATCCAAAACTCTATCCTTTCAAGGTCATTGTGCCCAGGATGGCCTCCCACCACAGTAATATGCACTAGTCCTTCTCTCCTTACAAACAACACGTCCAGCAGGTGCCTTCCTTAGGTGCCCCCTCACCAGCTGTGCCAGGAACATCTCTTCCACACACTCCTGAACTCTCCTCTCTGCTGGATTGTATTTTCAGCAGATGTCTAATGAGTTGAAGCCCCCATGAAGACAAGGGGTGGCCATCATGAGACTTCTTGTCTGCCTCTTGGTCCTTGGTTGGGTGATCTGTACCCAGCTCCCACCTGGATATCTGCCCTGTTGGCCTTCCCCACAATTCTTACCTGCCAACCCTCGACACTTGCATCACCACTGTCAAGCTCTAGACAGTCAAAACACTCCCTCGCATACAGGACTACCCCACCACATCTCATTCCTTGCTCGTCCCTTCTGAAGAGTTCACCACCATCCATTGCACCATTCCAGTGGTGCCAGTCATCCCACCATGTCTTTGTGATGGCAACTATGCCATAGTTTTTCTCCTGCACCATGCCTTCCAGGATCTCCTGTTTGCTGCCCATGCTGCAGGCACTGGGGCAGATGCCCTTCCGTAGCTCTCTATTTTTCTGGGCTTCGGAATTCTGCTGCTAGCTATTGCATGCTGATTCCCATGGGAACAAATTCCCATTCTCATATCAATGTCTTTGTTATTTTGTAAATACTATGGGAGCTTTGCTCTTCTCACACAAATTTCCCAAAGCAATCTCTGTCACCTGGTGTTTACGAAAGGGGAAGAGAGTGAGTTCTTCTCGGACCAATCACAGCCTTTCTGGTGGACCATGTTATAAAAAGGCCATGAAGGGAAATAAAGAAGCCTTCTGATGACCAAGAACTGTGTGTGTGTCCTCTTTGCCATTTTTCCTGCTGTGACACCCTTCAGTTGGATTATCGATCCCAATGCCTTTTTGGGGAAAGAAGCCCCAGTTCCTGAGTGACCATTCTCAGGAGCTTCCATGGTTTCTAGCACATCAATAACACTTGCACTCTTGCTGCTTCATGGATCTCCATTTCCTATGTCTACTGAGATGGTAGCCTGAACGACCTCACTAACACACCATCCTTAGAACAGTGTCAAGCCACTCACAGGCTTATCTCAAGTGATCTGGTTTTTATCCCCTTCCCCCTTCAAATCCAATTTAAGGCTCACTCAACATGCCCTAGTAACTCCTGCACAAAGATTCTTTTCCCTCTGAGACAGGTATACCCAGTCTGCCATCAGTAGGCTTGTTGCCATCTAAACCATCCCATGATCAAAACCCCCAAAATTCTGTTAGTAACACCTGGCTTAACGCCAGGGATTTGTCTGTACAACTTTCCTGTTTTTACCCTGAGCAGTGGACTCCCCTGACCAACCTCTCCCAGTTTTACTGCTGGTGATGACAACCTGTGGTTGGGAATATGCCTGGGGTCAGCTGGGGTCCAATGCCCTGGCCATGTCCCTTTCCAACTCCTTTCACACCCCCACTCTACTCGCTGGTGGGGCAGCATGAGGAGCACCAAAAGACTTGATGATCAGCATTGACTGAAACATCCCTGGTTTATCAATGCTCTCTCCAGCAAAAACTCCAAACCACAGCCTCAGGGAAGAAATGGAACTTCTCCTCTGCCCAACACAGTACATTCTCCATCCCTTATTCTATGCCATGTACATCCTGCTCAGGTTCTGTGGTACCCAATACCCACCAGCCTTTTCCCACCTTTAGCTATCATGCACAGATATAATTCCCTTGGTCTATGGACCCTCCTCCTATGAAATATCCATAAAATACCCATAAAATGTCCACAAATGTTCACAAAATCATAGAATCACAGAATGGTTTAGGTTGGGAGGAACCTTAAAGCTCATTTTGTTCCAACCCCCTGCCACAAGCAGAAACACTTTCCACTGGACCAGGTTGCTCTCCAGGCCCCATCCAACATTGAACCTTTCCAGGGATGGGGCATATATCTGCTCCAGTTTGGCCTTCTGCATGGCTGCAGTGCCTCCAGAGGTGTACCTGCTCTGTTGGGGGTTTACGCATGGCCTCACCCTTTGAGGTGTTCCAGCATGACCTCCAGCACCGCCACAGATGCTTCAAGGTATACCTTCTCTAGTGTGGTCTTATCCCTGGGCCACATTCCCTTCAAGGTGCTCCTGCTCCATGGTCACCAATGCTTTGGGGTGTCCTGCTTCCACATGGACACATCCACAGGTCACAGTAAGCAAAAGCAGCCACTAACCAAACTCATTTACAGTAAGGCGAGCACAGGAGCTCTGTGGTTTTACTTTCCCTTCCTCCTTGGCCTCCAGGGCTGCCATGTCCTGGCTCTCCTCACACCAGAGCTTACTCCTCATCCTAGATGCCCCAAGGGGACAGTGTGTCCTTCTCCTCACCAGGGTTCCCACAGCTGGATTCCTGCCCTCAGCCAGGGATAGTGCTGCTTGCACTTCCCCCACTACAACAAATCTTTCGTGTGCCATCCCAGTGAGCCCCAGGACCCCTCCTCCTCGGTGTCCCCAGCACCTCCAACTCTCATCCCCCTCACCCCTCATCACCCATGGATATCTATGGGATATGGTGTTGTGGTTTTTAAAGTTGTTAATGGTTATGTTTACCATAAAGCCCTGTGGCAGGGCACAGCAGCAGGCTGTGCGATCAGAGGTCACTTGTGGGGTGAAAGGCAGTTGTGGGGAGAGATGTGTGGAGTGTTGTGAATGGGAAGCTGATTGGATGGTAAGACGCACGGACAGAAGCACTGCAGCTGAGCAGCCAGTGGGTGCTCTTCTTCTGTTAGGTTTTGGTTATGTCTGGTGGAAACTAAAGGTATATAAGAAAGTTGTTTTCTACAATGAAGTGATTTCCTTCGCACGCACAAGGGGGTCCATGTCTTTGTTCCCCATTGGTACAGATATCCCCCCATATCTGGCTGTTGTCCATCTCCCTGCTGGCTGATGGTGCCTCTCATCTGGGGAGAACCCTGCTTCTGATGGACATGAACCCTGCTGGTATGTGGGGGTGATGGGTGAACACAGCCAAGTCGCTGCTGCCAGCATAGGAGGAGTCAGAGGTGTCTGAGCCACATGAGTGATACAGTCTTGGGGGTCCACTTAGGCTTGGAAGTGAGGCTGGGGGGCCTAGCTTTAAGCTGCCATCCCAGCGTCATGAACATTGGCCCCATGGTCCCCCTGCTTGGTCTCTGAACCTCCAAGTGTGCTGCGCTCTGCTGTGCAGACCTGGTCTCCAGGGAGAGGTATTGCTGCTGACCTGAGCCACAGCCTATGCTGTCATGCTGTCACAGCCTCAGCAGCATGATTTGGACTGGGGCAAGCACCGCATCCCAGGTCAGGAGTACCCTGCACCCATGCACCCAGAGGCTCATGACATGCTGCTGGCTGACATTCCAGTGGGCTTGCTCCTGGTGGGTGACAGAGCAGGGCAGATCTCCGCTGGTGCTGGCATCAATGTCTGCGTCAGTGCTGGGACATGTGGTGAGGAGGGGCTCTGCCCTGTGACGCAGCTGGGGTGCTTTCCCCCAGCCTGCCCTGTGTCTCTTAGCAGCCTCTCCAAGGCCTCATCACACTCCCTGATCTGACCTTGCTCCTGCTGCCACACTTCCCCAGCCACTTGTGGGAGCAACCAGTTGCTTCCCTGTCCGCAGCACCGCAGCATCTGGGGGCTTCCCTCAGGGTGGTTCTGCCTGCCATGGAGCATCTGCTGGCCAGGACCCTGGCAATTGGTAGCCCCCCACACCAGCAAGACCTCCACCTCATCAAGGAGATGGTGTTGGACATGGCCCCCACCTTCTTAGCTGCTACTGTGTCTGTGGGAGCATCCCAGTGCCACCAACCCGTCCATGTTGGCTGCTCCACCTCCACCTTCCTCTGGAAAACGGCCACCCTGCCCATCAACTGGGATGTCATCTTCATGATGGAGACCTGCTACAGTGTCCCTACCAAGGACTTGTTCCAGATGTTTGAGGTTGCTGACTTTGCCTCTTCCAGCTGTTTCCGACTGTGCTCAGCATGTACAACTGTGATTTTGTGAGAGGTGATGTCCCCGCCGGACAGTGTCTCCCACCACTGGGCCACGGGGACATGTGGCAGGGAATGATCCTGTCCCACCAGCTCTGCCAGGACAGGGAGGTATCGATCTTGGTTGTGGGGGGTGTGTGCCATGGGCACACAGCCGTGTGCATTCTGAGCTGCTCTGACCGGTGCTTTGCAGTGGGGTCTGTGGGCAGCAAAGTGTGACACAGCGTGGCACAGCACGACGCAGCATTGCGTGAGACGGCACAGCATGGCAGGGTTGGGAGCCATGCTGTGCAGTGAGAAGTGTGCTGCTGCCATCACACTGCAGCAAAAAGAAGGGGTTGGGGATGGAGCCACCAGCATCACGGGGACAGCAGGACAGAATGGGAGACACGGAGGTACCCATACATGGTCCTGCATGGCAGGTATCTGTACCCAGCTCAGCCTGGCCATAGTGCCACTGCCCCCAGGACATTGGCTGAGCCTGGCAGAGGCCTTTGCTGAGTGGCAGCTGTGGTGTCAGGATGCAGATGTATGTGGAGTCTGTGAGAGGCTCTCCCAGGAATGGAGGCTGGAATTAACTGGGCTAGGGGGTGCAGCAGGGCTGCCCTGGGCAAGTCCCTGCCCAGGTGGCTCCTCCACTGCTTGCCTTCTCCTGGCTCCTAAGAGTTATGGTGGGACTGGGGTGTCCCCAGGGGGCTCCTGTGGCTCCCTGGGCTGAGGGCAGCTCATGGGCGCTGCATCTGGAGGCTTCTCCATCCCCTCCCATCCCTATCCCTCCCACATTCTGAGCATCCTGAAGTGTGATGCCCACAGCCAAGGGGTTGCTTACGGTGTTAGGGATCTGTTCCCCAGCCTGTCCCACAGCCCACAGGGGTCACAGCCCCCACAAGCACCTGAGGGAGCAAGAAGGAGGCTGGCATCCAAGAGCAGGGGCCCTGCCAGCACAGGATGGTTACAGGGGCTGCCCTATGGAGCAGCAGAGGGGACTCAGCAATGCCATGCTGAGGAACAGCCCCAACCCCCCCAGATGCAGAGAGGGATGTGATAGGCCCATCTTCTGGGGTGCCTGGACCCCAGAGCTTCTCCACCCACCCTCCCCTCCAGGGCAGGGCACAGCCATTGTGCCTGGTATTCCCTGGGCAGAACCGGGACTGACTGTGGCTCTCTAGCCCTTCGCCAGGCAGGAAGGGGGTCAGGAATGGATCCTGCCCTTCCCAGGCAGCAGGGCTACCTCCTTCCCTCCTCATCCTACGGGTGCCCTCTACACTCCTGGCCAGCATCATCCCCAGGATGCAGGTGACACTGGGCAGCCTTGATGTACTTTAATAAACTCTGGGGTCCCAGAGCCAGCTATGGGCAGGGCTGGTTCCAGCCCAGGCAGCGCTTCTGACTCGGCTCAGGGCACCAGGAGCCCCACTCGCAGTGCGGCCAGCACATGTGGGGCCATGCAGTCCACAAAGCAGGTCACAGAGGCAGGCTTCCCTGGAGGTGTCAAATGTGCATGCAGTGGTGTGGGGCTGTCAGAGCAGGGAGCTGCACTGCAGGACACTCACCCAGCACGGGAGCTGCTTCCCCATCTCAGCTCAGGCCCCCACTCTTCCCAGTGACAGGGGCCAGTGCTGGGGACGGCCATCGCACCTCCCTGGTGTCGGCACCGAGGGGACTGAGCACCACGCAGGTGAAGTTGGTGTGCAGGTGCTGGTTGTCGAAGGAGCTGATGTGCAGATCACGATGCAGAGCCAACTCCGAGCCCTGCAGCTCCTCTCTGTGGACCCAGCGGGGACCAATCAGTCTCTGCCCACTCCAGATGGGCAGACCCAGAGGCCCTGCCCCCCAGGCCCCCTGTCCCCATACTCACTGCACTGTCCCCTCACGCACAGCCCCGTCTGGGTGCAGGCTCTCCACAAAGGAGCCATCTTCCAGCCAGTAGAGCAGCGTTAACTCTGGAAGCCCACTCAATGCCTCGCATGACACAGTCACGCTCTCGCCTGCAGCCAGAGGGGGCGTGAAGGTCAGGGGGGCTGCAAGGGTCCCCAGTGCCCCCCAGGCACAGGCACAGCCCCCCTCCCCAACTAAGGGGAACATTCCCCCACCTCATCAGCACTCCAAAATCTTGGCTGTGGGTGGAGGATTCGCCTTGTGTCTGCTGGAGGCTGGCACAGGAGCTGACCCCCACTGCAGCCTCTTCACCCTTAGTCCCTGCCATGGTCCCGAGGGTCTCTCACCTGGGCGGGGGAGCTCTGCTGGCATCCGCAGGATAGTGATGCTGGGCGGCTGCAAGGCCATGGCACCTGGGGGAGCAGAGTGGGGTGAGGTGGGAGGCAAGAGTGACCTCAAGACCCCACATTTTTATAGTGGATGAGGAGGCAGGGTCCCCCCAGACCCCTGAACAGGTCTCTTGAAGGGCACAGAGCCCGGAGTTGACATTAGGCTCCCCGGTCCCCCAGTAAATCCCACTTACCTGTGCAGCAAACAGTCAGGCCCCAGGAGAGCAGGAGGATCCAGGCTGGGCGCCCCAGGGGCTCTGCAGACAAAAATGGAGCTCAGTGCTGGGCACACAGGGATGCTCCCCATGAGCTTGGGGTGGTTCTCCCAGCATTCCCTGAGCCTGGGATGGTCCTGTCCTCTCAGCATCCTCCCAGCTGGCCATAGTACCCTCAGAATGCCCCCCCCCGCCCAGGACTCCTCAAGTCGACGATCCCGTATCCTCTTATCCGCGCAGCACCTCCCGAGTCTGAGATAGTCCCGTACCCCCCAGCATCCTCCTCCCGGGGTCCCTCAAGTCGCGGCTGGTGCCTCCCGAGGCTGTCCGCCTACCGCTCCGGTACATACGGAGAGCCCGTGGTTCGGACGCGGGGCGGCGGCGCTCGGGACCGCGGTGCTTTATGAAGCAGCCCGGGGAGGGGCGAGAGGCAGCGCCGTGACTCACCGGGAGCCGCCCTCGGCCCCGGCGACGTGGCGCGACGCCACCGCACGGGGACCCTCACCTGGACCTTGATGCGTGTCGATGAGTCCTGCGCCGCCGTGTCCCCGAGCCCCCTGAACGTTCCTAGTGTCCCCAGCACTCCATGCCCCCTGTGCTCTGTGTCGCCTGCACCTGGGAATACACATCCCTCAGGCACTCGCACGATCGGGAGTTACTCCCATGACCCCTCCCCGCTCCACATCTCCCCCTGCCCCTGGCGGAGCATCCATAGGCTTTCCAGGGATGGAAGAGTGGGGCCCAGCTGGGCCCCCCAGTGTCCAGCACATGAGGCTCTTGCTGAGTGTCACAGGATTCTGAACGTGCTGGTTTGCTCCCCGATGCTTTGGAATTAGGGACAAGGCAGGGTCTGCACAGGAGGAAGGTGGGTGAAGCCCCCAGGAGACTGAGTATGACACTGGCTGGGGGAGCCTGGCTGCTGGCCCCTGGGTGTCCCAGCTGGTGCACGACGACAGCTGAGCCGGTAGAAACTCGCAGGGCTTTAGTTCTTGGCTGCAGGAAGCCATCTCCAGTGCCCCACAGCAGTCCCGCAGTCCCAGAGCCAGTCTCTGGACAGCAGATGTGGTTTTGACAACCCACTGGTTACAAAACCAGGGACCAGCCCCCACTCCCCAGCAGCACCAAGGCTGGGAGCAGCCAGTGCAGGCACGGCAATAGGGCAGAAGCAGTCACCTGGGTCACAGGCCCTGGCAAAGCTTGGAAAAAAGTCCCTGAACTCCCAGTGAGTTTTGTTATCCATTCCCAGCAGAGCAGGAAGGTGGCAGGAACAGGAGTTATCTTGGAGACCTGGCCAGTGCAATAGGTTCCCAGCCTCCTGCTGGGATAAGGCCATGGGCTGCATCCTCCCCGCAGCAACCATGGGTGTCCAGTGGGCAGTGACGAGCCAGAGGCAGCTCCCAGCTCCTCTGCCACCTTGCTGCTCCCACCAACACCAACCAGCTTAGCTCTGCATGCTGCAGGGTGAAAGAGGTAGGCAGGGAATGGAGATGGGTGCTTGGTCATCATCCATGCAGTATCCTTCCCCCAGGGGAGATGGCCTGTCGCCAGGTGTGACACAGAGAAGGAACCATGGCCCTATCCTGCAGCAGGGAAGACAATCAAGAAAAACCCAGGCCCATGTCTCCATTTCCAGGGCTCTTATTTTGGTGTTTGGCACAACACTGCAATGTGGTTTCACCCAAAAGAAAATTCAGAGGATGCAGCACGGTGCTGGGGTTCCCCAGGGGGGAACACAGCCCACACAGAACCAGCAGCCATGCCACCACTGTGGCCACTTCCCAAATTCCGAGCCAGGAGCTGTCTTGTAGCCCTCCACCAGACCCCAGTGCCCTCAAGGAACATGACTCAGGTTTCCACATGCCAAAATACCACTGATGGCCCTGGGATTGGGGACCTTTCCCCCCACCCACTATCAAAAATTGAGCCCAAAGCCACTTGCACCAGCATGGCTCCTACCAGCATGGCCAGGAGGATGTCATGGAGTAATGCTGGGGCAGGGAAACACCAGCACCAGCCCAACCTTCACTCCATCCCTTTTATTCCAGTGCCAAGAGCAATACCCAGTGAGGGCGGACCTGCGCCCTGGGGCAGGGGCACCCGCTCTTGGCTGCTCTTGACATACCATTACTAGCACCCAAAAGGGCACAGAGAGGAACAGCACTGGCCCCACTCCATGCCTTGGCTGACCCCCCTGAGCAGTCAGAGGATACCGCTGGACTCCAGGGAGGAACACAGAGAATTTGGGAGCATATAAAAGGGTTCCCTGAGGCAGAGCCCACCATCACCATGCCAGAGAGCAGCTTGGTTCCTGCTGGCATGCCCATTTCACCCAGAGAGGACCTAGCAGCCGGGGGTAGCCAGGCGACCTTCCATCCCCTTCTTCAGGGCGCTGGGCTCCAGCCTCTCCTCCGCAGCCCTATCCCATCCTCGCTGCCAGCAAGGCTGCTCCAGGGTGCTGGTGTTGGCTGACAAAGCCTTGGCCCTTCTCCCCATGGCCTCCCCCGATAGAGTGGCAGGAGAGAGCTGGAGAACAGCCCCTAGCCCAAAGCTCAGCCCAGCAGGGTGCTGCGGACTGGAGAGGGGCAGGGAAAGGGGACAAGTGTCTCTTTTTGGCTGCAATAGAAAGTTTTAAATACGCTCATTAAAATAATTGCTTTTTAAAAAAGTCCTCCCCTAGCCCCGGCAGGAGGGGCCCCGATGTTGCTGTCCTTGGGGATGGCCAAGGTCCTGAGAGGTGACGGAGCAAAGCCAACATCCCCGGTGGCAATGTCCTCTTGTGGTTCTGTGGCTCCCCACCGCCTGCCCTTACTCCAGCCCCAGGATGTAGTTGATTCCCTGGACCAGTCCGATAATCACTGGCTGCCAGGCCACCAAGTAGCGCAGCCAGTCCAGCAGCTGCCCATACATGACGTGTGGCCTCTCCCAGCTGGGCAGGAAGGAGTTAAAGAGCTGTGGGGAAATGGATGAGAAAAGCATGGGCCACCCAGAAGCCACCCAAAGGTGCCCCAAAGCAGGGACAGAGAACACAGGTGCCCAGGGAGGGATGGACAAGCACCCAGGGAAGGACAGATGTGGGTCCTGATGGAGGTACACCTGTGGCCAGGCTTGCCTTGGGTTTTGCAGGGTCTCTGCCACAGCCACGAGCTGCTGTGACCTACTCAGGGTGCCAGGCAAACCTCTCGCCCCTTCTGTGCTCTGCTTCCCTTCCCAAAGTGCTGGCTCCCAGCAGGAGAAAGGATACGGATTACTGAACATCCTCTTGAGATCCACCTTCTCTTTGCAGTATGGACATGTCTGCTTCTTCCCGACAATGCACCAGCCCCGGATGCAGAACTCATGAAACCTGGGGAGTGGCACGTTAAGGGGAACTGGAAGAAGAGGGGGATACATGGCTCAGTGTGAAGGAAACCACCAAGCCCAAGGAAGTCCCCCCAGAGCCATGGAAACAATCTGCCATGTGAGGTGCATTGCATAACCACAATCCTTTCCTAGGTGCAGCAGCTTCCAGGGACAGGAGCTCATGGGGCAGCAAGACAGAGTCAGGGTGGCAGCATGAAGGCCCTGATCAATGCATGTGCACCAGGGAGACTGAAACTTCAGTGATGGTGCCCAAGCACTGAGAAGGTTTGGACAGCCTGGGAGAGCTCTGTGAACTGCATGCAGTTTGGAAGCTGCCTTCAAAGGTTTCCTCAAGATTAACATTTACGGAATTTCTCTGTAAGGGTCTGACTTACAGGAGCCTGCTACGGTCTGTCACAAGGATTTGCACAACCTGAGCACAGCCTGGAGAAGTTACAGGAAAACATGAGGTGGCTGCAGCTGACTCTGCCACGTACAGGGGTGTCACTGAGTGAATAAACTTTCCCCAGAATATCTCTGCTGCTCAAACCATGGAAGAATGCCAAGGAGCAGCAACAGGAGTCACTTCCTTGTCAGACCTGGAGACATCGATGCAGGAGTGCCCAGCCAGCCGTCACCCCTGAGGACCACCAACCAGCTCCTCTGGTAGCCACACCATCCCAAGCTGCCGCAGTTCCGGGCTCTTACACAGTGTCAGCCATAAATCTCACCAACACTTTCCAAGAGTTAAATTTAGGCTCTGAGTTTTGCCAGCATGACCTTTGCTCAGGCCCAGTTTGGAAACCACCTCGCAGGCAGTAACGCACACAGTGCCAGAGGACATCCCACCTCCACACTGAATCACCATGGGTAAAAACCCTAACTCGTCACCCCAGCTGGGGCTGAGCACCAACAGGAGTTCCAGTTTCAAAACCTACTTCCCATCAATCAGCTGACAGGAAGGGCTGAGTGACTTCAGCATGCTGGAAACCCTGGAGGAGTTCTGGAGAAGGAGACAGCTGCTGGGCTGTGGCCAGAGCAGGTAGCAACCAGCAGTGCTGGACCAGGGGGCTGTTTTTATAGGGGGGCCAGCAGTGTTTCCCCACAATTCTTCCTTATGGACACTTGGGACCCACTGCAATGCGTCTCTGATGAGGGACCAGGGTGGCATGGTGCAGGGATGCCTCATGTCCTGACCTCACACCATCACTTCCCTCAGAATATCTGCCAGGGGCACTGCCAGGCAGATGGGTCACAGCAGATTTGTCAAAAGCAGGCTAAAAACTGAGGTGCAGCTCCATGGCTCAGCTGAGGTAGCTGCGGAGGAGAAGGAAGAGGAAACAATCACTTATGACTGGTGACGAAGTAATTTCAGGGACACTTCTTCCCATGCCAAGTCAGTGATGACACAGGCACAGATCACATGCAAATTCAGCTGGACAGCCCCGAGTCCCAGAACAGGCATTTCTTCACCCAGTGCAGGAGAAGCCAAGCGACAGGAGCTCCCTGCTGCCCACCCCAGTTGGGGCCAGGGAGGCAGGGGGCTGGCACCTGCAGAGAAGGATACACGTGGTTGCAGGAGAGGCGGTAGGTGTTCTCAATGATCCCTTCCTCATTGACATCCACGAAGATCTGCTGGCCGCAGACGGCACAGACGCTGTCAGAGAGGTGCTTGGTGGGCATCCCTGAGGCGCTGTAGAACTGAGCAAGGGCAGAGCAGAGGGAGAGCGGTGACAGTGGCAGGGCACGGGTCCCGCGCCCACAGTGGCACAGCTAAGCTCTAAGGAGGGCTGGGGTCAGTGCCCCAGGAGTCCAGCCTTGGCTTTTGGGGCTTAAAAACCCTGTTACAGGTCTGGCTGCAGGAAACAACTACAACAGGTCAGCTGCTCAGTGATGCAGTGGCCCATCACACCCCAGCCCCATGCACCCCCTCCCCATGCTGAGGGGCCACCCCTCTTTGCTCCCCAACAGCCAGGTGGGTTTTCAGCTGCCTGCCAGGGCTGTGCACCCAGGGCAGAAACTGGACAAGAGAGCAAGATAAGCTAGAGATCACAGCTTTGACCCAAAACGACAACCTTGGGCTGCTAGTCAGATACAGCCCCCAACTCCAGCCCTGCAGGTCCCTGACACTCATTCAGCAAAGCGCAGCTGCCCCTCTCCATTTCCGAGCCTGATGGCTCAGCAAAGGCCTGACACAACACAGAGAGTGTGGGCATCAAACCAATTCCACACACTCCAGCTGCGAGGGACCCTTCAGGATCACTGGGTCAAACTCCCTGCTCCACTGCACTACCTAAAACTAAACCATGACTTGACTAAGAGACTCTTTGAACTGTGGCAGATTTGATGACATCATCATGTCCCTAGGGAGCTTGTTCCCTCTGGGTAAATAACTTTTACCCATGTCCAACCTGCATTTCCCCTGATTCAGCTTCACTCCATTTCCTCATGGCTTACTGTTGTACAACCACCTCCCCAAACATTGATGCTGTGCCTGATGCACCCCAGGACACAGCTGGCCCCTTTTAGCTGCCAGGACACACTACTGACTCATATTCAACTTCCTGCCAACCCAAACTTTCTAATCCCTTTCTACAGAACTCTCTTCAGACTCTTGTTCCCAAATTTGTACCTATAACCAGGATTACACCATCCCAGGTGGGGAATCTAGCACTTGCCCCTGTTAAATTTCACAAAGCAGGTGCTTGCTCAGCTCTCATCTGTCCAGCTCTCTCTCCAAGGAGGTCACAGCTCCTCCTGGTTTAGTACCATCAGCAAAACATGCCTCTGGCAGAGCCCTGGCACAGCTTTGCTCTGAGCATCCAACAGAGCCCTGAGAATCTAAAGAGACCCGAGCTGTGCCAAGGTGTCCTAGTGTGGCAGGCCAGGGGCTGGAGGAGAACCTCAAGGAGCAACAGAAGAAAGCTCAGAAAGAAGGAAACACGAAGTCCTGGACCATAAACAGCTGCTGAAAAGAAGAAACATGACCTACTCCACTGCTCTCCTAGGTCACGTATTTTTGGTGGCGTGGGTTATTTTGATACCAGGTGAGTGGGCTACAGATTTTAGGCCACTGCATCCTCTGTCCACAGGGACAGCTAAAGCTGCAGCAGGTACAGGGAAGGAAGCCCACAGCATGAATCCTTCCCTGGTGGCTGCAGGTCACAAGTTAATGCAGGCACAATGGTGTCAGAAATGGGAATGTTCATTGGCACTGGAGATTTTAAAGGCCTAGGAAAATAAATATTTGTCAGTTTAGCAGGGCTAAAGACATCATTCCACTTCTCCATAGAATCAGAGAATGATTTGGGTTGGAAAGGACCTTGAAGGTCACCCAGTTCCAGCCTCCTTTCATGGTCAGGGAAACCTTCCACTAATCCACATTGTTACAAACTCTATCCAATCTGGCCTGGAACACTTTCAGGGGATGGGGCAGCCACAGCTTCTCTGGGGAATCTGTGCCAGTGTCTCACCACCCTCACAGGTAAGAACTTCTTGTCCTGGAGATGGGACCCTGCAGAGGCTGTGCTCTTCAGGAAAGATGTCAGAGCAGCTCTTGTTACATTACATCCAGGGACCCTTCCTTGAAGGGGGGAATTCCCATTTGAGGGAAGCCAAAGCTGCTGCTGAGACCAAACATGTTTCAGGCCCCCTGATATGGGGCACAACTCTGACCTAGGGGACAGTCCATTGTGAACTCACCCCGATGGTTGAGGCCATGTAATCTGCACACATCTCAGCAAAGTCTCGTTCCAGCACTCCATAGTAAAGACCGTAGAAGAGGAGGGAGATGCCAAAGTCCATTGCATCTTCGGGTTTGATTCTATAACAGAAAAACCATCAACAGGGTTTTTCTGATGGCAAAGCCACTCTAATATTCCAGAGAATGTATTATCCCAGAGAAGTAGTCAACCTCTGTAACGATGAAGCTGGTTTCGGCTAGAGTCCTCTGCCACCACTCATGGACTGGCTGCCTCTTGCAGTATAGCAAAAAAAAAAAAGCCACTGCTGCCCCCAGGCTGGACACCACAGAAGTGGGGGAGCTGCCAACAAGTGAGCTGGAAGGAGGGCTCTCCAGCAACCTGGACCAGTTCAGGTACCAGCACCTCACCTATGATCCTCCCAGGAGTGAAAGGACACCCCAATAGTCTCTTTGACCCCATTAATCAGATTGCCAAGTAAACAGTTTTCTCCAGAGTAATAGCCAAACGTGTGTTCCACCCCATTGCCCCAGGAGTGGGAGCTGAAAGATTCACTCACCTGAATAATAAGTTAAGACCAAAAAGCGTAAACATGACAGCCATGTACCCCACGATCCCAGTAGCATAGCTGATCTTGTATATTAGTAGAAACCATTTATAAACCAGCCTGTAAAGAATTAAAACAAGTAATTTAGTGACTTAATTTGTTCCTGAATGAAAGTGTGCCAATCATCTGAAGAGTTTTATTTTTCACACCTGTTGTGTTTTTGCAGACACTTCACCTACTCTAAACATGGGCAAGTGCCTTACATTCCTAATCCAACCTGCCATAAGCTGCTCAGTCTTGACTTCCAAACTAGAAACCTCATGATCTCCAAAGGCAATAAGGAAGTGTGCTGCATGCTGGGAATGCCTTGGGTGAGGACACCAGCCCATGTGGAATCCACCTTCCCACCCCCCACCCAGGTACCAGGTATATTAGGCTGGCTGCCAGCAGCCAGTTAAATGCTTCACACCCTTTCACATGTGCAGGGCTCTCACATTCGCAGTGTGCAAACCTTAACACACATCTGTAGCAGGGGAACTGGAAAGAGATCCTTTTAATGGCTACCCTGGGGCTGAAGAGTTTCCCCAAGAACAGCAGACAAACCTGGGTGTTGTCTGTACCAGAGGCTTTCGAGTTGCCCGGAAGGTGACAAAAGCTGTGACTGCTGAGAAGAGCACCCAGATCACCAGGAACCTCCACCAGTTCAGCTTGATAGTGAAATACAGAGGCACTACCCACATCTGGAAGAGGGTCACCATCTGCAGGAACAGAGGAAAGGCATTTGGAGCTGGTTCTCTGCTCCTCAGACATCAAAAACACCCTGTCAGCTGTGGCAGTCATTCTCCTGCCTGCATCAAATGGTCCTGAACTGCACCAGGAACCTAGGGAGGTTTGACCTGTGGCACCTAAAGAAGAGCTCAAAGCTCAGCACATGAGTCAGATAGGGAGCAACTGAGGGAGCTGGGAAGGCTCAGCTTGGAGAAAAGGAAGCTCAGGGAGGACCTTCCTGCTCTCTGCCTCTACCTGAAAACAGTTTATAGCCAAGTGGGACTTGGTTTCTGCTACCAGATAACGAGTGACAGGACATTAGGAAAAGGCCTCAAGTTTTGCTAGAGAGGGTTAAGGTTGCATATTGGGAAAATTTCTTCCCAGAAAGGGTGGTGAAACCCTGGCACAGGTGGCCTGAGGCAGTGATGGGAGTCACCACCTCTGAAGAGATTTAAAAGCTGTGTGGATGTGGCACTTGGGGACACGGTTTAGTGCAGGGCTTGGCAGTGCAGGAGGAACAGTTGGACTCAATGATCTCAGAGGGTTTTTCCAACCCAAACAGTTCTGTGATGTTGTGAGGGAGTCAGAGGCACCAGCCATGTGATTTTTGGTAGCAAAGGGTACAGCTGGCAGGAGAACACAGAGCAATCATCTCCAGAGGAATGTGTGGGAGATGATCCACACAGCTCGTTGTAAGGCAGCTACATAAACCTCTGCCTTCTCAGGGTCCCAATGCTGCAACCACAGACATCTCAGACAGGTATTGCACCAGGCAAGAAGGTTTTGGCTTGCCTCTGCACTACAGCCTATTCCCAAAAGGACCTACAGCTGGGCAGCTGAGCTCTCACAGTGCTGCTGGAGGGACACAGGCAAGCAGGTTTGGTTTGAAGTTCACAGAGGACCACAGGTACTAACTACCTGGAAACATTAAATCAATATTATTATTATGACAAGGAAGTCAGAGTGAAGTTGCTTCAGGTAACTAACAGACCCAGACAAGCTGGTGGCATTAGCAAGTGGCAGGTCTGCTCAGCAGAGTGCTGCAGGAACCATCAAACCCAAGCTGCCAGCAGCAAGAAGCCCCCATTGCTTCCAAGGAAGCACCCACAAAATGCAGCTTCCCTCAGGACAACCCCCAGGATCTGCTTGTCCATCCCTGATGTTAAAACTCTATGTCACACCCACTTATTTGCATCACTTCCAAAAGAAACCCAAGGCCTTCAGGTTCATCCATCCTCATCCCTAGCCGGAATCCTCCATGTTCTGGGAGAAACAAGGGAATGCTGGGAAGACCAGGGAACTGCAACACCAGACAATAGGAAAACCAGGAACTCTTTTCTCATCAGCAAAAGGAGGGCATCGCTCAATACCCCCACCCAGTGCTGGAGGCAGAAGGGCTGTGGGGGTGACTCACGTTGTAGGAGCGAGGGTGCCTCTGCTTCCACTGAACCAGGAGGAGCTGTGCCACCACAAGGGTGGCGATGAGGATGAGGACCATTTCGGCATGCATCGCCTCGTGCCCACGGTGCTTGGCATGCATCCGTACGTGCTCCACCCTGTAACAACCAGGAAAAGGCGGCTGAAGAGGACACTGGCACAGACTGCATGTTGGCGTACAAATGCCTCAGGAGAGCCAGGAAGAGCAGATGGAAAAACAGCACTAAGAAGAACGTGTTTGTGGCCAATCCAGAGGGGAAGGGACAAAAGGCTGCTCTGGGACCAGCTCATTTCCTCGCTGTGAAAGCCAAGAACAGCACTTTGTCCATCCGAGCATGAAGGAGGTGGAGAACTCCCACTGACGTACCTGGACTAATGAACCTGGACTAATGGAGGGCTCAGTGGACATAACTTGCAATCCCAGAATGGGCAAGTTTAGAAGGGACCACCAGTGGGGTCATCTCTCTCAACCTTCCTGATCAAGCAGCGTCTTCCTAGAGCACACTGCAACTGTTTGACCCAGAGTGTGTGCTAATTCTCAATACCACACCCTCAGCCCAGTTTTGGAACCACTAACGCTGTTGTCCCTCTTGTCCAATAAGAGAAAGGCTGGAAGGGTCAGGGTGGAGAGTGGGGGGAACAGCTGACATCAGGAAAAGCCCCCAAACCCCAGCAAATTGCTTTTCTCCAGCCTGAGCATTCCAGAACAAGTCATTTCTAGACCGATACTTGCCAGACACCTGGGGTTTCTTTGCCCAGCTTGTGCTGTCTGACCAAAAAACAAGGTGAAATTAAGAGCTGTGACAGCCTTATGTCTTAGTCTTTAGGTGATAATACTGTTCAAGAAGCTAGAGGAAACAAAAAATCCAAACCTAACAAATATGGCAAATTCTCTGATTTTAAGTCACTCTCTAGAAACTAACACAGAATCACAAAGTCAGGTTGGAAGGCACCACAGTGGGTCATCTGGTCCAACATCCCTGCTCAGGCAGGATCGTCCTAGAGTACACAGCACAGGATTGCATCCAGATGGTTCTGGAATATCTCCAGTGAGGGAGACTCCACACCCTTTCTGAGCAGTCTGTGCTAGTGCTCGGTTACTGCACAGGAAAGAAATTCTTTCTCATGTCCAGGCAGAACTTTCTGTGCATCTGTTTCTGCCTGTGGCCTCGAGCCATTGCTGGGCACCCTTGAGCAGAGCCTGGTCCATCCTCTGATCCCTCCCTGCAGACACTGACAGACATTGATGAGGTGCCCTCTCAGTCATCTCCTCTTGAGGCTAAACAGCCCCAGCTCCCTCAGCCTTTGCTCCCAAGAGAGATGCTCCAGTCCCCTCACCATCTCTGTAACCTCCACAGGACCCGCTGCAGGAGCTCCCTGTCTCTCTTGTCCTGAGGAGCTCAGAAGTGGACACAGCACTCCAGAGGTGCCTCATCAGGGCTGAGTAGAGGGTCAGGATCACCTCCTTTGACTTGCTGGCAATGCTGCTCCCAATGCAGCCCAGGATCCCACTGGCCTCCTTGGCCCAGAGGGCACTGCTGGCTCAGGGACAGTTTGTTCTCCACCAGGACCCCGAGGCTGTATACCTTCTCCACAGAACTGCTCCACAGAACTGGTGCCCAGCCTGTGCTGGTGCAATACTGAGAGTCCAGTCTGACTTTGATTTTCAATAAGCATCTGGATTAAATTGGTTTGGCTATGGGAAAAAGAGGAGTTTTTTAGGCCCCTTACTGTAAGACAGACATTGAAGGGCTGGAGGGTGTCTGGAGAAGGGTAAAAGAGCTGGAGAAGGGTCAAGAGCACAAGTCTGGTGAGGAATGGCTGAGGGAGCTCAGCCTGGACAAAAGGAGGCTTGGGGGGGATCTTCTTGCTCTCTACGAGGCCCTGACAGGAGGGTGAACCCACGCAGGGGCTGGGCTCTTCTTCCAGGTAACAAGTGATGGGACAAGGGATAATGGCCTCAGGTTGTGCCACAGGAGGTTTAGTATGGATATCAGGAAAATTTCTACATAGAAAGGGCTGTGCAGCCCAGGCACAGGCTGCCCATGGCAGTGGTGGAATCTCCATCCCTGGAGGGATTTAACAGACAGGTAGATGTGGCACCTGGGGACATGGTTTAGTGGTGACCTTGGCAGTGCCGGCAGAACAGTTGGACTCTATGATCTCAGAGGGCTTTTGCAACCTAAACTATTCTGTGATTCTATATTTAGCAGCAGTTTAAAAGAAAAAAAAATATTGCCTTTTAAGATAATTCATACTTCCCCCCATCAAAAAATGGTGACCCTTTCCTGCCCCCCTGTGATCACAGGTAGTGCTGCTGGTAGCTCAGGTCAGTAGCAGGAGCTCAGTTGAGCTGTATGCTCCAAATTAGCTCCCAAAACACTCACCTCCATCTCTCCTCTGGGGACAAGTGTGAAAGATCGACCTGGGGAGAAAAAAAACCAAACCATGAAATCAGCTGTTGGGAAACTCTGGATTCAGATGCTTTAAATAAGAAATCTCAACATGGCCACAGGGCCAGCACAGGCCAGAGCTGTCCTTCACCTTCCCAGGAAGAGCAGTGACTCCCCCTGCTCCTCTGCCACTTACACTCCCTTATTTTAATAGAACTGAGGCTCTGTCCACCATCCCATGTGAGCAGAACCAGAGAACTGGCTTCAATCCTACATTCACAACCCAGCCAGGTGTCTCAGGGCACAGAGTGGTGATCCCAGTGAAGCCAATGCTCCCACCATTAGTAGGAGTCCAAAATCCCACTAGGCTGCAGGACAGAGGACAGTACGACACACACCAGCAACAAATCAGTGCCAAAAAGATTTCAAAATCACAGTAAAGAAAGATTTAGGCCTTGCTTTGCTGAGGTAATTGGAAATTCCTCCCAAACATCACAGGCAGGAACTACAGAGAGCAAGGGGAGCTGCTGTTATTAGTGATGATTGACAACGGATACTTCTATCCCATCTTCTCCAGTAAGATTCACAAAAAGTGTGAATACTCTCACTTTCAGACAGGGGAGGAGTTAGGGGAACTTTCTGCTTTCACCTGGAGCTTTATATAGAATCATAGAACCACAGAATACTTTGACTTGGAGAAACCTTAAAGCTCATTTTACTCCAACTCTCCTCCTGTGGGGACACCTCCACTAGACCAGGTTGCTCCAAGCACCATCCAACCTGCCCTTGAACACCTCCAGGGATAGGGAGTTCACAGCTTCTCTGGGCAAAACTTTCCCTCAATATCTTCACCTAACTGCTGAGGAGCCTCCATCACCGGTCATGTCTCCACATGGGCTCACTGATCGGGCAGCCCACCCCGACCCATGGCACTGGGAAGGGAATCCCACAGCTTTTCCCCTCACCTCTTCTTGGTGAGACACAAACTCAGATTAAATCAAGAGCAGCTCATCTGGGCTGGGAACATACATGTTCCATGTAAATCCTCACAGTGCTGGAGACACTCCAGTATTGCTGAGGTGTTGGAGACGAAGGTTGGAAACAAGCCATAGCACAGACTGTTATCACTCTTTCCTGCACACACCGGAGATGTGTACACAGGAACAAGCTCCTCTGCACCCCACTGAGTACAGGGCTACAGGCTTGAATCCAACCTTTATGCTGGGGCTCTCCCCAGGCTGGTGCAGCAGTCACCTCACCTGCCTGGTCACCATCACCAGCATACAGGTTTCTCCTAGGCAGCAGCTCTGATCTCAGCCAGGCTCAGCTGAGGATGCACAGCTGCTTCCTTTCCTCTGTGGCAAGTAATTATACCCCACAGTGAGGAGATAGGGAAAACCACATGGCAGCAATCTGTCTGCCTGATGTGGAACATCTGCTGAGCTTCACCACAGAGCAACACCTGCAAGAAATTCAGCCCTTGAGAATCAAGCCCTGAAGTGTTTCTTCAGGACTTAGATGCAAAATCTAAAGCTATGAAAATCCTTTTTGGAGCTTGCTGGCTTGTGTCAGAAGCCGAGGGAAAGTGGTGATGACCTGACACCAAGAAAAGTGTATTGACCAAATTCCCCAGGAACCTCTGTTCCTAAAGCAGCCACATCCAAATCCATCAATTCTGTAGCTGAGATGTAATTTGGAGCAAGAACAGCTCCAAATAAACAGGAAAAAAGATTTTGAAATGTTTGCTAGTCACTGTGCACATGACAAGCTGAGAAACCCCTAGTGCTTGTTGGCTCCAGCACAGGTCAGTCCCTCTACAAGCTCTGGGAGTCACCTGGGTGCTCCCACTGCCTCCCCCCCAAGAGATGCCCACTCTTTCCAGGCTCTGCCCCCATCCTTGCTGGATGAAGATTTTTGACAAGCACCTTCTAACCATGGCAATAATTTTCATTCCTATACAGTGGCTCAGTTCACTCCTCTGTATACTGCACCAGCAGCCACTCCATCCCGTGTTGGTCCCATCCTAGAGACTGGGATAATTACCAGCCTCTTTCCTTTGGCATCTTCACTGAATCTCCAAATTCTTCCAGCGAATGCATTCAAGCTGCCTCAGCCCCAAACCCTGTGGAAATATTGCTGGCATTGCTCAGAGTGAGCTTCTTCTGAGATGTGTTCCCAAGCCAACCAGGGATGGATGGCCCTGGACATCCAGCCCTGGACAATTTTCTCTCCATTACAAGGACTGAGCTTCACCAGATTCCCCAGAGCTCAAAGCTCCTGAAATAACTTTATTAAGGGGGGGCAGGACATGACAGAAGGGATGTTGAGAGGGATCTGATGATTGTAGGACAGGACTTGGCAGAGCAGCCACCCTGTGTCAGATCTTCCAGTTAACCCCTCCTTGATCTGCACACTCGCTTAACACAGACGTTTTGGGCTGGGGCTAAAAATGCACAGCAATGGTGAAGGAAGCACCTGCTCTTGCTAGCAAGCATTCATTCCACTTCTATTTTAACCTGCAGGTTTTGAGTCTTTTGGGTCTCTTTCTAACCCCAACAGCTAGGTAAAAGAACCTCCACTCCTAAATCTCCCTTTACCAAGAGGTGTTTGACAAGAACATTTAGGGTAACTAAAGCAGCTGAAGCACTACCAAGTGTTGAGCACCAGCCTACTCATGTTTCAGCATCCTCCAGCTGCCACACCAACACAGGACCTAGTGTGCAACCAACTACAGCTCTTAGACAAACTTTTTGTTTTTAAAAAAAGGAATTAAGAACAATTCTTCTGCTCTCGGTCTCCTCTGTAGCTCATGATCCTCTCAAAAACCTCAGCCTCCTCTGGATGATGACTAGGAGAAACTGGATATCTAGGACTAAAGTCTAATCCTCTCCTCAGACGTGGTGTCATGACCTTTGGAAGAACCTTGTGCCACTCCCTGGTTTTCTGCAGCAGCTGATGCCCCAAAGCCTCCACGAACTTGTGATCCCCACCACTGGGACAGTCATGGAATAACCCCCTCCAGAAAAACACAAAGACTGTTGATATGGATAACACCAAAGCTGGAGCCACATGTTCCTCACAGCCCAGGGAGCTGGGAGGATCTCTGGGCAAACACACATGCCACTGTGAGCTGGCTGTAATCTACTTACACTCTAAATCTCCAAAGGAGGCAAGAAGAATGCCTCGAGGATGGAGAATAAGCAGCTGCTGATTTCAGTTCAAAGCTCCAGAGCAACTGACAGCCCTGATCTCACCTTTCCCATTGCCCCAACCTGAGTCTTTCTCTCCCAGCACCTACCAGGAATAACCTGAAATAAGGGGAAGATAAATCCAAGTCCAACCAAGGCAGGTTGGGACAAGGCATATCCTTTAGTGAAAGTCTGAACAGATTTTGGAATCTCAATTCTGCATTTTTTCTGCTCGTAAGATGCAGGAAGAAGGAGCAGTGAGAGGAAATGTCCCAACTGATCAAGTATTTGGATAACTGGAATTTAAACCTTTGCCTCCCTACAGGCAGGGCCACGACATTTGGCTTTATTCTGGTGGAATGTTAAACTGCTTTCAGGTCCCCACCATGAGTGGCTCATCAGCAACCTGCTCTGCCCAAAGAGCTGCCAAGACCTCAGGACAACACAAGCAGACAGGTTTTGTACCAACAATTAGCGGAATCACAGGGATAAGCACAGTCCTGTATGCACCTCCTCATTTGCTGCCTCCTTGTGATGCCCACTCTGCCAGCCCCTGATGGAATGAAAAGTGGGAATTTCACTTCTGAGGATCAGAGATTTGGATCTTCCACATTTTTACATGCAAAGTTACCATGGAGTATCTTAAAATATAACCAGTAGCAACTCAAGAATGACTGATCTGCGGTTTAATCCTCCCATTACCCTACTGCACCACTCTCCTGCAGCAACACAGGGCACAGGGAGGAGGTACAAGCTCCCACAGTTCAGCCATACACTAGCAAATGTCCAAAACTTGGCCCTGCCAGGAATCTTCAAGACAAGCATCAGCATCTGAGAATTTTTTAGCCACACAACCAATTCTTGAGAAAAGGCACAAAAAAAAAAAAACCTGACTATACCAGCTAAGTGACTTATGACCCCTGTGCTGCTGCTCCCACAGTGCAGACAAGATGGAATCAGGTTCTCTTGGTTCTCTACAAGTGGAAGAAAAACTCCCAAGCATGAAGCACAGGGGATGGTGAGAACCACTGCATAGCCCGAGGCAGAAGTGCCAGAAAGTAACATGCACACTGTGACAGATGCACCCACCCTGCTTCCAATTCCATCTTTCCAGACAGATTTTTTTTTTCAGTTTTGTAGTTTTTCATCCCTAGGAACATTTAAAAGCCATCAATGGGAACAACAGCTGAGCCTCCATCCCTGTCCTCCTGCCCCCAGGGCCCGCACTGTCCCCTGCCCCATTAACCCTCCGAAGCTCCCAGCGCCACCCTGCCCCGGTCCTCCTACACCAAGGATCTCCCCCAGCCCTAACACTCCCTACACCTACTTGCCCCAAAGGCCTACAAGGTCAGAGTGACCCAGAGCCGCCGCTGTCGCATTCCAGGGACCCTCCGAGCTCCTCAGTGCACATCCCTACCCCGCTCCCCCGGACCCTGCGTCCCCCAGGCCCCACGTCCGCTGCAGCGCCCCTTCAGAGACGCCTCACGGCCCTTCCCCGCCTGCCCTGCCCTACCCGGTTCCCCCTGGCCCGGCCCCCGCCAGCCCCGTGCCCCGCACCTCCTCCACCTCACGCTCAACGGGGCCGCCAACCTCCACCTCCAGCACAGCCGCCATCTTGCCCCGCCCCCCCGGTGGCCAGCTCCTTCCGCCGCCGTCCGCCAATCACCGGGCTAGCTGCCGCACCTTGGACCAATCGCTTGGCGCGGCGCTGCCCCGGTGGCCAATCAGGAGAAGGGAGGAGTGGAACAGCTGCTAGACGCGCCACTTCGGACGCATAAAAGCGGTGAGTTGTCAGGGCTGAGGACCGGCTCTCGTTTCTAGGCCCGCAGAGGGACGCGTAGCCCCCGCCGACAGCACCGACGGCGCCAACAGCACCAACCACCTCGCACCGCGGTGCCGGCAGTGTCACTGCTGCTGGACCCCCGCCCGCCCCTTTCCGCCAGCGTCTCGCGCTGTTCCGGAAAGGGCGCGGGTGGCTCCTGAGCTCCGCCCGCGCGGCACCGTAAGCGCGGCGTTGCCCGCGGGCTGTGAGTCCCGTCAGGCACCGTGGCTGGCCCGGGCCGACGGCCTAAACCCGAGCGCGTCGGGAGCGGGGCGGGAAGCAGCAATCGGTGATTTGGGCGGCGGGAGATTCGGGATCGGTGCGATTGGGGCTGTGGGGTGAAGCACTGGGTGGGAATGGGCGTGGAAAGGCTGTGGGGCAGGGGCAAGGGTGTAATAAGGCTGGGAAAGTGGGGAAGGACTGGGGGAGGGGGGCTATAGCCCCAGCAGAATAGCTCTGGGGCGTTGCTTGCGGGTCTGGGAGCACGGGCCATGGAGCTGAAGGGAGGTGTGGGTAAGGACTTGAGGGCACTGGAGAATAGAGCTGGGGCTTGTGGGCTGGACGTGGGTGGCACCCAGGTGGCAGAATGGGGCGGGAATGGCGGTTTGTGGGGTGAGCTGGGGGCACAGGGGTGGCTGAACGGGGCTGCGGGACTGTGAGTCAGATATGGGGGTGACTGTTGGGACAGTAACCTCAGGGGTGCTGGGGCAGGTCTGGGGAGCACTGAGGCAGTAGGATGGGACTGGGGAGCTGCTGCATGGTTCCAGAGCCAGGAGACGCCCAAGCTCATCAGATTCTCCTCTCTCCCCACCAGGCACTGGAGGGATCGGAAGGGAAGTTATGCTCTGGCAGAGTGTTGTCTCCAAAGGCTCCTGAATGGCTCCAATTAAAGTCAGCTACATGGTGTCCTTCTCCTCCCAGGTGCCTGGGGGTTTCCTCTGGGGGTCTGGTTTTGGGAGTGATCCCTTTGAGCTGCTGGCATCTTGGAAGAGGTGGGGCAGGGTGTGACAGAGTGCAGTACTAGCTCTTGTTAGGCTGAAGGGCAACAATTCATATGATTCTTGCTCTCTCAAAATGGAGTGTTCCTGTAGGATACCAGAGAATTCCTACTTCTCCCCTGTGCCTAGAACAAGCTGGAGCTGGAGGGGAAGGTGTTTAGGGAGGGATTGGTGCGTGATTCTGTGTCTCTGCTGTGTGTGCAGGACCCCAAGTACCCGGCAGAGAACCTGCTGAGTGAGGATGACATACAGCCCTGGCTTAGCTGCCCCAAGGATCACAGCAGGTAGCTGAGGGTGGAGCTGCAACTAGAGAGAGCCAGTCCCATTGGCTACGTTGATGTTGGTACTTCCCTGTCCCCCACCCCTGTGCAGGAGCCAGGGCCATGCCCCACAATGGTGTCAGCAGCTCTGAACCCACTCACCCCTGTCCTTCTCACTGCTCCCCAGGGAACTATGGCTGTGCCTTTCTGCAGATTGAGGTTGGATGTTCATCATGGTCCTGTGACCAGCCCTATCTCACCTTGGTGCCCATTGTCACACTGATGATACCAGCTGACTCGAAGCTGGACCAGAATCGCTGCGGAGTTCAGATCCTTAAGGAAGGGAAGGATTGATCCAAAGGAAAAAGGCATGGGGAAGAGCTGTGGGCCTGGTGGTGGGATGGAGCTGATATGGGGAGATGGTGATGGAGTGGGGCTGGCAGTAGGATGTGGCTGATAGGAGAGTAGAAGAGGACAGGTAGACCAGTGGTCAGGGTTGTTCCTGGCCTCAGGGAAGCTGTACTAGCTCAGCTTCCCTGCCCCAGCCTCTCCTGTGCCCATAATCCCCCAGATGTCCTGGGTGACACAGCAACATAGCAACAAGCAGAGGAGGAGGAGTTTTGGGACAGTCGTCAGTGCTGTGCCCCATCCACCCCAGCTACTCTTCCCCACAGCAGATTTCTCGGAGCTGATGGTGGGGCAGCAGTGGGACCACGTGCGGCTCACCTGCAGCCAGCCCTTCAGTCTGTGCAGCCGCTTCGGGCTTTCCTTCATCCGCCTGCGCACACCACAGGAGCAGGAGCCTGACCCCACCCAGCCACCCCTGGACACAGCAGGTGTCTGTCACACCTCCATGTATCTCTCTCCATGGGGAGGCAACAGGAAGGGGCTGCTCCTCCATGGACACCACTTGTGCCTCATGGAAAGCCTGGGAGGTGCCTGCTTGGCTGAGCTAGGAGCTGTGCCCAGAGTGGTGGGCATGAGGTACCTATCTCCATTGCCTGAGGCCTCCCCTTGTCCCACAGGAGGATGCTAAGCTCTCAGACAGACCCTGGTGCTCCAGCCCTGCCTTTCACCAATTTTTTTTTCTGAGCCATGCTTGTAAGTGGCCTGGTGTGGTCCACTGCATCCTGTCCCTGCACAGTGTGGCCTGGAGCACCTTGAGGTGCTTTCTTGGCCCCAGAGCCCCAGTTCCCACCAGCTTTGTCCCCCGGTGAGGCTGACACTCCCTATCCCCAGGAGATCCAGGGAGGAGGAGCAGCTGAGGAGCCGCCTGTGGAAGCTGGAAGGGGCTGCCTGGAGCCCAGCCCACCTCAGCCGCTCTGCCCAGATGGTGCTGTTGGCAGCGCGGAACCAGGCGCTGAGGCCCAGAGCTGGCACGAGCACCCTGGCAGGTCACCCGGAACTGCTGGCTGAGGATGCAGGAGGTCCTGCAGTGCCAGGTGGGCAAATGTGCATGGCCGTGTCCTGGGCTGGTCCCCAGCCACTGTGGGCAGCAGGGCAAGGGGGAAATCTTCCCCTCTGCTCAGGTAAGACCCCACCTGCAGAGCTGCCTCCAGCTCTGGGTACCCCCAACAGCAGAAGGGTGTGGAGCAACTGGAATGAGTCCAGAGGAGGCCGTGGAGATGCTCTTGAGGGTGGAGACCCTCTGCTGTGGAGACAGGCTGGGACACCTGGGGCTGTTCAGCCTGGAAACTAGAAGGTTCTGAGAACCGGGAGCCCCTTCCACTGCCTAAAGGGGCTTCAAAAGAACTGGAGAGGGACAATGGCCTAGGAGGATAAGAAAAGGGGCAATGGCTTCAAATTGACAGAAGACAGGTTTAGATGGGATATTACAAAGAAATTCTTCCCTGTGAGGGTGGTAAAATACCAGCACAGGTTGCCCAGAGCCACAGCTGTGGCTGTCCTATCCCTGGAAGTGTTCCAAGGCCAGGTTTGATGGCGCTTGGACCTACCTGGTCTAGAGGAAAGTAGTCCCTGTCCCATGGTGGGGCAGCTTGGAGCAAGATAACCTTTAAAATCTCTTCCAATCCAAACTGTCCTCTGTCTCTGTGATTCTTGTCTCCTCTACCCCAGGCTCTGCACTGGATGTCCCTGCAGCCTCCTCGAGCACCTGTAGGCAGCTGGACAGGCACTGTGCTCCCAGCCCTGTTGGCAGGTAATCCCATGCGTCACTGTCTTCCTCCTGCCGTCAGCCTGGCTGTTTACTGCTCTCAGTCTTTCCCAAGAAAATTCTGGGCCCAGCTTTTTGCTCTTTTGGGCTGGCAGAATGTGGCATAGGATGCCTTCAGCATGTGACCCCTCTGCAGGGCTCCAGCTGCCACGTCAAAGACACCGAGGGTGAAAGGAAGAGCCCAAGCCTGTGGCCCCTGAGAGAGACACGTCAGGAGGAAGGACAGGGGACAGGCCAAGGGTGATAGGGAGACAGATGTCTGTCCCATCTGCTCAGGTGGGTGCCTGGCAGGGTTGTCCTCTGGTGGCCAGGGGACACTGAGCAGCAAATGGGGATAGTGGTGGCAGTTCCGTAGCTGAGGCACATCATTCCTGCTGCTGCCCTGGCACTGGAGAGACATCACAGTGTATTCCTAGGCTGCCATGAGAAGCATCAGGGAGAGTGTCAGTCCAAACCCCGTATCATCCCAACACCAGTGAGAGTCTGTGACAACCACATCACCTTCCCTTTCCGCAGGACACTTCCTGCTGGATCTGCTCCCCACACACGCCTCCCAGTGTGGAGAAGACCCCACTGCAGCCTGGCCTTTCTCATCCACTGAGGCCTGGGTGTCCTGTCCCATTTGCCAGCTGCCCTTTGGTGTGGCAGGGGTGGAGCAGCATGCCAGCAACTGCGGGGAGACACCAGGGTGATGCCCTGTCCTCACCCCAGTGCCTGCAGTAGGCCAGCAGAGGTGGGGGCAAACCGTGTGTCACCACCCCTGGGAGCTGAAGCTGCACTGCTCCAAGGGGCAGAGACCCTGCAGCCCATGGACATTTGTGGCCCGGCTGGTGTGAGGATGGAAAATGCACTTCCAGCCCCATAGCCATGTTTAGTGAGGTTTGAAGCACTATAATGGCAGGAGTTGCTACTGGAGAAGAATAAAAGAAGAAAAAAGAAGAAAGATGGAAATGTGCACTGTGACTGCTTGGTGCTACAGCAGGTTCCCTGGGTGAGCATCCTGTCTTGGGACACCCTGTATAGCTCATGGGGATGGTGATAGGACAAGGAGAAGGTCATGCTTTTCCTCCCCTCAAGCCCTGATAATGGTGCCAGTGCATGTGGACATTAGGAGGAGGAAGCCAGGACCCCCAGAGCAGGTGAAAAATACACTTTCTTTACAAGTAGAAACATTTAAAATGCTGCCTCAGCTTCTGTGGGAGGAGCAGGAAGACAGGGCAGGTGGGGGAGTCTCACACACAGGGAGCAGGTGTGCTGGCCCTAGGGATGCTAAGTTTCACATCTGTCCCTGTATCTGCGGCTGCAGGATATCCCTGGGGAGAGCTCAGCCCCTCCAGCTGCAGCCTGGTGCCAGCCCCTGCACCCCTGTGTGTTTCTAGCCCTCACCCCCTCTGCATCCCCTCTCTTCAGAGACCGGCGGGGCTCTAAGGTCTCCCTGGAGCCACCTTCTCCAGGCTGAACACACCCTACTCTCTCAGGCTGCCTCCAGAGCAGAGGGACTTCAGCCCTTGGAGAGCTTCTGTGACCTCCTCTGTCCTCACTCCTGCAGCTCCATGTCATTCTGATGTTGCAGGTCCCAGAGCTGGCAGCAGCTCTGCAGCTGGGGTCTCACCAGAGTGGAGCAGAGGGACAGAATCCCCACCTTGCCCTGCTTCCCACTGTGCTGGGGATCAGCCAAGGACATGGCTGCACTTTAGGCTGCCAGTGCACATTGACAGGTCATGTTGGGCCTTTCAGTTCCCAGCACGCTGGGCCCCTCTGCAGTGCTGCTCCTGATCCCTGCATTCCCCAGCAGGGCCCCCTGCTCACATCTGTCATGGTGATGTTGATGGTAGTGCGGCGCCGGGCTGAGCGGGTCTTGCACCCGGAGTCGAGTGAGAAGTCACCCGGGAAGTTGGCGCTGCTCTCCAGCTGTGACGGCGTCTCACAGAAGGTGGGGGTAAAGTAGAGACTCTCCAGGGATGACTTCCTCTGGGGCAGCCGCTGAGACAGCAGTGACTCTTCACTGTCTGATGGCACCACTGAGACTTCCAGCTGAGAGCTAGTAGCCTTCCTGCAGAGACAGGGGACGAGGGTAGCACCAGCAGGCTTTCCAGGCCATCAGGTACAGTGGATTTTTGGGGTGCTGGCAGCAGACTGATCTGGTACCTGTGATGTGGTTAAGGTTTTGTCTTTTTTTTCTGTTATGTTCTCTGTAGTCTTCACGCGTATCTTTGTAGCCCTGTTGTCTATTGTATTAGTGACTAGTTTTCCCAGTACTTTTCCATGGCCTTTCCTTAAGCAGAAAGGCAAAACAAATTCCAGAACTCCAAGCCCTGGGAGGTACAAGGCTCCATGCTATCTTGGTTCTTCCTGGGAACCAAGGCCGAGAACAACTTTTTGAGATACATTCTCTTGGACAAAGTACAACTAGTGCTGAAGGGGGGGCTCCAGGGGAGGGGCTTGACCTGGGGGGGAATTGCATCACCACTTGTCCTCCTAATTGGTGCCTTTTATCAATTATGCTAATTTCCTAAAACCTCTAAAATGTACTCATCCCTGGGGTGTGGTGGGAGGTGGGCTTTTGTGGACATCCTTCCATGACTGCCTCTGGAGGCCTTTAAAAAAAGATCTCCTTTTATATTACCTCCTCACTATAATTATCTTGAATTTCGTTTTCCAGTTGTGAAAAAGGCAAACGCCCCAGCATGAAGTGACAAATAAGGAGGGCTGTACACTGTCACTGAGCATCCAGCACTTGTTGTGTGGTACCTGCCTAGTTTGGTCCTTCTGGATTATCTCCAGCTGCTCAACCTGCAAGCACAAATGGTAGAGCTGCAGCACAAACAGCTGGCACAGCAGGCTGTTTTTCATAGAGTCATGGAATTATTTAGGTTGGAAAAGCCCTCTGAGACTGGTTCCAACCATTCCTGCAGCACTGCCAAGACCAGCACTAATCCATGTCCCTAAGTGCCATGTCCACATGTCTGTTATATCTCTCCAGGGATAGAGCCTCTATCACTGCCCTGGGCAGACTGGGCCTTGTCTGGACAACCCTTTCAGGGAAGGAATTTTTTCCTAATATCCAACCTAATCCTCCCCAGGCACAACTTGAGACCATTTCCTATTGTCGCGTCACTTATTAACTGGGAGAACAAGTTACCTGGCAGACCCCCATTTGGCTGCACCTTCTTTTCAGGGAGCTGTTTTACCCTTTCAGGGGAGAAAAAAGCCCCCTTTTCTCCAGGCTTAGCCCCTCCCCAGCTCCCTTAGCTGCTGCTCATCAGACTGGTGCTCCAGATCATTCCCCAGCTTCGCTGCCCTTCTCTGGAAAGACTCCAGCACCTCAATGTGACAGTCCCTTTCACACCCAGGAATGTGTCCCACACCCCCAGTCCCTGTGCTGAGCAGGATATGGAGTTTCAGCAGTGTGCAGAAGGCTGCACACACCTCTTTTCCAGGAGAGCTCCCCCACCCACAGCCCTCCTGCTGGGAGTGGAACCCCTACCAGAGTTGTCAGTCTCTGCTTTGCTTCCAGGAGTTTCTTCCTCTCTTCCAGAGCTGCTGCTTTGCTTCTCTCATACTCCTTACTCAGGTCCTCTAACTTCTCTACTGCCTCCTTAGCCTCCTGCCTGCTGCTGGTCACCAGCTTCTCAATTGCTGCCCGCAACTGCTCCAGCTCCTGTGTGTGCCGCTCCCTGACCTGGCCCAGTTCCACCTCAAGCTGCTGCTGCCCTTGGCTGCGGCTCTTCCTGAGCCCCTGGTTCTTCTTGGCCAGCCGAGCGTTTGCCTGTTGCAGCCCTGCCAGCCGTGTCCCCGCCTCCGCTGCCTCAGCCTGCAGCCGCTGAACGGCCCGCTCCTGTTCTGCCAGCTGCTCCCGCAGTGAAGGCACCTCAGCCACCGCCAGCTTGGCCTGGGCCAGCTCGGCTTGCAGTGTGGCCATGGCTTTTGCTCTCTGCTCCAGGTCCTGGTGATGCTGGCTTTCCAGGGACGCACGCTCAGCCTGAGCACTGTCGAGCTCCTGCTGCAGGGACGCCAGGAGCTGCTCCTTCTGTAGGCACTTATCCTGGCAGACCTTTGCCTCCTGCCGCAGCTCATCCTCCCGCTCACTCTGGCAGTGGCGGTCCCTCTTCAGGGCCTCGATGGTCATCCGCTGCTTCTCCATCTCTTCTTGGCACCGCTGCACCTCCACCTTCATCAGTGAGCACCTCTCGACTGCACGGGAGGCTGCGGTGGCCATCTCTGTCTGCAGCACCCGCAGCCTCTCCTCCAGCTTCTTGCTCTTCTCCGACTCAGCCAGGATCAGACGTTTCAGCTCCTTGCTCTCCCCTTCCTTCTCTGTCACCTGGCGACGGAGGATGGAGACCTCATGCTCCAGGCTGCTGATCAGGCTGTTCTTCCTCTCCATCTCCTGGACACACTGGGACACTTGCTCCTTCCAGCTCTCCTTCTCCTGCACGGCAGAGCGGAGGGACACCAGCTCCTTCTCTGCAATCTGCAGCTGATCCACGGTGCCTTGCAACTCCTTGGACTTGAGTTTCTCCTGGGAGAGCTGCTGGGAGACTCCTCCAGTGCCTCAGCAGCTCTTTGGGCGTCCGCCTCCAGCTTGGCCATGCGCTGGGCTGCTGTTTGCCCTGCCACAGCCATCTTCTCCTGCAGGGAGGAAATCTCGGCCCTCAGCTTCTGCTCCTCACTCTCCTCCTTTGCCCATGCCTGAGTGCTGGACAGCTCAGCCTGGAGGCCAACCAGCTGCTCTGCCTGGGCCTCCAGCAGAGCCACCTTCTCCTGCTCAACCTGAAGCTGCTGGCAGGCCCGGCTGTGCTCCCTGCTCAGAGAAGAGACAGACAACATAAAATCTGGGGATGTGGGAGTGACAAGGTGCCACCTGGGAGGAAGAAGTGGGTGTTCCTGGAGGATTACCTCTCATTCTTCTCCCTCAGCTCCTCCATTTCTTTGGGCTCCAGCTGGTTTTCAGCTTGGTTCTCACAAAGCTTTGCCAAGCGATCCATCTGCTGCTGCATCATGGTGATCTGAGCATCTGGGGAAGAGGGCAAGAAAGGGCCTGTCACCAACTTCTCATGTCACCTGAAGCCCCCACAACAGCATTTCTGCACAGAAAGCCTCTGCAGCAGGAGATCAAAGAGCCAGGCTACCAGTGCTGCTGCTCAGCATAGGGGTTGCTCCAGTCATGGCTTTTGTTGTCCCGGATGTGTAAGGGAACACAAGACAGAAGAAGGAAGCTGGAGTCTCACTTGCAGCCTGGCAGGATGGACCATGCCTGATGGGGTCACAGCAGAAAAGCCAGAGAAATAAGGGGAGATCTCTGCCCCACAGGACATCTTGTTAGTGACTGACCCTTCTCCATGATAAGCATTTGACTCTCCACCACCTCCAAATGAGGAAGCCATAAACCTGCCCTACATCCCCATCCCTCCTGCTCCACAGTCCTTCCCCAGCAACTGCTCCCACAAGACTGCCAGCATCCCATCTGCTCCACTCCTCCAGGGAAAGGCTGAGGTCCTGCTGAGTAGGAAGAGCCAGCAGGTCTAAGGCAACCCTGCTCCTGGAGTTTACGGGGCACTGCTTTGGAGCTGAGGGCATGTGGGTGATGCAGCTGCCTTAATGGCTGGGCAGCTACAGCAGCACAAACGGGAGGAAAAGGTAGGGCCCAGCACCTACCTTTCCTCTGCAGAAATGCCTCCAGATTCTCATTCAGGCACTCCTTGTTATCCAGCACAAATTTGAGGATGGATGCCAATTCAACCTATGTTGGAGGAGCTGCAAAGTTAGTGGCTCTGCTGCAGGTCACAGGCAGCACCACAGCAGGCTTGGGGCAGTGGGCAGCTCCCTGCCTGCCTGTGCTGCTGCCCACACTTGCCACCAAGAGCTTCTGATAGCCCAAAACCACCAGTGAGCACCACAGTGCCCACTCCACACTCTCTTTCAATGGGACCCAGGAGGGCAAGTCTTGGAGCACCTCCCCCCAAAGGCACCGCTGCTTCCCCCTTGTCATGGGTTTAGGTTGCTGGCCTGATGCCAGCGCCTCCATGAGAATATAGTTCTTTAGGATACTGCTGTGAGACAGACTGGGAATAAGGCAGAGCAGGCTCTAACTTAGACATAGAACAAGAACTTTATTTTCTTATACTAGAAAAAACAGAATCAGGAGTGAAAAGAACCTCTAAACCACTCCTCCTCCCCCCCCCCCAAAATTCCCACTAAAACTTTGAGACAGAACCTGGAACTTCCAGCTTAAAATATTAAGGGAGAGGAGTCTTCCTTGTGCCCTATAGAAACTCCCAAAAGAAACACAGTCTCTTGTGGCCTGCACTCTTCAGAAATGACCCACCCCATACAGAGGTAATGTACATTTGAGAAGTCCCCCTTCCCAATGGGCGGTGCTCTCACCACCACCCATGGACCAGAAACTGCTTGTAGGGTTCTCTTTTAAGGATGCTTCTGGGACGCAAGTCCCCCCCCATTTCTCTCTCGGGGCAAAGGGTACCGAGAACAGAAGCCTCTTCTGAGGGCACCACTACACCCTCTCAATCTTCTGTTCACTCACTCTGGCACTGGCATTTCCCTACACAGTGCCACCCTTGCATCCCCCTAAACACAGTTTCTATAAGTTACGGGAGCATTAGTGCAGCTAATACGGTCTCTGTGGCCACTATGAGGAAAGTCCAGCTAAAGCCACTCCATCATCTCTTATCTTCAGCTGACATTACAAGTCCCAGGCGCTTTCTCTCATCCACTTATGGAAGCCACGACTGATGAATCTTCTGATAAGGCAGCGCTGGTCTCACACTCCGGGGAGGGGGGTAGCGGGGCTCAGCACTGAAGAACCAAAGACATCCCAGGTGTTAGAATCTTCCACCTCTCCAGACTCAGTCAGCCTGGCGGGCTAGACTGTTCTCCATTCCTCCGCCCCCCAACCCCGGTCTGGAGGAGGCGGGGCCCAGTCATGGCTAAGGCTCACAGGCAGCAGTGCTGGCTCAGATCCAACAGCAGCAAGGCCCGCAGAGAGCAGTGCCAGCAAGCCAGTATAACTGCTGTCCAGGCTCAGCCCTCCCAGGCACAGGCTGCATGGCAGGCCTTGGCCTTAGCCAGGGGGAGCCTCCCCTCCCCCTCCACAAGGAGGAGGAGAAGAGACCTGTGTGCTCTCTCTCTGGAGGCCAGAAGACAAAAGAGGACGCTCTACCCCCTACACAGACTGAAATGCGTGTTCACAGAGATGACATGACCTTCCATTAGTCCACAGGGTGCCAACCTGTGCCAACTTCCCTCTGAACCAACACTCTCACTTCCTGGGGCGGATCAAACCACAACACCCCTGCAACCCAGATCCACAGGAGGAACCCCAAAGGGATTACCTGGGTCTTATAGCCAAATTCATTCCAGTCTCCAGTGTTCATGGAACTCATGGAGGTGTGATACAGGAGCAGCACGGCCACCTGAGCAAGGCAGGAAAACCATCACTAACCCCAGGCCATTCACAAGCCCATTGGTGCTGTCTGGGACTAAAACATGCCATGCAGTTACCTTGGCCAGCGCCAGCTCCTCTCCATCCAGGAGTTTCTGTGCAGAGACCAGGTTTTGTGCAGCCAATTTGTGCCTGCAGTGCTCTGCAACAGTAAGCAAAATCCCCAGTCATACAAGAGCCGCTGGGCATGCTGCCTTCCCTGAGGTTACACTCGTGGCCAGGAGGGCACTGTAATGCATCCCCAAGGAGAAGGGACATGGGGCAGGATGTGCTCTGGAGCTGAGATCCCAGTGGTCAGCCTTGGCCATTAACTCTGACCGACTTTCACTCCCCTGAGGCACTAATTTTGAAGACTTTAGAAAAGCTATGTATATTGCTGAATTAGCTGAAAAGATAAGCTTTGCTGAAATCAGTTAAAACTTAGAGGATGGTTAAAGAGAGACCGGATTTTAGATAAGCTATCCCGGATCTAATTGCTTGTCAACTTCATGTTTGTGTGAAGCTTCCTTGTAATGAAAAACAGAAGCTAATCAGTACCACAGGAATACAAAACAATTGCAAACCTCCTGTTTTCAGAAACAACCTATTGAAATAGGCCTGGAAAACGGGAAACAGGGAGTCCTACCAAGGAACCATGAATCATGACACAGCAAAAGGTTGAAAGGTTAGAACGAGGAAGACGAATTTTACTTCCTCATTTCTAGTGACCCCTCCCCAGAATAGACCCCCGACTCATTTCAGGGAACAAACTACGCATGCTTAATAGCTTTTTTGTCAATTAGCATACGAAGCGGAGAAGAGGAGGTGACCAGGGTATGAATATGCATTTGTATTTTGTGTCTTCAATACTTTTGTGGATAAAAAGCTTTGTAATCACCTGTGATCTTGGTAGCACACATTAGGGAAATATCCCAGCGCTGTCCTGGCGTCATAATAAACATGCACTTTCTAACTTTAACAGTTAGGGAGTCTTTTGTCCGTCACAGTTGGGTATTGATATTAGATCGATATTCATATTTTAATAAATCACCCCTCCCTGGAAACCTACCCTAAATCCCAGCCTCCCCACCTCGGCATCTCCCCTCCAACATCAGGCTTTCTTTCCTTTTGTTCCTTTTTACTTACAGAATTTTTTCCCACAAATTGCAAGGAAACACAACTGGGTACTTAACAAAACAAAAGAAGTGATCAAGCTTCTGGTTGGAGGAGGACATCTGGTTGCACTTCTCTTATCTGGGAGTTTCTCTTACCTGGGAGGGACAGCGATACCGCAAGAACTGGACAAGTCAAGGACGGGGGTGGGGCAGCTGCTAGCTCTCTCTCTCTGGCTTCAGAGGAGGATGGTTGGAGCTGCTGCTTGGAGAAGGGAATTTGCCGCTGCCACTGGAGCCCAGCCCAGAGCTGCTTCTTCTGCTGTGGGGTGAGCCACTGCTCATGAGAGCAGCCACTGAACTGGGACCTTATTAACACCCTACCTCAATAAAAGAGGGACCAATAGGTAATAACCACCTGCCCAGAATCCTGAGCTTGCCTCTCGCTGCCCTGCTCAGAGCTGGGCTGCCGCTGTCCCACCCCTGCTGCTTCTTCAGTGCTGCACTGTAGCCCCTCCACCCCCTGCCTGCCAAGACATCTTGCTGGCCCAGCTTGCTGCTTCCAAGAGTCCTGCTGGGGCATTGGGATTGGCTGCCCCAGGGGGTTGTGAAGCAAAGCCTCTCCTCCATCCATTCCCATCTTGGCTGAGCCGCCATTGCCACGTGCTCCCTGACCTCATGCTACAGCGCCCCCTGCAGCCGCGGGGGAATCATCGCACCTGCCTTGCTGTGCCAGGAGCCACCAGCACCCCTGCTGGCTGTGACTGGAACTGCACCAAAGGGGAAAGTGCCTGCAGCTGAGAAGGCTGTCAGTGGGTTTGTGGTTCTGTTTGTTGTTAATGCTGTAGTTGTTTGTTTGCTTTATTATACATACTAGTAAAGAACTGTTGTTCCTCTTCTCATATCTTTGCCTGAGAGCCTCTTAATTTCAAAATTCTAATAATTCAGAGGGAGGAGGTTTATATTTTCTATTCCAAGGGAGGCTTCTGCCTTCCTTAGCAGACACCTGTCTTTCAAACTGAGAGAAAAGGTCATCCTGGAGGCCAGCCAGCCACTCTGCCTGGGCCTCCAGCAGAGCCACCTTCTCCTGCTCAACCTGAAGCTGCTGGCAGGCCTGGCTGTGCTCGCAGCTCAGCGCCTGCATTTCCTCCTTCAGCCGCCTGCACTCTTCATCTTCCCCTCTGGCAGCAGGAGAGGCTCCCATGGGCTGCTCCCGGCTCTCCTCCAGCATCTGGCATGTGGCCAGCTCCTCACCCTGCTTCGACAGAGCTAGCTCCCGGTCCTGAACCAGCTGCTGTCTCTCTGCCTCCAGCTCAGCGATCCTGGCCAGGTTGCCCTCCAGGCACTCAGCTGCCCGTCTCTTCTCATCCTCCAAAATACCCTCAGTGTTCCGCAGGGATTCCTCCAGGAAGAGCAGCTGCTCCTGCAGGCGGCTGTTCTCCCGGGCCAGCTTCTCCCTCTCAGCCAACCTCTGCTGGCTCTCCTTTAGCCTGCCCTCCAGCTCCTGCAGCTGGGCTTTCAGTGCCTCTGCTGCCACTCCCTGCTGCCGTTGGGCACTCACTTCCAGGATCTGGGCTTCCAGTTCGCTGACCTTGAGGCTCAGTGCAGCCTTCTCCGCATCCATGGCCTGCAGCTGGCTGCTCAGGGATGCGTTGGCCTGCTGGAGCTGCTGCAGGGCAGAGTCCCTTTCCCGCAGGGTCTGCTCATGCTGGACACTGAGGGCAGCCAGCTGCTCGGCCTGGCCCTCAGCAGCCTGTGCTTGCAAGTCTCGCTTCAGCCTCTCTTGGGCCCGGTGGCTCTCAGAGAGGGAGTTCTGGAGGCTGGTGACAAGGCTGTCCAGCTGCTGCTTCTCCTCCTCCAGCTGCACTCCTTTGGCCGTGAGGCTGGACACCTCCTGCTTCAGCTCCTCCAGCTGGCAAAGAGAAGAGCAGAGACACGGTATTGTCTCTGAGTGAGACAGACACAGTGCTGCTCAGCAGTAGCCAAAACTACCGGTGTGTTACCAACACCTTTCCAGCTACCCATGCAAAGCACAGCACTGTGAAAGCTTCTAAGGGAAAAGGAACTCTTAACATTTCCCCCCAGTAAGGGTCTGGGAGTGCACAAGATCCTGGGAGCAGACACAATGAGGCCAAGGGACCCAAATTAACCAAAGGGATATTCCACACCTTATGATGTCAGCTCAGATAGAAAAGCTAAGGGACGTAGGAGGAACAGGGGGCATTCACTATTTTAGTCTTGGCCTTCTGGAGCAACCACTCCACGTGCTGAAGCCCTGCTTCCCAGGACGTGTCCAAACATCACTCGCCGATGGGAACTAGAGATTACCTTTTCTCTTTGCTTATGCACACATGAACTTTCACTTTTCCTTTTTTGCTTTAGTAAATTGCCTTGTCTCAACCTACTAGCTCTTTTCCATCTTATTTTTCTCTCCCCTGTCCTGCTGGGAAGGGGAGTGATAGTGGGGCTTGGTGGGCACCTGGTGCCCAGCCAAGATCAGACTACTACAGGGACAAAACAGGTACCCCCTAGGTGCTCCTCAAGCTGTAACCAGCATGCTCACCAGAGCCCCATGTGCTGCATCCCACTGGGAGCTGCCCAGTGCATCTCTCCCCTCCCTCCCATCACACCCCCAGCACACCTTGCTTTCCCCTCAGCCTTGCCACTCTGCTCTCTTGGACCAAACACCTTCTTCTCACCATGCAGGAGATGCTCCCTTCACAACCAATTCATGTTGTGGGAGGCTGGGGGAGCCACCAGCTCCCTGGGAGCAGTATTTGTTAATTCAGCCCAAAAGGGGCTCTCCCAGAGTGCTCAGCCCCACATCCCCTATCCAGCAGCAGAGAGCAGCAGGCTCTGCCCCACATGACTTTGCCATGCATCTCCTGGCACCTGCTGCTCTCTCCAACTGGACTAGTTTACCATCCAAGCCATCAGGGCTGCAGGAGCCCCAATGTACCTTCAAAATGTCCCCCATGACTTCTCCCTTCTCCTGGGTGCTGCACTCTTCCAGCTTGGCCAGCTGGTCCTCCAGCACAGAAATCCTTCCCTGTAGAATCTCGATTTTCTCTTCTGAGCATTTCTGGGGACAGAGATGGGACTGAGCATGGTGCAAGACAGAAGAGCCAAGCAACCAAGGAGAGGCACAGGCACCCAGTCAGGACTGACACCATGCTTTCCCAGCAGCTTTGTCTCTCCCCACTGCAAGGACAGCAGCCTGTCCCACCACTGGGAAGCTTTTCTAGCAACAAGGAGAGGCTTCCCACAGGAGCTGACAGTTACACAGCTTCTCTCCGTGTGCTGGCACAAATGGGCAGGAGGCTCCTGGCTGCTGCACCCTGCTTGCAGCTGGCATGTCCCCCAGCTGGGGGGGCTGTGGGGGAGGTACAGGGGAGCACCCACCACTGCCCAGGCCCCCTGACCTTATCCTGCAGGGCAGCATGCAGCTCCTTCTCCAGCTGCCGCTGCTTTTCCTGTGACTGTGCCATGGCACTGTTGTGCTCCTCCGAGAGCTCATTCAGGGCTCGCTGCAGCTGGACCATATTGCTGGCAATCTCCCGTAGCTGCCAAATGAAAATCCACCCAGTCCAGAAGAGAGTCAGAGTGTGCCTCTGCTGTCCAGGGCTCTACCTACTCCCCATTCCCAAGAGCTGCAGCACACATGGGCAGCTTGGCTTCTGGGTGCTCACCACAGGCAGGCAGCTCCACCCAGTCCCCATTCCCCCACCACAGTTCCTATTTGGATCAGGATCCAGAGCCCAAGGCAGGCTTGGTCACTGGGTCAAAGATCACATTAGCAGAACCATAAACATCCCAGCATCTGGCACTGCCATCAAATCCTCCCCAGGATGCCAGGTTCCATCACAACCAACCGGGCCGCGGGGACATGGACAGGACACTGCACCCCATACCTTGAAGGAAAGCTCCCCATTCTCCTCGGAGAGCTGGTTGATTCTTCGGTCCATCTGGGCTTTTTCAGTCTTCAGGTCCTGGCACTGCCTGAAGGCCTCGTGCAGGCGCCCCACCAGGCTGTGGGAAAGGAGGTGGTTAGGGAGGGGGTGCATGCTGGCGGCTGGCAAGGGTATCACCAGGGATTGCTGCTGCTGGATATTGCCAAGGAAACTAAAGGTTCCAAGGGATCTCCATGCCTTGCTGTGACTCTACCATCAACCCAGCTCTAAAACTGGGTCCCAACAGGTGGCAAAGCAGAGTAGAGATGAGCAAAGTTTGTGCTTTGCAGAAGCCCAACCGCTCCAAACTGAGAGCAGAGGCAGCTGTGGGACTCCAGCCACCCCCCTGCAACGGGAAGTAAGTGAGGAAAAGGCAAAAAAGACATGGCACTTCCAGTGGAGGTTGGGCAGCCTTCCTGAGTAAACAGTGGCACAGGGACAGAGCAAAGTCCAGGATGCAGTGTGACAGGTGATTTCAAGTGTGTGATGAAGCCCAGTACACAGGATCAAAGTAAAGGCCTGGGAAAGGGGCTGGAGTCAGGAATTCCAGGATCACCCTGAAAGCTTCTCCTTTTCCAGGCCAGGTGAGACCCACATGGACAGGACACCCTTTTCACATAACAGGAATAGCTGCTCCCATGCAGGGTTTGGGTTAAGAGCGGGCTCTTAGAACAGGCTGCGTGGTTTGGGACTGGATCCATGACCACTGGAATAAAAATGGGCTGCAGGCCAGAACTGCCCTGAGGGCACGGGCAGCGTGATGGTGGCACAGCCGTGTCCTGGGTTGATGCCACAGCATGGACAGCAAGGGAGGAGGGGAATTCTGCTCCTCTCTGATGGGACCCCACCTGCAGAGCTGCCTCCAGCTCTGGGGACCCCAGTATCACAAGGGTGTGGAGCTGCTGGAGCAAGCCTAGAGGAGATGCTCCAAGGGCTGCTGGAGCCACTCTGCTCTGGAGACAGGCTGGGAGAGACCCAAGGGTGTTCCGCCTGGAATAGAGAAGGCTCCAGGGACACCTCAGAGCACCTTGCAGCACCTAAAGGGGCTCCAAGACAGCTGCAGAGAGACTTTGGACAAGGGTTTGGAGTGACAGGACAAGATGGAATGGCCTCCCACTGACAGAGGACAGGGTTAGATTGGACAGAAATTCTTCCTTGAGAGGATGGTGAGGCCCTGACACAGGTTGTCTAGAGAAGCTGTGGCTGCCCCATCCCTGAAATTGTTCAAGACCAGGTTACATGGGCCTTGGAGTAATCTGGCCTAGTGGAAGGTGTCCCTGCCAATGGCAGGGTGTTCCAGCTGTTCCAGCTGAATGAGCTTTAAGGTCCCTTCCAACCCAGACCCTTTCTTGATTCTATGCCTGCTGTCTCCTCCCCAGGGCACAGAGGCTGAGGAACAAGAAGAAGGTTTGCTTTCTCCTGTTCCATGCACTGCTAGGAGAAGAGACAGACAACATAGGGTCTGGGGATGTGGGAGTGAAAAAGTCCCACCTAGGAGGAAGGACTGCACATTCCTGGAGAATTACCTCTCATTCTTCTCCCTCAGCTCCTCTATTTCTTTGGCCTCCAGTTGGTTTTCAGCTTGGTTCTCACAAAGCTTTGCCAAGCGATCCATCCGCTGCTGCATCGTGGTGATCTGAGCATCTGGGGAAGGGGGCAAGAAAGGCCTGTCACCAACTTCTCATGTCACCTGAAGCCCCCACAACAGCATTTCTGCACAGAAAGCCTCTGCAGCAGGAGATCAAAGAGCCAGGCTACCAGTGCTGCTGCTCATCATAGGGGTTGCTTCAGTCATGGCTTTTGTTGTCCCGGATGTGTAAGGGAACACAAGACGGAAGAAGGAAGCTGGAGTCTCACTTGCAGCCTGGCAGGATGGACCATGCCTGAGCAGAGTGGTGGTGGGGTCACAGCAGAAAAGTCAGAGAAACAAGGGGAGATCTCTGCCCCACAGACCCCTCCCTGCACCCCAGGACATCCTGCTAGTGACCCTTCTCCATGATGAGTTTCTTACTCTCTGCCACCTCCACCTCCAGCTCTTCCCGGTTCTCTCTCTCAAAAGCCAGCTGCTCCTTCAGCCGCCGCAGCTGAAACTGGGGGGTCTGCATGATGTCCCCCATGGGCGAAGATGGAGTGCTGGGCAGGCTGCAGAGAGAGACACACACACAGAGCTAGATTACCTTGAGCTAGGTCAGGCCCCATGCAGCCAGACCCACTCTGCTACCCTCATCTCTGGATTACGTTCTCCTGCCTGGTTCCCCAAGGAACTGCTGCCTTAAAAATCTAGGAACAAAACAACACACGTATGAGACAATTTCAATACAAGAGGAACAAGTAATTTCTAGACTGATACTTGCCAGACACCTGGGGTTTCTTTGCCCAGCTTGTGCTGTCTGACCAAAAAACAAGGTGAAATTAAGAGCTGTGACAGCCTTATGTCTTAGTCTTTAGGTGATAATACTGTTCAAGAAGCTAGAGGAAACAAAAAATCCAAACCTAACAAATATGGCAAATTCTCTGATTTTAAGTCACTCTCTAGAAACTAACACAGAATCACAAAGTCAGATTGGAAGGCACCACAGTGGGTCATCTGGTCCAACATCCCTGCTCAGGCAGGATCGTCCTAGAGTACACAGCACAGGATTGCATCCAGATGGTTCTGGAATATCTCCAGTGAGGGAGACTCCACACCCTTTCTGAGCAGTCTGTGCTAGTGCTCGGTTACTGCACAGGAAAGAAATTCTTTCTCATGTCCAGGCAGAACTTTCTGTGCATCTGTTTCTGCCTGTGGCCTCGAGCCATTGCTGGGCACCCTTGAGCAGAGCCTGGTCCATCCTCTGATCCCTCCCTGCAGACACTGACAGACATTGATGAGGTGCCCTCTCAGTCATCTCCTCTTGAGGCTGAACAGCCCCAGCTCCCTCAGCCTTTGCTCCCAAGAGAGATGCTCCAGTCCCCTCACCATCTCTGTAACCTCCACAGGACCCGCTGCAGGAGCTCCCTGTCTCTCTTGTCCTGAGGAGCTCAGAAGTGGACACAGCACTCCAGAGGTGCCTCACCAGGGCAGGATCAGGATCACCTCCTTTGACTTGCTGGCAATGCTGCTCCCAATGCAGCCCAGGATCCCACTGGCCTCCTTGGCCCAGAGGGCACTGCTGGCTCAGGGACAGTTTGTTCTCCACCAGGACCCCGAGGCTGTATACCTTCTCCACAGAACTGCTCCAGCAAGCTGGTGCCCAGCCTGTGCTGGTGCAATACTGAGAGTCCAGTCTGACTTTGATTTTCAATAAGCATCTGGATTAAATTGGTTTGGCTATGGGAAAAAGAGGAGTTTTTTAGGCCCCTTACTGTAAGACAGACATTGAAGGGCTGGAGGGTGTCTGGAGAAGGGTAAAAGAGCTGGAGAAGGGTCAAGAGCACAAGTCTGGTGAGGAATGGCTGAGGGAGCTGGGGGCGCTCAGCCTGGACAAAAGGAGGCTTGGGAGGGATCTTCTTGCTCTCTACGAGGCCCTGACAGGAGGGTGGACCCAGGCAGGGGTTTGGTTATACTGTCATAATTCTGGAAACAATATGATTGTTTCAGAAAATATACAGGTGCTATGTACTAGATGTTCACCCTAATACTCTAAAAGCAATTTTAAGGCCAGAATGTTAAGGGAAACATGGATTGTGAAAATGCTTTATACAACTAGAAATTAATTTTCAAATTGTATGCATTTATTTTGCCAGGAGTTGTGACAATCCTGGGCCTGGACATACCTGCCAACACCTACTTCAAAGACTGTGGAAAGAGTAGCTAGTAACATAACTTCCTTCCTTCCTTCCTTCCTTCCTTCCTTCCTTCCTTCCTTCCTTCCTTTCCTTCCTTTCCTTCCTTTCCTTCCTTTCCTTCCTTTCCTTCCTTTCCTTCCTTCCTCCCTCCCTCCGCAGAGATGACATAATGTACTTTTACCTTAAAAACCAAGGAAATGCACACTGTTTTGGCCAAATATATAACTGAGCTCTTTCAGTGGTGACTTGGGTCACAAATACTTCTGCTACAAACTCTGTGGTGATTGAATTGTGTGCTTTGGCATGGACCTTGAAGACAGACTGCAGAGAAATTTAGCTTAGAATTTTGACAACTTATCTAAAATCTGTGACAGCTATCTGCAAATCTGCCCCTAGATATGCAGGGTGCAGAAGCATAGGAGAGGCTCATGAATGCTGGGGAGTCTACACTGCCTGGCTGGACACTACAGCACCCACAGCCACCTCAGCCACTTGGTAGGTGAGAGGGAGATGAATCTTGTCCACTTGGTCCAAAACAACCACTGTAAGTAGACAGAGCACTTCTTTGCAATAAATGGGTGAGGAGCATAACACCTAACCCATCAAGACTGCCTGCTGCTGGGATCATAAGCCCTCATTCTGTCCATAATAATGAACATCGTCTCCATGTCCCCAAGAGCATGTCAATCACCTATGGCTTGAGCAGATAGCACACTCCACCTGAGGGCTGATGTTTTGTCCCCATCCCCAGAGAGGTGCCTCCAGTGTCTGCTGCCAGCCTTTCTCCTGGCTGAGAGGTAGGAAAAGTCCTGGCTGCCAGACACTCTGCTGCTCCTGGCCAACCCTGGCCCTACTGCACTCTGACACAGGCAGAGAAATCACCTGTAATCCCACTCCACTGCTGTTAGATACACTCCAATTTCTCTCTGTGGGGGATGGAAAGGGATCTAAATAAAGAAGACAAAGTAATCTCCTGTTTTTACTTTATCTGATTACTGTGGAAGGTAACGTGGAAAGTACCAGACTTTCAAAGCATACTAGTGCCTTTCATTTTCTACTTGCAGGGAATTTTTGGATGAATGTGTCAAAGCATTGTACTTCCTCTGGGAAATGTTTTAACTAAAAAAACCCCAATAACCTGAATCTGCTTGCAGAAAAAAAAGTACTCTGAAGGTTACGCTTGAAATATTTTCATTGTACCAAAAGTGTACAGATAAAACAACTTGTGCAGTTCCCACAGATGGGGGATTTAGTGAACTGTCAGACCAGTGCACTCACCTGCATTTGCTCTTATAACAGATGCCAACATCCGAGTTCACTATTCTAATCTAATAGTTATTCCCAAATAGTTAAGTGATGGTAAAAACTCACTAAAAGAATGGATGCTACAGAATAGATAGATGTCAAATACCAAGGAGGGCCACACAGGGTGGGTGGGTTGTGAAATGAATAGAACCAAAGACTCCAAGTTAATCACTGTTATGCATTATATATGTTGTATGTTGCATTGTTATGCTGTTTGCTGTTATATTTGAAGTTATAATGTCACATACCTGTTATTTCAAGTTGTTTGTGCCAGCACTGTACCCTGTGTTCCAAGTTGTATGTTCCCCTTTTCCCAAATCCCGGGTTTCCCCTTTCCCCTTTCCATTGGGTTAAGCCTTCGCCGCTCCCTGCCTGCTCGTCGGGCCACGAGACCCCGCCCAATATGGAAATCGAGTGGACCCCCCTTAACGATCAGAAGCCCATTTAGCAGCCAATAGTCCCTAGAACAACGAGCCCACCCAAAACCGAGACCTATGGAAGACACTGCTGTGGGAAGAGGACATCCAGCTACCTGAGGAGGGTCTCCAACTTGTTGAAGTGTTCTCGCTGACCTAAAGGGTGACTGAAGGGAAAGACATCCCTAGACCGAGCCAGGCAGATTTGACTTCCTGGGAACCCCCGCGAGGCAAGGCAGGAATCCTGACCCTGCAGCAAGAGCGAGGCCGCAGGACCGAATTGCATCCTTCTTCTCAGCAGTGTCAGCGGTGCCCGAGGGAGCGGCGTCGGCGGCAAAGGCGGACCTCACCTTAACCCATCTAAAAGTGCTCAATAAAGGCACAAAAGGAGTTTAAACCAATCTGCTGCCCTTTCTGTTTACTTCAGGTTGCCTACACCAGGAATTTTTTGCCCAGTGTATGCCAGAATTTTATCTGTCTGTTGCTATGGGCGAGTGGCTGGTAGCACACCCGCAGTCAGGCTGACCACATCAAAGTGTTCAAGCCTGGAGGGTGTTATTCGCTCCTAAGAGAGATGCAAATGTCCAGGACACCAAGGACCAAATTCCACCATCTTCCACTTCAGTGCTGGCCAAACCTCAACTTAGTTATTCAGGAAACACAGAAGGTGAAACTTTAAAGTCCTCTCCAGCCTAGACAAGATCACAATGAATGACCAGAGCCTCTGTCACTGGGCCATCCTCTGAAGGGTAGAAAGGACAGGCAGAGGAGAGCGGGCGGGGAGGATGGAGGTGATTTGCCTGTGCTGGGGCAGAACCCGCCTCGCAGTGTTCTTTTCCTTGGGCATGCAGCACCCTCCTTCCCTTCCCATGTGGGTTTTTTAAAGACGTGCGCTGTGAGGCCTAGGACTGGTGCTTTGGCAGGCCACTAGATGGCAAGATACGGCAAGGATTGAGCACCAGCTGTGCCTGTCTTCCTTCCCTGCGAGAGCGACTTCCCATGCTCCCCTCAGGCCCCAGCTGGAGCCAAGCCTGCAGAGCGGTCCTCCTAACTCCACTTGAGTGGCTCAGAGCACAGGCACAACCCCTCTACACTCAACAGCCCTCGAATTAATTTCCTCTTTTTATTTTTAGGTGATCTTTTGGCTGTTCTTTGGTATTGTTTAGTTGTCTTGCTGTGCTAGAAGTCATGGCACCTGTTTTGAGATACCACAGAACTGTGGTGTGGTGGTGACGTGAACAGAGCCTGTTGTTCATTTTAGGGAAGAGCAGGTGCTTCTCTGTAAGACAGGTTGACATCCCACCAGGTGAAAGTGATTTTCATTGATTAAAAACAAGTCAAAGCCATTGCAGAGACTTGTATCCTTAATTGCTCAACCTTCTGCTCTTTTTGCTGCAGTGTTATATATCCAGACAGAAAATTCTGTTGAAAAACTGTTGAAATTTCAGGAGTAAACATCTTTACTCTGAGCAGTTTACAGCACTACCAGCTGAGGTATGATTTTTATTTGCATTTTTACCCAGAACAACTCTCCTTTGCTTAACTAAAGAACACCAAAACCACTTTACTATATTTATCCATTTTTGAGTCTTTTCCTTAAACTTATGCTTTTTCATTACTCTGGCATCAGTCAGAGGCCTTATCATCCAAAAAGTTATATTCCAAACAGAAAGAGAACAAGATTCTTATTAACAATATCTCTGTTACCTCCTGTCTTTATGGACCCAGAAGGAACACCCTACAAGGATGAAAGTTATCCCCTCCCCATCCCTGCCTTCAGCCCTGGATGTGCCTGGCCACATGAAACCAAGGCAGGGAGCTGAACATCTTTTGTTTTGGTGGCTCTCCAATTGTCACAGGTCCCAAAACCTCCTTGCAACTTCTTAATAGGCTGCCTTATCTGCAAGGCTTGCTTCTACTTGGCTGTCCCAGACCAGGTAAACAAGGAAAAGTAGGGTGCTGCCTTCCCCTTCAGGGTGGGTCATTACAGGGTCTGACATTAGTTTTCATATCAAATGAAATGAGTATAAAGGCTAGTGGTGGCAAGAGGTTGAGTCCCAGTTTTCTTTTCTGCTGGACAGAAAAAAAAATTATTCTGCTTGTCCTGACCATTTTCTGGGATAAACACCTTCTGAGGGCTCTTGGTAAATGAACCAGAGGGAAGAAAATTAATAATAATGGAAAAAAGTATTTTCATAGTTTCATATTTGTCTAAGCAGACAGCATTTGAGGGTAGCAGACACACCACGCAGGCTGTTGTATCTAGAATTAACCTCTTTCTATCATGGAAGAGGACAATGTCCTTAAAATATATGGGCAAAAGAATGTTAAATTCCATGGCATGATTTACTGTGAGACCAGCTCTGTTAAAATGACTGAAAGACAACCATTAGAAACCTCATCCATCACTGTAGAGAGTAGAGGAAAACTAAAGGCTAAATCCTGAAATACTACTTCTCCCCTTCTTCCTTAGCTAAAGACAGGGCTGCTGGAAGAACCACCAAGGAGTGATGTCCATAAAATCAGGAGAATATCAGGTCAGCCATTTAGGATAATCTCTCTTGCATGAATTGCAGAAATGAAGGAGGGTAGACAAGGAAGGAAGGGAATTTTACTCAAGTTTCACCCAGCAGATCAGTGCAAGCATGGAAAGAGCAGCTGTGTTAGTTTGACACAACCTGGCTTTTAGTGGGAGAAAAAGCCACAGAGGCTGCTTCTGGGAGAGAAGCTCCTTGAAACTTCTACTATGTCCAGCACAGCCAATCCCTGAAGACTGACTATTGACATATTGGCTGGCCCAATCAGAGAAGTCAGTAATGCCTCTGTGGTGACATATTTAAGAATGAAGAAGGGCGCGAGCCCTCTTTCTTCCTCTGAGGGGTGGGGAGGCGGCCGGGAGGCCTGGTGGAGCCGACTGGGAGCCCATCCCAGTGCTGAGAGCGGGCGCATGGCCAGGGCTGCACAGCTGGGGCAGCTTGGCCGGGACTGCGTGTCTGGGGTGGTGCAGCCAAGATTGCGCAGCCACTGCCGTCTTGGCATGACTCGGAATGAACTTTATTTATTTAGCTGCTTCTAACCAGCTGTGCTGTGGACGGAAAGGCAGGGGGAGCCGGTGCAGCCTGTGCAGTGCTGGTAGGGACCACGTGATCAGTAGTGAGGGGCATGGCAAAAAATTCCCTGATGCAGGCCCCGGATGAGATCAACCTTCCCACACTGCAGAACTCTCTAAAAACTTTTCAATTAGTAGAACTTGAGAACAAATAAACCTAAAGACACCAATTCTCTCCCAGGTCAGAGAGAATGAAAAGGTGAAGACACATGAAGAAAACAACATTGTGACATGAAGGGCTGTGAAAAGGAGGGAGGGGGAGGAGGAGGTGCTTCGGTCATCAGAGCTGAGATTCTTCTGCAAGTTGTGGTGAGAAATATAATACAACAAACTGTTTTCCCTGTAATTCATGAAGTGCATGGGGGGAGGTAGAGGTCTACTTGCAGCCTGTGAGAATAAGGCACTCACACTGGAGTGGGTGGATGTTGAGAAGCTGTGATCTGGTGAGAAACTTGAACAGAGAGAGAAGACCCTTGCTTCCCAGGACAGAGGGAGAGAGCCTTTGCTTCCATACTAGAACAGCTCATCCTTAAAAGACTATACCCCATGAACTAAATGACCCACGCAAACGATTGTGGGAAGACTGCTTTGCTCATGGGAGGGACTCCCACTGCAGCAGGTCAGGCGGGACTACTACTCGTGAAAATTAGAACCACGTTGGAGAAGTTCACAGAGATCTGGTTCCAGTGGGAAAGACCCCACAGCACAGCTGAAGAGACTCCTCTTCCTAAGCAAACTGAAGAAAGGCTTTCAGAAGTGACAAACTGACTAAAACCTTTTATCTCCCTGCTCTGTTGGTAGGAAAGAAAGAAAGGTTGGAGGATGGGGGAGAAAGGCTCTCTAAAGGTTTATGTCAGTTCTCATTATCCTCTTTTAATTCTATTAATAAATTTTTCTTTATACCTTTTAAGCTTTGAGCCTGTTTTGCCCTTAAAGTGCTTTCTCCTAATCCTTATCTCACCCCATGAGGCTTTTAGATTTTTTCTTTCCCCCTCCTCTGCTCAACTATAGCAGTTGAGCAGAGGAGAATGAGTGAATGGTTTTTTGTGGGTGCCTAGCTTCTAGCCAGTGTCAAACCCCCACAGCAGCCAACCCTGTGTTTGGCAGTGCGCACCTGGGATCTGAGCTGAGGAGGATTGCAGTGTGGAAATTCTGTCACTGCATTTACTATTCTAATCCTTTTAAAATACCCAAAGGACTGTCCCAGCAAGTACAGCTTTGCAGAGCCAGAAAAAACCGTTATTGCATTTAAATATCACTTATGTCCCAAAGAACAGAAAACAAACATGACCTATTACAGGCTTCCAGAGAACTGTAATTTGCCCAGGTCTGGGAAAGGGAGACTATTTAAAGTTAATCCTGAATTTTTAAACAAGATATCTGAAATTAATCTCCCTAGCATTCTCACATTTTTTTTCTAAATATTTTTTTTGCTAGCTGCTGGTTTTTTTTTCATAAAAAGCTGTACCTTTGCTTACTAGTTGTATAGGGTTATATTTTCTTTATGTTTTAATATTTTTTGTTTTGTTTTGGCATTCTGAAGTAGTAGATACACTCTCCAGTAGATTAGTCTGTTACTTTAATACAGACAGACTTGTTTTAAAAGTTGTATATTGTCATATATACTCCCAGCATCAATTGAATGCCATTACTACACCAACAATTCCATTATGGTTACCATGGAGAATATTGCACATACTGAGAGGTTATTTTGACCTTTGAGTATTTTTCTCTTACAGAGTTTCAGTCATTGGTGAGGGAAATTGGGACCTCCACATTCCCAAAGAAAAAGACTGGCAGACAGCCAAAAACCTTCATTTAAAGATGACCTCTGCAACCAGCCAAGCTAAAAATACTCATCCGCCATCCACACATTGCATTTGGGCCCCCTTATCTTATGCCTGCTGGTTATTAGGAAGCAAAGGCAGCTGTGTTTTATGGGGCCACCTCAGGCAGTGTCCCTGAGGTTAAGGACAGGTAAAGCTCACAGGAAGACTTGGGAGCTCTCATTTGGTTATCTGATCTGGCATCAGCTCTTGTGCAAGTTTTGATTTATTCCAAACCCACTCAGGGTTCACAAAACCCACAGAAATAAGTGGAGCTGCCTACATTGACAATACACAATGGGCAGCCTTAGAGCAGATGGGAGCAATTGGCCCCCGGCAAGTCTTCCAAAAAAACCTAGATCCAAATGATGAAGTTCTGGTTTTCTTCTTAAAAATGATGACTCTGTTGTGGCCCTCTCCAGAGCGGAAAGTCTGTGATAAGGAGAAATAAACAATCTTAGTTTCTTCTGAGACTGTCCAGAGCTTACAAGATTTTTTGGAATAATGTGCAGGCACAAAACAGCTTTTCAGATGCCAAACAGAGGGTTTAATGTCCTTCCTTTAAAAAAAAAAATTCTCCTACCATGTCATCTTGTTTTCCCTAAATTTATTGCAAATGCAGTTTTATTCCTGGCAGAAGGTTATGTTTGTAGTGGATGAAGGACTATTTGACACACAAACCTATAATTTTCATAGATATGTAGGTGTCTGTATCACTTCATCATTTCTTTGCTGTGTCCAGGCCACAGGCTCAGTCTGTCAACAGCCACTGAAAGAAAAGGGAGGTGCAGAAGGGCAAGTGGCCCCAGCAAGGCAGGAAGGGGTCAACATGGACATAGCCAGGCCACAGCCACCAGTCAACCTCTGGAATTCTGTTCGGACTGGCAATGTGCCGAACTGGCTCCAACCACTTTAGGAGGGGAAAAAAATAGTTTGAAATATATCAGATGTATGAAAACGGCTATTTTATCTAAAGAAACACAAAAGGTGTTTGACAGCTCTGTTGAGTAGTTTACACTGTGGCTCAGGTCAGTGGTACATACCTTTAATGTGGAATTCAGACATCTTAAATGACCCCTTTACTTTTTTCCATAGGAAAACTTTATAGAGTTTATCTCCTCCTAAATTCCCCTAAAATGTTGACAGAAAAAAAATATCCCAATGAAAAATACCTTTTTTTTCAGATAGGTTATGTTGATTTAAAAAGAATAAAACACATTTCAGCAAGACTGTAAAATTTGATTTTCTCCATGTCTGAATAGGTAGTTTATTCTCTTCATTTGAAAATGCAGGTTTAATTCATGTATGGCTTGCTTTGACACCTACTAGAAATCAGCTAGCCTGTTACCATATCAGCTGTTGCTTCAGAAGTGGTTGTCTTGATTAAGAAATGACAGGATGAGTTAAATAGGCCTTTCCTGACAGGTAAAGAAATCTGCCATCTTTGTGCTGCCATCACCGTAAAATTGTTGTCTAACTCCATCATGATTCATATTTCTTAAAGAAATAGAAGACAAAGGTGGGAAGCTCCTACAACTTTGTCCTTAGGGTGACTTTATGATGCTTGTATCCCCAATCGTCTGTTATGTATATTGTCTATTGTGTTCTATACCTTTTAAGACTGATTCTGAGAGCAAAACAGGGAAAGAAGAAGGGCGCAGTTTGTTTTGAGAAAACTGCCTGACTCCTACACATTCTTATCTTCTCTGGACTGGCTATGTTTGACTGAGTCTCACACAGACTGCAGACACAGATCTCCTGCACCTTTAGTTAATCTAGCTAGAGCAGAGAAGTTCCCTGGACTGTTTTTTTTCCTTTTTCTTGGGACTGTTTAAACCTGCTCCAGACTGAAAACCCAGAGGAGCACTGAGAGCTCTCGCACCTGCAGCCCACCAGGGCCTGGACCTCGGGAGGCCTGATAGGAGACTGAGAGAACTGAGCTGCCCTCAGCAGAGACTTTCCGAGTTTACCATCTCACTTCAGAGCAACTAAAGGTTTTATTGTTTCAAATTATTCATTCTTTGTGCTTGTAGGCACTTTGTTAGTTAAATAAATAGTTTTTTCTGCTTTTCTCTGAGGAGGTTCTTTTTCCCAGACTGGTTGCTGGAGAGGCCATTTGATTGCTTTGCAGAGGAACCCCATTTGGAGGTTTCCTCCCAAATTTGCCCTAAACCAGGACAGGTTTTGCCCTAAACCTGTTTGCAGGTTACTCATTTTCCTGACCCTCTGCCAAGGCCCAATGCCTACCACTCCCAGGCTCCCATGTCACTCCTGAGAACTCTGCATATCCATGCCCCCCTCTTCTTCAGGAGAGAGGAGAAGGACACAGGAAGCTCACATGAGCCTCTGAAACGCTGACATAGAACACTCAGAGCAGTGAAAGACACTGAAAACCACATCCTTAACATCAAAACAGATGAGTGCTGTCCAGTCACCGGATGTGGGAAAGCCCCATGGAAAAATGTATGTTGAGGCTATGTTCATTCAGTCCACCCAAGGGGGCCAAATTCAAACTATATGCATAAACTTTTCATTTTACAATTTCATACCTTCCATTTATACAAGGGGATAATGCTGGTTGTCCTGTTATTCATCCTGTTACCTGAGCAACACATTTCTTTTAGGATCTCCTTTCCTCTTTTTAATTCAAGGGCAGATGATGCTTCCTCTGGTCATGTCTTTTCCATTCTTGATGCTTCAAACAGGCAATGCAGAAGAGGAATTCCCACACCCTTTTCCTGTGTTTTACTTGCTGCCCATTCCTCAGCAGGATACTTGTGGCCTATTCCATTAGGCTTGTCAACAAAGTAACCAAAATCATAGTTCATTTGCAACCCAAGACATTCATCCACTTGGAAAAAACATTGCCTTTCCTGTTGCCCTCCATGAACTGTTTTGTAACAGCACCCTGAGGGCAGCAGACTTCCTCTTCAGCCCCCCAAACCATCTTTTGGGCCTCACAGAGTATTTTGTGGCATCACTGGACAAATTCTGATCCAAGCAAGTCCAGGAAACTAAGTAAGTTGCAGCCAAAAGTAAATGCATTTGCTTATTACCTGACTCCCAGGCTTGGATATTTTGAGCACAATTTTCAGGAAGTCACCAGTTCCCAGGCAATTTAGCTACTTACACATTTTTGGGAATACAAGTGAGTTTTGCCTTTAAAACACTGACTGCTTTAAATAGGGTATAGAAGGGGGGATCTCCTTGGTGATTTTGCTCAGCTTCAGACTAGGTCAGCCAAGAAATGCTACTCATATAATGAATAGTTTCTGGCCCTTAATTGATGCCAGCTGGCAGACTAGGAGCTGAAGAGAACTAGCAGGGGCTTTGCTCAATACGTTAAAGTAAATAGAAAGAATAGAAGAATTTATCCTGGACTCTACTAATTCAGCAAAGAAAAGGATATGAAGGCTTGCAGAACATTTCAGAAAGTTTTGATACATGAATTTTGTTTAGTTTTAGTGAGGTTTTTCTATTTTCATGAAGAACACTGCATCTCAGTTTCACATGCTTTATTGGTTATCTTTACTGGCACTGCAAGATTGGATGGCCTCTTATCATGTCAGAATGGCAGGTTACACATGGAGCAGCCCAAGTACACATTCCCATAAAAAGAATGACATCATTTGTGGCTCTTCAAGATGGAACATATCACCAATCTCATCTGAAGATCACACAATATTTTAATAACTTAAATATCTCAGGTCAACATGTTTCTAGCTAATAGGCGAGAAAATACTCCTGGGTAGCTGAGTTGAGCATGGGCAAAGAAGTCATAGAACAGCTTGGGTTGGAAAGGACCTTACAGATAATCTTGTTCCAACTCCTCTGCCATGGACACTGACACCTTTCACCAGACCAGGTTGCTCAGGGCCCCATCCAACCTGGCTTTGACCACTTCCAGGGACGGAGCATCCACAATGTGTTCCAGAACCTTACTGCCATCACAGTAAAGAATTTCTTCCTAATATCTAATCTAAACCTGCCCTCTTACAGTTTGGAGCCTATATCCCTTTTGTTATCGCTACCTGCCATTGTAAAAGGGTCATCTCCATCTTTCTTGCAGGCTCACTTTCAGGTGCTGAAAGGCCACAATAAGCTTTTCCTGGAGCCATCTCTTCTCCAGATTGACCAACCCCAATTCTTTCAGCCTTTCCTCCTAGGAGAGCTGCTCCATCCCTTTAATCATATTGGTGTCCCTTCTCTGAACTCGCTCCAACAGGCATATGTTGTTCCTGTGCTGGGACCCCAGAGCTGGATGCAGTGTCCCAGGTCAGGTTTCACCGGAGCAGAGGGCCAGAATCCCCTCCCTCTCCTCCTGGCCATGCTGCTTTGGATGCAGCTCAGGACATGTCTGGCTTTCTGGGCTGCCAAGTGCTCACTGCCAGCTCATATCTAGCCTCTCATCCACCAGCATCCCCAAGTCCTTCTCAGCAGGGCTGCTCTCCATCTGCTTATTCCCTGTTTTGATACCAGGGGTTGCCCCAGCACAGATGCAGCGCTTGGTCTTGTTAAACTTCTTCTTCTATGCTGTAGCTGATGAGGAAGGGACAGTAACAAATCTAGAGTCAGTCTGGGGACCCAGGCATTCTATTACTAACCTGCTGCAAGCCAAAGATACCAGGGTTTACATTTGCATTTGCATCTCTCTCTCCAGTTAATATTCTGTTTCACCAACCCTCTAGCAGGTTGTAGACTGTGTAGAGGGTACAAAGTACTCCAAACATGGACCAGTCTCTCTTTTTACTAATACTATTCCTGGAAATGGAAGACTGCTGCTTTGACAGCTATGTAACTAGAAAAAGGTTTACATTTTGTTTAAAAAAATACTTGATGACAATGTACAGTAATGGGAAGGTGGTTACCAGTTGTAGAGACAGATACACACTTGTTGCTAACTTTGGCAAAACACTGGTATTCATGGATTTGTCTCTTCCTTGGACCTACTTGAATGCAGACTTTCTCTGGAGTTTCCTGTAATCTATCATTTTGACAATCTTTCCTGGAATATTTGTTTAATAATAGCAACCCCATATTTATTGAGGCTGTCATTTTCCCTTTACTTTCATTGGAGGAAAACTAATGTAACTGCCCAAATTAGATGCTGACATCCTTTGGGAATATGGATGTTCAACAACTTCCTGGACAGAAAATAGTAGAATAGTAGAGTTCAGCTGGAAGGGATCTACAACAATCATCTAGTCCAATTGCCTGACCAGTTCAAGGGCTCACTGAAAATTAAAGCATGGTGTTAAAACACTGCCAGGTTTGAGGCACTGACCATCACTCTAGGGTACCTGTTGGAGGGTTTGACCTCTTCCTCAATAAAGAAGTACTTCCTAATGTCCAGTCTACATTTCCCCTGGAGCAGCTTTCAACCACTGTCCTGTCACTGGATATAAAGGAGAAGAGATCAGCACCTCTCTCTCACCTTCCTCTCCACTGGGAGGTGTAGAGAGCTATGAGGTCTCCTCTCAGCCTCCTTTCCTCCAAACTAGACAAAACCAAAAGTCTTAGCTGCTCCTCATAGGATATACCTTCCAGCCCTTCCACTAGTTTTGTTGCCTCCTCTGGATGCATTTAAGTAGCCAAACACCCTTCATAAACTGTGGAGCCCAGAACTGCACACAGAATTCCAGGTGAGGCCTCACCAATACTGAATACAGTGTGATAATCAGCTTTTTACTGACTGTGTTTGATGTCAAAGATGAGCTTTGCGCTCTTGGCTGCCTGGGCACAATGCTGGCTCATATTCAGCTGGCTGCAAACCAGCCCCCACAGATCTCCTTCTGCAGGACTGCCCTCCAGCCACCTGTCTTCCCACTTACACTTGCTCTTGGTGTTACTTCATTCCAGGTGCAGAATCTGGCATTTGGAATTGTTAAATTTTGTCCCAAGAATCATTGCCCAGTGCTCCAATCTATCTAGATCTTCTGCAATGTCTCCTCTCTCTTGAGAGAGTCAATGGCATTTTCCAGTTTTGTATCACCAGCAGAGCTGCTATTGGTTCATTCAACTCCTGCATCCAGACCATTGATAAGGAATCCATATCACTGATAAATACAATAGACAGAACTGGGCCTAGAACTGAGCCTTGAGGAATACCGCTGTGACTGGTCACTAGCCAGATGTAGTGCCATTCACTACAGCCCTTTGAACCTTGCTGAGGCAGATCTTCACCCAACACATCATGAACCTGCTCATCCTACACCTGGACAGCTTGTCCAGAAGGATGCCATGAGGGACAGTATCAAAACTTCTACTAAAATGTTTAAAAACTACCTCCATCACTTTTGCTTTATCCACTAGGTAGGTAGGTAACCTCACAGAAAGATACCAAATTAGTTCAACAGGACTTTCCCTTTGTGAATCCATATTGACTGTGCCTGATGATTGCATTGTTCTTTAAATGACTTTCAATAGTATGCAGTATGGTCTGCTCCATAATTTTCCAGTTACTTACAAGTCTGTACTTTCCTAAGTCTTCCCCTCACGTCCTTCTTTTAAATTGGAATAACACTGTCTAGCTTCCAGTCAGAGGGGACCTCCCCAGACTCCCGAGACCTCTGGCAGATGGTCTAGAGAGGTCCTGTCATACTCAGCTCCTTCAGAACTCTGGGATGACTTCCATCAAGCCCCATGAGTTTAAGGACATTCAACTTATGCAACTGATTGCTTGCAGTTTCAGTGTCCACGAGAGAAAAGTGTCCACTGTTCCTACAGCCATAGTCCTCTGGCTTGGGACTGGGCAACCCAAGGTCTATCATTAGGGACTGAGGCAAAAAAACTATTGAACACCTTCCCTTTTTCTTCATCCCTATTTATCAGGTGATCATCTTTAAAAAGTAGTGGTTCAATGTTTTCCTGAGGCTTCCTTGTTCTACTAACATACTTACAAAAGCCTGTTTTGTTGTCTGACCTAACACTGGCCAAACTCCAGTTCACGTTTGGCCTTGAATGTCTTCTCCCTGCATGGGCAAATTAGAGCTCTGTAATCTTCCTGTGAAGCCTGACCTTGCTTCCAGAGATTGTACTGTTTCTTTTTCCTCCTGAGCTCCATGTTCATCTGAGCTGGTCTCCTTTCTCACTTGTTTGACTTACAGCACAGTGGTTTTGTCTGCTCCTGTGCCTCTAAAAGGCAGTTGTTGAAAACTGACCAGCACTTGTGGACCCCCAAGCCCACAAAAGCAGATTCCCCAGGGACTCTGCTAAATAGCTCCCTGAATAGCCTAAAGTTTTTGCTCACCTGAAGTCCAGGGTAGAAACTCTGATGTCCTTTGTTCTCATTACAGTGACAATTTTAAACACTTTCTGTGATAATTTCAAACCATTCTGTGATCATTGTGGCCAAGACAGTCGCCTACTACTACATTCCCCTTGAGTCCTTCTTTAGTCACAAATAACAAGTCTAGGAGGGCATTTTTTCCTAGCTGATACACTATGTACTTGTCAAGAAGTTATCTTCAGCAAGCTACTGGAATTTCCCAGGCTTGCTTGTCACATCAGTATGGTATTCCCAGCTGATGTCTGAGAAGTTGAAATCTCCCATACGGACAAAGGCTGCTGATCCAGATATTTCCCTTGCTTATAGAATAACTCATCAGTTCTACCATTCTGCCTGGGCTACCCGTAGCTGACACCCATTACAACATTTGCTTTTCTTTCTATTCCCCTTATTCTTCACCCAGAAGCTCCCAAACACGTAATTTCTAACTGTAAGGACTGTACAGCCAAACCTCTCCCTCACATACAGTGTGACTCCTCTACCTCATGTGTCCTGCCTGTCCCTTCTGAGCAGCCTGTGCCACTCATCCTACCACATCTCACTAACCAATGCCAGCATAGGATTGGGAACAGACCAGTGCTTCAAGTTCATCCTATTTGTTTCTTATACTGTGTGCATTGTTGTACAAGCATTTCAGGTGAATAAAATTAGTGTTTTGGTGAACAGGAGCACAAAACCTAAGGACTGGTGTTTTACTCACTTCCTACAGGATGGCAGGGCAGGATTCAAACCTCACAATGTGACCTTGAGTAATGTGTTTTATGTACATGCATAAAACACCCCCTATTTTATACCAATGAGTAAAGGTGAGCAGTGTGCTTAGTGTGCTAGCTCTCGTCAAAAACTCATGAGGAGGATACCACTGACTGAGGTGGATGATCATTTGGCCTTGACTGGCAACTGAGGGTTGCTGTGACACAGTTACCACACCCCTAACTCTCCTCTCTCTTCCTGCATCTCTGTCTCACTCATGGGACCTAACAAGGTGCCATCCAACTAACCCTGCAAAAGATTTTCCAGAAGTCTGAGAATAGCTCAGCTCTGTGCAGGAGCTTTGTGTGGGGGTAGGGAAGGGACTAGACCTAGTCAGATTTATTATCCCTGGAAAGAGGGATTTACCATTGATTTCTAACATATACTCACTGCTCAGAGGCATCCCAGGGCGTAGGTAAAATGAGATAATAGAGTACACATGGCACTGATGCCAGAACATCAGCACAGCTGCACTTACATAAGTGAAGGCAGAATGTGATACTATGCTACATCTCTGAAAACATTTCCCTTGTCTTCCTAAAAACTGATTTATAATTAATTATTTTCCAGAATCAACCTCAGTGAGTACTGACACAAAACATTTCCTTCTTAATCTCCACATATTTTCAGTTGTTCTCACTTAAAAAAGAAAATGGCAAGACATCTACGTATCAGCCAAAAAAACCTCCCCAAAACCAAACTGGAAAAAATAACAAGGAAAGTTACAGTTTATGACATTTAATCAGGGCTTTCAGTTCTGGAAGTGAAATTCTTTAATATAAATAAGAAGAATAGTGGTGCCATGTTTTTTTCTCTTATGTAGACTGAGTCATGCAGATAAAAGTTGCCTGTGAAATACTAGGGTGCACAATCTGCACTAGTTTCCTTTATAATTATCTTTTCATCTTACAGTAATAGGTTCTGGAAAAAATGGGGCTTCCTTCCACTTTTTTGCCTTTTATTGTTAAAATAAATACTACAATATTTGATATTTTAAATATTTTATATTGTACAAATATTGCAATTTTTTTTAATAAATCCTCATCCAAAGAGTTGATGGCACACACTGGACTGACCACAACACTCACAGCATGTTTGTCCATGGCTGAAAATAAATGGCATGAGGTCTTCCTTTGACCCATGTCTCCATATCCTTCTTCAGTCCAAAGTAAGAGTTTCCATTACAACCACACCACCATGAAATCCACCAATAAAGATCTGCAGGCATCTGAGCAGCACCTCCAAAACCTATGCAATCCACTGGGAGCCAAAATATACACAGCTGGCTTATTCTCACTGCACTATGTGTGGCCCTAGGGGACAACAAAAACAAGAGCAAGTGAGCAGCCAAAAGAGCCAATAAATTATGAAATTAAAAAAAAATAAGAGAGAGAATATGGGTGGTGGAAAAAGTTAAGGCACAAGAACAGAAAATATACAAGATGAAGAAGACAGAAAACCTGTCTGTTTATCTGAACCAGGAAAGTCACCATATAAGCTCATTTCCTACCCACATCAATGACCTGCTCTGGCTCTCACTCCTCCTTTCCTCCTAATCACTTCTTGTGACCTAAAACTCACAGGTGCACATTCTGTACTCCCTGGCAATTTTTAGACACCTTCCATGGATTCAAGTAGTGATAGCTACAAAATAAGAAAATAGCTCAGTAAACAGCCCACACCAACATGAACATCTGCCATCCCCCCTTCTTCAGCACTCTGCTTGTAGGAAATTAGTGGTAGCCACCAGAAATCTCTAAGAAAAACAAAGGATGGAAGTTAACCATTTCAAAAGTTTTGCTGTAAGGCTGAGACGTTTCAGCCCTTCCTTTCTGTGGACTGGGTCATTGTACAACAGCATTGCTCATAGACAACAAGGCAAGCTTGTGGTTGCACTCCTTCCTGCACAACTGCTTGGGAAGGGAAAAAGAAAGCTGTGATGAAAGCAATTTAAACTTTCTCAGGATGTGGAAAAGTCAAGGCGTTGCTGGAAGCTCACTCTCTGGAGATTATGGATGAGAAAGAAAATACACACTCAAAATTAGGATTTAGTGAAAAATTGTAACTCCTACCTCTGTGGGACAAAACAATATTTCTTCCAAGTTAGGGCAGAAAAGTGTCATTCTTAGTACTTTTCTACACTACAGTGCTTCATCATATGTAGAACAAATAACTTGAGAAACAAAAGTTAAATCTCCACGTTAATACCAAAAGATTTTTTCCAGCCTAAACTCATTGGATTTGTGCAATTGGGTTATGTCACATCTCTTTATTTTACTACTGAGTTTTCTATTTTCATATATTTTCCTCCCAGAAGATTCAGCAGTCTAAGTAGTTCTCTAATGCCTACTGGGAAAGATTAAAACCTCTGAAATGTAACAAAATCAGACATTTTCCTTCTGGAGGACAAGATATCCTGGACAACCTGGACTCTGCATCCAGAGAGCACTGCTGGAAGCAAGGACCTGCCTACAAGCACACAACAAAGTGGGAACAGGATACACACAAGCCCTTTTTTTCTCTCTGTCACCTCAGTTTTCTCTTTCTAGAATGTGAAGACTCTTAGCTTAAATACTAACTAAACCCTACTTTTTTTTGAATTTACAATTCATTCTGTTTATCAGTGGAAGATTTTGTCTGGGGAAAAGGGCTACTTGAAGTCAAATCTGGAGAGATCTCAGGATTTTATCACAGAAGTCACAAAGCAGCACAGTAAAGTACTAGCTGCATGTATGTATGTATCTATGTTCATCTTAAAATAGAGGGCAAAATATGACTACATGTGCCCCAAGAAGGAATCTGGAGTATTCTTTTTCTGCAATAATAAACCCCAAACATCTGTATTTCCACATATTTCTATTTGATTCTATTATCTAGAACTAATGACATATCTAGCACTAAAGTAATATAAAGAGAAATTATCCTGTACACATGAGAATTTGTGTGGGCCTGGTTTGGGATGTTTTAGCACAGAAGCCATTAGGAAAATGACCTGGAAACAGGTGAGTTCACACAGGCAGCAAAAATCAGAAGTCCTGTATTGGGTTTCTATAGGCATAGATCTTCTACAGGGGCTCTCCTCCTGTACTTTAAATTGCAGCTGATCTCTGACTTGCACTCCCATCAAAATGTTCTCCATGACAGAAAGAAGTGACCTCCTTCAATTCCTCTTCACTAAAGAAAACTCTCTCTCTCCTGTAATCCTCTGTAAATCCCATAATTGTCTGCTACTTGCTGTAGTTCCTCTCCTGCTCTGTAAACCAGTGTTGATGGCACCCCATACCACACAGGGCAAGCTCAGAATCTCTTCTCTAACCAGGGCACTTGGGTCCACCATCATGTGTCTGTTAGTGCTCTGAAGACAAGGACACGGAGTCATGTGGAGGTTGCTCTTGGCTCTTCCTTTAAGACAATTCCTCTTCAAGTCAGGTAAGAGGCAATTCCATTTCCACATAGTTACTGGTTCGAGAATGCCACTGGGAAAGGAGATTAATATTTTTATGAATTCATATTTCTATTTTATATTTTAATTAACCTCAATATTTATGAATCTTTCATATATTTATAAATTAATCTTTTATTCCATATTTTTATGGATCTCCTTTCCCAGTGACATTGTCAAACCTCTGCCTAAAGTCTCAGTGGCATTCTGAAACCTCTACCTAGTGTCTCAGAAAATCTTATTCTTATTCGGTTTGTTGTACATTCTAATAATTTCTTTCTATTTTCCCTCTACTGTAGTCTCTTATCTTCAATCAGAGCAGCAATTTAGAGACTGAAGATGTAGAATTTTACATTTTTTAGGGTTGTTCACAAACTATTTATCCCTTAACATAAAACAGTTCATAGCAATTTATAAAGGTAAAATAAAACATTAGTGAATACTTTAATGGAAAGTTATTAAATCTTGAAATACTTTTCTTGTAAAATATTTATTTATTCCACAGAATAACCATTTCGGTGGAAAAGGCAAAAACTCACAACTGTTTATATTTGCCCTATTTTTGGAAGAAGAAATTATGGCAGTGGAGACGATGAAGTAATACTTTCTTTTCTTGAGTCAACATTTTTTACACTGTAATAATAAATATTGAATAAACTCTTAATTCCAAAAATAAAATGCACCATATATGTGTATGCCATCAGATAAAAAATGATTTGTAAACAGCTAAATCATACCAAATCTGAACTAAAACAGACAGTGTTTTGGGACAGGGTTGTAAAAACAGACCCACTTCTCCAAATGTCTGTTCAGGGGAATTTTCTTTGAGAAACAGCTCCAAGCCAATTGCTTTCTCAAAAGGATATAAATGCTTTTAATTCTAAAACACTCCCAAATGTTTCAGCAGGAAAGGCTAACAAATGTGTACTAAAACAACCAATTAGAAATACAAAATATATTAACTAACTACATGAAAGCTGTGCTCAAGCCCACTCCATAATGGGATGGATTGTACACACACCATCCAAACAGCCACTCTGTACACAGTGCAAGCAAACAAAGCAGGGATATTAAACGGAGTCTTCTGTGCTTTATATGGACTGTTAAACCACAGAGCAGAAGATTTACAGCTAATGTTAAATAACTTGCCATATTATCCACATAATACAAATTAGGTGGTTAGAAAATAAGTTCATGCCTATTTTTAACCACTTAATCCCTCAAATTTTCTCACTTTAAAAAGGTCATAATGAACAGAAGAAACAATTGTGCCATTTCTAGGAATATCTTCCCTCTTATATTAAAATACCAACTTTTCAACAGAAAAGTCTGAGAAGGGAAGACCTTGCAGCAGAAACCTCATTTTAAACACAAGGGGAAAACATCCTGAGGATTGTTTCCAGGAAACCAGAAATCTCTTCCAGTTGATTCAGTTAGCTGCTTACACAAACCATTTGCAATTTCCACATCTGATCTTTCTCAGTGGTTTTGTCTTCCCTGGTTTTAGTATAACCTGGTTATATTATATTCTGTTATGTTAACACTATGTTACATTATGTCATGTCATGTCATATCATATCTCACATCACATCATATATCATATAATATCATCATATTATTTTTTCAGGGTGCCCATACAGCTTTCTAGGGTTAATTTTACTCCTAGGTTCTCTCTATTGGCTGGATTAACATGGAAAGCTCTGTCAGAAGGGAGAGGGAAAATATCTAGTTTGCCAGCAGAGACGCAGTTCCTACTCCTACTGGGAATGAAATCATTCCCATAGATGGAAGTGCTGTTTAAATGACAAAAAATAGAGGCATAATAAGCTCTTTATATGGACTGTTAGGCACAACATTTGTCCCACAGTGGAGAGTTTTATCTTTCTGAAATTTAATATCAGATTAACATTACTCATAGAAATTTGGCCTGCACAGCACAAACAGAAATGTGTCTGAAGACTCAGAGTCCACATCTCACATGATCCTGAACAATCTCAAAAAGAACTTGACAGGAAATCCAGTTTGGGAGACTGTGGCAAAAATCTCAGCCTTGATAGTTAGACAAGGCCATGCTGAGTAACCTCTATAGCCTGATGCTGTATGTCCACCACAGGGCTTCATGCCACCTCTGCTCCCTTACTGATTTGTAGGGGAGAGGACCACTCTGGAGGGATTCCCCCTCAATGCTTCTCATTCTTGGTAGACCACCAAATGACTCCTATGTAAACTTCGTGAACTTGTGTCTTTACTCCTCCTTCACACTGAGATTTCTGCTCTTCCAGGGAAAACTCAGCTTTTGCCTAGGAAGCAGACAACCTACCCAAGGAACTAAACTTCTCTGATTCCAATTTTTCTGTTGCTCATATGGACAGCCTGCCACTGTACAAACACTGCAGTTCTGACAGGCAGCCAAATCAAAACATAGCTGGGCAGAGCAGGCAGAGTAATAAATCCTCTTTCCAGTGAAGCAAATGGGAAAAGGATCTCAGCTCATTTTTACTACTTCAAGTTGCAATAAGATTTAGCTCCTCTGGTGCTCCAAATCAGTTTAGAAGGTAGGACTCAGCTTCAAATTAGGAAGAGATGGGAGTGCTGAGGGCAGTGGGAGAGGGGAACTGTTCACTCTAGAAGAACCCTGGCCAACAGCACTCTTACCCTATTGATGATAATGTTGTGACAAACTCCCTGAAAATTCTAAAATTAAAATATCAGTCCCAGGAAGCACTATATACCTAAGTGCAAAAATATTCCTGAATAATTCGTCTGAGATCCTACCATCAATTCAGGTCAAACACAACACATTTACCTTTGTTTAACTCAACTCCAGTCCTGTTCTTCCACATAGACAACAGCACAAGTAGCTACTTGATTCCAGGTGCATCATTTGGAAGCAGTGCACAACACACGAGCTCTCTCTCATCTCACCAGTACAACCACTCTCTGCTGGGACACTCAGAGCTGTCAGGGAAACAAGCCAGCTTTCTCTCACCCTAAGTCTTCTTATCTCTCACTCCCAACATTATGCCTTCCATGCTGTCCAAGAACGTATTCTCTTGTGTTTCCATCAAAGCCTAATGAGTTCTCTTAGTGCTGCTCTTATCCTCGCAGAGTTCTCACTCCTAGGTTAAAGAGTCCAGAAAGGAAACAAGACTTACAAAGTGGATTTCAAAGTTATCACAGAATCACAGAATATTCTATTCTGAGTTGTGGGAAGGCCCTCCACAAGGATCATCAAATCCAGATCTCAAATGAATGGCCCATATGGGTATCGAGCCCTCAGCCTTGGCTTTATTAGCACCATGCTCTAACCAATTGAGCCATCTTACCCCAGGCTGTGACATGATAAAGGATGCCAGAGAATGCCAATATTTATCATCCCTATATAGGATCAGTTAGCTGAAATAACCATCTGCTTAATAGAAATCAAACTTAACACATGCAGCAGTGGTGAGAGTATGCTTTCCTTTTACTCCATGGTGAGACATCGACCATGTTACTCAAGCCTCCAGTTGCACATTTTCTTTTTCTGTACATTTTGATGTAATAATCATGCAGTCCAGCAAGGGAGGTGAACACATGTCAGTGGGCTCCCCACGAGCTCCAGGCTGTGTGTGCCCAGGATCTGGGCTCCATGGAGCTCCTGCCGACAGACAGGAGCAGGGACATTTTCCCTAGGTCTGTCTACTTGTGTCCATGTTGTCTTTCCCTGAGAGGCTGCCTCCTGGTTTGGAAACAAGACAAACTTTCATAGGAGCTGTTTTCATTTCGTGGTTACTGTGACCCAGGAAGATGAAAACACCTTCCAGTAATGGAGTGACTCTGGTGAGCACTCGAGTACCAGAGAGGGAAAGGGAGAAGTCAGATGGAGAGTGTGTCCACGTAAGCAAGAAAATAGAACTTTCATTTCAGAATATTCATGCTCCCAAGTGCCAAGACCTTTGCAAAGAACAAGAGTGATCAGGAGGGAACTTGTCCAGGACCAAGAGGAACAATAAATCAGGAAAATTTGAACAACAAGGGGCAAAATCAGGAGGAAAAAAGCTGAAATTAGGATCACTTTAGGAGTGGATAAAATAAAATACAAATCATTCTCTCACCGTGTGTTTCCTTATCAAATCATATTAACAAACTCTTGTCAGAACAGGCAGTCTGTTTGATCCATACTTCATCAGCAAGGACTAACCTGCTTAACCTCTGTTCCAAGTGAGAAGTGGGAAACTTTCTTTTGTCAACCACTATACTCAGCTACATTGTTTTCCAGAAGTAATTTATTAGACTGCAATTAGTAAGGAAATACGTCTCCTCTTTTTCCTCTAAGGAAACCCAGATTAATAAGGCCAGGGCTACAATCCTATTCTTTATTTCCCAGTCCTTCCTGTCCAGGTCACCCTTCTTGCAAGCAGAGTGACTCAAAGCTAATTCTTTTTCCTAATTTCCTAATGACCTAATTCTCTTTATTACTATCTCCCAGCATACTCACTGAATATGGTCTTCAAAAAACAATTTAAGTGCTTTCAACTTGAAGCTGAAAGACTTTTACGCCTTTCTGGGTGAAAAAATACTACTCAGCAACATGCAAGTTCTTGTTTAGTGCTGATTCTGCCACTAACTTCAATCCACCTTAAGGAAAAAAAATCCAGACCGAGCCCCACCATACATCCTCTTAGCTTCTAGCTTAGCTTCCTTCCCTGACATCTTGTTATGCAGCAGCCTTTGAGAGCCACTGCCACTATGCTTTCAAAGCAAACAGCATTTTAGTTAGCAGAGCAGCAGCTGGGAGACAGAAGTGAGGCAGGCAGGCACATGGCATCACATGGTATGGAAAAGTCACCCAGAAGCACTCCAAGTCTACTTCTCAGACTTGGAAACTGGAAACAATGGGCAGAGGCAAAATTCACAGGTTAGTGAAGGATAAGGAAAGGATAAAGGAAAAACACAAGCATGCATTCATTACTCCAGAGGTAGTTGGAGCAACTGCCTGACCTGGGGCTCGGTGGTCAGTGAGGCAAGACAATGGGAAAAAGACTTAAAACAGCCAAGGCAAAAAGGAAAACTTTGATCACTGTGTGACCATAATTGATTTTCTTTCCTTTTTTTTTTTTTTCAAATTCCATCTTTCATAGGAACCCAGCCCTGCGTATTGGTGGTCAGAAGACCCTCTCTGCATCACGGTGGTCATGTGTAGAACTTGTTGTCTCTCACAGATACTTTACCTTCCTGTCCCTTATATCAGCACAATTCAAGATTCAGAGTAATTACATCCTTGAGCGTGTCAGGGACAAAACACATGAAGACAGGAAACAGCTGTAGGAATTAAACAATGCGCTGTGACATGAAAACCAAAGCAAGCATTTTGACAGGTTCTGAGGACCAGGCTGTCAGCCAAAAAAGCAACCTTTCATAGATTTCACGGCAACCTTGAGGTTTCCCTGAGGAAACATGCTGTTCTGCACATGTTTGTGAAGTTAAGGGTGGCCAATCTACTCTTTCTAAGGCCACTTAACTCTGCTAGCATACCTCAGCCCCAGCCTGAACCACCTCAGCCCTCACTGTTTTGTTCCTGCCCTGCTCTGTCAGCACCACACACCTTGCCACTGGTGGCTTAGGCAGCACTTGAGCCAGCTGTGCCAGGAGCTCTTGGGCCAGGCAAGCAGCCCTTCTGCTCCTGTGCATGGTAAATGTTGCTCTTCTTCCTGGGGAAACCATAGCTTGCCCTGCACTGTGCTCAGGGCAGCAGCACTGCTGGCTCACTGCTTTCTCTGATCTGAGAGTGTCAGATTCTTAGAATCATAGAAGATTTTGGATTGGAAGGGAGCTTTGAAGGCCATCCAGTCCAACCTTCCTGCAATGACCAGGGACATCTTCCACTAGACCAGGTTGCTCAGACCCCATCCAGCCTGACCTTGAATATTTCCAGGGATGGGGCATCCACTACCTCTCTTGGCACCCTGCTCCAGTGTTTTACCACTCTCATTGTAAAATACTTCCTCCTTATACATAATCTAAATTTACCCTCTTTTAGTTTAAAACTGTTATTCCTTGCTCTATAGCAACAGGAGTTCCCAGGAGAAGAAACTAAAATCTCCCATTGCTCAGGGTGAGTGAGGTATTGCAGCAACAAGACTTGCACTTTTGGCCAGCATCCAGGAGGAAGCTCTTCAGAAGCCATCAACAGCAACTATTTGTATCCTCGAGAAAACAAAAAGTTTATGTTGCAGTCTCTGGAAAACCTCTGAAAATCACTACCTATTGTATTTCACCAAAAAATATAGCTCAGACAAGCAATGAACTGTTGCCTTTCAGATCTAGGACACAATCCCATGACACTCAGCTCCTCAAAGAATACAGTAGCATTGACACATCCTTTTAACTATATTCAAGTTTCTCATTATCACATCTTTTAAGAAGAAAAGTGCAAGTTGATGTCATGAGAAACAAAAATTATTGTGGTTTCACATTTAATCTCTAAAGGCCACACGTACTAAAGAGTACACTGGGTCACTACTGCTTTTCCCAAAGGAATTCATACACTTAGAGCTCATGCGTAATATGTCTCATTGATTTATAAAAGCTCACAAGCATTGTGCTACAAATGAAAGAAATAATGTGGCCTTATGTTCAAATTTGCTTTATTTGGCTTCTTTTCTTCTAGGGAAATACAGAAAACAAGACAGACAGTGTATCAGTAGAGCACGTAACTTTAGATAAAAAATAATTAAGCAACTAACATGATGTAGACAATAATTGTAAAAATACAGAATACACTGTTTTGATTGACTGAAGTTATTTTCAAATCTGAACTAAACTGCAGCTGCTGTGGTCAAAAATACTTCTGTAAACTTATCTCAAAAGTTTTGTTCAAAACCTTCTTTTAAAAAGAAAAAATACCCCAAAACACATTAAAAGCCCCTTCAACTCCCTTTTTCTGTTCAGAGAGGAAGCAAAATATAAATCAAAACTACTAAAAAGCCAACCTACAATGACGTGTTTTGGGTATCCCAAAACAAGTAGGAAAAAAATGGAAAAAGGACTAGTGGATGTTTTGGTTAGATCAGATTTTTTTTTTAATTAGAAAAAGTGAAATGTACAAATAAATAATTCATATTGTGCTTACAAATATAGAGCAAACATCACCCCTCACATCCTCAGTAACATAAGGAGACAGACACACAAAACTTTTTACTAGACTCTGGAGAGGCCACTGCTCTAGAATCAGCAAAATATTTGTTCTGAACCCTGAGTCCTAAGTTTTAAATCTCCACTGTTGATTTTTCAGCTTGACAGTTTGTACCCTTAGTAAATGTACAACATAAAAGGCACAATCCAAAATGCTACGCATTCTGGTAAGATGGAGTATTTCAGATGCACAAACAAGTGCTCATCAAAGCCAACAGAAGAGAGAATACTGTTAATGATCCTGATACAATGACAAACATTCAGACAGAAGGAAGACTGAGAAATACCTTAAACACTAGCACTCATCCCATCTGTCTATCCTGTCAGTAAAATGGGCCACTAGGAAGGTACACCTAGAGGTAGGCTTGCTTTTAGCAATCTTTGCCCTGTGGGGCAGGAACAGAGCCCTGCAAAGGTGCTCAGAGGCTGTCATGATTTAACCCCATCCAGCAACTAAGCACCACACAGCTGCTTGCACAGTCCCCTTGGAGGGAAGGGGAGAGTTGGAAAGGTAGCCTCATACTAACTTTTATCAAGAGAATTAACTCTGTCCCAACCAAAACAGCCACAGAAGCAGAGTGCACCTGGAGCCTTCAACCCCTCACAAAGATGAGGAGCTGCAGGGCAATGCCCAAGAGTGCACAGGACTCCTGGGCAGCCTGCTGCTGCCCAGCAAGAGAGGGTCAAACACCTGGAACTTTAGGCCTGGAAACGGCCAGATCAGCAGGCTTGGGCTGGCAGTGATGAGCAACTTGGGATGGCGTCAGAGGAGCTCCAGTCCAGCCTGGGACAGGAGCAGAATTAGATCCCTACTCCTAAGAATCGTGCCGTGTCTTTGTCTGCTACCAAAAGCACAACAAATCAGTAAAGTCATCCTCTGCAACACTGCCAGCTGATATCATTGCAGCCACACTTGTGACACAGGACAGGGAGCTCAGTGTGTGATGTCCCACCAAGTGAGGTCCAGACATGGAATAATGACTTTTGGCCAGCTAAGAAATTTATCTCTGGTTTAAAAGACACAATAAAAATGGATGAAGACACGGAAGGCTACTCTGAGCAGTGCATAAGATGAGCACAAGAACTATTGACAAAATCCATGCCTTTTGGTAGCTCAGCAAGGAGTATGATAGGGTATTAACAGAAAGGAAAGATGGAGAAGACAATGCTTCTACTACTGGCCTTTGTTACCATCTCCTCCTCATTTATATATTTAACCCCACCACACACATCCCTAAAAAACCCAGAAAACACAGAAGAAAATACTCCAGGATTAGAAAGAAGTCAAATACAGTAAATTACTTTTATATTATACAAATTACTTACAATTCTTCTTTCCAAACTGTGGCTGATACAGCCTTTATTTAGTCACCTGCTGGGAGACCTATTGCTCTTCCCCAATAATTTTGACAAATCCTAAATGGTTTGAGTCCTTTGATTTTGAGTCCAGCAGGTCTTTCCAGACAGAGAAAAAGGAGTTGGAACAGTTGGATAAGAGAAGAAAAACCAGATGACAGGAAGAGGATGATGAACTCTGAATTGCTGCAAGTGAAATTGCAGACAGATATTGGCAAAAATTAATTCCCTCTCTACTGTAAGAGCAATTAGGCACTGGAAGGGAATCTCCAGAGGGTCTGCAGAGCTTCTATGTGTGGACATTTTTAAAACTCAACCAGAAGAAGACATACACATTTTGCCCAGCAGGAGTACCTAGAATGGCATGGGTAAAGAAGGTTTTCCTTGACAAAAATCTCCTCCTCTGCAGAGCAGCAGACCAAGTGGTCCTTCCAGTCCTACATTTTAAGATTAAGGGCCTCGCCCAGATAACAAACATTGTGTTAGTCATTTCAGTGATCAACTCAGCTTTCAGATAGGGCAGTGTATATGGTGTCTTCTTTTTTTGCTGCTTCTTTTCAGCCAGTCAAGTTACTATATGTATGCTGACTTCAGACTGCTGGTGTCTAATGATCTGGTAGATGGATGGAAATCCTCAGGACCCTAGAAAACACAAAAACAACCCCAGGAAAGGATGAGTCATGGCCATTGTGTTGCTGTCTCAGGTTTTGCTTAGCAGTGTAGTTGCTGTTGGGACTGGAGGAAGAGAAATGCACAGTGGGGAAAGTGGGGAGCAACAGTTCCAAACCCACCCTTTGGTGAACAACTACTTCTCTGCTTTTTTAGTTCTGGAAATCACACACACTGCAGAATTTAGAATATGACATAAAGAATATACAAAACCCTGAAAGGATTTGTAAATTGTGAAAAGTAAACCAACTTTCCTTACTGGTAATAACACACCAATAATTAATACATACACATGTATTGAATATATAAGTAATTTGATGTTTCTGAATATCTTTCGTATGTTTGAGATTCAGTTTGCAACTCTATCTTTACATGGCTTTGAAGACAATAATAAAATATATGGCACCTTTACTTTTCATGTAGAGGAGTATGAATGAGGTTCCTTATCTAATAACCCTGCATTCAAACAAAGCATTTTGTAAAGTATTTTGCAATTGAGTATAAAAGTATTTTTTGCAAGTAAGTGAATGAGAAATTGAAACAATGAGACAACTATTCACATATTACAGGAATGCTATTTGTTCTCCCTTTCAGCTGCCAGCCATTTGATTTTTTTCTTATATACAAAGCCTTATTGTTGGAATGAAAAGGATAAAGAAGGACCAGAAAATTAGTTCATAATGAAGTATGAGGACAAATATGATGCACAGGATAGAAATCTTACTAGTCACATATACTAAAAGCTTCTCTGTTCACAAAAAAAGGGCTTTGTGTTTTAGTGGCACAGACTTCAACGCCTTCCCTTTAGATGTGCAGGATAAACTCCAAGATGTTTCCTACACCACTCCCTTCATCCTGTCAGTAGCAAAATAGGATTTATTCTATCCTTCCAGACAAAAACCCCAGCCATGGCCCAGGAGATGAGAATTCACCCCTGTGATCTTCCCCTCCTTCCTCCTCGGCGACTCCCTTTTCCTGGCTCTTCTAAATGGAAAGCAAGATAAGGAGCATGCTTTTCCCAGCAAAACATGCCAGGGAAAACAAACAAAACACCAGCCATCCCTGCCCTTCACAATGAAAACAGCACTAAAGCATGGAAAGCTCGTAAAGTGTGCCCATCCTCCCTCTATATATGATGTAGACCAGAGGGTACTGCCAGGCACATTTCTGTGAACAGAAAACTAGGTGGACAAGAGCTGTCTGGAAACAGTGTGTGATTAAACCCAGAAAACATATTCACTTGAGTTGCAAAATATTTATGTCTGCAGGAAACCTGGTGGGCAGCCTGACAGCAGAATTACTCCTTCACTGACATTTTTGTCATCAGGGTTGTTGTTTGGCTTTTAATTCCTCCCCTCAGTAGCTCTGTTTAGGTATGTTTGTCTATACTGTTTTTACACGGTGGCATTTTTGGGTTTTGGGATTTTTGTTTGGTTGGTTGCCTTGGGTTTGGGGTTTTTTTTTGGTTTACCATTAAGGGTAAAGGAATGAAACTGTTGTATATTAACTGCATACTTTTTGCTGTTTTGCGGGAACTCAAAATAGGACAAATATAATTTCCTACTCCCATTAAAGCCACACTTGAGAGGAAACCAGGACTTCTCTAAAATGAGCCTCGCCAGCTGGGACGTGACTGCTAGAAATTCCTCTGTGAGCAAAGGAAGTGTGTTATATACATCTGCCTCATTTAAGAGGGAGTTATGTCCCAAGTTTATCATCTGAAAGTCTGATATTTAGTGGTCTTCTCTGGAAATATTATTCTGAAAATTCTCCTAAAACCAAGCCACTACTATATTGTTCTCAACTACTGAGTCTTTTGCTAATAAGGAAACCAGATGTCAAAGCAAATCCACTAAAGAAACATGCCAAGTTGTAAGATAAAATAAGAACTGCTGTAATTTTTAAGCTAGAGCTTAGAAACAGAGCCTTACCCAAATTGAATACAGACTGAATAGAGAATACTGTATAATGACTCTTTCAGAATAAATTACTATCTTCACTATAAACAAAGCAATGACAAGAGAAACAAAGTACTTATTTTTATAAAGTTTCCCCAAAACTGGAATTCCTGCATAGTACTTATTTCCCAGCTGTGTGAACGACGGGTCAATCCTGATGGACGGAGACGAGAGATCTCTGGAGTCAAGCCTAGTTTTGAAGCATGCAGTTTATTGTATAGGGCGTGGGTGAAAGGGCCCTGCTTCGAGCTGCCAGCCGCAGCTTGGAGCAGGTCCGAGAGAGTGAGAAGATAGTGAAGAAGAGAAGGAGCAAGAGAGCGAAATTCCCGTTACAATACATTAAATCTTCTTCTATACTGAATATTCTAATTTACACCAACCAATCTAGTACAAGATACAAATCCTATAGCATTTACATACAGCCTATAAGAATCACTACATTACCATACATTTAAACTCTAAAAACTACTCTTTGGACCCCTCCTGCCAAGCTGTCAGGGTCTGCTCTGACCCCTAGACTTTCAGTGAGGAGAAGGGCATTGTTTCATCAAGGGGGATTTACTTTCAGCTGACCATACCATTGTTTTCCAGTTGTTCAGTAACTAAAGCTTGGCATCTTAGACATCGAAACTTGCCTTCAACTCTATTTCACTAATATGTTTCATATTCTCTACAAATAAGCAGTCATATTTATAAGGTTTTCCTGTTTCATCCTCCCCAACACCCAGCCTTCCAGGACATATTTGACCACCAAAATTTGGGTTTCTCATACCTACATATTATAGCTGATCAGCCAAGCTGCTATTTTTTTACACTTACCAGTTCTGATTCTATGCTATTTGTAGCAACTATAAAATTCAAAAGGTAACAATCAGGGAACCTTAAATTCCTGTTCAGGGTATTAAGTATCTCCAGTTGGTAACAAATAGGCATTTTGAACCTGTTTTGGAGTACTTGAGTAACATATTAAACACATTGAGGTTCAGCATTTCTTTGGAATACAGATAGTTGGTTGTGTTCAGACACAAACAGAATCAAAGAATCATTAAGGTGGGAAAAGACCTCTGAGATCATCAAGTCCAACCTTTGACTGAACACCACCTTGTCAGGTGAACCATAGCACTAAGAGGTAAAGGCAATGCTGCTTTCACTTGAGTTTCATAAAATCTCCACTTGAAGGAGAACCTGAATGTTTTGATTTTCAAACGGGAAAAAACATTTCTATGCTGGCGCTTTCTGCAGAATGGAATTTTTGGGCTGGCCTAGTCTCTTACTCTATGACTTCAAGTTTTCTTCCAGGTTAACCTATTCTGTTCAGCTTTCTTATCTATTCAGTACCATGTCTACTCAATTAGAAGCCTCATATTTCCCCTCTTGTTATAGTTTTTTTAAACACAAGCATACTATTTGAATATTTCTGAAGCTTTCCACATGGCAAAACCTGCCAAGAGAGATCAACATACCAATTCTCAAAACCAAAACCAAACCAAACCAAAAAACCCCATTCTGGCCTTTATATGCATTTGTGAGGTAGCCCTTCCCCACAGGTTACCACAAGCCTCCAGAAAAAAAAGTATGCGTGGAATTTTATCCCCTTGAAGACTGATACATCCTGAGAATTAACTATAAAGCTTTTTAATTGGCCAGGCTGAAATATGAGTGTCCTGTAAGCCATGAAATAAGCAAGTGGTGCTGTGGAAAGCATTCAAGTGAAGACACATAAATGACAGTTAAGTCACAGGAATTTGTTCAGGCTAATAGCCTTTATTTTGCTTCTACCCAGGCACTTGGCTTCTTAACTGGACTGCTTTATCTCACTGTGGTCTACAGTTCAGCTCTATGAATTGATTAAGGAATGAAAGAATTTAACTTTTTATCAGATGAGCAGCACCAAGAAACTTCAGCCATGGGAGAATTTATGTCTGGTGATTCTTTACAGCCTACTCATTGGACTTATATCGAGTGACAGGCACAGCTGCATTTGCCTGCCTCCTTGGTAGAGGATGAGATGTGAGTTTTCCAAAGCCTCTGTGTCAGTCAGCACTTGCCACAAAGGCTGCTCAGTTTGATTCCAAACAAGTCACTTATCTACAAATGTGAAGGCACTTCACTTGGGACATTTTTAGGGAGAACTAAAATGTGTGTATGCTCTGTAACTGGTACACAAGGCAAATGCCTGAGGGATGGGACATCAACTTTCAGCCCCAGACAGCTGATTCCCAAGTGTCTACCATGAAGAGCAAGGGAATAAGAAAAATAAAACCAAAACAAAACTTAACCATACTCCAAATGCAAAAGCATTTTGAAGAAACTTGGTCAGAGAAGGCTCCCCAGCCACTCAGCTGAAAAGCTACTGTTTTACTTTAAAAATGGAGTGCCTTGACAAGCCTGGAAAGGCTGTGCTTGTTATCTAGTGCAGAATGAAAAGAAGTACTGAAGCCCCAGACAGACTCTGGTATTCTCGAGCCAGTGCTATTAGCTCTCTATTTTCAGCTCTCTGTTGTGCTGTTACAACAGCAAGTGTAACAAAAGTATGTGTGTGGGTGCTGCTCCTCATCCCACTCAGTCTGAGGACAATAGAGGATAAAATCAGAAAAGGGCTTTCTGCAAGATACTACTGTCTTTTGGGTGAACCAACTACAACCAATGTTTTAGAAAGCATAAACATATTTTACGGATGATCAAGGGAAAAACAAGTCACCACAAAACCAGAGTAGGATCCAAAAATAAGAAGTTTAGGGGATTTCCTTATCATAACAGCTGTGGAGTGGTAACACACTGTAAATAATTAAATGTTAAAAACTACTGTAGCTCCACAGATATTCTTAGTATTCTAAGGATAGCCAGGAGAGTGACACATCTATGGAATCATATACAGGATGAACTGTAAGTAACCCTTAGCCACCAGCAGAAAAGAACATCCTGAGAGAGAAAAAAAAAAAATTCAGATGGTAACAGAGTGATCAAACTGCACCACCACTGAAGTTTTACGGCAGACTAATTAATGATGCCTTGAGGGAAACAGACATAAGTAAGAAGACGTAGACTACACATTCCACTAAGATGGTCACTGTAGGAAGGAATATGATCAGCTGGACAAAATTACTCTGGATAAAGTAATGCTGCCTTTATTCAAAACCAATTCAGGTCAGTACGTAACATTTTTGAAACTCAAGACCAAAGAGCAACTGAAAAGATAAAGACTATGGCTGAGAAAAACTAGACTACATTTAAAGAGCAGAGACTTACAACCTCATTGCAGAAGTCACATCCTGGCATCAGGGTTAATCAAAATCCATGAAAAATGGGAAGGAACACAAAAAATGGATGTCATTAAAATCCTGCTTTTCTTGATAAACTTTAATCCAACAAACACCCACTACTAAACACTGCTCATCTAAGTTACGCCCTCTGCCCCTGTGAACAGGGATTTATGTTAAGCCTTGACCTTGTGACACGTTGGCCAGGAATTCATGTGGGGCCAGGAATCTTGACATCTTCCCAGGCAGCAGGACACGAGTCCCTGCTCCCCTTGGGGACACAGAAGGACTTCAAGCTTTGAGCCTTTAGCTAAGGAAAAGAGGCACAGTGCTTTCAGTTGAAACTAATGCTTTTCTGTGTCTTACACTTTCCTTTCAAGGCAGGGGAGGGGGATCTGTTCAGTTTCCCAAATAGCACATAGGCTCTGTTGCTGTGCATCACAGTGGTGTCTCTGCAGCAGTAAATCATGTCTTACATGACCCATGTCATGGCACAAGGATACATGCAATGGCTTGGGCGTTCCAAGCCTGATACCTAGTTTGTGGTGTAGGGTGTAAGAAACCTGCTGTCACTGTCTGCTGGGGCTGGGCCTGTTATTGCTGAACCCACACAGGGGCATTGCCCAGGGAACCGCTAATATCCATGGGCCAGAATCATGCTAGGACACATTAATAGCCTCGGCCTACTCCAAACATGAACAACCTGGTCTTGTCAAGCAGCATTTCACTGAGTGACACTGGTCCAGCTTTGGACTCCAGTGCAGACACAGCAACCCAGTGTGGTTCTCATCTACCGTACAATGAAGGGGCTTCAAAACACTAAAGACAGCACCCGTGCTTTTTGGCACTCTCTTTTCCTGGTCAATCTCAGATCTGCTCTAGGAGGTGATCCCAAAGCTCTATCAGATCACCTCCATCTCAAGGTCTCTCCTTCAAGTACCAGCTCATTTGTGTTTGGAATGGTTGTTCTAGAATAAAGATACATCTTCCTTGTGAGCATTTCATCTTTTCCTTCTGATTCTTTAAAAAGCAGTATTTAAGAACAAACTCCTTGCACTTTAACTTCCAGGTTGGTCTGAAAATTCAACAAGAAATTTCATCTTCTGAATTATTTATAGGATTAATGGAAGTCTCATAGACATTTTACAATTAAGATATTATATCTGGGGTGTAAGAACTGATAATTTCTCTTTCTTAGTGAAGACTTTTTTGTCTCTGGCAGTAGCAGATTCATTAGGTCAAACCCTCTTAATAGTAGATGCTGTAAGTCAAAGTTCTATCACACAATAGACAGGTGTGATACTCCTTGAAACATTTCTTTACTTTATTTTGCCCACATAGGGGCATTGCCCAGGGAACCGCTATTTATTTACATTTTTTTTTTTTTACAAAAAAAATTTACAAATTTATTTACATATTTTGCCCTAAACCACATATCTAAATAGCCAGGAAATGAGTTAATATGTGCTGGTGTTTCTAAATATACAAGTGGAATTTAAAGCCAGACATGGAATTTGGATTTAGTTAAACAACAGTGAAACTACCAATAAACATCAAATTTCTGTGATTTCTGAAGCTTATGATGTCCCTCCTCCCAGTCTTTTTCTGATTATTATGTTACTATTAATTTAGACTAGAGAATTGAATTGATTTATGACCAGGTTATTACACACTCAGAAACATTACACTAACTGCAACTTCTCCTTAATTCATCATAAGGAAGCACACTCATGTGTCAAATTTGAGCACACTTCTTTGTTGTATTATGCCATTTGTCTTAAAAAATTCAAAGATGGTGATGTGACCAGTAGAAAATGCATCCTCTGAGAGGACATCACTCTGCATCAGTGAGCTTCTCTCCAAAGTTTACTTTGTCTCCCAAAAATTGCCCGAGTATATTACACTTTGTGGACTTCCAGGAAAATGTGAAAGATAAGTTAATTACTTCTGCTGAGACTGCTACTTCAAAGCAAACCAAGAGCAGCACATCCTGCTCTGCTTGGATCCTTCCCTCACAATTTTCAGCCTTGGATTGTCCCTTGGCAGTGGGAAAACAGCCCTTAAACTTACATGCAACCGAGGCAACCTCTAAAAACCCAAAACATATTACTATTATTATTTATTATTAAGTCCAGTATGACACTCTCACACCTCCAATGGTATCCCAACAAAGTCTCATTCTTCTCTGCAGATGATCAGACCCTATCATGGGCTCTAGGAAAACCACGTTTCCACACATTGGTGACTCACCACTTCAACTCCTCCTGCGTAGGATCTTCCTCCAGAACAGTAGAACCAGAATCAGAACTGTGATGACTGCTAGAAGCACCGCAATAATCACCAGCCAAAGCAATGATGATCCCTCTTCTGTGAAAACAAAACAACAAAACACTCTCAACAAATTAATCTACCTTATTGAGAAAAAAACCAAAACTAGCCAAGAGGATGTCTGATTAATGACAGGATTCCTCTGATGTCGTTAAAGGTATTGCTAAGATAAGTGCAAGCAGCAATTGCTCAGAAGAAAGAATAAACCTATGTATCTTCAAAAATAAATTTCTTGCCCACAGCAAATGTGAAGAAAAGACCTGCTCATGGCAAAGAACACTGCCATTCCCATACCTGATATAGGTGTTGGCATACACACAAAAGCAGAATTTCATACAAGCCTTAACACTTTCAAAAGAGCTTTTTGTTCACCCAAAATTTTATTATTTTTACTTATAAACACTTAACACTGTTGAAAAGGCAACATTACTTTTAAGAAAAGAAGACAGGCTATATTTTGCTGCCTTCAAATAGCTCTACCCAACAACTGAATGTGAATATTCCTCCCTGGTTAGACATTAGCCACTTCATTTGACTCCCATTAATCAAAATGTTATACAAAGGCTCATTTCACTGACATTACCTGGAAAATTGAATCACTTGAAATTTATTTGACTCAAGCCAAAACTATTATGTCTTTTAACAAAGATATGTCGAACTATTCATTTGAACTTCTTGTGCTCTAAAATATATTGTTAAAACAACAAGCTGTTAGCTAATTTTTTATCCACTTAGTAAGAAATAACAACAGTCTTAGTTTTCTGCTTTCTGAGATATACATTTTCTTTTTAAATGACCAAAACAAAAGAATATTGGAGACAGGACAAAATGATTAATACGCTTTTTCAGAATTGTAATGTAATTCAGTATTAAGAACTAAATTTCTTTTGAATGTTTAGAGAGTCGATTTTAAAAATCAGATCCTGCTCTTTACTACTATTCCTTTAACAATCACTTCTTGAGCATGTAAGTTCAGAATTAATTCACAGCTACAAGTTGCTTTTCCTGTCTTGCTAATTTACAAATGATCTTCAATTTAAGGCTCTGGATATAGAGACATGTGAATTTTAAATCACCGGAGTCAGTGCTCCTGTATGAACTAAGAATGGTAGTTCAGCTTTTAATGTTTCTGTTCCTTATCTGCAGAAACAGGGTGAAAGTCTTTCCAGCAGAACAGAATATTGGAAGAAGAAATAAATTAGCACTACAAGATACTCATATGTCGTATTAATGTATCTAAGATTTCTGTATAAACCAAATGTAAGAATCTTCAACAGACCCCCTCCCTGTATGCCTGAAAGTACTATTCTTCCCTGAGCATTAGTGCAGTGGACATATGCCTTACCAAAAAATCAGAGAAACTGAATCATAATATACTGGTTAAATACAACAAAATATGCAGTAAGTTGAACTGAAACATTTGATTCAGAGACAGTTTGTTATGAATTTCAAAATTTCCTGAGTTCATCAAGCAACCCATAGAGTTTCTACTCATCTTTCTACTCATAGATATCAGCTGACATATTTATATTTATTTTTAGGCTGTTAAAAAATTATGAAGGCCTACGTGGGAACTTAAGTTCAACTTGCTGCAAAATGCATGGTGCCTCTAAACCCCATACCTCTCTAGCTGATTAGTCTGGCTTTTTTCCCCTCTTGGATAGTACTCAAATATATTATTACCTCAAAGACAATAATGAATGCACTAGGATTTCCTGACACATACACATCTCATTCCCTCCTCTTCCCAGAAGATTCCTGTCCAAATGCGCTACTGCAAAACACGGAGGCCAAGAGAATGCTAACAAGTTGTTTGTACTGCTCACCTACCTCCTTTTATTTTCACAGGCAATTCAAATGTTTCATTTGTGTTGCTTACTCTGCAGGTCAAATCCTGTGCACTGATGCTCTGAATGCTGTAGATTTCCAGTTTACTTGTGATGGACACAATCCCATTTTTGTGCTTGACTGTGCTCTGTGTAGGAGTAGAATTGAACAGGTTGTTCCAGGTGATGGTGGGCTCTGGGAAGCCATCAGCATTACAGATGACTATCAAATGACCTTCAGAAATGTTGTGATGGACAGATGCATTAAGACCTTCCAACACACAAATGAGACAAGTCATCACCACAGTGAGCACTTGGTCATAAAAAGTAATAGCAGTCTAACCATTAGGAAACAGAGCAAAGCTTACTCGATTTACACTGAGCCCAATGGCAAGGAATGCAAGAAGAGTTCCTTGGGTCAGGTCCCCTCCATGAATCAATACTCCTTCCCCCATACTGAAGTTACATACCCCAAAGATTTCACGCAATCTGAAACCCAAGTATTAAAATAATCTGTTAAGTAAAATAATTTCTTGGTCCTATCTGCTAATTCCCTGTCAGTGGTAGGGCTTGGCAGAGCAGCTCACAGCACCGGGGTTGTGCCTTGCACCAAAAGGAAACTGCAATGGGCAATGTTGGTTTGCCAAGTTCCAGCTGGGACTGATCAAGCACTTACAAAGATTCCACTCCTTGCTTTTCAGCTGCTACTTCAAGGAGTAACAAACAAGAGACAAAACAATCACAATAGGTTTGAATATGACCCACAGAATTTTGCTCACAGCAGTAGTGCTCTGTTTCTACATCACGTTCCATCAAGGGATGCTGCTATCACTGCAGTTGTTGAACCTGCTCAAGGAAATATTGTGGGTGAGAAAACATCTCTTATTTCATTAGAGACATATCCCTGCAGAGAACCTCACCAAAAACACTCAGGCAGGTATTTCCTGAGAAGGGTCCAAAAGGGTAAATATTGAAGAGACACTTGTAACATCCTGAATCATCCATTCTAGCATCCCAAAAAGTTATGCTTGTCTTGTTGAGTTCCAAACTTGTGAAATTCATTCTGTCTTTATAGGACTTGTGAATATTTAATCCATTTATTTTACTGTATGTAGCTATATTGTCATATAATTCTTCTGAGTTCTTTTGCCACGTCACTTGCAGAACCTCCATGGGTTTTGTCAGGGCACAGCTCAGAGTCACTTTGTCACCCATCCTCACTTTTGTGTGTTCAGCCTGTGGAACCACTGCAATGACAGTAAACAGTTAATGAAATGGGCAGATATCACACATGTTCAGAAGCCTAATGTTGATTCTAAGGCCTGGATTACCCCCCCCCCCACAAGTCCTTCAGTTAACATACTGTTTCTGTGGTTTTTCCCTACAAAAAAGTCCATCTCCTTCATACTCCTAAAAATCAGTGAAGTTTTGTTGATTTACATTGGCTGAGGCATTATCTTTCTTCTAAGCTACTTAAAAGACAAAAAGAGTTACCTATTTCTGTACCCATATCTGCAGACTTCCCTCTTAAGTTTTACTAAAGCAGCTCATGGCTTCCTATTCTCAGCAAATACTCAGTTTTTGCTTCCTAAGAGCTAGAGGAAGATTGAATGCATAAGAGAAGTACACACCAAGACATTATCAGAGAAGTAACCAGCAAAATGCCTTTAAAAGTCTTTCTCAACTGTAGTTTCAGAGTTCACAGTGCATTTGAGATGGAAGGAAGGAAGTTCTTGAGGGATGTCCCACTCTTGGAAGCTGTCAACTCAGGTTAACAATGGTGTCCAGTGTCACTGTAGATATGGGATGCTTCTTGTCCTTCCCATCTCTAAATGCTGCTCTGGGAGGTTTTGTGTCACAGCTATCACCAGCTCCATGTCTCCATCTCAGCTATGTAAGTATGTAAGTCAAACAGCACCAGCAATCTGTATTTTGCCTATTTTTGTCTCTTACTCTGTTGAAGCCTCAGAAATCTGAAACCAGTTCCCTAAACAATTTCAAGCAGCTCTCAGGAAATTCAACTTACCATTTGCCTTTCCAAGCCCAGAGTATGCCAAACACAAAACCAGAACTCGTAAAGTCATTTTAGAAGAGAAAATCTGCTTCACCTAAAGAAAGAGAGGGAGAGATTACAGATCATCTTCTGTGATATTGTACATTCAGAGTGCAAAAATTAACTCTAGATCTCTCATGTGAAAAAGAATGTAGTTCTGGGGTCAGACAGCAAGACATGACAAATCTTATTGCCCTGTTTCCTACAACTGAATTGTCGACCTGCCTGGAACTGAAGTTGGAGTTACATTCAAATGGAAACATTATTTTGCAAAAAATACCTCTGTAGCACACTCTACCCACTGCTGAGTTTTTTGTCAATGCCTGCAAAACTAACTGATGCATCTTGGGACCATCTTCTGTCAAGAATGTAAGCAAAGACCAACCTTTTAAAGATTTTCATAGCATGCAAAAAATAAGAGACAATCAACTGAAAAGCATTTTATGTATTATACAGGTTAAAAAAAGGAGGACTGGTAAATAAATAAATAAATAAATAAGGAAAGAAATAAGTATTTAAAAACAAATTGCCAGCAAACTTACGTACACACTGTATACACCCACAACCAGTAGCCTGCCTTTAATTTTTAAACACAGTGTGCTAAAACAACTTCTGATATAATTCTCCAGTTACCAAGAACAAATAAAGACCAAGTTGTTATGAGTAGAATGAGAAAACAAGAACCCATCAGCAACGAGCCCAATGAAAAAGTTTGTGTAATCAGGTATTTGAGCATGGCTGTAAGAAATTCAGATAGATATTCCTACAAGCACGCAGAAATCAAGGGCCAGCATAACAAGCAGAAACTATCGAGTCACAGAATTGTTCGTAAAGCAGTGGAAGATATACCACATCTGCAGGCAAGCGGAGTTTTCAATAACAATCCATTGCTTCACTACTTTAGTACCCGTTAAAGCCCTTAATGCACCATTGCACCCATCTGGGGTAGCTAAAAGAATTCACAAAATAAGGAACGAGGCTATACCGAGTTACTGTAAGAAAGTAGAAAGAAAAAAGTCCCTTTAGGTCACAACCTCAATCACGGGTGCTGCGGGAGGTGGGGAAACAAAACCCAAAACGAACAGAAAAAGAAGAAAAATGGTGGGGGGAAAGGCATTAAAGACTGGGGCAAGTAAAGCGTAAATCCGTTACTGCGCTTACTGCACCTCCTGAGCCACGGGCTGTGCCACTCCCTGGACAAACCCCCCCCCCCCCCGACTTTCTCCTTTAACTTCCAAGAAACCTTCACCCCACTGGCTTCACACAGGATTCCGAAGGCAGCTGCCTACTGAGCCCGGCACCTGGAGGAGCCTCCCGGCGGGGAAAGACGGAGGAAGGAGACGCGAGCCGCGGGCGGCGGCTCCAGCCTTCCGTCCCCCCGGCCGGGTCCCGCTTCGGGCGGCGCTCTCAGGCTGACCCGCACCCGGCACCCACTGCCCACCTCAGCCCGAAACCCTCCTCACACCTGGGAATGCGTCCGGGGAAGGCGGCGAGAGGGATGGTAGCTCACGGCCAAGTACATGGAAGCAGGGAGAAGGACGGAGAGCCCGGGACGCAGAGGCTCCCACGCCGCGCCCAACAGCGCCCCTCCTCCTCCTTCCCATCCAGCGCTAACCTTTCACTCAAGGGTACTCACAAGAGCCCAGAAACAGATAATTTTGGGCTCTTATATCTTATAAAATTGTGAGTAGCCTTTTGCTTTCTCTGCTACCTTCCTGTTGGGTGGGGAGGAAAAGGGGCAGCAGGACTGATACTGGGCAATCTCAATTTTTCCCTTGTTCGATTAGGATCTTCCACTGATAAAACCTTAACACGGATAACTTATCAGGCCCTGTTGCAGGCTTTACAGAAACAACCCATTTTCCAGTCTGATTAATTAGAAACAGCATTCTTAGTGATCAATACAGGACATTCAGTGCCTGCTCTTTCTTCATATGTTTTCTTCAAATGTTTTCATACACATGTACATGTTCATACACTATTCATACCAGTTACAATATTTATCTTGCCAGGCTCTAGGTGGTCTCCTGTTTTAAGCCATGACTGCTCACAGGAAAAAGTAAGCACCACAATTTCAACCCCCTGCCAAAATTAATTGACAAAGATGCCCACATAAACTCAGAAACTCATTTTTTTTTAAGACACAGATGTGTGGGATATATTTGGGGCAATGCTACTAAGCTGTCCTAAGAAAGAAGGTGATGTTTGCAGCTTTCCCTGGTCATCCCGAGCTCACCATGTGTTAACCTTACCCGTGCTGCTGCTCTCAGTCCCTCGGTGCACAAAGGAGTGCCTTATGAGCTGTAGAAATAGAAAGCTTCTGCTGCTCCTAACAGATCTGGCCCATCTTGTAGCTGCGGTCTGGAGGTCAGGGCAGTGTCTCTTCCAGATGGGTGGAGCTGTACTTGGAGACACCTTCCCCACCACTGGGATTGATTTAGTGCAGCCCTTCCCCCCTGCCAGATAAGCCCCTTGGCTTTTCAACAAAATTTCAACTTTACCACTACCTTTATTTCTACCTTTCTTTATGTTTCCTAGGAACAATTACTATGTCTTAAATCACTTAAATTTCCCTCTGCCAGCCTTCCCCTTTTTGTTCTCGCTAAAACAGGCCAGCAACTAACCACCCGTTGTTTGAGACTGATGTACCTACACTCTTCACACTCTTTTTGTTTTAATGAGAAAAACATGCTAGCAAGTTTCCCGTGCTCACCTCCACTATAGCTGAGGGGATTTCAGAGGGAAGTCCAGAGAACTGTCCACTGCACAGCTTAAAATAAATTGATCCAGAAGTGCCCTGTGCCATCAAAGCAACAAAAGGAGGAAAATCCCAGTGAGATCTTCCTGCTCTGATTTCATGAAAATAAAGGGGGCTTTTGGGGGATGTGAGCAATATATTATAGTAACTCACATTTTCTGAGGTGTAAAATGTCTGCAAATGTTATTACTTCCTCAGTGGGCTGGAGAAACCTAGAGAAGAAAGAAGAAAATGATGAAAGGGTCTGGAAAACAAGAGGGCTGCTTCTTTGGAAAAAGGGAATAAATTAGAGTTGAGCAGGGATAGAATGGTACTGAAGTAATAGGCAAAGACCAGAGGTAACCTCAGGGCAGGCAGAGGCAAATGAAAAAAACTTCAGACAAACCAGCAACGGTGGAAGAGTCAAAATATTTTTATAGTTAGAGGACAACAAGGCACAAAAATCCCCTTCTGCCTTATTCTGTGTTTTAGTGTCAACTGTTTCTTTTACAGGAACCTGGCTCAGCTCAACAATCTTTGCAAGTTTTACTAGGTTCTGTGTAAATTACCTTCTCTGGAGCTGGTGGTGGCCAAGGTGACATGTACTCTCTGCTACGATAAATCCTTTGAAGTTAGTGAGAAAGAGAGTAAGTAGAGAGCTCTTGTGCTAAAATCTAGAGAGTTCTTTGTTCATCTTTTTTATTTATTTAGCTGTAATACAACCTGCATGCTGGTGGAAAAACAATTTAAAATTACTTCTGTCACAAATGAGGTCTATTCTTTATTCTTTCTTCTGCCTTCTAGGTAGACACACATTCTGCTATTAATATATTTCTTCATTCTTCTCTTGATTTCTGGACTATGACCTCTTACAAACAGAGCCATTTGAGCCACTAGCCAGTGAAACCTGTACAGGCAGGCTTAAGGCAAATATATGATACAGCTGATCCAAGCTGCCATTATTTAACAGCAAAAAAGCAAAATAAAGGGTGAATTGAGTCAGTGACAGATTCCAGTAAAACCAAACACAGTAAGTTTTACGGGATGTACTGCCTGCTGGAAGTTTATATCAGAACATCTGTTCTGCTGATTGAAGTCCTTTCTGTCTCTGCTCACATCAATTAGCATATCCCCCTTAATCATCACACTTCGGCAATGCATCTTCAAGCTGTAAATGCTCAAATGGGTCTACTAGAAGGTCTAACTTGGTCCTGAGGATCTGCCACTACCTATCATTTTTCTGGTGATTCAATCACATAATCACAGTGGTCACATCTCTCTCTCTCAAATTTACTTCTAAAAAACAAGCAAAGGTTAAATTGTTTGAAGTTGAGATCCTGCCAATTTCTCCAGCACAAACTTGACAGGATTTCCCAGCAGAGAAAGTTAGCCGTGTAGGTGGGGATAAAAGCACAAAAAATTTCTGGGGTCCATTTCAGTGCCAATTTATCAGTGTATAAAGGGAGACTGGATAGAGGAAGAGGAGCACAAAGGGGAGAACAAAGGGGAGGCATGGAATGGGTGAGGAATTCAAAAAAGAAGAAAGTGACCACAGTAGTGAAAGTTTTAGCCCATAACAGGGAAGAAAAGGGGGGGCAGAGAGGGCATACAGTTAGTACATTCCCTGCTGCAGCAGGTGGTAGGATCTGAGGAATCCATAATTGTTAAGGTGTTGTATGTAGATATGTTTTACAGACACAGAGAGAGAGAGAGAGAGGGTTACTTGTTATTAAGGGGTCCTTAAGCAATTTTAGCTTTAGAGAAAGATCAAGAAAAAATCCTAATGCTGCTGGGCTTGTAGTATTGGGAAACACTGCCTAAAATATGGTCGTGGAAGAGAGGGGCAGTGAGGACATGACAGGCCACAAGGGGGCTAGAGGGGCTGAGAGAGTAGATAAGGTTGCAGCTGGGGACTTTCCTCCAGCTGCAGGCAAAAGAGGCATAAATGAGCAAGTTGATGGAGGAGTAGAAGAAAGGATTTGGGGTTTGGAAATGGATGAAGAGTTTAGTCCCATAGCACAAACTTGTAGGGAAGACCCAGAGAAAGTTGTGAAGGTATGTGATGATTTGATATGTTATTCTTAGGGATTTGAGTAAGTTGTTAGAAGCAGCATGGAACAGGTACAATAATTAGGAGTGAAAGCTGTGTTAGCAGAACAAAGCCCAATAAGGGGGTGGGGGGCATTATGGGACAGAGGCAGAGAAGGAATTACAGACAGTTGTACAGAGGTCTGTGAGCTATTTGTTAAGAGAAGGGCCCCTGGAAATGGGAATATATGCGGGGAAAGGAACAAACACGAGCTGCTGGACTCTGGTCTTCACCCAAGGCTCCTGATCAGGCAGGAAGTCTCCCAATGTTAGAAGATGTGTGATGGGGACCAGAGGTGTCATCCCCAGCTGAACCTCTGGTTACATTAATGCTGAGAATGACAAATGGAATTTCTTAGTAGCTACTGGAGTGGTGCCTATATATGCCTAAAGAAAAATTTAGTAAGGGAACAATTCATGTTGGTGTGACAGAGCAAAAGGAAAATTGGCCTTTCTTTCACTATTAAAATTTGGAGTTGGTAAATGGGTGTTAGCCCATCAATTTCCTTGTATACCTGAATGTCCCATACCAATACTGTATGATGTACTGAGTAAATTAAATGCATAGATTATGTTTGAAGAAGAAAGAATCCAGGTTTCTGGCTGCATGCTCCTCTGTTACAATGAGCTGGTTGGATTTGTCCTGAGGATGAAGGATTGGTGCAACACTACAGAGGCCTGTGCCTGATCAAGTGAACCGTTCTGTGGAAAGACCTCACCTCATAACTGGAAGGGTACTTGCAGTTTAGGAGATTTGCTGTTTCACATGGGCAAAGGAATCTGGACCAGGAAAGAAAGGAGGCTCTCTGTCAAACTCCCGAGCCCCTTTCTAAAAAATAACTGAGCCTGAATGCAGGAAAGCCTTTCAGGAATTGAAGCATGCTCTATTGACTGCTCCTGCACTGGGACTGCTGGACTCTGGAAAACCTTTTGAACTATTTCTGCATGAAAAATTCCATTTGGCATTGGGGGTATTGTCACAACACCTGACATCACAGAAGAGCAAAGGATGGTCAGCCTGCCTCAGGACAGCAGTGGCAGCAGTCCTCCAAATTCAGGAAGGAAAAAAAAAATTAAGCCTGGAGCAGCAACTGATTCTTTTTGTGCCCAGTACAGCTGTAGTGGAACAAAAAGAAAAAAACTGGTCATCACCAAGTGGAATGTTCACATACCAGACAGTACTGCTAGAACAAGATGACGTGGAGTTAAAAGTAACTAACCTGGAGTTAAAAGTAATTAACCTGAATCCAGCACTGTCCTTAGCAGCTGAACCATAATGAAAGGAATTGGCCCATGATTGTTTGCAGACCACTGAACAGGTGTACTGTAGTTGAGATGATGTACAGAAGTTTGAAGACGTGGATTGGGAACTCTTCATGGATGGGAGCAGCTTTGTGAAAAATGGAATCTAAAAAGCCAAGTAACTCAGTGGTAACTCAGCATGAGGAAATAGAAGCCAAAGCTATACCCCCAAGACATCAGCTCAGAAAGCAGAACTGATTGCATTGACAAGACCATTGGAGGTCTCACAGAATAAGATTGTAAATATGTGGACAGACTTAAAGTTTGATTTTGGAGTGGTCCATGCCCATGGAGCCATTTGGAAAGAGAGGGCTGTTAACCTCCCAGGGATCCCCTGGGAAACATGGACAAATAATACACAGATTGCTAGAGGGGGTGCAGCTACCTTGAAAGGTGGCATTAATGCATTGTTAAGCTCATCAGTCTGGACAGACCCCAGTAAATCCTGGAGACTTCCTGGCTGACAAAGTAGCCAAGGAGGCCACTGCTGCTGATGTCCTGTTGGTCTTACCTGAGAAATAACAGTATCTGGACAAGCAGGCTTCTGATTATCAGGCTAAAGACGAGAAATTGGCAGAATGGTTAGATGCTGAAAAGAGTCCTAAAGGGTGGTGGATTACATCCAGCAAACAAGTAATGATTCCCCAACAGCTTATGAGGAAAATTGCAGGGGAAGGACATATGATAACTCACTGAGGAGTAGAGTATATGGTAGAAGCAATGAAGCCTCAGGTTTTGAACATACAAATGACTGGTATCATAAAAAACATTGTTAAAAAGTGCCAAACACTTAAAGAACAATGCACATCAAATTAGATAGCCTACACCTGTGACTGTTAAGAAAGGAAATTGTCCAGGAGACTATTGGCAAATAGGTTTTACTGACCTGCCATGGCAGAAGGGTCACAAGTATTTCTTGGTACTGGTAGATACTTTTTCAGGATGGCCAGAAGCTTCTTCTTGTTGCATTAACAAAGCTGGTAAAGGATTTGGTGAAGAAAATTATCCTGAGGTTTGGAGTGTGAGTGGGAATGTCACCAGACAGAGGTTCACATCATTGCTGAAATAGCACAAAGCCCAGCTAAAATGTTAGGAGTAAAGTGAGGCTTGAGTGCTTCATGGAGACCTCGGTGGAGTGAGAAAGTAGGAAGAATGAACCAGAGTCTAACAGAATACAGTAAAACCCATGGGAAGGTGTTGTCTTCTCTCCACAGATACATTGGGCAGCACCCATGATACTGGATATCACAGCTCATCCTTACCAACCTGGAGACTACCTTAAAACCTGGTCGGAAGAGCCTCTCCAAGAAAAGTGGAAGGGTGCTGCTATCAAGTGCTGCTAACCATCAATACTGGTGTGAAGGTGCAAGAAGTAGATTTGTGGCTCCTCAACTTAGGATGGTTAAAACAACTGTTTTTACTTATTGTGGTGTTCTTACTCATGATCTTGATCACTTTCTGCAATACATACTGCTGTATAGACTAGGTCAATACAATAAAGGGATCTGAGACTTTGAAGAACTTAAATATAAGTCTCAAAGGGGCAATTTGTTATCAAACAAGTTATATTATTATTAATAAACTGATGTTTATTGTGATATTATGATTTGTTGTTATTATGAATTATTGTTGGCTTTCTAACCTAGCATACTCTTGTAGAATTTATTTCCCAGTTTTTGGTGATACAGTGTCTTGGTTTAAAAGACAAAAGTCTGCCAAGGAAGGTAGGAACCTTCTTAGAATGGAAAGATGACCCCTCCCTTGAAATTATTGTAACTTCAAAATTACAGGGCGTTGAGGGAAAATATAGGAAAAGGAATAAGAGTTATTTCCCAGAAAATATGTATACGTGTAGATGTGTGGGAGCAGAACAAACAACACCACAGTAACAGAAGTTTCACACCTGCTGAGTGCAATGTTTCCCCTCTGGTGTAGTTATGACCATGGCCAGCATGGAGTACCACTGATACTGTCTCAAAGTACTAAGCCTGCACATTTTCTCTCAACAGTTTCCACTTCCCACTAAAATAAGTTAACTTTGAGAAATGGTACTTAAATCTCATCTTGTGTTATGTTTATATGTTTATAAACATATAAAAATATATGTGCAGAGCAGGAGGAGGCGAGCTCAGAATTCCCGGGTACACGAGCAGATGGTTGTTATAAATATGTCGTTTAATTTGAGTTTTTTACTGTTATAATTATATGGTTTGATTTAAATAAAGTGTGCTAACAGGTACCCCTTTGCACTCAAACCAACAAAGAGGGGGGTAAGTAACTGGCCTGCCCATAGAACAATAGAACTGTATTCTCCATATCACTGAGGGGTGGACCATGCTAAAGAGGTACCAGATAATGATCACTAAGGCCCATCAGAACTGATTTAGCTCTCAGAAAATCCGATCACTCCTGGAATTCTGTCACTTGCTGAGACCAAACCCAAACCAAGATATGTTCCTGTGGCAGGAGCTTCAAGAATAATTCATAGACATGTTTAGTGAAGACTTCAGGAATATTTCATAGACAGATCCAGAGATGTGACCAGATTTCCCGGAATTCTATTCTACTCTCACTCCAGGTGGACGGAAATCCTATCTGCATATTCAGACTGGACAGAAAACTAGCCTCGGGGCCTAAAAACCTTATAAAAACTAGCCTTCGAGAGATGGTTGGTGTGAACTATGGGGGACCCAGTGCGATAGAGGCTGGGTCTAGTTCACCCGGCAGCTCGAAACCCGGGCTCAGAGCTGCCGTTTGATTGTGGGAATTGTCTCTTTTTGATCTCATTTTGTCATTTTCCAATAAACCTCTAAAACGGAATATTGGAGAACTGTCGTTTATAACATGGTGGTGGATTTCCTAGGAGTAGGTGGTGACAGGGAACTCCTCCCGCAGCAAGCAACAGCCTGGCTGCCCTCTCTCCGATGCCGAGAGCAAGAGACAGCATACCTGCCCCCAACCTCCTCCTTTACCTGCCCCCAAACCTCGTGGTATTTTTTGCCCTCCGAGAGGAACTCCCAGAGACCAAACAAGGTGTAGCACAGTGCTGCACTCTCCTTTGGCCACTTCTTTGTTTTCCTCAAGCACCCATAAGTACTCAGTAGTTAGTTTCCTGGCAACTTACGGGAAAAAATCCTGTAAGAAAAGAAAAAAAAAACCACCACAAAAAATCCCCACCAAAACCCAAAACAAATCTAACCCCCAACACCCAGGTACTACCAAATGGCTGCCATTCCCATTTCTCATTGAAAGGAATAAGAGGAATTGGGCTTTCAAACAGACTCATGAGAGATAAGGCCAGAGAGAGAGGCAAGAGATTAATAGGAAGAAACATTCAGAAGAATGTTACTAATTAACACAGAATGTTGCTCAACCAAGGCCTTGTTAAATTCCTGAACCTAGAGAAGAACAAAGACACAAAGGGGGTTGTGTATATCATGAAGTCTGTACCTTCCAAGTACCTCAGCTAGTGGGGAAAGGGAGAGGGTGATACAGCCAGGAAATTAGGATAAAAAGGAGGCTGTGCTCTCCAACAATTTGAGAGACCTCAGGGGATTTGTCCCATGGCCTTTCCCTTCATTTGAATAAAGTTATAGGACTCTTCTGTCTCCTTTTGGACATATGAGACACTAATTTTGAAGACTTTAGAAAAGCTATGTATATTACTGACTTAGCTGAAAAGATAAGCTTTGCTGAAATCAGTTAAAATTTAGAGGATGGTTAAAGAGAGACCGGATTTTAGATAAGCTATCCTGGATCTAATAACTCATTGCTTGTCAACTCTGTGTTTGTGTAAAGCTTCTTTGCAGAAGCTAATCAATACCCCAGGAATGCAAAACAATTGCAAACCTCCTGTTTTCAGAAACAACCTATTGAAATAGGCCTGGAAAACGGGAAACAGGGAGTCCTACCAAGGATCCATGAATCATGACACAGCAAAAGGTTGAAATGCTAGAACGAGGAAGACGAATTTTACTTCCTCATTTCTAGTGACCCCTCCCCAGAATAGACCCCCGACTCATTTCGGGGAACAAACTACGCATGCTTAATAGCCTTTTTGTTAATTAGCATACCAAGCGGAGAAGAGGAGGTGACAAGGGTATGAATATGCATTTGTATTTTGTGTCTTCAACACTTTTGTGGATAAAAGGCTTTGTAATCACCTGTGATCTTTATAGCGCTCATTAGGGAAATATCCCAGCGCAGCCCGGCGTCATAATAAACATGCACTTTCTAACTTTAACAGTTAGGGAGTCTTTTGTCTGTCACAGTTGGGTATCGATATTAGATCGATATTCATATTTTAGTAAATCACATAAACCTCAGGCATAATGAATTTATCTGCACATCCTTAGCTTTTATTCATCGTCGGCCAGCCTGGAAATGTGGAGAACAGACTTTGGAATATTTCCACATTCCTTTCCCTAGCCCTTTGAAAGATCTCCTTCTCCAGGAGAGGAAATAAGAACTGATATCCAGTGCCCAGTTTCTTCATCAGTCCCTTTCAACATCTTTTCTTCCCACAACCACAGTGGTTGTGGGAACCTGCAGCTCTGCTGCTGAACAACCCTTACAAAGTAATTTTGTCATGTTCTTGATACCAGACATGGGTTTTTGGATACTGAAAGACTATTTGAATGTCCAAAGAGGAAAAGCACAGTGCTGGTGGGTGAATATTTTAATGGAAGACTCACTGAAGGTGTTTTCCCTTCAGTGGATTGGGGATGTCTCCAACTAGAGAATTAAAGAACTTAAAATGCAACAGCAAAATTCTATTAAATAGGGCATTCCTTTATTACAGCACTGGAGACATGCTGGGAATTTTTTGCCATGAACAGGTCCCAGGAGACACAGTTCCCTGGGGTTTAAATACATTGTCACACGTAGGATTTCCTTACAGCCTGTTATAAATATGAAGTTTAATTCCAGTTTTGATTAAATAAAGTGTGCTAACAGGTACCCCCTTGTACAGAAACCAACAAGGGGGTAAGCAACTGACCTGCCGATAGAACAATAGAACTGTATTCTCCATATCAGTGAGGGGTGGACCATACCAAAGAGGTGCCAGATGACAGATAACGATCACTAGTGCCCATTAGAACCAATTCAGCTCTCAGAAAATCCAATCACTCCACCTTCCTGGAATTCTGACACTTGCTGAGACCAAACCCAGAAACCAAGACATGTTTGTCTGGCAAGAGCTTCAAGAACAATTCATGGACAAATTTGGTGAAGACTTCAGGAATAATTCATAAACAGATCCGGAGATGTGACCTGATTTCCCAGAATTCCATTCTACTCTCACTCCAGGTGGACGGAAATCCTATCTGCATATTCAGACTAGACAAGAAACCTAGCCTCAAGGCCTAAAAACCTTATGAAAACTAACCTTCGAGAGATGGTTAGTGAAGTGAACAAAATGGGCAGGAGATTTGTTTTAACTCCTTTTTGTGCCTTTATTAAAATAGCTCTTTTAGAGAAGGGGGGGGGGTTGGGTGGAGTTTTGCCGTCGCCGCTGCCGCTGTTCCCTCGGGGCATCGCTGAAGAGGAGGTGTAATTCGATCCTGCGGTCTCGCTCCGTCTCCTCTCCGCAGAATCGGGACTCCTTCCTCGCGAGGGTTTCCCGGAAGTCTGATCTGCCTGGCTCAGTCTTGGGGTTTCTCTCCTTTCAGTCACTCTCTAGGTCAGCGAGAACACCTCAACTAGTTGGAGACCCTCTCCAGGTAGCTGGGTGTCCTCTTCCTACAGCAGTGTCTTCTATAAGTCCCGGTTCTGGGTGGGCTCGTTGGTCTAGGGGCCATTTGCTGCTAACTGGACTTCTGCTTGGAGCCAAGCATTACGGGGGTCTACTCGATTTCCATATCAGGCGGGGTCTCGTGGTTCGGGCAGGCGGGGAGCGGCAACGGCTTTTAACTTGGTGGACAGGGGAAAGGGGAAACTCGGGACTTGGGGAAGAGGTCAACACACAGCCCGGAACACAGGGCACAACACTGGCACAAACAATTCAAAATAACAGGTATGTAATACTGCAACTTCAAATACAACATCTAATAGCACAACTATACAATACACAACATATACTATGCACAACAGTGATTAAAACTTGGAGTCTCTTTGGCTCTATTCATTTCAGTTAGTGTTATAAACAGGGCAGGAGATTTTTCTCCTTTTAAAAGCCTTTATTGTGATCAGCTCATGGTGAGGGCCCGACGGGTCGAGTGCACGCCGCTGCTGCTCCCAGAAGCATCTCGGAGGATGAGGTGTGCAGCATCTTCGTCCACTGGGCTGCAGGCTGCTCTCAGAAGCAACTCAGAGGGGGGGAGGTGTGCTGCAGCTTCATTCACAGGAGTACAGGCAGGGTCGGGTTCACGGTCCTCACCACCCGTCCCGAAGACTTGGTTGGCTCTGAAATTCCAGGGGGTCCCTCTCTGGGCACTGTCTCCGTGAGTCAGGGTGAGGGGTGAAAACCGCTTAGCTTTGGGAGGAGGCAGTCTCACTCCTTGCATGGTCCATCCATGTGTCTTGGTGGTTCAGTCTAATAAAGTTTTTCTGGTCCGGAGTAATAATTTCTTCTCTCAGCTGGCACTGCATCTCTTCTATTTGCATGTCTCCTGGATTTCTCCTCCCCCTGGCTTCTTTGGTTGCTAGGTTGGGTGTTGGGGTAGCCAGGGGGCTCGGCTGGAAGGTGCAGCAGAAAGGGAACAAAAGAGGGGATTAACAGGGTGGGGGTGAACATTTAACAAGGAGCACTGGGCTAACAATGACTTCATTTGCAACAAAATTACCTTGTTTATCTCAGTTAGTGTGAACTATGGGGGACCCAGTGCGATAGAGGCTGGGTCTAGTTCACCCGGCAGCTCGAAACCCGGGCTCAGAGCTGCCGTTTGATTGTGGGAATTGTCTCTTTTTGATCTCATTTTGTCATTTTCCAATAAACCTCTAAAACGGAATATTGGAGAACTGTCGTTTATAACATAGCTCCTCCCAGAGTCTGCCCGGCCATTACATCCAAGGTATCTTCTCCAACGTTGTCTTCATGTGGAGCAGGGCTGCCATAGTCCTTTACCCATTATTATTTTGATTAGGGAGCTTCATTACTTCATCAGAGGGTCTTAATGATTATCACCTGCCCTCTGGATGATCCTTCCATGTTGGCAAGCTGCCAGCACATTCCTAATTCCCTTCTGCTAACTCATAGTTTTTATCTTACTGCACTAAGTCACTACTAAGACACAACATTTACCTTTAGTTAAAGATAACCCAGAACTTCTATTACCTAAACAATTCTCTATTGAATTTGCTTCTGTAGCTAAACAAACCTCTATTCATTAAGTTTTCTGAGGTGTATAGGTCTCTCGATATGGCGTTTCTCTGCCCCGTGGGTCACTCTTCAGTGATCCCTTGCCTTGCCCGGCTTCTGGCAGCAGTCGGTAGGGCCACTGGACAGTTCTGCAGCACACCCCACGCGGTGGGCTTTCTGGCTGGCTAGCACTAGATGTAAATTAGTGGCTAATGGCGAAAGGAAAAGGAAAGGAAGGCTCTCTTCTGAGGGTTCACAGGAGATGTTTATTCCTCATAGGTGGTGGGTGAGAGAGAGACTGAAGCCCCGCCCAAGCCCCTTAAGTAGACAGGCACCAGGGGGCGTGTACATAAACTTTCCACCAATAGGGGGATAGAAAGGGAGGAGTTGGGGGGTAGATTGACACACAAAAGGGCCAATCTCTGGAGAGGAGGGGGGGAGGGGATTCCCAGAACCTGTTCCAATCAGAAGCCCGGTCTCCCCGAGAATTCCAGAAGGGGGAGAGGCTTTCCCTGGATGACTGGCAGGCTCCGGGGGAGGGGATAAACATGGATAAACAGAGGGGTTTAGAAAAGACCCTTTTCCCAACATAAATAACATAAACCCAAAACTTGTGAGCACAGCTCACGCACCGCTACATCTCCCCCTTTCTTTTTATATAAAGATGGTAATTTAAACCATAAACAGCCAGTCGGTGGCCACAGCTCGAGGTCTTCTTCAGGGAGGTCTTTTCCTTCTTCAACTCTCATTTCTGCTTTCGGTGGAGCTGTGACAACCACGACTAGGCTTGCATATGGGGGGGAGACAGTTTGAGACTAACTTTTTAACAAGGTAACGAATGCAGGTAACAGTGCCCAGAATACACAAAACCATAGACAGAACAATCAACACAGGACGAAGAATAGATCTTGCCCACCCAGGCAGCCCCCAGTCCTCAAAAAGTCCCTCCAGCCAGTCAGATGTTTGAGGACAGCTTGTTCTTGATGTCTCTGACAATTTTGCAGATTGTGGCACAGGTGTTTCTGCCAAATTTGCTGTTTGTGGCATGGATGCTGGCACTGTCCACGCCACGGTTGGAGACTGCAGGCTGGAGATCAGCAGCAGCAGGAATAGAAATCTGGCTGCTGTCAGTGGGGCCATCGCTGAGTGGGTTTGACCTGAACTAAATAGAATTTGAGACAAGCACATAGTTAGAGACAGACCAGTGGGGTAGGGGTAGGACAAATTCTTCCCAGCTCGTCCACTTGTGTCTTTTCCGTCTCCAGGACGCCACGGACACCTGTGAAACTTTAACTCCCTTTCCAGAGGCCTTAGGAATATAGGGTCTCACCCACTTTGAAGGGATCCACCTTAAGCCACTTGGGGTGGACACGCAGGCATACCCACGTCCCCAAGTAACCAGGTGGTGAGGGCCCTCTGTTCCGCCGGTCTCTGGGTCCTTTATAAGGACGGGTGGTCGAACCTTGGTGGAAAACTGGTCGCTGCTGCCGAAGTGCCTGACGACTGGTGGGTTTAAAACCTCAAAGGAACAATTTAGAAAATTGATAGTGAACAGTGCTCTGGACAGGCGGATAGCTGGAGACTCTAATTTCAGGACCTGTTGTTGCTGGCCCAGGACCCTTTTGATCTCCCGGTGGGTCCTTTCTACCACCGCTTGACCTGTGGGGGAATGGGGGATGCCTGTTTTATGCTCCACCCCCCATTGCTGCAGGAAACTGCTGAACTCCTTGGATCTATATGCAGGCCCGTTGTCAGTTTTCAGGGCTTTTGGGACCCCCATAAAGGAGAAAGCCTGGATGAGGTGGGTAATCGCATCCTTGGATCTCTCCCCTGCGTGGGCAGAGGCAAAGACTGCTCCGGAGAAGGTGTCCACTGAGACGTGCACATATTTCCTCCTCCCAAACTGAGGGATATGTGTCACATCTGTCTGCCACACCTCACAGCTGCCTAACCCTCTGGGGTTGGCACCAGCGCTCAGGGTGGGGAGCGCATGCTGCTGACAATTTGGACAAGTTGCCATGATTGCCTTGGCCTGTTCCCGGGTAAGGTGGAACCGGCGAACTAAACCTGGGGCATTCTGATGGAAAAGCTGGTGACTGATCTTTGCCTGCTCAAAAACATTTGGGAGCGGGGCCATCTCTGCAGGGGCAGCAAGGGCATCGGCTCTCCTGTTCCCCTCAGCGATGAACCCGGGCATGTCTGTGTGTGACCTTGTGTGCATCACAAAGAAGGGTTGCTCTCGGTGGGAGACAAGCTTAACTAGCTTTGAGAGCAACTTGAACAGGGCAAGGTTGGTCACTTCCTGGATAACTGCATTTTCAGCTCTGGATACTACACCTGCTACATAAGCCGAATCGGTTACCAAATTAAATGGTTCAGAGAACCTCTCGAAAGCCCTGACAACTGCGGCCAACTCAGCAATCTGAGGTGATCCTTCTACCTCAGCGACATCTGACTCCCACCGCTGAGTCTGAGGGTCTTTCCAAGTCACAACTGACTTGTGAGACTTTCCGGACGCGTCTGTAAAAACTGTCAGGGCCTTTAAAGGCCTTCTGCTCTGAACGCTTTCTAATTTTAGTGTGAATTTGGCTTCTGAATTAAAAATTCTGTGGGCCGGCCGATGAATAGAAATTTGTCCTGTGTAGGAATCCAGAGCCATTTGCAAAATTTTATTCTCCTGGATGTATTTTTCCAACCTTTGCTTTGTAATTGGGCCCGTTTCAGTCCGAATTGGAATGTGAATGCACTTGAAATCACAGCCAGCCAGGTCCCTAATACGGGTTCTGGCCTTCTGGATTAGATCAGCTGCCAGCTCCTGTGGCGTGGTCATTCTTTTGGACCTTTGGTGGCTGAGAAAGACCCACTCTATAATGAGAAGAGGATCTCTCCCGCCTCTGTCCTCACGAGGTAATTTGCTTACCTCCTTGTCCCACTGGAAAATAACTCCGTGGAGGTGTGGCAAATCTCCTAATACAATAAAACTGAAAGGCAGTTCAGGTGCACACCTGTTTGCCTGTCTGGTGGACAGTTTTACCTGGACCTTCTCCAGTGCTTTCTGTGCCTCTGGGGTGAGCTCCCGCGGAGAACTCATCTCCTCTCCCCCTTTCAATAAATTGAAAAGAGGGTCTAGGTCCTTGGTGGTCAGACCTAGCCAGGGCCGCACCCAGGACAACGCCCCACACAGCTGATGGACGTCAGCAAGAGTCCTGATTTTAGTTTTTATTTCCAATTTTTGCGGAACAATGGTCCGCTTACTGATCTCCAGGCCTAAATATTTCCAAGGCGGCACCCTTTGAATCTTCTGCTCCTGCAGCTCGAACCCTGCAGCAACCAATGAAGAGATTGTCAGGTCAAGCGCATGGGACAGTACATCCTCGTTCGGGGCACAGACAAGCACATCATCCATATAATGATAGATGATTGCCTTGTCTGCGGCTGCACGTACAGGGGACAGCAAGGAAGAAACGTACCACTGGCAAATCACAGGCGAGTTTTTCATGCCCTGCGGCAATACCTTCCAGTGATACCTTTTCCTCGGGGCCTCTCGGTTAAAGGTGGGAACCGTGAATGCGAAGCGTGGGGCATCGTCAGGATGAAGGGGAATTTGAAAGAAACAATCTTTAATATCTATAACTGCCAATTGCCAATCTCGAGGGAGCATTGTCGGGGAAGGCATCCCTGGTTGGAGAGACCCCATATCCTCAATGACATTGTTAATTTGCCTGAGGTCGTGAAGGAGCCGCCACTTGGTCTTGTCAGCCTTTTGGATGACAAAGACAGGGGAGTTCCACGGGGAGGTGGTCTCCTCGATGTTACCCTTGGCTAGTTGCTCTTCCACGAGCTCATTCAGCGCCTTTAATTTTTGTTTTGAAAGCGGCCACTGCTCTACCCAGACTGGAACATCTGTCTTCCAATTCAGTTTTTGGGTAGGGCGCGTCTCAGTGACCGCTGCACAAAAATCCTGTGGGGGGTCTGGAATATCAATCGTGACTCCCCATTGTGCCATTAGGTCTCGCCCAAGCAATGGTTCCTTATAATCCAAAACAAATGGGCGGATATTTGCCAATTGCCCATTTGGCCCCATAATTTGCACAACGCTCTTTGATTGTTTTGCCAATTGAATGCCTCCAACACCTTGAACGTGTCCAGCCACGCTTTGCAGAGCCCATTGTGAAGGCCACTCCCGGGACGGGATCACGGTTACATCTGCACCCGTGTCCAGGAGGGCTTTGATGTCCACGATCTCCTCCCCCATCTGCATCTGGCATTCCAACTGCGGTTTCGCGGTAGAAATTGCCTGTACCCTCCCCACCGATGGACTTCCTTCTGTGAGGAAATCAGGGATGGGAATTACCTGGGCGATTATCTGCCCCTTCGGGAGAAAAGCAGGGGGGGAAGTACAATGCAGCCAAACCACGAAGCGCTCGGGATCAGAGTCAACAATCCCTGGGGCGACTTCGAGGTCGAACGGGGTGTACTTACAGTCTCCGAGTACCATGTACCTGCATCCTATCTGATGCCAAGTGCCCTGTTCACTGGGGTTCACTGAAACTAAATGCCAATCGCTGTCCTTCAACAGCAGCGAGTCAGTTAGTTTTAACCTAAACGGCTCATACCGCGAGTCGGTGGTTAAAACTGAATCGGAGAGGTCGATCTCCCTAGGTGTCAAGTCCGGTGAATCAGAGTCCAGGGGGACTCTGGTGTCCGTCCTGGTAGACAGAAAAGAAAGGTCAGCCTTGTTTCCTTTTCCTCCCCTCCCCCTCCTGGTCCGGGCCACCCGTTTTGCATCTTCACGCAGGGTGGTCCCGCGCTCACCCCCTAGTTTTTTGGAGCCGCTTGAAGGCTCCCCTGCAACCCCCCACCTGCACCTCCGCCCCCACCCCCATCCGCTTGAGTGGCCACGAATTGCTGGAAGGCAGTCCGCATCGGGCAAGAGTGCTGCCAGTGGCCGCTTTGCCCACAGAGACTACAGCTGTCTTTGCCCGCCCGAAAAGGATGTTTCTTTGCCGGCTGCTTCCTGGAGAAACCCTCTGAGTCCAATGCTGCAACTCTCGGATTGGCTCGCTGCAGCTGCCCTGATGACTGCTCCGTTGTAGCAGACATGAAGGGAACCTTTGCCTCGCAGACGCGGAGAAAGTCCTGCACCGTTGGCGGAGGGTCCAGGGGCAAGCTGAGGATGGCAGTCCTGCACTGCTCATTGGCATTTTTCCGGACCATCACTTCTAGCACACTTGCCCTTGCGTCCTCTTTCCACACTTGCGTCTCAACAGCCCTCGTCATCCTCTCCACGAAGGCAACGAATGACTCTGCAGGTCCCTGCCGGATGTCGGCGTAGCTGGGCAAAGGCACTTCTCCCTGTAGCCCTATAAATGCTTTTTCGGCCGCTTGCTTTATTTTCTCCAGCACCGGCGCTGGAATTTTTCCAGCCTGGTCTGAAGCCTTAGCCCATCTGCCCTCCCCACACAAATGATCAAGGGTGATTGGGTCCCCCTCCTCATCTGTAGCAGTTCCAGGATCTAGCAACAAACCGGACAGTTCAGACCGCAGCAAGCTTTTCCATCCCGCCTCCCACAGCTGAAACTCTGTGGAGGACATGAGGCAGGAAAAAAGCTGCCGCAGATCGGATGGGACCACGACCGTGTCGGCAAGGTTTGCCTTTAACAAACCCCGGAAATACGGGCTTTCCCTCCCGTAATCCCGGTGGGCTTTGCACAACTCCCTAATGACACCTTGCGAAAAGGGTTGCCAGGTCGCCTGCGTGGTGTTCCCACTCCTTGACCTGTTATATGTAACAGGCGCAAGTGAAAGGAAATCACCGCGGCGCGGGCTTTGGGTTCCCGGCCCCCCCCTTCCGGTTTCCCCACCGTGGGAACCGGAAGACCAACGTGGCTCCGGCGCGGGCATGGGCGTGGCTCCGAGTGCTGACATCACTCGGGGGGTTGGGACTGGGGCGGAGCTTTGGTAGGGAGGAGTTTGGGAAGGGGCGGAAGGAGGAGGGAACAAGGAATCCTGGGAAGAAGAAGGCGCGAAATTTACATGCGACTGCACCATGCGGTCGCCGCCATCTTCCGCTTGGGGAGAGGGGGAGAAAGGGGAAGCACCGTCCCGTGACGCACCATCCTTTTCGGCGAAACCGAAACGGACTCGGGGTTTTGGCACTGGGTAAGAGGGGGGAAGGGTAGAAACTCGGAAAGCCGAGCCAGGGCTAAGCCGAGCCTCCTGAGCAGTCCGGCTAAGACTGTTCAGGCGGGGGAATTCGGATGCTTGCGGGGAGCCAGAGCCGACAGGAGAGGCTTCTCCCGCCGATGCCCGCAAGTTATCCGTTTCGGGGAAAGAGGGAGCGGTAGAAAGGGAAGGAAAAACGGGGGAAAACTGCTTTCGCTGCTCTTCCTGTACTTTCTGCTTTTCAAAAAGGGCAGATCGAATCTGCATAATCCAAAAAATTAATTTTGCCGCATGTTTGTCCCCCGCTTTGCCTAATTGAAAAAATTTCGAATAGGCTGCATCCCAAAACTGAATGCACACCGCTTGTGCAGGGGGCATTTTTGGAAAATACAAGAAGAGCAGTTTTACGAACTTTTTTAGCTCCTTTTTCGAGATCTTAAACTCGGAGCCTTTCAGCACAAGAACCAATATTTTACAAACTTCCTTTTCTTCGGTTGAGAGCTTAGCACCCATGCTTCTCAACCGTCACGCGCGCACCTCAAAAACTAAAATAGCAAACAAAAAATAAAAACCCGCGGCTTAAAACCCGAGACCGGGGACCACTTCCCCGCGCCCTCGGAGCGCGGCTAATTCAAACAAAAACCGACAACGGGAAAACGAAACCGTGTCCCACGCGACGGAGCCCGTGTCTGAAACAAAACAAAAAAAAAACCAAAAGAAAAAAAATTGCCGCACTCAGACTACCTGGCCCTGGGAGACCATAAGGCTTCTCCACAGGCGAAACGCGTTTCTTGGCTCTAAAAGAGCCCCCCAAAATTGTCCTAAGGGGAGAAAAAATCCAGCTCCCCTAGGAACCCCAAAATAAAAGGTGATTTTACTCACCCGTCCGGTGCTGGCGAATAAAAAAGAGGTGCTGGCGGTCCTTCGCCTGAAGAAGACTTTTCTGGGCGCTGGAAAAGCTGCCTTCTCCTCTTACCAGAAAACGTACTCCACGGAGCTGCTTTTCTGGTAAGCGCGTGGCTGTCTGGCAATCCTGCGGCACTGCGTGGAGGCTTCCAACGCAGGCGAGAATTAAGTCCATGGGGTCTGGCGGTGTTCTCAGACCTTTTTCCCGTGCAGAGAGCTCACGCTGCCACTGAGTGCTTTGCCTCGTGCTGCAGTAGCTCGTGTCCACGTGGTGTGCCTCACGTTGTGGCGCCACGTATGGCGTTTCTCTGCTCCGTGGGTCACTCTTCAGTGATCCCTTGCCTTGCCCGGCTTCTGGCAGCAGTCGGTAGGGCCACTGGACAGTTCTGCAGCACACCCCACGCGGTGGGCTTTCTGGCTGGCTAGCACTAGATGTAAATTAGTGGCTAATGGCGAAAGGAAAAGGAAAGGAAGGCTCTCTTCTGAGGGTTCACAGGAGATGTTTATTCCTCATAGGTGGTGGGTGAGAGAGAGACTGAAGCCCCGCCCAAGCCCCTTAAGTAGACAGGCACCAGGGGGCGTGTACATAAACTTTCCACCAATAGGGGGATAGAAAGGGAGGAGTTGGGGGGTAGATTGACACACAAAAGGGCCAATCTCTGGAGAGGAGGGGGGGAGGGGATTCCCAGAACCTGTTCCAATCAGAAGCCCGGTCTCCCCGAGAATTCCAGAAGGGGGAGAGGCTTTCCCTGGATGACTGGCAGGCTCCGGGGGAGGGGATAAACATGGATAAACAGAGGGGTTTAGAAAAGACCCTTTTCCCAACATAAATAACATAAACCCAAAACTTGTGAGCACAGCTCACGCACCGCTACATCTCGAGTTATTTCTTGCAGGTTCAAGTTCTGCTATTGCTTAATTTTCCCAGGATTTTAATCTTGTTAAACATAAATTTAAACAAAAACAAAGTACAAAACCCCCCACATAAATTCTTTAGCTAACTAGGGCATGACTCCTTACAAAGTTCAGGGAACTTTGAGATTCTTGGCTAAATGAGATATAATTCCTTTTCACTAGGTGGTTATCACAGGCAGTGCTCTGGGCTGAGGCTGCACCACCACAGAAGCTGTCAGAGGAGCCTTTGCCAATACATTGGAAGCACATCTCTGAAACACCTTGTATAATGACTCGCAGAGCTGGAGGGGAGCCCTCCCAGATCAAGGCCTTGAAAAAAATGTGCTGGTTTGAAAGCAAAACCAATGAAGGACTCCAAGTCAGAAACACAATTTAATAAGATGAAAAGAAAATAAAGTAAAGTAAAGTAAAATAAAAGTAATAGTACAAAAAAAAAAAAAAACCTGACAGAGTCAGAATACAACCTGACACCCTGTTAGTTAGAGTGGTAGTGGCAGTCCAGATGAGATGGTCTTGTCAAAGCAGTGATTCCTGTAGAAACATCTGGCAGCTCTTATCTCCTCTGGAAGTCCAGTGGATAAAAAGCTGCCTGTGCTGTCCCAAACCCTGGATTTATCCAGGTGGGAATGCTTGGCTCCTCCCCCTGGGCGGAGCATCTCACAATGGGGATGATCTCATTCTGTGAGTCATGCAGTGGGTCCTTGATGGCCCATTAAACAGAGATAACTCCTGGAGGGAGTTATCTATGAGTCATGTGGCAAGGCATTGTTAGGCTCATTAACAGAAGATAAGGAAAACACTGCCCCACCTTGGCTCCAACGGCTCATGGGGATAGAATACAAACCTTGGGCACAATTTTACATTGTAACCTAGGACAAAAAATAACTTTTTTTTCCCCCCCAAAATACAAAGCCTGGCCTAGTTCTGTTGGTCTTGGCCCATCCACTGCACAGATCCTTCTGCCTGATTGCTTGTGAGACATCAAAGAGCATCCTGGGACATGAGCCCTCCTCACTGGCCGGTCTGGCTCGACCTCTGCTGGCCCTCACAGGCTCACCCGTGCTTGCTCCAGGTGCCACCCCAGGGACACACAAGCTCTGACCTTGGTCCAGGCTGGTGGCTGGTAGTTGGCATCTCTCACTCAGGTCCCTCTCCAGCTGCTGGCACTTGGGCACAAGGAGCCTCTGGTTCTGGCTCAGCTGTTGACATCACGATCCCCTAGACACATGCACACCAGTTGGGGTGTCCCTTACTGAGAAGAGTTAGAAATGGAGTTTAATGAGAAGACAGGACAGACTGTGGTGACAGAACACTAGGCCAGCCCAGACAAATGTACTGACCAACCTCCTGCATAAATGAAACCAGAATCTTTTATTCCTTCATCCAGTAATTTCCCCAGGCTTTTTTAATTCCCAGATGCCCTTGATTCCTTCCTTTCTCACCTTTGTCTCCTCCCCTAAGAGTCCCATAATAGTCTGCTGCAATCCCCAAATGTGCTTCATTTGCATGGCATCATGTGTCCATAGTCCTTAGGCAGTTCAAAAGGTGCTCCACTGATGAACTCATCTGGATGGGTTTCCCATGTAGACCCTAGGGCTTAAGATCTCCTGAGACATCCCTGGGAGCAGCCTGGGCAAGCTGCCTGGGACCTTAGTGTGGGCTCCTGACCAGCCCGTGGGCCCCTGTGCTCCTGTGGGCTTGTGGAGATGGCTGGTGTCTCTCATTCCTCTGCTCGGCTGGGCTGGGCTGGGGAGCAGTTGGTCTGGGGTGTCACTTGGACTCCCTCACCTACTATTGCTTCTCCATCCTACTTTATGCGAGAGCAGCCAAGCTCCTTGATGGGTAACCCAGCAGGTCCACTCTTCAACTCACTTTGGAAGCTGCTGTTCAGGTTCTCCTTCCTCCGAAAACAAGTGCCTCCAGCTTTTACTTGGTCTCAGGTTTCTCTTCATCCTTTTGTGAAGTGTGGAGCCTGGTGTCTGCTTCTGCAAGAGACCCAGCAGTGTGGTGTGGTAATCACTACAGAGCTCTACACAACCTGGCAGAGAGAAGCGATGAGTGGGCAAGAGGGTTCTGTGTTGATTTGGCACAGCCTGGTTTTTGGTAGAGGGAGAGCCATGGAAGTGGCTTCTGTGAGAAGCTGCTGGAAGCTTCCACCATGTCTGACAGAGCCAGTTTGTGATGGCTCTGAAGATGAACATGCTGCTGTCCCAATTGGTAACGCCTCTCTGATGACGTATTTAAGAAGAAAATCAAAACAGTGCATGTACAATTTTTTCCAAGAGTGGTGAGGTGCCACCACTGCAGCCATCCCAGCAGCACACAGTGATGTGCTGACACAGCCGCCGCCATCTTGGTGCGGCCTGCGGTGAGCCTTGCCCGCCTGGCCGCCCCTTGCCTGCCTGGCTGCCCCTTGCCTGCCTGACCGCCCCTTGCCCGTTGCACTGTGAGCAGGACAGGGGCGGTGGCAGCAGCTTCTCCTTCCTGACACCTTGCATGAGGAGAGGTGTTAAATAGTGCCAGTGCCATGGCAGCTGCCACTGCCCACATGATGGAGGCAGGGCCACATGGCTGGTGGTGAAAACATGGCAAGTGACTCCCCAGTGTGTAACCTAGACAAAATTGACTTTCAGCACTGCAGGATCTTGTAGGAATCTTGGAATTGGTGGAGCTTGTTGGCAATGGTACCTACAAGCAGCAATTTTTCTTCTAGTCAGAGAAGAGGAGGAAGTGAGGACATGTGGGGGAAAACAACATGGCAGCACCAAGGTCAGTGGAAAAGAAAGAGGGAGAGGTGCTCCAAGCGTCAGAGCCAAGATTCCTCTGCAAGCCATGGTGAAGGCTATGGTGAAACAAACTGTCCCCCTGCAGCCTATGAGGTCCACAGGGGATGCAGAGATCCACTTGCAGCCCATGCTCATGCTGGAGCAGACGGATGCAGAAGGAAAGCTTAGATCCAGTGGGAGACCCGAACAGAGTGAGAGGGCTCCTGCTTCCAGAAATAAAGGAAGAGCCCTTGCCTTGAAACTAGAGCAGCCTATTCTTAGAGGACTGCACCCCATGGACCAGTGATCCACACCACAGCAGTTTTGGGAGGACTGTTTGCTCGTGGGAAGGACTCACATTGTAGCAGTTTTGGCAGGACTTCTGCTTGTGAGATTGGAACCATGATGGAGAAGTTCACAGAGAACTGTCTCCTGTGGGAGGCACCCATGGCATAGCTCTCCCTGAGTGAGCAGAAAAAGATCTTAGGTGACAAACTGACCAAAATCCCCATATCCTCTCTCCCTGCACTGTCAGTGGGAAAGAGGGAGGGGCTGGGGGGGAAAAAGGTGTTTAAAGACTTCTTTTACTTCTCATTATCCTCCTCTGACTGTCTTCATAATGAATCTACCTTATACCTTTTAACTTGAACCTGTTTTGCCCTGTTTTCTCCCAGTCCTTATCTCAACTCATGAGATCTTCATTATTTTTTTTTCCCCTCACCTCTGCCCAACTGTAGCAGGAGAGGGTGAACAAATGACTTTCACTGGTGCCTGGCATTTGGCCAGTGTCAAACCACAACAGGTTCCCAGATACAGCACAGGAGCAATGGGAGCTTGCAGGGAAAACAGGGAACACATGGGAGGTTGTTGCAGCCACGAGGCCTGCAAGGCCTCCCTGGCGGTCAGTGGCCTAAGATAAAGAAATGCTAAGTCATGATGAATGGCCAAAAGAAACCCCTTGCCGCCTTCGTACTCCCTCTTATCTCTCTGTAAGACCATAGGTCACTTTGTATCCCAACTCATTCTATTGGTCCACTTTTCAAAACCCCTCTACCCTGTATAAACCCCAAATTTTGCCCTGCTAAGTTGGAAGAGCTGTCCCTGGAACACTTCGAAGAGAATGCCAATAAAGACCTCTGAGGAACTCTACACAGCTCTTCTCCTCTCTCTCCCTGCGTCTGCCAGGGCATCTTAGCAAGCAAAGCTGAATTTCACTGAGAGCTGAAATCCACTGTCACTAAGAGCTGAATTCACTAAGAGCTGCTTGTTAAGTTTGCCTGAGGCAAATGGTTCCTAATGGTACCATTCCATCCGGGACACCTACGGCTGTCGGGATCGGACGATCCTGAAGATCCAGACCTTGATAGGAGGTCAGAGCAAAGTGTCTAGCAGGAGAGATTCCCAGCTGTGACCAATTACTGGTTTTGTCTGTGAATGCCAGCAGCCCTCGAAAGCACCTCTGAGTCTGCACCAGGAGGAGGGCAGGGCAGATTCTTGTGGGCAACTTCTGTGTGAGGCTGCTCTTTACAGCACCCAAGCTCTGCAGGGCTGCCTGGCTTTGCCCAGAATGGACATCTCATCTGCCCTGCTAGACATTTCCAGTGCTTCTTCCATGCCTTTGCACCTAAATAACTTTGACTGACTTTTCTGCTGCACCCTCCAGGGCAGTGGTGCAAAACATTAAGCAGTTTTTCCTGATCATTGCTAGAGGGGCACACGATGTGTCAGCTGCCCAGTGTGGCTGTCCCAAGCAGCAAAGACATGGCTATCCCAAGCAGCAAAGACATGGAGGATGTGAATAATCACTAGAAGCCTTGAGTGTTTGTGTTACCTCGTTTTGGTAAGTGAAGTTCTGGTCTTTCGGTGTGTGCAGGCTCAGAGAGGCTCTCTCACCTAGGTCTTGCTGTAAGTCTCTCCTTTGCAGGAGTTCTGGGTGCACCATGTGTCTTCTGCCCGGGAAAAACCCACACCATCAATTAGTCACGCGATGCTTAGTATACTCCTTGTCATTTAGAGGTCATTTAGAGTGAATTGTGCTATTTATAAGATGCTGTTACTAGCTGGATGGGTTTCCAGAACAGATATATAGAAATACCAAGAGGAAAGAGAAATGCAAATTTCAAGATGAACAGAGGAAAGGCACCTCATTTGCAAGAAAAGGGAAACTACTCTTATTTGTTCCTTCTGCGGTTATTTAGTCTCATGACACAGTACATCAAGATTGGTAAGAGCAACACAGCTCTTAATATTGATGTGATGATGACCGTGCTCTTCTGAACGCCTACAAAAAGAAACCAGTAAGTTCACGCAGAACATGAAGTGATACCAATATGTTTCTGCTGTCCTCTTCCAGGGGCTGGGACAGAGTGCAACATTCAGCATTTTGTGCTCATTTGTTCTTTGAAGGAGAGAAAGGAATGGTGTAACAATATAACTGTACCAAAGATGAAGGATTATTTCATGTTTTTAAATAAATACTGATAATGTCTCATACTTCCCTGATATCAGGTTGTATCAAACCCCAGAACTTTTGATCTATTTGTGTTTCTTTTTCTGAAAGATGGTTTGTCACATGAGAAGTGCCATCCTTCCTGACACATAGCCTCCAGCAAGATAATCTATGTGAAATGTTTTTCCCCAGAATTTCTCTGCCAGGACCCTGATCTGCTTGTATCCCCCAGCTGTGTGTACTACTCCTCTACATAAATCATTATGTGGAAATGCAGACATATATGTGTGTATGCACAAAAGTACATATTTATTCCATCTATATATGCACACATCCACCACACACAAAGGTACCACAGGGAGGAGTCTTCTGGAGGGTTTCAAATCCTGAGATCTTCATCTAGCATGAGATCTGACCTCACAGAAAGTTGTCCAGCAAGACCTACATAAGTACAAGCTGTCCTCCCACAATTGTACATCCTTCCCTAAGTGCTCCCCACTGCATGCTACTTGTCTCCACACAGCAGCGGCCTACCTTCCCTTCCCTTTTCCAGGTGAAGTGTCTTCATTGTCCTTCCTTGTGGGTGGTCAAGGAGGCAGAACAAGGTATGGAGGTTGTTGGCAGAGAAGGTAAGTCTGCTTGCTGCTGTTACTATTCCGTTGGTGTTTTGTTTGGTGGTGCATTTGAGGTGTCTCCTCCAGGCCTCTGTCATCCAGCCCTGTGATGTTGGGGGTAGGTTTTCCTGTTGCTGTGCACACTGCAGTGAGGAGACCTTCAGCAGGCAGGAGGGAATGGAATTCCACTGTTAGCTCAGAAATTGCTGGCAGCAAAAAGAGAAGGTGCTTTTTACATGCTGTGGTGAGTCTACAGTCAAAGTTGGGTGGGTTTCTCTCTCTGTACAAGATTTTTATCCAAAAGCATCTGCTGGCTTATTTGCCTTCACTTCCCTTGAGGAAAGTTTTGCCTTGGAAATAGAACAGATCTTCCCAAACAATGTTAGAGTGAATGTAAAAGCAAATCTTTACTTGAAAGCTTTCGGGTACACAATATGGCAAAAATCACATGTGGTACAGTAATTCTTCCATTTTTGTAAGGTCAGTTGATTAATATTTCTGTCCCATATTGTCCAATTAAAAGGACAGTTGGTTAGGTAATAATTCCAGTCTGGCAATTTGGACATTATCCACCAAGGAGATGCTGCTGCATGGAAAATCTGCATGTGGTGGATAGCATAATGACATCCCCACCTCCTGAGTACATCAGACCCAAACTGAGTGCCAGAAAGAGAGAAGGTGTTAGTGGAAAACTTACTTTGGATGTTGAGGCTTATCTCTCTGCTGAAGGAGCCATGATGGGACACACTGAAAATGAATCTGTAATAAGAGTCATCCTCAAGTGTGAGATTTTGGAGGGTGATAGCTGAGGCCTTTGGGGTTGCTCTAGTGAAACACACCTCCTTCTGAAATGATCCTGTTAGCCTCAGCCCGTGTACTGGGCTGTAGGTGGCCGTGTTTTGGAAGGAAGTCCCATTTATCTTCTGCCCGGTGACCTGCAAAGCATCCATTGAGAACGAGAAGTTGCAATAGATATTTGCCTCTCCCCCAAGGGCTGCTACGGTGATGGTATCAGGTTGGATGGGTTCCCTCAAAGCTAGGAACAAAGTGAAGCCCCAAACCAGGACACGAGGAAAAGCAATTGACTCAGGGAAGGCCATAGTGCCTTGAAACATCCAGTCACATTGTTCCCATCTTGCAGAGCACTGGAGTAAGGAATTCCACCACCAGGTGTCCTCAGAGACCCTGTTGTCACAGGCGGCCATCACATCGTTCTCCTCTGCTGTACAATTCCATGGAGAAGAGGAAGGCAGCATTGGAACGGAGGGCAGGCAGGCTCTTTAGCAAGCACAGCAACCATGCAGCAAAATCAGCTCTCACTCCTGAGAGCACCCTGCTCCCCTCTTGCCGGCACCTGCAGAGCTGTGGGGAGGCAGAGCAGCCCATGGCACCCCGCAGCCAGGAGGCAGTGCCAAGGGCTGCAGAGGGATATGCTCTGCTCCAGCCTCTCCCCAGAGATGTGTGCCCCACTCAGACGTACGCTGGAAATGCAAACCCACTCCATCCCCTGTGCTGAGGAGTTCAGCAACACCAACAAAGAAAGGGAATATACAGGCAGAGCATACAGCTTGTGAGCAAAGTACCCTGTGCTCTCTGTGACCAAGCCTTACCCAATTTGGCTGCTGCTGACTCATGCCCAGCTTACTAGCTACTGTCCCAGTCACCACGTTGTATATTTTAGTCAGCATGGTATCTATGTCTCTCTGCTTGCTAGGAAGGTGCTGGTACCCCAGGGTTAAGCTGGTGTGGGGAAAGGGTGCTCCACTCACCAGCAGTCTCCACAGAGCAGCAGGTGGTAGATTTCAGCCCAGAAGAGCAGGGGGAAAATCATTGTGGGACAAAGCAATTGCCCAGAGAAGATTATCCCTTTCCCCACTTCCCTCAGAGGGCAGCTGGGATCCCTAAGGGGACCACAGAAGATTTTGTCTTCTTTTTTTTAGAGTGCTCTTTGGTGGCCAATAACTGGCACCATTGTCAATCATTGATCACCACTGGCTGCCAGAGATGAAACAAAACAGGACCTACTTTGTTATTTCTTTGTTTTTCTTTCTCTCCATCAGCAAAGCCTGGTGATGTGCCTTGTTCATCCTATCCTGCCCAGCTCTGCTATGAGCTATCAAAAGTATTTGCAACACTCAAGGCGTAAATTTGTGATCTTCCTGGTATGTATGGGAGGTGTCTGATGGAGAGGAAGAAACAAGGGCCAAGACAGACCCTGCTCCCTTTCTCTTTGGCAGGAAAGGGATGGTGGGCAGGGAGGTGCTGCCTGTGGATCACTGCCTCTGTGGCTTGCCAGATATCACCCTGGGTGCCAACACTGGAGTCCTCAGGGAGACTGCTTTCCTCCCTTGGACCTGGCACAAAGGAGTCACAGACAAGAGCAGGAGATGATTCAGAAGGGCAGTGTGGCGACACCTGTAGGTGCCAGTGCTTTGCCTCAACCTACAAGCAAACCAGGCCCACCAACTGGATTGTGAAAGGAGTGTGCAGGAGAAGGTTTTGCTGAAGTCGCCTCACCCCAGATGTGTGATATAATTCCAGCAGGGGAAAGCCAGGGGTGTGATGGTGCTCCTGGGCACACAGGTGATGCTCTTTGCCCAAGGGGTTCACTGTAAAACTGCACAGTGCAGCTCCTGCCCCCATGGTAACCCAGAGATCAAGCTCCACATGAGGTTCCAAGTTGTACTTACAGCAGGACACCTACTGCACTCTGCACAGGCTTTCTGCAAGAAAGTGAGAAGGCTATTTTACAGGAAAACATGGGAAGCAAATACCAGTCTGTGTTCACCTCTGCTGTGAGGTAAATTTGAAAGTTATGAATTTGACTTCACTCCATTAGGGGCAGCAGGATCAAGTTCTCTAGTTCTCATAAGCTCTATGATTTCTTACAGTTCCACCGCATCCCTTCTCGCCATTTTGTAGATGAATTCCATACAAGGTGAGATGGACTGCAGAACATCTCCCCTGGCACCTCCATTAGGGGAAGAGGCTCCGTCCAGCCCCTCATTTCCAGCTGCAGCACCAGCTTGCATTGCAGGCAAAGAGCAGGGCAGTGAAACCAGCGCACACCACCACGTCAGTGCCTTTCCACAGGGTCCCTCCGGGGTTTTCGACTTCTCTCCCCTGATGCCTGGTCCCATCTCAGCCTCCTCTGTCCCAGACTCCTGCTTTGGGTAGGAGTGTCCCTACTGCCAGCAAGGCAGAAGCATTTTGGGCTAGGAGTGAGATCCCAGGGGAGCTGGCTGAGAGATGCTCCAGAACAAACTCCATGACATGGAGCAGAGAACATAATGACAACTCACTTATGTCCCCTTTGCCAGGGTCAGAGCTGCCAACGAAATTCAGGCTCTTTGGTAACAAACTCAGAAATCTCAACAAAAAATTATCAGATTTTGGCAGAAGGATCTCAGGATGAAAAAGGACAGGTGTGGACAAAAGAGGATGCGGCTCATGCTGCTGAGCTCACACTGGGAACTTTCCTGGCTTAGAAAGGCCAAAGAGCCCATGGAGGTGAATATGCTCAATGCACACAGGCAGCTGCATGAGGGCAGTACATCACTTCCCCAAGCAAACAGACAGTGTAGCTAACACTAAGCAACCAGCACAAATACCAACCACTGTAATACGTATCTTGCACTCAAGATACAATAGACTTAGCAGAACAGATCTGCTCTTTTCCATCAATCCACAGAGCCTGGAGATGGGAAAGCAGACCCAGGTGCAGGCATCAGTGGGAGGTTACACATGTAAAGAGTTTTGTGGAAATCTTCAATTTCTTTCCTATATAAGAGGGGAGATTGGTGCAGTCATCTTAAATAATGACTAGTTCTTCCCTTCTAGAAGTTCATCATTGTTCAGGCAACAAAATGGGCTCAAATATTTTGATTACAGCAAAAAGCTTTGTCCTCTGAATCTCACTGCATTTTTTACCTGGGCAAGGATCCTACTGGCCAGCTGCGTGTTGTGGAGCAAAACTTATGTTATAAGCAAAAATAGCCGAACCATTTTATATGAAGAAATTTATTAATGACAATTTGGTTACAAAGAAATAAAAATCTACTACTAAAATAAAAATAAAAAAGAGATGCCGGGCCCGGGAGTCGGCACCAGTGAACAGGGTCAGTTCAGCGGTCTATCTGGCAAACAGCCCTCCCCTAGTTCACGAGAAACTGCTGCTGGAACCTGGGTTTTATACAGTTTTTGTGCCCTCAGGCTGGACCCAGTGATGTAAATCTATTCAACTGTCTGGTATCGGTATTTTCTATTCTTCTCTGCTCGAACTGAATAGTCTTTCCTGGGCTTATTGGAAGCCCTTTGTGTTTCTATCTTGGGTCCGGTGATGTTGTCCAGATGGCATCCATCGTTCTTATCTGCGTCGTTGTGGCGTTGCCTCACTCTAAAAAGGTGTTACTTTGCCCTGTCTCTTCAAATGCAAATGAAGCTTTCCCTGAGTTTGGGTTTTGCAATCTGAGTTTTACCAAGGCGAGGAGTGCCTAGTATATTCACTATATTTAACTTTCAGCGATTTATATAAAATATCATCACAGGCATGAATTAATTCTTAGCTTTCTTCAGAACACTTACATACAAAATAACAACAAACAGAAATGGCACTAGCATCTCTAGAAGGTCCTGGCAACAGGTTGGATAACAGAAACAGAATCTGTCCAACTTGATTCCTACATGCCCCTTCCCCAGCTTTTGCTTTTTCTTTTGTATAGTTCCTGAACTTTGCTCACCAAAAGAAACTAGCTGGTTTTCTTTTTTCAGTCATTTATCAAAGTTGCTGGAAGATGCAGTTGTTTGTTTAAACAGAACTGTCCCAGGGGACTGTTTGTCCAAGCCTTTACATTTTCAGATAAAGCAGCGTGTTTGGACTGTGAGTACTGGAGTGTCACTTGTAATTACTTAATTTTTACTTTTTGAAGGGAAAAAAGTTTCAAATTCTGCCTAATTGTGCTATGCCTAATTTGAAGAGACAACTTTCTGGGGGCTTCTCTCTATCAGGCTTTAATTTTGCTATTTCTGCTGATGCCAAAGAGGAGAATTACTAATGACAAGAAAGACAGTTCATCAGCAGCTTTATAGCACTGTATTTCCCCCACTTTCTGGTGGTTCTTGTTTGTTGTTTTCAGTTTTGCCAGAGACCAAGGGGCATACTGCTCCTGGTCACAGCCTGCAGATGAAGGGGTGAGGAGAAAATGAAAAGTTGGCTCACTCCTGGCTGCAAGCCCAGACTCCAAGAGCCACAGACATTTGACTAGAAAATGCCATGAGAGCAAGTTATCACCAGAAAGGCTCATTTCCTACATTTTCTGTTGGTAGCATGTGTACTTCAGTTAGGAAGTTATAGGAATTTTATCAGAAATCAGTTGAGGATCACAAAGTGATATCCAGTGCCAGATCCCTCCTCCAACATCAGCACCCTGCTGTGCTCAGTCCTTATCTTCCCTGGCTGATATCTTTACCCATAGCCAGCCTCATGTCATATGCTGGCCATCAAAGGACAAAAAGGAGTGCAAACTGCTCCCCTCCATTGCTAATTAACTCTGCAGACTTCACAAAACAGGACATTTGCTCATAGTCTTAAGGGGTTCTCTTTCTAAGCACTCCTTGAATTAGTTTTACCAAGTATCTCTGTGGCTTGGTTGTCCAACTGGCCAAACTCCTCAAATTAATTAGTTGCTGATGCCTGCAGAAGTGACAGGCCACAGAGAGGTACGTATAGATTGCAGGTAATATTCATGTTCCAAAGCTAATTTTGGGAGAAGTTTTACTCCTGGAAGCACCCAAGGCCTAAGCTCATGTTTTCTAACAAATTGCCAACTAGAGAGTTCTCCTGGGAATATTATTTCCCCATATGGCTCCACTTTGAGATTCTTCCCCTGCCTTCTGTGTGCCCTTTTGCTCTTTTGTCTCCTTCCCTCCTTCCTCCCTGGCTCCCACTTCCCAGCTCAGCCCTACGACAACCCTGAATGGAGAAGAACAAGAAGTGCCCAGCAGAAGACAGGTGATCTAGGTAGGTGGACAGCATCTTCAAAAGTGGGGTAAGACAGAACAATATCAGGGAGACAAAATGTTATAAATGTATGGTTAATTCGTGTTTTATTAAAGCAGCCTTATAAGTATATGAAACAAATTGTATCGCCAAAATACCCCCCTGTACAAAATCAGTTCACAGACAAATGAGCAGGAACTATGCCACCCTCCCTCCAAGCCGAAACAATAAGGTGATTTCGCAGCACAATACAGGGTGTAGCAAAACTCAAATGGAGCTGGGTGAAGTCAACATCTTGGCCATCACGCCAGATAAGCATCATATCCGCTTATCAGGGACATTCATCCCCATACCTGACCCAAGAAGATGCAATCAGGACAATATAGCTTCCCGGAACTCTGTTCATCATATACACCTAAAGAAAAGAAAACCTATCTACACATCCAAAAAGCTGGACTAAACAATGGACAGCCTCAGGGCACAAAATCTGTATAAAATTCGGCTCTGGGAAACTGCTGATGTGAACCATGGGGGACATTGGTCCAGGAGAGACCATGTCTGTGGTTCACCCAGCTCCAATACCCGGGGTCAGAACTGCCTTTTGGATTGTGGCTCTGCTTGATTTCATTTTGCCATTTTTCCAATAAATTCCTTGAACAAAAGATTGGAGAATTGTCATTTATAACACAAAACAACCTTGAAACAACCAGGAGAGGCAAAATAGGTGGCTGAGTCAAGCGACAGGAATACAAAGGACAAACTTGTTGTTTGAGGCAGAGATATTGCACTGCGTCATAGTTCAGCATCAGGTCTGGATCCCATGGACCAGAAAAAGGGTAAAGAAAGAATAAATGTGCTAAGGGGATGAGGGAAGCTGTAGAGAATCAAGTAAGGGATCCCCAAGCCTTCTTGCCCACCTTTCAGGAAAAGTATCTGTCTCACTGTTGATGACTGCTGCTGTTTCTTGGCAGTTTCTGGCTTCAGTTTTTGCAGACCTCCCAACCCATGTCTGTCAGATCCACAGCTGAGTGATACAGAGTCACCAACCTGAGACCAGAGGAATTAAACCTGCATGATGACCACAAAATCCTTTTGCTGGGTCAGAGCTCACAGAAGAGCCTGGTACGTCTCCTCCTTTTAGCCTAGGATGTTATTACCTGTGACCCAGGATGTGATCCCTTTTTCTTTTGCGTCCTAATCAGAAAGTTTCCATCCCAGAGGAACCTGCAGGAAGCTCAGCACTTTCCCTTAGTGATGCAGCAAAGGTCTTGGTTTCCCTGTGCAGCCTGAGCTAGATTCCAATGAATTTCTTCCAAATGTATTGATGTGGTCAGAAATTGTTACAATACAGATTTCAGAAAGAAATGTTAAAGTTAGATACATAAATACTGAAGTATTGAGTAGACAACTGACACTTTATTTCTGTTAATAAATCCTAGAAAGTAGGCACCGTACACTTAATATGCTTAAAATGGAACCATTCTAAAGTAAGTATGTAAAGATTCTCAGAAAACTAGACCAGAACATTTCCCCTTTTTCCCCTTTGCGTATAGGTTCTGGTATTTAGAGAGAAAACTGTAGCGAACAATGATATTTCTTGTTACTCAGATGATGGGCAGCTAAAATCCACCCCAATCTCTTTTATGAAAATAGCTACTATTCCTGTAAACAAGGAAAGCTCAAGGCAAATTGATTTCTTTAAACTGAAATGTAAGCCTGGGTGTTTATGATGACACCTGATGGGCTTTCTGTAATTTACCTAAAGGATAATATAAAATATTCTTATTGAAAAAAAAATTAAGGTTTTTTTCTTTTTATTGAGAAGCATAGGGTTTTTTTCTGCAGGGTTTTCATTCCATCTTAACCTTTCTTGTACAATTTCAAGTGCTCTTTTACTAGACAAAGCTGTCTTTTCATTAGGGTGGTTAAGGACCACAGCTTCTGACATGTTAGGGAATTTAAAACTCTGTACTGTGTATCTTAGACTGAGGATTCTCTCAGGCTTCCCAGAAATTTCAGGTGGCTTTTCTCAAAGTTGAGCAGACTACAACAGAGTCCATCCACAAAGAGTTGGACAAGTACTCAGTGCTCCATTCACACATAGCTTTCTATATCCAAAGATGAAAGCAGCAGAGATATGAGAAGCCCTTTTTATGGCTTCCAAAAACATGAGCAATTTCTGGTGTACTAAGAGTGAAAACAAAAATACACTTGATTTGTATCTGCCTGGCTTGATAGTCTCATTTTTCAAAGACAAAAATGCAATCAATTAGTGCAATTCTCTTGTTTCAGCTGATTTCCAGGAGCTAAGTGCAGAAAACTGAATGAAAAACAATAGGTTATATTTTCTTCCATGTCTGATTTCATAAGAAAATTTAGTGGTGTGGTATTCAGATGAATCATTCCCCCAGGGTCACGCAACAGAGAATTGATGAATGATGTTTTCAAAGGTCTATAACCAAAACAAAGTCTCTTTTCATTGTACAAATTTAGTCCCATGCCTCTGCCAGCAGTGGTTTCAGAAGAAAAATATTGATCCTATTTCAGCCAGTGGCTGTAAAATATCTAAGACAAACATTTCAGCTACATTTCAAGGTCATATCTTCAGCCAGAGCTGTTTGGGCTAATTTGCTAGCATCTTACTGCTCTCTTAGAACCAGGAACCCAGTATCTAGGCAGAGAAAAATACCATCACAATACACCTCTGAAATAGCCTGGCATGCCAAAACAGAAGCATGGACATTTTATTCAGCCTGAAGAACCTTCATTTTATTTATCTATGTATCTATCTCAACTATTTAAAAGGACACTTCTTACATGAGTTAAAATCTTAACCCAAACCGGCTAACATCAGGGTCAAAGGATCCCAAAGCTGAGAGGTACAGGCTACTTTTGCTTTATAAAGAGAGACACATTACCCAGAACCAGTTTTATCTGAGAGGCAAGCAGGAAGATGGCATTCCCACTTGCCCTTTTCAAATCAGTTAGGAAAAATTATACCCTGCATCAACACCACTTGTCCCTAGGCTGGCCAAAATGCAGTGACACAAAGTGGCCAAAGGCAGAGTCAGGTGAGACTGAAAATTGCCCAGCCTCAAAACAGGCAAAAATCCAAGGCTTTTTCTCCCCCGCCCCGTTTTGTGGTGGCAGTAGTAGCTCAGAACATTGCCATAGAATTTATTTTGAAAATATGGTTTACTTACAAAGTTAATCTGCTTCATATCACTTGTATTGGAGCAAAGAAACAGAGCAGTCTATTTCATTTAAATATCCTACCAGTTTTGTTTCTATTTCTCATTTCAAGCTCCACACCAACCTCATCTACTGCCTCCACCTACAGCCATGCAGGGCGACAGCAGACAAAAGGTGCTGGGGATCAAACTCACCCATTTATTAAAATCACACATTTATTAAAAGAAATACTATGTATCTGTATAAATCCATTTGAAATATAACCTCCAAGGAATTCTTACAAATTGTTAACAGGAGTAACTGGACAGACAAGCACAAACTAATCACAAAGAAATCTCATAACAGCAGTTAGGATGTTCATCATTCATAGTCAAAACTTCTGATTCCCTCAGTCATGGTTTTGTTTATTCCACAGAAGAGGATTTGTATCTATTTCATATTCTTTTTCCCCCCATAGCTATCAGCCAGTTAATTGTCCATGGTCTGTATTCTTGCCTTCATTTCATTGCTATGTGAAGTCAAACACCACAGCAGTAGAACACAGAATTTTATGTTACTGGATCTTAGTAGATGGCTTTGTACAGCATGAAGGTAAGTACATGTATTGGTTTTAAGTATTCTGTGACTAGATGTCGAGTTCTCATTCTGATATCACGAATGAAAAAATAAATCTTGTACAGAATTTCACCTGTAAGCCATTGCATCCCTCACCCAGCTGCTGGACCTATCATGCTCATAAGCAGAAACCTCTAAAAGCTTTAAAAAATTCTACATTCAGCTAAAAAGTAAAAGAAATTAGAAACCCACCCACAAACAGATACTTTCGTGACTCCAAGCCCTGCTTTCTCACACTCCAGGTGATCTGCTTGTAGAAAACAATAATAGAAAATCACTGCCATTTTCCTGGGCTTGAATGGATTTCTCACTGGCATTGTGCCAGTGTCCTGGTTTAGGGCAAATTTGGGAGAAAACCTCCAAATGGGGTCCCTCCAGAATAGCAAATTCAATGGCCCCTCCCCCAACTGGTTCGGGAAAAAATTTCCTCAGAGAAAAGTGGAAAAAACTATTTTTTTAACAAGAAAAGTATCCACAAGCACAAAAAAAGAATAATATTAAACAACAAAACCTCTTGCTGTTCTGAAGTGAGATGGCAAAACTGAGAAAGTTCTTGCTGTGTGTTGTAGCTCAGCTCACCCAGTCTCTTATCAGTCCCTCTGGTGCTGGAAAATGCCATCCTGGGCCCCAGTGGGCCATAGGCATGAGCCCCCAGTGTTTTCTGGGTTTTTTCTGTCCAGAACAGGTTTAAACAGTTCCAAGAAAAAGGAAAGGAAAAATAAAACAATCCAGGGAACCTCCCTGCCTCAGCTAGCTAAAACCAATTAAAAACAAAGGAGATCTCTGTCCCCCTGTCTGTCCATGCTGCAGACAACAAAGTCCAGGAGCAGAATGTGAAGGAGTGAGTGCAGTTTCTGAAAACAAACTCAGCACTTCTCTTTTCTCCCCCTTTGCTCTTGGAACCAGTCTTAAAGCTGCAAAACACAATATCCAACATAAACAGAACAGACGATTGGGGATACAAGCATCATAAAGTGACCCTAGGATACTTTCTCTCTAACCCCAGGAAATCCTTTTCTTTACCCATGTCCAAACTCCCTGTTTCTTAAAGAGATTTGGTTTTTGGTTGTTTGTTTGTTTTTTTTTTATTAAAAAAACCCCACAAACCAAACAACAAAACGTTAGTCTAAACACAAGCAGAAACCTCATCTTAAAACTCATATAAACTGCTCTAAATTGCAAATGCAGACTCTGCAGAATAGCAAGGGCTGAGGCCACATAGCCTGCTCAAGAAGGGTGCCAGGGACTCTCCACCCCATTCCTGCCCTCCACAAACCCAGGGGAAAACCTTCTTCTCCCCAGGCCTCTTCCCTCATCAAGGAAGAAATGAAATGGCAATGGTGGAAAAGTTTGGAAAAACCATTACTTCCTCCTTTGACAATTAGGGGGCTACAGAGAAAAAAACCCAATTCTAGCAGCTGCAGTCAGTTCCCCTTTCGTCTCACTCACCAACTGTGCTATTTCTAGGTGTTGGGGGGCCTAAAGGAAGTATTTTATAGGAAAGATCAGGTTTACTCACTCTCAACTCATTCACTTGCTTTCATTTTTGTTCACTTGGCTTTTAGACAATAACTTAGTGATTCATGTGGGATGCCCATTTGAAACACATAGATGAGGAAAAACCAGATTACATGCATTTGCTCCAGGAAGCTAGAAGGAGAGGAAGCAGCCTGCACTAGTAGCTTTCCACAAGACCAGCATGAGCCAGGTGAGCTCATTTCTCCTTCCCTAAGTCTACAAGACTTCATGAGCTTATGGTCCAATTCTGGGAATTACAGCTCAGCTCTGACCCACTGCTTAGAAGCAAAGCATTGTCAGAATAGGGAACACTCCTGCACTGGTACTTATCTGCCCATATGGAAATAAATAAATCACCCACCTCCTCAGACCTACCAGCCTTCTGCTTCCCACTGCACTCACTTGCCACTACACCAGAACACAAACAAAATGCACAGGACAACCTATTAACGCTGCAACTGCCCTTTTATTGCCCTGCTTCTTCCTGCAGATGAGTGGGATGCCAGGAAACACAAGGCAGCTGTGATAGATCAGGGACATTAAGAAGGAGGCTGTGGAAACCCCTGAGAAAGAGGGAAGAAGGAAACACCTATGTGCCTTTTACATTGCTTTCCAGGAGAGGTTGCTGGAAATTTGACTTGGCATTTCCTCATGACTCCTGGCTTGAAGCCTGTTGCTCCTGGCACCTGGGTTATAAGTTCAGGCTGGCTGCAGTCTTAACCTGATCTCTTGTGCCCTTCAGGAGACATGTTCAACACCTGAAGTTCAGAGCAGTGTGCTGGGCTGTTCCAAAGGTTTTCTGCAGCCCAGCTCCTGGTGGGGGGTTCCTTTAGTCTATCAGCAACACTTTCCAAGCCAGTAGACTTACACAATGCTGCCTTGTTTCAGACAATCCCCCATCCACTTTTGAGTTTATAATGTTAAGATATCAAAGAGTAATAAACAATGTTAAAACTCCCAAAAATAGAAAGAATGAGTTCCACGAAATGAATCCACACAGCCAGCCTGAGTTTCAAATAAATACTTTACTTTTTTTTTCTTACAAAACAGAATATTCTAGCATAATAAAATAAATAAATATCTACTATAAATTTTATACTTTTTATACTTTTTTTATACTTCTCTTGGAGAAAGTCACAGGACATTTGCTTGGAAGCTTGAGGTGCCATTTTAAGAGTTTCTCTCTTGCATGTGTAGGTTGGGCTGTTTCTCAGGTGTTCAGTGGTGCACTGAGGCTGGGGGACACCACAGGAGTCCACCTGCCTGCAGCTCTGTACTGCCTAGGCTTCTTGGCTTTAGTGCAGGCAGAAAGCACCTGATGAAAGAGGGGTTGTTGTGTTTATTTCTTCAAAGTATATGGATGTTTTAAGTACAAGAGTAAAGATCCTGGATATTTGTATTGCCAAGTGAGTCCTTGCATTGCTCTGTGAGGGAAGACTAAAGTTTTCCCCTTGCAATCCCACCAGCAGTCTACAGCTTGGACTTAGAGGTATAACACCCATGGAAGACATGTGTTGCATTTCCACCACAGCTTCTTTTTCTCCAAACTTTTCACCAAAATCCAGGTTGCACATGCTAGGTATATACTGCAAGGAGGATGATGAGCCTTCACAAAACTGGACTGTGATTTTCTGAAATGATGCCACTTCACTCAATTTATTCCCAGCTCAAGCTTGTATCCTGGACCCCCTGCACTAGGATAACCTCGGTGGACAACCAGCAGTGCCTCAGCCTGTGCCCCAGCATGGCACCCTGGGCTTCCCTCACAGAGGCATGGTTTTCCTCTACGACCACATTTTGTTTTAGACCCATCCTCAAAGCTGCTGCCTTCATGAGCTGCATTGGCTATGCTGAGGGAGGTTATTTTAGGAACTGCGAAAAACCGGTGCAAGGGTCTGGCCACAGTTGCTTACACAACTATTTTGTGCATAAATACAGTAGTAGAGTGATGCTTCCGTGGCAGCCTGTCTTGTCATTGGCACAGTGAATGTTTTCTAGCTGTCAGCACTCTTGGGCACCTGTAGGCTGGCTATGCAGAATCAGGTTTCCCCTTCCCAGCTGTCTGGCTGGGGGCTCATTCCTGTGTCCCTCTCCAGCCCAAGTTCAGCCTGGCTTGGGCAGTGTGCAGGCAGGCCTGGTGTGGCTGGGCAGATCCAGGTTGTGGCATTGAGCCCCAAGACCTGTGGGGGTGAATTTTGCAGCACCCTGAGGAAAGGCAGACCTACCCAGCATGGCCAGGTTGGGTTTCTCTCTGGGTCACGTGGGTGCCTGAGGCAGTGGTAGAGACAGCAGGTGAGAAGGAGAAGGAAGGTGAGGGGCACCAGAACCCCCACTGCAATGGCAATGGCCGGTGCCATGCTGCTGTCTGGACCTGTGGGGAAAACAGCAGGAACTCAGTCTGTGCATGAAGTAAAAAAACAACCCAAAACCCATTCCAAGCATCCCCTGGCCATTCCCTGGGGTGAAATGGGGTGGGTAGGGGAACTGGGAGCACATTCCAGCATGATGCACACAAGTGGCACTGCCAGCAGACCTGTGCTTGGGGTCTGATGTTAAGGTCAGGCCTGCAGAACCCAGCCCCTCTGAGCTATCCAATGCTGGCACGTCTTGGTTTGTCATGTCATGTGACAGAGAATCCTGTCACAAATAGTCCTTCACAGAGATTGGGAGGCTGGGGCATATCATAGTGGGTGAGGGGACCTGAGGAGCAGTAAGACATTAGTGCCATTGGCCAGGGCATCTGGATATTCCATGGCACCTCCTCCATCCCTTCCAAGCCCAGCCACAGCTGCTATTCCAGGTGCCTTCCCCACCTCCTCCCAACTGAGGAGTTTTCTGATCTACCGCAGAAGGTGCTTCCCATTTTCTGCCCCACTCCAGAGCAGGAGCAGAATTACGTACTGACCCTGCTCCAGGCTGTCTGTGGGCAGGACCAGGGTCATGTTTAGAGAAGGGTGTTGGATCACACAGGTGATGGGGTACTCCTGAAGGATTTTGGAGTGGGTGTGGGTAAAATTACTGATGACAGTCACGGTCTGGTTGCTGAACTTTATATGGTACTCCCTTGGTTTCTGCTGCAGGATGCTGGGAAGGTGCCAGGTTATTTTTGGAGCTGGTTTCCCTGTTGCTGAGCAGCTCATCCCCACCATTTTCTCAGAGTCCTCAGCTTTGTCTGGACTGGATATAAACTTAGTTTCCACTTTGGGGTATGAGATGGCTGTAAACAACAAAGTGACAAAGTCCATTAGTTTCTGCTTATGTTTGAGCAAAGAGCATCTGTATTTAGAGCTATCTTGGAGGAAAAGCTGGCTATCTAATCTTAGCTACCCCTTCCAAAAGATGCAGCCGTGACAAATAAACATGAAAGTGATCAGACAGCAGTCTGGAAGTGGAGAACTACACAAAAGAAAGGGCAAGAGGGTAGAAGCTTCTCTTTCCATTCTGTTACTAGCAGCAGCATCCCAGCTGAGAAGTGATGATTATGGCTGAGTTAAAAGCAGAAGTTAGTGAAACTGTGAAGTCATATGTCCTTTTCTCTCTGAAAGAGCTGAACTGCTTAAATGAGTTAGAACTATTTCCCTTTAAAATTACCTGCAGGATTAGCTTTACTGCTGTTTGAGGTGTGTAGAGTTGCAAATCAAAAGACTAAATGCATCTATTTATGTAAGACAGTAACAGTGAATTCATACCTGGTTACACCATGGGATTTCACCTGTGGAGGGTTTGGGATTGTATAACTTTGTTTCCTCTTGTAAATGAGTTTTGGGTGCATCATAGTATCCCTCAAAACTAACATGAAAGATTACTTCTTCTAAACACTCTCACTCCAGAAGATTTGTGGATGCTGTCACATTTAATTTTAGTTTGGTAGAAGGACGAACTACAGGCATCATTCATGCTTACTCACATGAAGCCTACTTGTTGATTCCTATTTATACAAACTGTATTTGCAAGGAATAGATAAAGGGGAGGAGTTCAGGAAGTTGGTTTCAACCTGGATAGAACTCCAGGCGAGATCTGAATACATAAGGTATGTCCCATATGAAAAATCACCTATTTAACCTTTGGCATAAAATCATACCATAACTTAGGTCAGAAGAGACTTCAAGAGACTGTCTAGTTCAAGCTTCTTCTCAGTTTTATAAGGTCAGTTTGCATAGGCCAGTATCTATAAAGGCATATAGTTCCATTTGGGTGTGCAATCCATGGGTTTTTGCATGGCAGCTCACCAGCCTGCCTTCTACTTCAGTCCATGTGATGATGGAATAGGAGTCTAAGCCACACTCTACTTCTAGGTCTCTGTTTCTGAGAAAAAAAAATTTAAGCATTTAAGTGCAGCAGCAATTCTAGTTTCAATCAAGTCTGAATTAACATGAATGTGCTCTGATTAAAAAAGTATCTACTGCTATAATTAGTAGTAGTATATTACTACTTACATAAGAAAAATAACAGTTGTAAGTACAATATTTATGCTGAAATAATTTTTTGTCCCAACACTAGAACATACCACTATCATTAATCAATCCTGCTTTTAAACAAGAGAACAAATTTTCTTTTCATTCTTCTTAGGAAAACCAATGATTTTTTCTTTTGTGAGGTAAACAAAGATTTGCCTGTGAGGTGCAGCAGACTGCAAAAAGGGGAAAAGGTGTGTGCCAGGTGAATAATGGCACCTATAACCTCCTGGTACAATTCCATATGCACCACAAAAGGTTGTCTGTGTCTTCCAAGCCATAACTGCCAGAGGGTGGAAGCTAGACTTTGCATACCAACAATTTTGCTGCTTTTTGTTTGTTTTGATTTTTTACAAGCCTGACCTCATTTACTTACTATGGTTGTGCAAGCCTAGAAAAAATAAACTTGTATTTCTCACTTTTTGCATCAATCATAGACAAAACCTCAACCCTCACAGAGTTGCTGAAACCTCTGAGAAAAATAAGGAAAGAGTGTAGGGGGATTTCAGTTGGAACTTCTCAAAATCTCCCAGGTATGAAAAGACTAGTGTCACAAACTATGTTTTGATTAATAAATGGTCTCTGAACTTCTTCTTTCACTCACATGATGCATAAAATAACATATCCACCCACAGCATTAACTTCAAATATTAGGCTGCAAAATTCAAAATAAATCAAAGGGAGAAGTCACAGATGTTACCACAGCGGATAAGAAAAATTTCTCAGTGTCTTGCCAGAAACACATGCACTCTGCACCTGCGCTTCTTCTGACTAAGCAGTTCTCTCTCTTCTCTCAATGGACCCCAAGGAATGATCCTGTAGGGGTGAGCTTCTCTCTAGCAAATGTCTGTAATAGATGCACTGTCAAAACCTGTAAGTACTTGCTTTTGCAGTGAAGTCCTGCTACACTGTTTGCTTGTATGTGCTGGCTGTTCATGTTTGATGCATACACTTAACTGCTTCTTTTGCCTTTCATTAAAATATTTGTTTCCAGTGAAAAAGTCTTTGCCTGAGATGTTGTCAGTACTTGCTTTAGTCTCTTGCAGATCAGAATTGCAGATGTTCCCAAATTTGGCCTCTGTCAGCATTCCCAAATATTTGAAAAAGGGACTTTCTGTAATGGCTTTCTGTAATTAGAGGGGGGCCATCAGGTCATAATATGCTTTTTATGTTTAAAGGCTTAGCAGTGGTGTTACAGAGAATGATAAAATATTTTAGGAATCACAGTATGCCTCATGATGACAGAAAGATTTTTCAAACAATATGGGTGTTAACCAGCAGTACTGTGCCTTGGTTTCCCTATCTAAGAAATTGCAATGGCATTTTTCCAACTGTGCCCAAGACTTCCAGGCAAACAGTGCCACCTACAGTGAAGGCAGGCTGTCTCCAAAGACAGCACAGCAAATGTCCAGGGAATTTTGTGACTTCAGCAAGCCTTGCCTCATGTGGCACATCCCCCTCTTTCCATACTTTCCCCTCAGTACTCATCCTGGATTTCATTCTCATCCTCTTTGACAATGAAGGTTGGCAAAATATTTCCAAAGTAAAATGAAGAGGGAAAGGCAGCAGACTGTTCAAAATAGACCCACCAAGCTTGCTTCAAACTGTTCTGTTCCAAAATGGATTTTGCTACAGGGTAAGACATTTCTGCTTCTTCCTGGGTTTGCTGTTCTCAGCCAGGCAGGTCTGACATCCCTCCAGTCATATCTGTTTCTTTTTTCACAGGGTTGTATCCATTTCTTACGTGGTTTCACTTCTGCTCATCACGTGGTGCCTGTCCTGTCCCGGAACAGCCGTGCTTGCAAAGGCTGCTGTAATCAGGCAATTACCAGCCCGTACATTCCCTGGCTGTCCCCTCTTGGGGGCAAAGACATGGCAGTGTTTCATTTTCAACTGGTGACTCTGATTTGCTCACCTCGCCCCGAACCTCTCAGCCTTGGGAGATTCCTACTGGCTTCCCTCTTCCTCATGAGGCACCCTTTGGGCTTGCTCAGACAAGTTGTTCCCATCAATAGGAGTTGAGGAATAACAAGCAAGACTGTGGCTTTTAAGTATCATTGTGTAAATTAGCTTCAATGAAATAACCATATATGAACTAAAACCTTCTGTCAGAGCGCCAAATGCTCCATTTGCTCATGGTAACCCTCTAGGGATAGCTTGATACAGCACACTCCAGGAAGGCCACCATGACCTCAGTGAAACAGGCTCTGGCAGTGGCCTATGAGCCTATGAGAGAAGTTGAACCCTTCTCAGTTGATGCAATTTCATCTGAGATGCAGGAAAAGATGCTTGCATGAGTGTGTGTGGCAGCAGAAAAACATACCTTTTTTAAAAAAAAAAAGTAGTGCTCTGGTGAAGGATGAACCATAGCCAAGAGTTTGATGAGTTTGGGAAGGAATCTCCCCAAATCCAAAAACCAAAAGAAATATCTGTGTTTAGATTTACATGATTAAAAACAATGGGATCTCTCTGCAAGGCACTTCCATGTTTTTCCTGTAACATATAATCAGTGTTTACCCTCTGAATGACTCAGAACTGGATTTCTTTAGGAACTTTCCTCTTCATATATGAAATACTGCATGAATTCCCCCTCATTTCTCTTTTCTGCCCTAGTTTTTCCAAAAGAGGGGAAAAAGAACTTCTGTTCCAGACTTGGTTTTCCCTTGTATTTTCTACCACCACCTCCTTTCCACTATAAGTTAGGAGCTTCCTTTCTCCACACAGAGGACTCCAGAGACATATGTGTGGACATATGTGTCTGTGTCATTGTCAGCAGAAGGTACTAGAGATAAACAAAATACTCTGCAGTGTTCATATCACCAGTGACAGGGCACAAACACTGGTACTCTCCACATGGGATATGATCCTTGGCCAGTTTCCCCACAGCAGTCTCATCCCTGAGAAAGCCAGGAGCCAACAGGGTCTCCTCAGAGCATGTTTAATGTCTCAGCTTTCTCAGCTGGACAAAACCCAGCAGCTTTCCTCAAAAGATAAGCAGCTTGTCACTCTTAGTTCTTTTGAGTTCATCTATTTGTCTTTATTTCAGGTTGCACTTGCTAGTTGATGATTTCATATGGAGGTGACAAATATTGCTATCTTGACTCATGATTTGTTTCTTCTTTAAGCTAGCTGATGCTGACTTGCTCAAGATATTAATGTGTCAAATCCCACGAGCCGTACAGTATTTCAGCCTTCTTCTTTTTTTTTTTTTTTACATCCTTTTCCTGACCCCAGCCCAACTACTGTTATTTTTACTCTACCTTCAAAATGAGCCTCCAGCTGTTCTGGTCATATGCCTCTTTGCCTTTTGAGTACTTCGCAATTTTTTTACAAGCAAATGCAGAGCGAGTTAAAAGTTGCCTGATTTCCAGGATTAGAAGGTGAGAGCAGCAGTGAAAGGAAGCAGAGGAGCATGGAGCTCATGGCTGTAACCAGGCAGCTGTCAGCACAACACAGGACCAGGGAAACTTGGAGGAAGTCATGGGTTACGCGTCAGCTTTGAATTTTGCTGTTGCTGACTTGAAAGGGAAGAAAATTAAAGAACTGTTGAACGCGGTTTCCCATCAGGGGTAAAACCAGAGAGGGAGAGAAGAAAGTTCTCACCAGGGAGAACCATTTTTCCCGCATCAATGTAGCAATGTTAGGGAAGGTTGGTCCTCAGCTGAGCACCCGTACACAATTACAGTGCCTTACCATAAACCTTGAGACACATCCTGCCCGTGCCAGCCCCCGAGGGAAATGTGTTGAAGATGCATTTGTAGCATCCTTCATCTTGGAGGGTGACTCCATGAAGGGAGATAGCCGAGGCTTGTAACTCACTGTGGGCAAAGCTCACGTGGCTGACATAGGCCTTGGCTATCCTTTGGCCATTCATCATACTGTAAGTTGCTATGTTGTCTTCAGCCCCGTCCGTCTCCTTCTGCCAGGTCACCTGTATCACATCTTCTTTCGTGACTGACCGACATGAAAAAGTAACGTTTCCTCCTGCCTGGACTGACTGGACCTTTCTGTTCGTCACCTGCACAGAGGCTGGGGGAGAAGCAGGTGACACACTCAGCATTTCTCACGCTCTTCTGCAGCCCAACCCCAGCAGAGGCCCCCACAGCCCCTCACCCTCATTTCCAAGCAGAGCAACTCTGGAGGATTTCTCTATCCCTCCATCCAGGAAAAAATTGAAAATACAGCTTGAAAGAACAACCCAGAGGGTTTCACTGGACCCACCACATCTCACACCAAGCATCTTGCCAGCCTGATACCTGTGCTGCAGAGAGCACCACTGAGAAAGGCAGTTCTAGTGTTGGGGGTCACTCATTTGTCTGCTAGGACTGCTATTCCATGGCCACCCACGGAGACATTCCCTCAACTTTCAGCTATGATGACCAAACAGCTGTTGGCCCAATACCACCCTCTTAGCCCTCCTGTGGCATGCACTGAAGCAAATCAGTAAAACTGCTAATATTTATTATGTGTCTCACTATACATTGTGTATTCACACTTGTCAGAGACTGGCAAAGATCAGAAAATCAGAAGAAAAAAGCAAGGTAGGAGGCAAACTACATTTATCCTCTATCTCATGATTGAAGTCATGCTGCTGAGAAACCGCTGCAGAAGATACCCTACTGAAAGCCCACAGGCAGAAAACTTTCACAGCATAAATGCCATAGTATTAAGAGTCTGCAGGGAAAAGAAGAAAACAATCAGTCTCCTCTTCCAATTCGTAGACATGAAAAAATTGTTAAGGATACAGGCAAGGTGTAGCTGACAGCTCAGCTCCACAGTTCTCTTGGCATAATAGTTTTAGAAGTTTATTTGTGCATGTCACCATGGGAAGGGAGATATCAGCAGTAATAGCTGCAGCACTGAAAACATAATTCAATCTACAAGAAAGGGAAATATCTTTGCAGAGAAGGGTGAGGCTGTCTGTAGTGCCCAGAGGTACACTAGGCTAGCTCACTCAACAAAGTGCCCTTAGATTGTCTGTGACCATGGCCAGGCGGATTTCCAGCAAAGACCAAGAAGCCAGTTGTCAAGCTGTGCCAGTCACTTTGCTTTCCAGATCTCAGCAGTGCCATAGGCAGACTACAAACTATGATCGTGGAAGCTAGTTTGAAACTAATTCAGCCTTTTCCCCATGATTTTAAAATACAAAACCAGTGTAATACACCCATGTTTTTGATGGCCTGAGCAGATACCTACAAGCACGGTTTGCCTGCTTTATAATCTGCCCATTGCAATAAATTTATACATCTCTCTGGAATTTATAAATGCACTGGTGGTAAATTAAGAAGTGGATGCTGTCAATGCAACCAGCAGTGACACTCCTGAGCCTCAGGTAAGTAGTACAGTGTCACAAGTGCCCTGCCACCACTGGGCTGGCCCAAGGAGGGTGCGAGGTGGGGACTGCAGCACCCAGCAGCATAGAAGGAGGCTGGCATGGCCACTGAGGTCCCTAATGCTGTTAGGATAATGACACAGACACCCAGACAGAGAAGAGAGTTACCTGGAGCAGCAGTCCAGATGCTGGAGAGGAGCAGGCAAGTGACCATCATCATCTTAGCTGTGTGCTCAGTGAGACAAGCAAGTGATCCTCTGAGTGCCACTTCTCCTTTCTTATAGGCTTTGCTCTTACTCTAGGGGCATCCCCCACATGCAACTACAGTAAATGGTAGTTTATGTAAATGAATTTTAGGAGACATGACAACAAATGTCAGAGCTAGAAACCCAGCTTTTCCCAGCTGTGCTGCTAAGCAATCAGGGGTACTGGGTTTTTCACAAGCACTCTGTCCATAAGGTTGGGTTTTCATAAGCACCTGAATACAAGCACAAATTTAAAAACTGGCTCAGAACCCTGTGTCTGTGGGTTGCAGGAGGAAAGGCCACCTTGGCCTTGACCTGAGCTCCAGGAAAAGCCATGCTGCAATGAGTAGTGCAAATGTCCCTACGTGTAACTCAGACAACACAGTGAGTGAAGACCCAGGAGCCGTTGATGCTTCTGTAACACAACACTTTTTCTAGGGTAAGGAGACCAAAGCAAGCCAAGAGGTGAACTCAGGGCTTAGGTCATGCATTGCCTCAGTGAAAGAGCAGAGCCTTGGTCTCACCTCTCCTCCACTGAGGTTGCCCCCATCTCCACAGGTCCATGATCCTTCCCCAGCCCTGTCCCTTGGAAAGACAGGGTTGCCCTTCCACAAGCACAGACTTTCTCCTCCACCATCACCTGAGATGACATAAAAATAGGCCACACAACTTGTTTGAGTCATTGTTTTTGTAGCTTTTTGCTTTGTCATTGTTATGCCCGTGTTCCCCTTTTCATATGGGTTGTGATCACTGCTGAAACCAGCCAAGTCCTCAGCCCAAAGGAGCCTCTCCTATGTCACAGTGGGGCAGCCAGACTGTGAGATCTCATTTGCTAATCAAATTTCTACTAGTAAATTGTGTTTTTCACATTCCTGATTTCTGATGAGGTGGCTTACATTTTTGCAAATTCTTACTAATCCAAATGACTATGATTGCAAAAAATTGTTTTCTCTCTGTTGAATGGCTGCACAGATTAGCCTCAAATTATGCAAATAGGTTGCAAGCCAGCAGACCCAAACCATAAACTAACACAAAAAATTCTTAAACATGCTTTCACATTATTCCTTCTCTCTTTAGTGGCAACTAATCTGAAAACAGGAACAGCTTAAGTATCAGTGTTCCTCTAAAGAAACATTTTGGATGTGCTTTTGAGTAGGTTCACGAATTCATTCCCATAAGTCTGAAAAATGCAGTTGCTTCATACTATTGTCTTTTTCCTTTGAAATATCTTATTTTCCTTTCCTTGAGTTATTTGCATAGTTGCACTTTCCTGCAAAGTTTCTGGAAGGGCAATTTGTCCTGGTCAAAATGTGAGATCACTACTTAGCCATCACAAAAGGAACTGCACTTGATTTTAAAAAGATTTGCAAGCCAAACTGATACGTAGGAAATATTCTTGTCAGCTTTAACCAACTAATTTTCTCCCAGAAACACTCTGACCTTCCGGAACACTTAAAAATTGTATGCTGCTTGAGGAAACACTTTTCAATGAGGAGCAAATTTTCAGTCTTAGCAAAGGACAGAGATGGCTCTGCCAGTGGGAAAACTTTGTTGGCTTTAGTTTGTTACAGCATCCCTGATGAGAAAGAGCTCTGTATACTGGCTGCTCCTTCCAAGCTCTACCTTTCCCCTGGCAGCTCCTGATGCCACAGGGAACCTGAGCCTGCAGGGACCTCCCTAACAGCCTTCATGAATTGGTGTTTCCATGCACATTCAACTGCTGCAGCATCTCTGTTGGACCACTCCCTTTCCTCCAGGGACCAGATATCAGCAGTTGATTAATTGCTTTAAACATAACATTTTATTCATAATGTGAGATCCATTAACCCAACCACTTATTTGAAATTTGTGAATCTATCTTTAAGTGCATGTATTACTGCTCTGTTCATCTTTGCATGGGCTTTTGGTGGATTACAGACCTTCTCCTTTCTTGTCAGTCAGATGCCACGCTCTTCAGTTTCAGTTGCACAATGTCCTCATTTCTGAGAACTGCATGCCATACCTGAGCTTCAGTCACATTCCAAAGATGATGAAAGCTTGGGGATAAATTAGGCAGAGGTAGTTCTGCAACTACTGCTTGAAAAACATAGCAATTCATATTATTTTCTTCCTTTCTGTTTCACCAGGATGTTCTCTTTAGTTCTGAGAAAATTAAAAAAGGACATACAAGAATTGCAGAGTCATGAAATGCCAGCATTTCCCCACAGATCAAGTGACTAATGCAATTAACAATTCACATAGTTGAACTTCCAGAAAAGGTTGCCAAGGGAAGTCACTCAGGCACAATCATAGTCTAAAACATTAGTTTGTCAACCATCAGGCTAAACCACTGTTTTTTTCAGCCATCCAAGCCCAGGTTAACAACTGGACATCTGCCTACCTTGTGAGAAGGATTCAGTGCCACCTCTCAAGACATTGCCTATAAAGAGAACAAAACAATTGGAGAGGATTTCATCCACTTCTGAATTGCAGTGACTTTTGGAGGTTGGTTCCTCAGCTCTAGTTGCAGGTAACACTGCTGGGAAGCAGCTTGTCGAATTGAACAGGTCTGGTATAACATGTTTAAGTAGTGCCTGCATATGGCAAATCATTCTACATCTCAGTTGAGTTTGGAGAGCTGCAGTACACTGAGGTAATGACAGTCGCTGCATCTACCAACATTTGCTCCAGCCTCTGGCATTGCATCACGGCAGGCTGTGGCAGTTCAAAGCCAAGGGATGCTGCAGGACCAGGTGGTGCTCATTTGGGCAGGGTTACAGACAAACTGTTGTGCTTGTGCACAGGTTTCAGATCAGAGCACACAAGGGTAATTTGTACACAGACATAGCTGTTTATCCCTGTCATGTTTGAATTGGAGGTATGTGATCTCTCTTCAGACTGGACTCTCTCACTCTGCTAACACTCTGCTGTCAGCTGCAAGTTACAGCTTCTGCTGCTGAAATCTGGTGTTGGACTGCCTAGGAAAGGGCAAAACAGAAACAAAGGAGAGGGCTACTTGGTGGAGACCTAGCTCATGATGGTGTGCCTCTATCTGCAAAACCACGCATTCCCAGGGGAAAGCACATGTTCTTAGAGTGTCCTGTTAACTGTCTGACACTTCTTACCTCTGAGGTTTGATGAATTGGCTGCAGACACCTGAAGTCTTACAGAGATTTTTTTTTTCTTTTCTGGCAATGCATGGCAATTACAATGTGTCAACTAAAATTTGCTTCCGCCCCAGTCAACAAGCCCTGGAAATTATGTTTGTGGTTCTTCTATTTTTCTTCTTCCTTGTAGCTTGGGAGAAAAAAAAAGGAATAAAAGTATAACACTTTTTTTTTTAAAAAAAGGATAAAAAGGAGGCAAAGAAGCGCAAAAAGACTTCACTGGAAAACTTCAGTAGCAAAGGCTATGCTTCATTGTGGTTTGAAGTGTTTGGTTTTTACCATTCAGTTTGTCACAGCATTTCCCAGAAGAGCAAGATGGCTAGGCATGTGGTTTCCTCTTGCCAAAAGCACCCTAAGTTGCTATTTCAGACCACAGAACCTAGAGGGAGTCCATTCTGCAACACATTAGTCACTTTGTAGAGGCCACCAGCTCATCCCAGTACCCCAGGAAGCTACGTCATTCATCCATTCCACCTCTCTTCCTCTCCCACGCCCAATTGTTAATGTTTGTCCGCAGTAGAAGCTTTGGGGTGGTTTTTGGTTTTTTTAGGTGCACAACATCTGAGTGCTGCATACACTTACAGTGAGAAAATGAACTGCTTTGGTCACTGAGTTTCATTCTGTAAAACAGCCAGTACAGAAAACAATTCAACCAGCAAGGAAACCATACCCAAACTGGCTACCAAAGGGTGCAGCGATCCAGTGGAAGGATGGGAAACTGCCTACCAAAAGTAAGGTAGGTCCAATACCATTTTACATGTAATTACTAAACAATAGGACTAAGAACATGATTCCAAAACAAATGATACGTGCAATGTATCAGCCTCAAGGGATCATGCAAGGCACCATGAGGAGCTTCTTGATTAACAAAACATAATTTAGCAAGCAAATTAAGAGGAACAATACAGTTCTTAATATGTCAAAGAGTATTGCCTCAGGATGGTGTTCACAGAGGAGACATCATCTGTAAGCTCCCAGCACAGAGAGTCTGCTGAAGGGAGGAAGGGAGTCCATCCTGGTGAGGAACAAAAGGAACAGAAAACACTTGTCATCTGCTCCAAGTTTCCAGGCAGGAAAACTATACTTAGAGGAGATTCATCTTGGCTATCTCTTATCTGTTGCTACCATGTCTCATAAAGACAAGCTTTTATATACACTATATAGGAATAGACTAAATTGTACAATATATTTAAATGCCGTACATAAGATAGGTGAGTATCCTATAGTTATGTTCAACAGTGGTTAGGAATAGGTTCCTTAGTTAGGTTAGGTTAGGTTCCTTAGTGTCTCCTAAGGAACTATAAAGACAGAGGAGGATGCTCAACAGGAACCATCTAGGACAGGTGGAAAATTCCCTTTCTTTTCCATTGTCTTCTTGATAGGTCAAAGAAAAGGTCACGCAACTTCTGAGTACTGCATCCTGACTGCTTACTTGGTGTAGTGGTTTCACGTTCACTGAATTTTGTTTGCTAAATTCAGTGTAGTGCTCTAAATATCTTTTTTCTGTGAAATATGATTATGAGAACAGGAGGCAAAACAAGCTTAACTTAAGGATAAAACCAGATAGATTTATTAACATACAAAAGGAAAAGGAAAAAATTAGAATCAAAATGAAACTTTTAAAACACTCTCCCGCCCCCCCTCCAACCAGTTCACTTTCCCTCATGCAACATAAAGAGAACAAAACTCAGAGCTTCAGGTCAGTACCACTTTAAAAATAAGTCTTTCATTCAGTCTTTGAGAGAGAGAAGTATATCTCCTGATGTGTTAGGTAACTTCTACAAAAGACGCGGTCTCTTTTGTGCTCCTGGCCCCTACAAAAAAAATGGCAGCCCGCCCGACAAAAAAAAAAGGCAGCCCGCCCGAAAACCTCTGCAATTTGTAGTCCTCCCAAATCATATAGCCTTCCCATGATACATAATGGGCCATAGACTCACACTGGGGTTTCCCTGTTTAAAAATGCACACTTTCACAAGCAAAGGATTTCTCATCTTAAGGAGCAGAGATATCTTCTCAATTCTTCATGGACACAAAGGGCTTCTTCTTATCTCTCTCTGTCAAAACATCTTATAAGATCACATTACAGTTTCTAATTCAACATTCACTCAGTAAATCACAAAAAAACCCTTTGTTCAAAATCTACAAAGCATCTCCCCAAATATATTGTCTGTGGTTTAAAGGAAATTTCTAGCAGGTCACAATACAGTCTGTTACGAAAACTCATATGAGGGTTTTTTATGCCTAAAAACTGAGGCTACTCGTCATCTCTCTTGCCTGAGAAGTCACTCTTCTTTTACTGACTTTGATATCTTCATATTGTCCCTTTACATCTCTTTAATCCAGCCTTTTCTCTCTCTCTGAAGAGGGTTAGAGTTTTAAAAAGTCTCAGTCTCTGTCAGGAAAGAGTTAACATTCTTGCCGTGCCTGCAGATTGTCATGTGGTCTCTGCCCGGCGGGTGCTGCAAAAATCTCCAAGCCACGTGGTGAGACAAAAAGTTCAGAAACTGCAGCAAAAATCTCCTGCGCAGCTGGTCCTTCTTCCCCCCTCCACCCCTTGGTCTCAGAGAGGCAGGCACGGCCAGCCTGGGCTTGGTGCTGCTTCCAGAGGGGGAAGGAGGCCTGGGGGAACATCTCCCTCAGCCGTGCGGCAGCGTGGTGCAGGCCCCAGGGCCGGCTGGATGTTACCAGCCGTGGCTTCTCCTTTGCCGGCAGCCGTGGGAAAAAAAGAGCTCAGCCGGCCGGGCACTGCTCCGTGGCGGCAGCTCCTGGAGACCCGTCTGGGCCCGACAGCTTAGGCCGTCGGGGCCCCCTCCCTGCTGGGAGGGAGCCAGGACAGGCCCCTTACCTCTGTTGAGGGGAAAGGCCAAGAGGGCGGTCTCCGCCAAGTCTATAATACCTTTTTATATAGGTATTTCCAAAAAGTCCCATCAGCTCTCTCAACAGTCAGACCACAAGCCAATAGCTGAGAACTATCCCTGGTAAGTATCTGCCCCACTCCTAAGCAACTCCAAGGTCGTGACAAGGTAGCACTCTACACTCTTCTTCAAAAAAATTAAAATATTTCTAACCCATAACAGTTGGTCTTAAGGAGCTCAGATGAGGCACTCCATTGTCAAAATTCAACTTTCCCCTTGTTTGCAAAGAGACTGCATCTCTCACGTCTCTGCAGGTCTGCGGCCAGATGTCTAAGTTGTGACCACATTACCTGGCCTTGAGGAAAAGGGCAAAAGTCCCCAAAGCATGAAACCTTGCTCTCAGAAGCAGTTTGAGTCAAGGCTAACAAAATTCATGTGAAACTGGTGGGTCCTCACCTGTGGCAGCAAAGAGCAGTGATGAGCTCGTGTGCCTTATGGGTCTCAGGTCCAGGCTCTCAGTTCCCAGGCCTGCTGAATCTTTGTAAGAACAGAATTCTTTATAAGAACCTTAAAAGCAAGGTTTTTGTAAGGTAGATTATTCTGCTAGCTTGATGGAGCTGTGAAACCCATATGTCCCATCAGCAAGGAGAAGCCACTGCCATAAAAGACTGGCATGGTGCTGTGCCCCAGTCTGTGCTCATGCAGCTCCAGACCCTGTTTCCTTCACTTTCAAAAACTACAACAAACCACTGCCAGGAGAAGTCATTCAGGGAGAGCATTGACCAGTTGCCCTTGCACGGCAGAGAACAACTGCAAATCATCTCACTCCAGCTGCTGTCGATGAGCTGTGCCAACTTGGGGTGACTTTTGTGTAGCACATCTCTCCTCAGTCATAGCTGCCCCATTGCTGACAAAGCTGCGTCTTTCAGAAAAACCATAGACCTCACAGCAGTTCAGAGGGATGGAGAAATTACAAGGGCGGGGTTTTTGGTTTGGTTTTGGTTTTTTTTTTCCAGAGAAATAGTCATTCCTGTGCAGTGACTCAGCATCCTTGCAAAACTCTGGTGCTGCAGAGGTCCAGTCCTGGCCACTGCTACTCTCCAGGAAGTGTGAAAGGCAGAGACTGAGGGTCAGCTAGGAAAGGCTCCCCTGCTCCACAGCATGAGGCCAGCTCAGAGTCAGAAAAGAGAAAGCTAAAGGGAAAGCTCAGGTTACAACACAAAGTTTATATGTATCTTGTAATAGGCAGCCTATCCACATAAAATTCCTAAGGAATGAGACTCATGCATTTACATCATCCAGCTCAGTCAGTCAATATCTCTCCTGAGTAACTTTAATTAAATGTGGAAAATAATCAAAGTAGATGGGCACCTATTAAAGGCTTTTTCGATACCTTCTGAGGGTCCAATTCTGGCCGTAAGTCCCGGATAGAATGACACCTTTCGGGGTCACCCAACCCAAAGCTCTGGTGAGGTATCAAAGCCTCAGGCAAACTTAGCAAGCAGTTTCAGTGAACTCAGCTCATATCATTGTGATAGCTTTAGCAGTGTAATATCAGCTCTTTGCAGTGAATTCAGCTTTGCTTGCTAAGTGCCCTGGCAAACACAGGGAGAGAGAGGAGAGAGGCGTATGCAGTTCCTCAGATGATTTCCTTTATTTCGGCATCCTCTTCGAAGGTTTGCAGGGACAGCTTCTCTAACTTAACAGGGCAATATTTGGGGTTTATATAGGGTAGAGGGGTTTTGAAAAGTGGACCAATGGGAGAGTAGGGTACAATTTTGGCCTATAGTCTTACAGATAGATAAGAGGGGTCCGAAGGCGGCAAGGGGCTTCTTTTTGGCCACTCATCGTGACTTGCATTTTCTTATCTCAGGCTGCAGATCGCCAGGGAGGCCTTACAGCCTCCCTAGCTGCAACAGGCACCTACAGGAGAGGGAGTGTCTATAAGTCTTGGGAAAATTGGCAGCTTGTTGGAAGATATATCCCAAAATATCACTCCAGTGAGACAGACAGGCCAAGTTCACTAGATTAACTAGCTCACATGTAGGTGAGGACCAGCCATGTCTGGTGGGGTCCAAGGGAGGAGGCCCCAGAGTCAATTACAGGGGTGGCAGGAATTAAAAAGTACTGAAGTGATGAGACATTGGGCTTTCTTTGCCAAGCAGCCAGCCACCAAGCAAGGATGATGCTTTTTGTTTGGTTGGATATGGGGAGTTTTGAGAGTTTGGCAATTTCGTGTCAGAGGTGGTGAGTTTAAGGAGTCAGGTAAGAATTGGATATTTTTTGAGGAAGGTCCAGCTCTTTCTAGACCAGCAACCCCTTGTTGTGGGACACTAAATTAGACTGAGACAACAGCTGCAGCAGGTCACCTCTGAAGGCTGATGATTTCATGTCCCACAGCAGGTCAGAGAAACTTCATATTTCCGGAAGCAGGTGAGGCTGGCATCACCCCTTATTAAGGTGGCTCTGTGGGTGTCTGTATGACCTTGCCAGCAGCATCCTACTACCTCTGCCCAGGAAGTCCCGCTTCAGGGACAGAAAGCGGTATCCACTGCCCTGTCCCTTGGCCCTTTCGCAGCTAGGTTGAAGTAAATTCAGACTGAAGGCAACCTTAGTTTCAGGTGTGCAAAGCAGGCAACATGAACTCCTAACAGTAGCTGTTGGGAGAAAATGTCACAGACCCTACCACTTATCTGTAAATTCTCCTGCTTCCTCTATAATTCATTTCTTGACTCTTTCCTTCTTCCCATACATCCCCATGTCTACCAATTTATCCCTTCTGTTTGGAGTGTTTGTTTTTTAGAGGCATTTCTGTATTTGGTTTGACCACTTCCTGAGCATGACAGCCTTGTATAACATAGCTCATGCAACTTGTCTGCAAAGAGCTAAGTGAAACTATGGAAAGAAAGAAAAGAAAATCTGCCTTTGTTCTCATTTTAATGTGAATTACATTTGTCCTCTTTCATGACTGCTGGCCAGAACTATTTCCCAGCATTTTTACTAATAAAACTATAATTATGATTGCCTCAAAAAACTTTAGCCCAATAAGAGCCAACCCGTCAGAACCCCTCTGCACCCACAGGCAAGCTGGGCTCCCTTTCTTTAACTGCTGGGGACCTGCCTCAAAGAGTCAGCATGTCTGTAGCATGAACGTAGATGCTGAGAAAGTCTTTCAATTCTCAGACCATACAATGTATATGCCCTGCAGGATTACATAGGATTGACTAAATAAGAATTTATCTAAGAGTTATGCATCAGTTTACAGATCTAATTTGCTGTAGTAACATATGCTATTTTTCTTTTGACAGTCCAGGGGATGAGTTACCCAAACCAAACAGCCTTTTCATCTGAGTAAGGGACTAAAAAATCAGAAGCCAACTGAATATAAACAAGAAAAAGTGTAATAAATAGACATCAGGAAACAAAAATACTTATATGAAACTCACAGTATCTTACAGATACAGCAGGCTCCTAATGTGACTTATGTGTATTATAAATACATACATTTATTTTATTTTAAATGAAGTCATAGGACTTCTATTAAATTGTATGAAATGATTACGCTGGCATCTCCAACTTAGCCGGAGAATTTCATATCCAGTATAGGCAAAACTCTATATATAATTCAAAGAAAACCAGGTAGGCAACCTGGAATGAGGTAGTATTACAGCTTTATTTTTATACCTAGCTGTAATCAAAGCTATCTAAGTTCTTCCACTAAACAGAAAATTGGGAAGTCCACTAATATTTGCAAAACTTTTTCTGCTGCTCTTATAAGAGGGACATCTGCAGAAAGAAATTATTCCAGGTGAGTTGCGGAACTTAGGCATTTTGTAAAAGAAGTGAGACCTAAGAGCACACACTTAGCAAGGAAAGTATCAACAACAAAGAAAGAATAGAGGCATTACTTGTTTTCCTCAGTCCTGGGAAAGAAAAAAAAATTGCAAATAAGCAATTAGAGACTGATTCATAATATACCTCCACCAGTATGCTATGTGTAATCCCTAAATTCATATGACTTGGCTGCTTTACATCCCTTACCACATTTTTATTATATATACCAATCTAGCATATAAATATTAACACTACATTGCAAAATGTTAGTTAATTACTGGCCTTTTACAAGCCCAAAATGGTAAACTTTAAGCAATAGTGCACACCCCAGAAAGCCTAGCTCTTATTACCAAGAAACTTGCTAACAGCAACCTAAACACAATGTAAAGGCTCCTAACTTTGCCAAATAATTTCAGTACTTAAACCTGTAAGTAAAGTCTTCTGCTTGAACAGCAAGGATTATTTCAACTGCTAGAGATCAGATCCACTAGCCCTGCACTCACCCCCATGTGTTTGATCTTTCTGTCACATTATTGCTATGTTTTTCTTCCTTTTGCTTTTTCCCAAGACATGCTAGAGGTCAGATCAACGTAGGTCATTTGTGGGAGCATGAAACCGGTTTTTTCTTATCTCTTCCCAATATTTACTGCTGACTCACCCTCTTAGAGCTATTTAATATGGACAAGCCCAGAAAGGCTGGTTGCTCCTCCAGTCCACAAACTTTGCTGCTGTACTGCCAGGGTTCCCAGGGAACAAAGTCTGTACTTCCCAAGAACAGCTAAATGCTGTAACACCTGCCAGCAGCTGCCACCCTCCATCCCTGTGATTTGTGCCTCTCCTACCCTGTGGCAGCCCCTGCTTCTGCAACCCCCAGAGCAGGGCTGGGTGCCTGCCAGGGGCTATCTCTCGGGGTGAACAGCAACAGAGATGCCTTGTCCAAACAGCTGGAGAAGGCATCTCCCTACGGATTTACATGTGCCCCTGGCTGGCAGCAGGAAGTGAGGACCATAAAGCCCCAGATCTGCTTGCTCACCCTTATTTCCATGCCCTAGGTGGGAAGTGCCCGTCCCCATCCGGAGAAAAAGATACTCCCACAAGCAAAGTAAGTAAAGAAGCTTGAGCCCCTTGGGGGTGGTGTGACACGGCATGAATGGGGACATGGGGGAGTTCTCTGCATCATTGCAGAGGCAGATGAGAGGCACAGCCGTGGGCAGCAGCCATGGCAAGGCATTTTGCATCCCAGTGGAGGGAAACCTCCTTGCATCCAGTGAGGAATATACCTGCCCTCTTATGTCCCACTGTGCTGCATTTGTCGGGGAATCTTTGGTCTTTTTTGTTTCCAGAGAAGGCAGCAGGAGTGGGCAACAATCCCCTCCAGCTACGGAGCCCCAGGGGCCTCAGCCACTGCCTTGCAGCTGCCTCCTGCAATGGGACACTTGGCTCTTGTATGTCACTGCCAGACCTGCAGGCTTGCAAGCACAGTGGAGGAACCTCTGCCATGCTCCTGCTTCTTCCAGGGGCACAGCAAAGGAGGTGGAGGGATGCTGAAGCCAGTGGGCTGCCAGCACAGCACAGCCTTCATCTGCTTACACACCAGAACCCGTTCCCCATACACAAGTATTGCTTAGGACTTTCTCTAAACAGACGTCAGTATGAGGTGTTCTCCTAACAAAACAGTTTCTTCATATTGAATAGGCAAACAGGGAAGACTCTATGATAGACAGGATCACATGTGCTCATGTGAATCAGGAGGTCTTGGTTTAGATTCAGGCTGCTCCCTTTTCCCTCTTGTGGGTAAAGCCATTCATGCAGCAAAGGTATAATACTTTTACCACTATCAGAAGTTGCAGCATTAGCAGAAACCCCTCTTCTTATTGGTCATCTACATTGGCAATTTCATGACAGTGTTAAGGCAGCACAATAATGTTTGAAAACACCATTAAATTCTTTAAGATGGCAGCTTCAATGCAATATTGAGAGACTGATGTCTCTCCTGTCAGATTGCAAAACAAGTAGGCTTAAAAAGCCTTATTATCTTATGCAAAAGTGAAAGTTCAGCTCTGGAATTTTACAGGAGCAATGTGTTCAATCCACCTCAGATTAAGAACCAGCCAGACTGATATAGATAAGGCTAGAAGAAAACAGCATGTGAAATGAGAGACCTCTGCCACTTAGATGTTTATGGAACACAGAGATAAATTTCCAGAAAAGCTCCACCAGTGCACACAGACACCCAGTACATGTGGCACATCAGGTAGTGCCTTTGTGCCCCAGCACCCAGCCAGAGATCCCAGGCAGAATTATGGCTGCATGGGTCATAAAGCTAAAACACAGTCAGAAAGCAAGCAAGAGCTTTCATTTAATTTCATTTCTAAGACAGACATGTAAAACTGATTTCAGTTAATTAAATGAAACAAAAACAAAACAAAAAGAAAAAAATCAAGAAGATTGCACATCTAGGTTTAATTCAGGTCAGTGAGCAGTGCTGTGAGACAGAAGTATGTATAAACTAGAGACAAAATAAATCTCAAAAAGCCATCTGATTTATTTAGCTCTCAGAGGTTCAACCCTTTTCCCTACTGTTGTCACACAAGTTCATACTTTTGCACAGCCTATGTTCAGTTTGTGACTGAGTAAATCCTGTGCTGATGAAAATCCTTGTCTAGTGTTGCTACATCGGAGAATGACAATCACACATGTTTTCTTCCTCTTTCCTCAGCACAGACCTGCAGCTATCCACCAGGTACCATCAAGGTAAAGAGTAAAACTGATTTTCCCTCCCCCCACCCCCACTCTCCAGGGCAACAGAGTCCAAAACATCCACATATTAGAAAGACAAAGTGTCCATCATGTTCCTGCAGAAGAAAGAAAAGTGCATAATCAGACTGTTTGCTTAGGATGCAGAAAAACACCAGTTCAAGCCTACATACAAAATAATTGTATGCACATAAAACTGTAACACTGAGATGCAGCCCTACTCTTGGACAGCCAGTGGCCAAACAGACTGCCACACATACTCATATTTTCTGAGGCTGAGTGTAATGTTGTCTGGCCCAAAGCAGACAATTCAGGAGGCTGAACCTTGTGATGATGTCTCAGTGAATGTCCTCAGCCACTGCACAACTTACGGCTGTGGGGGTCCTTTTCTCCTCCTCCTTCCCTTCTCAACTCAGCTTTTTGGTAGCCAGTCTTTTGACTACTGGCATGTTTCCCAAAAGAGTTTCAGTTTCAGCATGATATTTTCTAAAAGCCATTTAAATGGACTATTGCCAACCAGGTTTAGTAATAAAGAAATCTTCAGTTGAAAAACAAAGAGAGATCTAATACTTTGAGGCTTCAAGGGTTTTGGTTAATCGTTGCACTATAAAAAAATAGCAGATGTATCAACAAATAGCTAAGTCTCTGTTGGAAAAGAATGAAGTTTCCCCTTCTAGTATCTTACTGCCTCTAGAAGGAAGGAAAGAAAGAAAAAAACCCAACAGAAAACCAAACAACCTCAGGTTGCACATTTAGTTTCTGATAAATCAGAATGGTGCAAATGGTTGCATTGCAATGCAGGAGACTGGTAAGATAAACACACTGCCTGTTCATTTTACCTCCCTGCTTTGGGGTTAGCTTTAGGAATTCTGGCAATACACCCCAGAGTTATTTAAGAGGTAACTCTCTAACTTGGTGTGTTCCCTGCTTCTCTGCCCAAATTTATCATCCTGGAAGGCAGGGGTGAGGCAACAGCCCCTTTTCAACTGTTGCAGTTCACAGTCTCCTGTGGTTGTTTATCTGTGGTTGTTTGTGTATATTAGTATGCTGAGCTCTGAGAGGCAGGAGCTGAGTACCTGTGGTTTGCTGCCTCTGCTTTGTAAATAGTTCATTTTAGCAGAAGGGAAATGAAGTTACCTCTTGAGTCCCTGATGACAAGCAATCACCAGAACGCCTATGTACAGCAGAATGAAGTGCTGCCATTTAGCAGCCTAACTAGGTTGGTTTGGTTTCGTTGTTGTGGTGATTTTTTGGGTTTTTTTTTTGTTTTTTTTTTTAACAAAGACGACACCAGTAAAGCAAAATTTGGTGCCCAGCAGATAAGTGGGGTGTTTAGCAGAAAATTTTGAAGAAAGTGGGCAGTATGACAGAAAAGGGTGTGATGAAATGAGCTCATCATTTGTGCCTGTGAGTGTGGGATGGACTGTGGGGGAAGAGGAGGGGGTGGAACTGTAATGGGGAACCTGCCAAGTAGCTGTCTGGTTTTGAGAGTTTTTGGTGTCCCAAGGAGAAGCCCCAGTGGTTTGAAAAGAGTCATTGCAGGGCTGTTAGTGCAATAGGAGAGATGCCCCTTTTGAGTATTATACTTGGCCTGTGAATAATGGAAGTTTTCACACTTGCTCCGTTGGCAAAGCAGAATCTAAACAGACAGTATGACTTGCATAAACTTGGAACATACAAGGCAAATTCTTGCACGAATTTTGTTCTAACATTGTCTTTCTTCTAGGCTTGAAAAATATAAGCTAGCCCTTTGGAGCTTTTAACCCATGAAACAGAGATCTCTGTTCCACTTATAGAGTGTGGAAGGTAGCTACAAATGTCACCATGAACCCAGCAACACTCACTCAAAATACTGCAACTACTGCAGACAACAGAGGATTCCATATAAAGCCAGTAGTTACTTGCTGGCTTCAGCACCCAGTGCATTCAAATCAAGAACATAAGGGCAAACAAATTTTTAACTTCTGGCTCCAAGTACTTAATCAGTACACACTGGCCCTTTAGATTTAATGAGTCATCCAGCTAACTATTTAATGCACAATCACCCACAACACATTAGCAAACATCCTCAGGAGGCAAAAGGAAGGACAAGTCTAAACAGAGTTGGGAAGGCATTTGCCCACACAATCTTACCTCCTCCTTTGCTAAGCCTCTTCTTTCTCTTCCCTCAGTTCTCAATGACAGTATCAGATGAGGACTGCTGGGGAAGGGATTAATCCTCACTTCATCTCTAGAGAGGCCAGGGCCCCTTCCAGGACAGTGCATTTCCTGGACAGCCACACACACATACAGGCACTTTGGGTCTTAATTGCCTCCCAGACTCTACAGTCTCTCTGGCAGCTTGCTGTGACTTCTGTCCCTCCCTTTCTTTCTCTGTTTTCTTATGCTTTTGATTCTGTTAGTCACCTTAACCCCCTTCCTTCAGTTCCTTCCCTAAACATCCCACATTAAGTCTTGTTCAAATCCCAAATGCTCTCCTTTCACATGCATCGATAAAATGTCCTATGTAACTCTCCCTTTTTGCCCATCAGCTCCCATTCCCTGCTTGGGTGGTTGTCACAGGGATGCTCTCTCTTGGGACAGCTCTGCGGGGAGCTGGGGCCAGGGGTGATTCAGGCTGTCCGGTGCTCCGCTTGTGCTGTGTGCTCCCTCGTGCGGTGATGAGCTTTTACTGCGCCAGCACCGCTAAGCGGGGCCGTGGGTAGTTGGGCTCTCCAGCTGTGCAGCCACAGCCTGGACAACTGAGAAATGACTGTGGATTTACAAACCTAACACTTTGTGTATTAGTCAATAATATACTGGGTAAGTATACAGGCTATACCAGATCTGCTCACGTCTCCAAACTTCTTCAGGGTTATAATCATACTGAAGCTTCACTCTTTCACTTTTCTCCCCTTTCCCCCTCAGGAACATGTTGCCAAAAAAGAGTCAATGAATTCCAGTGAACTGTGGTACTCAACTGTCAGCCACGATGTAAAACATGAAGTCTCTGTAATTGACAACAATAATGAGACAGAATATGCACTTATCAGTGTGCCTGAGAGGAAGGCAGATGTCGCCAGCCCTGAAGAGCATAGTGAATATGATGATGTCCTGGTGACTTAGAAGGCACTCTTTGGCCTGAGTGTGTGCAGCCATGATAACCACCCTACCTCTGCTGCTGGGTCTTCAAACGAATCTCTCTCTCTTGTTACCAAGCTTACTCATTAGGCTACGTCTACCTGTCATTTACTATGAGGCAAACCTGTCCATGAACAGCTGATTAGAGAAAGAAACATGGACTGAGTACAGGCCTTGAAAATTAAACCAGGAGGAATCACTAGTAACTGCTATCACAAGACAATGTTCCTCTATAGAAAATTAGGAGTTGCAATATGTTAAGCAACCAAGGCTGTACATTTTTCTAGACTTTTAGACTTTTTTTAAAGGGACCTTAAAGGACTACTGCTATAAATCTCAAAAATGCAATAACAGGTTCTTTCTGTTTGTTGGGGAATGTTTCATGTTTTAAATGAAAGCATAAACCTTGTGTTAGATACACTTACTGTTGTCCAAAATTTCTCTGTCATGCTTGATTTGTACCATTATACAATGCACAATTTTTATAAAGAACTCATTTCTCAAATTCCCCCCTTCCCTTCTAATGTGATACTACTTAATGTAAAGTCTTAAAGTTGGAATGAAATAAAAAGGCCTGAAACAATAAACTGCATACAAAACAAATATTATGCCCATGAGAAAACAGTCAATAGTGATGCTGCCCAGGTGATAACTACCTATCAGTAGCCGAAGTCCAGGTGCTGCTTCCATGACACCATGCTTCCACAGCTCACTCCTGCTGGAGTCTCCAGTTTGGCTTTCTGCAATGCTAGAGTATCACCTCCTCACAGCCCAGCACCCATCTGCAAGCAGCATTTCTAGACATGTGCAAAGGACTAAAATCAGATAGTCAACTGTTTGTGAGATCTCATAAAGTGTTTGTGTGCCTGTGTTCTTGCTTAAGCATGTTTTTTGGCTCCCTCCATTTTTGTAACAAAACAGTATGGAAGAAAATGTTGAACAGTTTTTCTGATTTTAAGTCTTCTCTAGTATGTGATTGCTGGCTGCAGCCCTGGCTTTATGGTGCAGTGCCTTTGTGACTCCCACCTGCCATTTCCATGCTGGGGCAGTCCCTTGGGCAAGTAAACGGAGCAGTGGATGGACATACCGCCAGTATGTGCAGGTATCACTGCTGTGGCAGGCAACTGAGTCTGCCCAAAACTCATACTGGCTGCTGTGGCTACACAGATGACACCTGCCATAGGTTCTTAAAGGGCTGATTTTTAAAGGACTCCACAAGCTGCTTTTTAACAATGTCTCAGTTGTCTCAGTCATTATTTTACTCATTTCCTCTAATAAAATTAATATTGATCATTCACACAAAATATCTAACTTGATGTAATAATGTGTTTTCACACTGCTGTGGATTGAGTCATAATTAATTAACTTTTAAATTTTCTTTTACATGATCAATTTACCTCACAGATTTACCTCACCAGAAACCACTTTTTTTTTTGACACTTCCTTCAACGAGAGTTCAAAACCTGACTGGATGCAGTCTGTAAAGTCATACATTTTCTGCTGAATATCACATCTTACTACAGGTCTACCTCATTTTTTCCTGTGAGGTTCTGGGGTAATGGTATGGACATAGAGGAGGATGGCTGGAAAAAAAAATGAATGCTTGACACCTTTCTCAGCTCTTAATGGCCATACGTGTATCACCGTAAAGAAGTCTAATCATGACATTATTTTTCAGTTCCTAGAATCAAGATAAATGTGCTGGTTTGAAAGCAAAACCAGTGAAAGACTCCAAGTCAGAAACACAATTTAATAAGAGGAAAAGAAAAGAAATAAAAGAAAGTAAAATAAAAGTAATAGTGCAAAAAAACCACTGACAGAGTCAGAATACAACCTGACACCCTGTTAGGGTGGTAGCGGCAGTCCAGATGAGATGATCTTGTCAAAGCAGTGATCCTGTAGAAAGGTCTGGTAGCTCTTGTCTCCTCTGGGAGTCTAGTGGATAAAAAGCTGCCTGTGCTGTCCCAAACCCTGGATTTATCCAGGTGGGAATGCTTGGCTCCTTCCCCTGGGCAGAGCATCTCCCAATGGGCTGATCTCATTCTATGAGTCATGCAGTGGGTCCTTGATGGCCCATTAAACAGAGATAACTCCTGGAGGGAGTTATCTATGAGTCATGGGCAAGGCATTGTTAGGCTCATTAACAGAAGATAAGGAAAACACTGCCCCACCTTGGCTCCAACGGCTCATGGGGATAGAATACAAACCTTGGGCACAGTTTTACATTGTAACCTAGGACAATAAAGAAGTGTTCAAGGAAAGGATCAGGTATCTTGGTGAGAGCAGTAAGATTGAGCAGCATCTCAACAGCAATTTATTTCTTTGCTGCTGGTACTTCCACAGCCTGCTACTTTTGGGACAAGCCATATAAGCCATGAAGTTTATCCTTCCCCAGCGTAAGAATCAAAAGGAATTTCTGTTCTAGTTATATGCTGCATAGAATATTATAGCAAGAAAAATTATAGTTCTTACAGTCAATGCTATATCTTACAAACCAAGAGGGAATCTGAATAAGCTACAAATATGCTAGTCATGCAAACGACTAGAATTGCGTGACTATCAGAATTCGGTCCAGAATGTTTCCCAAGCTCACTTTGAACACATGCAACAAGAACTATGAGTTTGAGTGTACAGCTCTGTCAGACATGCTTCATACACCTCAGCATTTAGAATTCCAATGGCTATTTTCCAACTCACAACAGCTGAAAGGCTAGAGCTGCTAAAGAATGAAAACAGTCACTTTATAGTAAAAATAAATAATTTAATGCACAATAACATTGTCAGATTACTCCTCAAATAAACTAGTAATATTAGAAAGAGAAAAACAAATTTCCATGACATATTTCTTACAATACAAAATGCCTTGTAAAATAAACTGTTTATCCAACAATATATCCATTTATAAGGCTATAAATAAATGACAGGATATACTTCACTCACATGGTAGTGAATATGTTGCATTCTGCTTAAGGTTAATGCTTAATTTTTATGTTATAGCCAGTTACTGTCTGTAACTTTCATGCCACGCTGGCCTACGTTGTCTGCTTCACCTTCCTCTTGGTGCTGGTTCATCTCATCCAGTCTCTCATCAGCAAGAACAACTAACTATTTACTGCCTTATTAAGGCAAATACCTTACATCTGTTAATTTTTATCCCCAGTGCAGGGTAGGAAGTGTAATTAAGGGTATAGACTAGTCTTCAGAGTTACAAAAACCAGGTCAAGTATCTCTCTAATCACTAGTAGCAGTAGCTAACTGTAAAAGCACACTGCTAATTTGACCTTTTGCAGATTCCAGTGACATTCAAGTGCATTAGTGAACAAGACATGTCTCTTCATGCTGTTGCTTTCTTCTTTCATATTTCACATTGAAGAAGAGAAAAATAGAGCAAAGAGCACCTTATCCAAGAAGACTGTAGGAAGAATAAGGAAATTATGAGAGTTAAAGCATTCTTAAGAAGCTAGTGCAAAGGCCTTGCATGTAATTAAAGAATACAAAGATATATATACACACTCTATATAAAAATAAGTTTTCGGGCTGTTTTACAAGGAAAGAGCAATGAAGAAACATGGCATATGACGTTTGGAGGGAAAAAAATAACAGATATGGGTTTGAGTGGAAGTGAGCATTGAGGATGAAGATGTACAGATAATTTTGCATAAGCCAAGAGAAAAAGAAAGGAGCCATGTGCAAGACTGTTTTTAAAGCTCACACAGTGCATTCGGTTTTATCATAAGGCAAGACAAAGCACAGCTTTCAAAGTCAACAGAGCATGCATCAAACACATGATTTTCTCAAGGGGGAAACAGATTATTGAGATATAGAAGAAGGAAGTAGTGGTGCTATAGCAATACAGCACAGTCATAAATATACCATATTTTCCATTTACAATATTGCATCACAGGCAGTATTTACAAGACAATTTTAGGAGTGTTTCTACCTAATGAATAGTTCCCTGCCCTGGGATTTTTTATAGATAGGGAATCCCATCTCTTCTAGGAAGTGAGGAAGATGAGGACTCTTTCCATAATTTCTCTGAAAGTTAAAACAGTATAATATTAATACTAAAATGAAACTTTAAATAGTTATTTCAATGTATTCTTTCCTTTCTCTTTTCTAAGAATTCTGTCAATATGTAAGGAATAAAATGCTTCTAAAAATTGAAACTCATGACTTGTTGATCTCTTGTCCCTTGATAAGAGTCCCAAGAAAAATCAATATGAATTAGTTGCAAACCTTACCTACACTGCAATGCTGAATTGTTAGCCTAGGGTTATTCTAAAAGCATATAAGTGGGACTCAGTAAATTGGGACTGGGGGGAGGCAGCTCCAAGCATTGTTTTCTGTATAACTTCAAAGCTCACAGGACTTTTATACAAGCATTTCTATCAGGACAAATATAAATGCATTGGAATCACTCCTAGTTGCTCGTAGTCGTTGGATTCACTGCCTAGAAAACCTGAAAGAATGACCATTTGTTTCCTTTAAAGGTATTTCTGTGTATAATACATTTTCCAAAATGTCAGGAGTCTTTTTCATCCCATGGATTAAAATTTATTTTGTTAGCATTCAAACCCAAATGTACAAAAGGAGAAATATTTAAAATTGTCTCCCCATTATGGTGCACGCACATACAAGGAGAATTTTTTTGTATAGATAACATGCAATATTAGATCAGCAAAGTTTCGTTGGAGTACATAGCTAAGTAGTTTCATCACTATTTCCTTTCTCCCCTGAGGACCTAACAGTGAGTCCCAGGTTTTAAGTTAAGCATATCAAGACTGTCTGAAAGCTATTTTAGAATGTTCTTAATATAGTTATGCAAATCATAGATACTAATGAATCTCAATATATTTCTAGAAATGTTTGCCTCCTTTCCCATAAATACTTCTGCTCTTTGTAAAGAAACAGTTTCTCTAATGTACAGCACTTACATGTGAGAGAAGTTGGGTCAAGCTTTAATGTATCACATTCAGATGTCCCAGGATTAAGAGTATCTTCATCATAAATATTTTGACGTAAAATGTTCCTTATAAAATCTGGGTTCATACTGTTTTCCATAAATTCCTCTGTTGATGGTGGTACAGAAAATACTAGCTGATAAATTACAGTGGAGCTTTCATTACTGAAAAACAAAGTCAAGGATGAATGTCTTCAAGTTTCAACAGGATTTTTTTTTTTTTTTTGAGAAGACTGACTTTTCATATCAATGTTGGAATGGATTTTTAAAAAAAAACATTTCCCCAAGAAAAGCATTATGAAAGAAAACTGTCAAAGATGCTAGTTTCTGCCTCCCCCTCCCTTCTCAGAACAGCTCTTGAAACTGGGTAAATACTTGAAGCCAGCCAGAGAAATGTTTTCAAATGCATGAGGGGCAATTGGACACTTGTTCTGATGGGATGTGGTTTTCAGCACTGGTGCTTCACAAGAAGCTACTGATAAGATGTGTTGCAATATCCTGTGCCTGATTTAGCTAGAAACCTGTAGGAAGATTTTTTTTCCTGCTAGCAGTACCTGGGACAACCCAGCTGTGCTCCTGACTGAGCTCTGGAGTGGATTACACAAACCAGTGAACTGGAGACCACTTCTGGAGATTTCTTTTTTTGTGGTCTACCAAAACTGACTACGATTCAATAGCTACCTTTTGTACTCACAGAATTCAAAACATTTTCAAAAAAAACTTGCACGGGGGAAAATAAAAGGAAAGAAAGAGATGCAGATAAGGGAGAAAGATATCAAAGAAGCAGAGAGAGAGAGAGAGAGTTATTAGCTAATCAATATGTGTGCAGAACTACAGCTTTGTACTTGATGGTCTAAATCATAATTAGCACCCATACGGCTAAGGAGCTACAGTTCACTGTTGAACAAAGCTGGCATGCCCAAGGCTGGCATGGCCAGAGAGTGTATTCCTCAAAGGAGAAAAGCGCCCTTAGGACTGCTCCTTGCCACATTCCAACGTGGCTATTCCTCTGTCCTTGCTATCTCAAAGGACCTGGGACTTTGCAAAACTACTTCCCTTGATTTTCTCCTATCTTTCTAATTTCTTTTGTAAGAGCTCTTTTTCAGAAGTCCTTGGGGAAGCTCTGTGTCTTCCTTTACTTCTCTGCTATTTCTCTATTACAGGAAACATGTATATTCCTCTTGCCTTTATCTCTTTTGGGAACAAAATGATTCTCTCCGTGCCATGAACCTTGCTTTACTTATTTAAGATTATTTAAACTACGTCAATCTTAAGTGTCTCCAGCAATTAATTCTCCTTTTAATAAATAACTTTGAATATGCTTATTAAGGGCTGCAGTTGGAACCAAAGATAAGAGGGGTGTTACTTCATAGCAACAATATGTTTCTGTCATTATATAAATTTAGCAGCATTTACCATTTATACCAGAGGATCCTTTGACCAGTTTTGACTGCCTATACACATAACTTTCTCCAAACAACCTATTCTTCACAGATTTAAATATTGTACATATTTACATAAACACATGTATGTCTCTTCAAAAGCCTGTAATTTTCAGATAACTTTGGTGAACAGAAATTGCTTACCTGAAAGAAATCACCTGAGCTGACCTAAAGTAACGTCCTAAAGCTGGAGATGAACTGTAAACCTCTGTTAGCTGAGAGAGAGAGAGAGAGAAAAAAAAAATCTTCTATTCAATCTCTTTTTTCCCCTCACCAAAACAAGCAAACAAAACCAAAACCAAACAAAAAAACCCAACCCAGCAAATCATTTTTAAGAAATGCTTTAAGGAGCATAAAAACAGGTGCTGAAGGTCAAATAACAGCAAATATCTGCCCTGGAAAAGGTACAGAGTCCTTAAAATTTGACAGACAAGTTAATTGTGCATTTGAGTGCTATGTAACCTTAGCACATGTGAGGCACTCAGGGTGAACTAAAAGTGTGTGCTCATGCTGCCGTGTGCAACTGATGTTACTAGGCTTGGGATTTAATTAGTACCAAAAGGCTCTTCTAACTTTTATTTCGTGGAGGGGAGGGTCTCTGCCCTGAGATTGCCTTCCCACCACGTCCAAATGATCACTGTCATGTATGATGAGCTTATTTCAGCTGTAACTCAGAGCTGTGCTGGCTCAGCAGAAATCACAGCTATAAACCCAGGCTGTTATCATGTACTTGTAAGAGAATGCAGCACACAGGATGTTTAGCCCATATTACGCTCAGATGACTTTCACAGGCCTCTCCAAAATTATTCAATGATTCTATGAAAAAGGTGAAGACTGTGTCTTAACAAATGGTCAAATTTAGGGGGAAAAAAATTAATGGTTTTTTGTGCTTAAAAGCAGACAATTTTTTTTTTCTAGATCATGACTTTAAGAAGTACAACACACTTTATTGGTGGACTTGCAAATGACTGAGTTGCTACGCAGAGAAACAGAAACTTCTTCAAAGGCAAACCACTGAGACTATGTTCTAAGCGGAATCAACTTTGCCAAGAATCACATAAACACTTACCCTCTTAGTAATGTCCTCAGAGGAGAAGTGTGGGAGACCACACATTAACTCCAATGTTCCTGAAAAATTGTGAAAATTTCCACTGCTTAGTAGTTCATCAGGATCCCAGTAATCATCCTCATCTGTGTAAATACCTAATAATCAAAAGGAGATAGAAAGGGGAGAAAAAAAGTTTCAGTTAGCTTAAGTATAGGAAAAAAAAAACAAACCCTCTTGGCTTTCTCCAGAGTGGCTTTCTCACAAATTTCCTAGGTAAAGACTGACTGGGAAAGACAGAAAGAAAGTGCAAGTCACCTGAAAAACGTAACAGCACATGGAGGTCAATCACCCACCTCCATTAGCAAAAGTATCTGCTCCTTGAGCCTGACAGGCAATGACACCAAGGGACCTAAGTCATCCATGGTGCTTGCTCCAACATTACAAACATAATTTCCATCCTCATATCCAAATCTCTTCTTGTGATATTTTCTCACTTAGGTACAAACTTGAATTGCCACTTGATCAGGACACAAGTTGCTTGCTGCCTGCTAAGATAAAAGCATTCACAACAGCTCCTGAACTACAACACCCCACTCTGCAGTCAGAATCCCAGTTCCTTCAACAGTTTACTGAAGGAGATTAAAGGATGTTACTGGATTTGTGTTCTATTAGAATGTACATATTGCATGTTTATATTAGTGCAACCAAGAGTGACATACTCACAAGAATAAAGAATGAGGCTGATGAGAATGACCAGGAAGATCACAGAAAATATGGTAGTTATAACCATCCATAGTTTACACTTCCAGAAAACTACATTCCTGCATGATTTCCAGGGATCTCTCTCCTAGGTATAAAAGAGAAGGGCATATTGATTAATCTAACAAGACAGGAAAAAAATATTGAAACCTGTCTCTACTGTCACCTTTAGAAACAAATCCCCCATATAAATGAGACAGCCTCATTGGTAAGCAATGCCTTTCTTCGGGGGTTCCCAGCCTTGACTACTGCTGCAGGAGAAAATGCAGACCTAGAGAGGGTAAAGGACATTCACTTGAGAGAGAGCATTCCCCTTTGTGCAGAATTTCCAACTCCTGAATGGCCCATAAAGCTAAAGTACTGCAAAGGTGATTTCTTGGCTCCATAATTTTTAACTACATGAATTAAATTTGCATAGTCCACAATGTGGACATTGGACAATGTGGACAAAAGGACTCTCCTTTTAATGTTTGTCATTTCTCCCAGCTAAAAAGGTGTCTCTGGAGGTATTTCCAAAATCATTCATCTCTTCAGCATTGATGATGTCAACCTGCATAGCTTCTGGGTGCCAGCACCCAAAGCAAAAGCAATGATATTCAATAGATACTATTGCATTAAACTGTCCATAAGATAATTGATATTTTTATGGCTGACTTCCTTTTTCTTTAGCAGATTGGAAACTTGAAGGTTATTGAGTGTATTTAACAGAGAGTTTAATGCAAATCTCACCTGTTCTATGAGGTCAAAAGAAAACTTCACTCAAAGCAATTGTGCAAGTATGGGAGAGAAAGGACAATACCTTGCCTGCTATTTAATTTTTAATAAGATTGAAAATCATGACAGAAATTAGTCTTTTAACGAGTTAATCCAGCAGGAGGAATATTAAAAAAAAGGATAAAAAAGCAAGCTTAGGTGACTGCAAACCAGATAACTTAATCTATTTTGCTCCACAGCCAGAAGAATCAGAAGACTGAAGCAAGGGCTTGAATTCTTAGGCAGACCATGCTGTCTTCTTAATTACTCTTCTCCCTCCGTCTCCATCCACCATAAAGGTACTAGGAAACTCCATGTCCTTTTTGACATCAGTACCAGCTAAGGAAAAGCACATGATGTAGGTTGTCTGGGCCACACAAGTGCAGACTGGGAGGAACCAGCTGCTGCTAGAGGCACTAATCCAGGTTTTCCTCCTTTACCTTTTGAACTTTCTGAGAACACAGAATAACAGAGAGGTTTTCACTGAATTTAACTGAATCGAGCAGCTGGCTAAGAACTTTTGTGTGGGTGGCAGGGGAATAGGGGAGAAAACAGACACACAGAGAAAGATCTTACAAGAGAGATTCCTCCAGGAGCAGAGGCAGAAAAAGGGAGACGCTCTGTAGACACCTCTGCACACAGAGAGCTCTGCTGGAGAATGAAAGACAAATACTGAGTATAGTTTTATTTACCACATGCTTTCAGCAGTGATCACATTTACTTTTTTTAAAATTTGATTTTAAAAAATATTTTGGAAGTATGAATTTCAGAGTAAACTATGAAACCAGTAACTACTGCCTAGAGTGCAACTATGAAATCAGCCACAGCCTCATCAGTTGAGACAGGCAGCTGGCAAGCCAAACTTTGATTGAGTCACCGTGTTTAGATGATCGCAAAACTCAATTCTTAATCACACATAGCAAACTGGCTTGATCCCAAGAAACCATTCAGCTCCACAGCTAGTCCAACACCTTCTGAACTTTGCCCATAGGCCGTGGGGAAGCAACAGCAGCCGAGAAAGCCTCCCCAGTGAGCAGGGCAGCCCCTGATTAACCTTCCACCTGAGCACAAAGCAGAGCATGGGAACTTTCCAGCAGTCTGTATAGGACGGGAAGGCAGTTGCTATAATCAGCATAAAGACAGCTCAAGTGAAAACTCAGTTCTGGAAAGGGGAAGGATAAACCCAAGGGTGAAGTTTCTCAAGGTAATCAAGCAGATCTAGCTGACCTCTGCCTCTCCTCCCCCCTCTCTCCTGTTCCTCTTTGCGCCTCCCGGAATGTGGCTGAGCCTGGAGCGAGCTGATTCAGCTTACCTGACCACAGGAGCGGTAACTGACCCCTGATTCAATAGAACAAAGAGGGGGTTTGCCTGGCCAGGGGAATGAATCAGCCCCAGAGGCGATCGGGAGGCGCACGCAAGGGAGCGGTGCCGTTCACAGCAGCGGGAAGGGACAGGCAGAAGGGGCGGCTCAGGCAGACTGCTTCCAGCAGGGTCAGCCGTGCCCACAGAAAAGCGGGAAACATCTTTGCTCCGCCACAAATATTCCTGCAGTAAGTAGTGTAATTCACTGTACAGCAGTCACGTGTGAATATGTTATTCCTCTGCCAGAAGGGGTCTGTTCCGTAGCTTTAAGCTAGGGACTAGGAGTTACCTCCCTTAGGATTCATGTGCTGATCTTAACTAAAGTTTTGGAGCATTCTATTAATACAAATTCATAACGGTTAGCGACTGAAAATTCCTCAGAGATAAAGAGAATCCAGCAGGCTCTGTTCGAGGACGTCTTGTTTTTGTTTGACAGCACTGTTTCCTGGTTAACTTCTACTGAATGAAAGCCTGGTTTTAAAATTTATTTCAACTTTTCTCTTTTCTGGTTTTGATCCCAATCCCACTGATAGCACATTAAAAGAGAAAGCAAAACTCAGAGAATCAATTACAGTTTCAGTTCCTAAATTATAGCTTAAAAATACCACTCTCATATTAGAACACTTCATTGATAAGAAAAAAATTATATATATATATTTAATGGGGTTTTAGCCTCTTTCCCTCTACCTCAAATGACAACTTAAATCACCCCTACAAAATGTTCCTTCAAGTGTCATTTCTCTTTCTGTGTAATATTTCCCCCACCGGAAGGATCAAATGAGCAAGTGAAATTCCTACCTTTCTTGTTTGATCATCTAGAGGCTTGTCATGATCAGTCTCACTTTCCTCCACATTATGCTGCCGTAATTCAATAATCTCATGCTCCTGAGCAGAGCTCTGCCTTTTCATTGCTTCTGTCTCTGAAGGTCCTCTGCGAGAACCTCTGTCTCTGAATTGAGCACGGAGACAACTCATTTCCTTCTTGTTTCAGCTGCAATTATGATCAGTAATAGCCCTGACACGAGGCTGGAAACAGGGACAGTGGGGATAGTTTCCACAGGAGATGTCTCAAAATACTGTTAAATTAGGGGAATTCTTGGAACAAATTAAGTCAGCTGTCCTAGCTGCAGAGAAAGGGAAGGCAGAGGAAGTATCGATTTGCGTAGCCGTGAGAACTCTGGCTCTCAGCTATGCAATACTAGGTTTTCCAGTTTGCCTACCTTCCTGTTCCAACCCTTGACAAGCAAATGACTAAACCTTCAGAAACGCTGTCATTTGCTGGGACGATTTTGAAAGGAACCAGGCCCTTTCTCTGGTGCTGTCAGCCAAAACAATAAAATGTTATTACTGTTATCCATGCAGCTAAACAAATGTGGTGCTGAACAGACAAACTGAGTAAAAGTTCATAGAGCATAGAGTTGTTTGGTTAGGCTGGGACTCTGTCAACACTTGTAATTCTAGTTTCCCTCTACAGTCAATACAAATGAACACTGCTGACCTTTGTGCTATAAATTGTTCTCCCTATAGCTAATATATGCCTAAAATCATATCTGATGTTAAAGAACAATTTATGTCCTTTAACATGCTATCCAACCTAAACTTGAGAAGCTGCTTCAGGTAAAAAAAAACCAAGGGACATAGCTAAAGAGAAGAGGAGAGAAAGCCTTCAATTTCATCCTGTGCTCTACACAACATGCTGTTATGAAACAACCGTGGCGATTTGATCTGCAGTAGCTTCCCACACAAACTGTCATGTGCACTTGGAGACACTCACAACAGCTTACTGTAGCCAGGCTGATTATGAATCTAGCCTTCCCAATGTCCTTGATCCTACCTCCTCTTATTTCTCCCGTTCTCACTCCATCCCCATGTTTCTCCTTCCTCCCCAAAGAGCATCTCTCTCCCCTCCGAATCAAAAGGTCTGGGCAGACAGCTGGTAACCACACCTTTGCTCATTCTTTTGTCCCAGCACAGGGAGTATTGTGCATTAAAACACAGCCTCTCTCCCCAACCCCCTTTCCTGCTGCCTGGGTGCCCACTCACAGCACCACTCCTTTTTCCTGCCAACAGCTCAGAACGCTCTCTCGTCACCCCACCACCTCAATTTTTATTTTGTGCAACTCACCTTGGTTCTGCCACCCGAAACACACCCAGGGTTTGCATTCCTGATGTCATGTCACACCCATCTAGGCAAAGGCACTCCATGAAAGTGAGCACATCTTAGGTTTATTCCACAAGTAAAAAGAAATACAAATTGTATACCCCATACATTTTGGTTCTGAGAATCCTTAAAGCTCTGGAGAACTGAAGGTGAAGCTGAGCAGTCACCAAGATCAGAACATGTATCTGGATTTACAAAATCTTAATCAAGACATCTTACACTAGAAATGCTTTTATCTGGTTCTCACTACTCCTGCTGGATATCAGGTTCATATATTTAATTTCCACTCACAGTAGACCTTCTTACTGGATTGTCTGAAACCAAAACTGTTCCTCTAAGACAAAGAGTTAATGATTATACAGACCTCACCATGCAAAGGCCAAAGTTCTTGTTTTATTTTATATATTTGTCAAGAAGCTCTTTAAAGTCTTTCTTCCATTAGATTAAATGCCCATCCAGTGGGCATTTAACTTCCACACTTGGTGCATTTCTTCCATGTGAAATACTGACCCTTCTGACAGTTTGCTGAGAAGCTCTCAGAGAAAATGAGAAGTCAAAAAGTGAGCTGAACTTTCTAGGCTAGGCTTTAATCTAAAACAGAACAGCAGGAAAGCTGTTTTCTTTCCTTGGCAGGAAAGAATTTCTGGTTTCAGCAAAAGGAAAAGAAAATTGCACCCTTTGAAACGTGGTGGCAAAGTAAAACTCCACAACTAGTGATAGTTGTTAGAGCGGTATGTATTTAATCGGTACCGAGATGCGTGGGGGATAATTCCTCCAAAGACATGCATACCCACCCGACGGTGTTTCCCTCTATTATTCCCCAGGGTCTTACATATGCATAACCCGCCTCATACATATTCATTCCCTGGCCCCGCCTGTCCTCGCCTCGTATGGTAATTAACTCCACGCCCATCTGGGCATGCTCAGTTTGTTGTGGTGGTCTTCTGGGGGTCTTCGGGGATGAAGGAACGGAGTCATCCTCAGTGAACTCTTCACCTTTATCTCTCCTGCGCGGCTTCTGGCTCTCTTTGGCATTGTTTCAAGGAAATATTCAGTTTATGCTAGCTAAGGGTCTGTGTCCTCCACCTTTATCTGCATTCTTGGCCTTGTTGTCTCGGGATGCTTGCAATTTTCCCTTTACTATCACCAAGAAGTCCTAGATGCTTGTAATCATGCAAAAGGTTAACAGACACAGCGTTCAGTACCCACCAATGCTTTTAAAATGGATTTAGTATATTCCAAAGCAATATTTGAAATATATCCTAATACCTAGAGACCTAAAGGATTATCTAAAATTCTCACATCTATGTATCACCCCTAAATGTACACTTTAGTAAAAGGGGCACATTAGGCTCAGCTTTACAAAACCAGGAAAGTCCAAGGTACCAATGCAGTTCTGATTGCACCCGGGGTTTAGAGTTTCAGAGGCACATCCAAACAAATAAAACATAGCCCCTTGCAGTTTTAGCATGTGTTTATTAAAAAGGAATGTGAATAATTGAGTAGCCACTAAAGAAACAAACCTCCTAATATACAGGCTTTGAATATAGATTATGCTGTAAGTTTGACATGAGCTGGGGCAAAGATGCCCAACAGGAGAAAGGAAGGAAAAGCAATAGCGATGTTAGAAAGAGGAATCTCACTGCATGCAGATTACAGTGCTAGTTCTTTTCAACATTTCCCCCACACTCTGCCATGGTAGGTCTAACATTAAACAAAGATAACACACTTATGTACTGCAGAGTAAGTGTGCTGCGTGGATAGCAATAAAAGATATTCAAACTGCCAGCTTCATTTTTTAAATATATATATATAAAAGGTGAAAGCTAAACAATTCCAAATATTGAAACTTAAAGACCATCTAAATGGTCTTATGGCCATCTAAACAATTCTTTTATTAAGCTAAGTACTGGTATTCTGAAGTCACATAAACAGCTTTGGAAACCCTAAACTGGATAGATTTGGAGTGATAAGATCATCAGGAGATTAAAATTATAAAACCTAGATTTACTACCAGGGTTAAACTAATGTTGCTGTCATTTCTTCTTTTACTTCCTTTGAGCCCAAGGATGCATCCAACCACATAGATCCATTTTCCTTCTATGTCCATTTCAATTTAGTGTGGCTTTGTGGGCACATTCCAGAAAGATACACAAAAAAATTTCCTGAGCCTGAAACTCTGCTTACTGTGGACCAAGGACAGCAGGAAAAATAATCCTAACCTACTAGGAACATGCTAAAAATTCATAATGCATGCCGGGGCCAGAGCTGGAGAAATACACCTGTAACATATTGCAAACATTAAACCCTACAGTTAGTTCAAATTCTAAAGAGAATTTAAGAAAGCATTATAGTTTCCTTTTGTTTAATGAATCACAATCCATTAATTCCTTCCTTATTTAGATGTCATCCCAAAGAACCTAAATTATGCCCTTCCAGTTCTTTAATCAAAATTTCTTGCATTCTAACATTTTTGATCTATATATCTGATATTTTTAAGAAAACACAGTAGAAACCCCAGAAGTTACAGCCCAGAAAGTAAAAAAGTCATGCAGTTGCACATAACTAGAAAGAATTAATCTCAGCTTTGTACAAAATACACTATTCATATTTTAAGAACTATGAAATAATTATGTTTAGAATCCTGTAACATCCTAAAGAGTTGAATATATATGGCATGTGGCCATTTTTAACAAATACAGATAACAAGGGACAAGGAAGGAGAGGAGAAGGGTTATGAATGAGGTATAGTTTGATTTTTGTTACAGGTTCTAATCCATTTTATTTTGTATTTAAGGCAGTGCTGTTTCTGCAAATAGGCATAAGGAAGATGAATCCATATGGAATCTGAAGATCCTCTGAGGCTGAATAGTTATTGCTAGGTGAACCACAAATGATAGTTTCTTCATTAAAAAAGTGTATTATTTCATGAAGGAAGATTCAATGGCATTTTCATGTTGTATCATCAAATTGACTACAGCAGGAAGCAGCTTTTATGCAGAGGTGATCTACATTTTCTCCTTGGCTCATCAGTTTGTATTCCGATGGATCCAGTCATAAAGTGCTGTCACCTTGGTGTACACACCGGGACGATTGCGCCGAGCACACCCTTCAGTCCAGCTCACAATGCCAGCGAAGTACGATCTTTGCCCTTCCCTGTGCAGGCCAAGGGACCTCCAGAATCCCCCTGAAATGAAGGAAGTCTAGCAAGTAGTGCACACACAGAACACTGAAACAAAAAATTTGGGTATTTAGAACAGTAAATACCTGCTCCTCTTCTTCTCAGATTAAAACTTAGTATTAATAAAACTTACTTCTGGATATAATGTATCCAGCCAGATGTCATATTTATTCAATTATTTTAACTTATGGACGTAGCACACTAATATAAAGCTAATGGCAAAAAGCAGGTTATAAAATTACTCCTTGATAATGTCCCATTACAGGATTCATAGAATAACTCATCACAGCTCAAACAGGGAAAGAAGAAGACAGGGGTGGAAATAGGGAATTCTACTACAATTTGAGTAGCCACTCAAATTGGTTGAAGGCAGATCTCAAAATGTGTGTAAATAGGAACAGAAAGATACAACACACCCCCAACCAAAAAAAGCCAACAAACCATAAAAACCCAAACCCAACAAACAAACCAGGCACAATTAAGTATTATCAGCAGTTTTATATCAAGATTGAGTCTACAGTAGACTACTTTGTAGAGGCAAAAGAAGGAACAAAGACTAGGGAATGTGCAAATAAGAACTGGCTTCTCAAGTGGAACATGCAGGTTTGCACAGCAATGTAGAAAAATAAAAATTCCCATTCAATTCAGTTCACAGGACCAAAATGCATTTGGGCTCATCAATGCTTTTTTGCCTCTCATTGCTTTAACCTTGTATGCCTTCTGTGCACGGCTTTGTGCACAGAACTCTGGGCAACTACAGTGCAGCTCCTCTCTGCAACTGTTTCTAATGCACACAAGGCAGCCAGCAGCCTCCAAATTGACCTTGGGGGTTTGTGTGAGCCCCCAGCTGGATCCAAAACATGTAAGAGGTCAGGAGAAAGCCACGAACTGAGAAAAGTGTATTAACAGAAAGCTTTCATCACCCAACCAAACAAAATTATCTATTATGGTGGTATAAAATTATCTGGAGATAAGAGAAAAAGCCAGAGTCCTTCCTCTCTCTCAGGCTGCTAGAAATGTTGATAATCTGATGTCAGCGACTTGAGAAAGGAGGCTGCATAGTCCAGCCAATTACTCAGCCAGTTCTGAAAGACCAAAGGGGCTGCATGTCAGTGGGGAGAGGAAGGATCCTAAGCAGAGGAACCAAGATCAAAGAACATCTTAGAGTCATAAGAAAACAGTCTGAAAGTGTAAATTTTTTATTTCTCATATATTAGGTCCTCTAAAGATGAAAGGTATTTGGAAGCTTCACATAACTTGTGCAACACATGCACTGCTTACATGTCCAGGAAGAAGTGAAACCAAACAGGATGCTCACAAGTCTGATAGCATAGTAAAGGGGGTTTCCTGAACTCCCAGTGTCATTCCTCTCTAGCATCGTACAGGAAACAGGAAACAAGGAAGGAAACAAGGAAGGAAGGAAACAAGGAAGGAAGGAAACAAGGAAACAAGGAAACAAGGAAACAAGGAAGGAAACAAGGAAGGAAACAAGGAAGGAAACAAGGAAGGAAACAAGGAAGGAAACAAGGAAGGAAACAAGGAAGGAAACAAGGAAGGAAACAAGGAAGGAAACAAGGAAGGAAACAAGGAAGGAAACAAGGAAGGAAACAAGGAAGGAAACAAGGAAGGAAACAAGGAAGGAAACAAGGAAGGAAACAAGGAAGGAAACAAGGAAGGAAACAAGGAAGGAAACAAGGAAACAAGGAAACAAGGAAACAAGGAAGGAAGGAAGGAAGGAAGGAAGGAAGGAAGGAAGGAAGGAAGGAAGGAAGGAAGGAAGGAAGGAAGGAAGGAAGGAAGGAAGGAAGGAAGGAAGGAAGGAAGGAAGGAAGGAAGGAAGGAAGGAAGGAAGGAAGGAAGGAAGGAAGGAAGGAAGGAAGGAAGGGAAAACAAATTAAAAAAGCAACCAAAATCCAAAGATGTTACCCAGATGAGGAACTTAAAGATCCAGAAGGACAAAACTGGCCTGTATGACATACAGCAGAATTGGTTAAAAATGCTGATCTGAAAGTTCAAGGGCATTTCTTAAGCAACACATTTTTTGGAGGAACATTACTCCTCCAAATTAATATATTTTAGCAAAACAATTCCAAGGTCAAAGCTTGCAGAAAAACTCTACATAATGTTAACAAAAATAATAATTAATTTATTAGATTTAAGACACTACAAGGAAATTCTACAAATAGTCCATTGTGTTAAAGAAGTTTGACCCATCATGAGCTACAATCTTGCAAAAGTTACCCTATTGCATTAAAATAATAAAATTTTATATGACACAAAAATTGTTCCAAATTGCCTCAGTCTAATAATCAGTAACAAATTTCTATCCCCTTTATATGGTAACTGGTATAAAAAACATGTTTGTAAAGTTGATATTAATCATCAGAAGTTTGAACACCAATGAAGTACACAACTAGTTGTCCTAGGTTACAATGTAAGATGTGCCTGAAGTATGTATTCTATCACCATCTTCATGAGCTGTTAAAAACAGGTGGGGCAGGGTTTCTCTTATTTTCTGTTAATGGGGCCATAATGCCTTGCTGCATGACTCATAGATAACTCCCTCCAGGAGCTGTCTCTGTTTAATGGGGCATCAAGGACCCACTGCATGACTCATAGAATGAGATCATCCCATTGTGAGATGCTCCACCCAGGGGGAGGAGCCAAGCATTCCCACCTGGATATAATCCGGGGTTTGGGACAGCACAGGCAGCCTTACCCACTGGATGCACAGAAGACAAGAGCTACCAGATCTTTCTACAGGATCACTGCTTCAACAAGACCATTTCATCTGGACTGCTACTACCACCCTAACTAACAGAGTGTGAGGTTGTATTCTGACTCTGTCAGTGGTATTTTGTACTATTGCATTCTTTCATTTTACTTTCTTTTATTTCTTTTCTTTTCCTCTTATTAAATTGTGTTTCTGACTTGGAGTCTCTCACTGGTTTTGCTTTCAAACTGGTACACTAATGTCCTAGGAGACAGAAGGCAGCGTCAGGAAAGGTGAAGTATGGCAAAAAAGCAGTTTCTGACTGTGTGTGTAAACAAGCTGGGTTTTGTAACTTACACTACTGTGATGTAGTCACAACTTGTAATTATACACATGAATTAATGTTTGAAATTAAAAAGCACTATTGCAGCTGCAGTTCCAAAACTTAGCTTAACTTTTCGTATTTCTTTGCAACTGTAACAATACATTACTCATCATACTTTTACAGTATTTTAGCAATTCCATACTCAGATATTAAAAAAGATAAAAAGAAATTAATACAAATAGCATAATTCACAGATGGACCTTTTATCACAGATGATTCCTTTTATCTTTATGTTTTTGTTCTCTTGTATGAAACATAACCATTGAAGATGAAAAAGAATTCTTCTTGACACATTTTACCCCCTGCCTTTGCAAAATGATATTTTTTAAGAGTCAGATATTATCTTCCATTTTTTGGTGAGCTTTTAGTTGCCATGTTAAATTAACCATAAACTCACACTCAAGACATCTCAATTTAAAAAACAACAGACAAACAAACAAAAACCCCACCACACAACCAACCTAAAACTCTGAAGTGTTTTCCAATGAAAGCAAACATTGCTTTGTAGTTTTCCCATGAGTTCAAGATTACCTGGCATGCATCAACACCACCATTAAGATTCCCAGCACACAGCATACGTAAAGTAATAAGATCATCATAGAGCTTGTTGCAAACACTTTGGTTAATCATTCTCACTTTTCTAGGTCATCTTGCCAAAACTGCAGTGTTTTGGCAAGATGACCTAGAAAAAAATACAAATGGTATTGTAGAGGTTAAGGTGGCACAAATTTCTAATAGAGATACCAATTATCAAAACAGTAGAGAATTGTTTCAAACTCAAAATCTACCCAGCTAATGAAAGAGGAGTAATTCTCTTCCCTTCAAATGGTGCCTGCCCTAGTTTTTGATAGCTGTTGTCCACACTACCTTATAGCCATAGAGGTTCCAATGCACCACTTTTCCATTTCCCTACACTTTATCATTATGACCTTATTCTGCCAGAAAGTAGTAAAAGTGCCATTCAAATTGTAAGATAAGAGTGCACACAGGGTGACTAAATTTAAATGCCATTTCAAATTATGCCTGAAGCTTTTTGTTATTATTTACACCATAGCTGTGCTCCAAACAACATCCAAGTCCTACAAAATGCAATTTCTCTATTGTTTTCCATCCTCTCAGTTCTAGGTAAGAAACTGAGGAATAAAGCTGAATGTGAAAAAACAAATAATTAAAAAAAACCCCCAAAGAACAGTCTGCAACTCACAAATGATGCTAAGAGCTTAATTCTGTACTGTGGTATTGACATAAGGTGTGCTTGTGAGCTAAATATCCTGACACCTCTGCTGTGTTGAGATGCTGCCCAAGCCCAGGTTTCAAGCTGTTTAATGCTGAGACAGGGCAAGGATCTCACAGGCTCCCCTGTGACCTCTCTCTAGTGCAGTGTGCTTTTTTCCTGCCTCCCCATTGCAGCTGGCTGCTCCAAGCTGCACAGAGGCAGAACTCTTCATAAGGCATACTTTAAAGTGGCTTTGGTAAAGACAGAGAAAATAAAGGTCCTCCACATTTTTTTTTGCATTTATTGCTGCTTATGGCTCTATATTGTCAATCAGAAACAAATTCTTTCTCTGCAATAGTTGCAAGTTACTGATCTCTTTACCTGCAAGGTTCTATTCAACAGATAAAATGAGTCATGAGCATGAAAATAGGCACAATTTTGTAAATCTATAATCATTTGCTTTTCAATGATCTGTGACACCAGAGTATGCATTTTGTCTCTTATCACCTGCCACCTAAGCAACCATTCAGAATTCACAGACTGTAGCTAAGGAGATCTTTTCTGGCTTTTTATAGACACACTAAGTAAAGTACATGGAGTTTTATTTTTTGCTTACAAGTATAAATATTCCATTGTTAGAGTTTAAAACTAAGCCAAACGCAAAAAATATATCCAGGAAATGAACATACTATTTTCTTTTATGGCTCCCCAGCCAGTTACATAGCAGACAGTTCCATAAAGAAATACTCTAGATGTGCTGGGTAAACAAATGGGCTGTACCAGCTCACTGAAGAGTACAGGCGTCTCCATTTCCAACAGGGCAATGTCATAGTCTGAGATAGATTGGTCATACTGTGGGTGGACAATAATCCTTATGATTGATCTCATAGCTACACAATTGCTCTTTTCATTAATAGTATGTGAGCCCATATACTCTCTCCATCCCATTGGAATGGAGTATCTGTAAAAAAAAACGTTTTTAGAATGTCCCATTGGAAAGCAATGCAGTATTAGTTACTCCATTTTAACTACTTTTCAGTATTTAGGGACATTCATCATAACCAAAGTGCATGGAGTAGAATATGACTTCAGAAGATTGATTCACTCTAGTCTCTGTCTGCTAAAACATTAAGCAATATTTTTACTTGCTATTATGAAAATAATTAATTTTCTGGAGCTATAAGACCAACTCCTTGCAATGCATCATGCTTTAGAACTCATAAAAGCATATTGTTAAACCCTATATCTTCCTTACCAAATGTAGGAGGTATGCGTTTTTAATTTACACTACCTAAACTGAACATCAATGAGGTTTTCACTCACTGATCAATAAATAGGACATATCTTGGGATAAAAGGCCATAGCTGTAGTCAGAAAACCCCTGCCTTTTGAAAAGAAGGGGAAAAAACAAAGGCGTTTACCGTTAATCTAACAGAACAGTGTTCTATCATGCAGGACTCACTGGCAATGGAAGCAAAAGAATAACTTTAAAAACTTAAGACTTTTGAAGCCAGCAGACAACACTGAGTGTTTATGTAGCGAGGTCATGTCACCAGTTATAACCTGGATCAACTTATGTAGACAAGGAATAGATTCTGCAGATTATTGAAAGCAAATTTGTAAGGTTATTAAACTGCAAGTACTCTAGAACAGTATAATTTCTTCATACCTCACAGAATCAGAATCCAGGAAGCAATGGGCAGCAGACACAAGCCACCTGTTGGAAATCACAGATGCGCCACACATGTGGCCATGTGCCCCCATCTGTAAACTTGCTTGCCAAGGCCACTTCTCAGATCTCACATCTTCACCTCCAACAATTCTGTTTTTCTTCAGCTGGCGTCTTCCACAAGCTAACAGAAATAATTTAATAAATTAGTAAAAAGCTCACCAGTTAATTAACTTCGCCATGCTTGATACAAACTTTTACCCTTAGACCTTACTGTGCAATTGGTAAAAAATGAGTACTTGCCCATTTTCACTCAATGGGCAGACCAGATATAAAGCAGTCATTGTCTATCTTTCTGTGTAGCTTTCTAAAGTGCTGAATAAATCAGAAAGAAATTAAGCACAATTTAAAAGTTTATTTGAATCATTTTTGTCTCTTTTCCCTGCTTACAAACACGGCTTCTTGACTGCATTTCATTCAGCTCAAAAAAGCAGCAAGACCTACCAGCTTATCCTGTAAGTGCATTGCTTGAAATAAGTCATCATAGACAGAATGGATGAGTTATTTTAAAAGAAACAAAATTCAAGACAGGCATTTACATACAGTATTACCAGGAAATTAATTTTTTAAAATTTGTATTTGATTTAACCAATTTTTAATCCAATAATGCTTAATAATAACACAAATTGGTGACTTAGTTTCTCAAGTAACTAACAAATTTTAAAATAAATGTTACCACACCACAGCTCATTTCATCAGATCCATCTGTACAGTCTCTTTTCCCATCACACTCAGGATTTGGTTTCAGCAAGCATTTTCCATTGAGACATTCGCATGCATAAGGGGAGCAACTTTTGTAGGCTGAAATAAGAGAGAGAAGATAGCATCACATGTTTAGAGTCATGCTTTGACATTATTAACAAAACCTTGCATATTCAGCAAGTTGTTCAAAGCTACACATTCTAACCTGCTTGAAGTAGTAGTCTATAGTGGTGTAAACTGGTCGCTCTATGGAGATGGGACAGGGGAATGATCCACTCTAATTACTGATCACACTAATTTCAGTCTCCACTTTCCCTGAGGAAAAAGAAGACCCTCCAACTGTCCACACTCCCATTTTACACAACTCTAAACTGAGTAAGTGGGGCTTCTCAGGTCTGTTCTTTTGCCTTCATCAGCACTACTTGCCTTTGCCAGCACCAGCATTACAAATCACAAATCTTCACAACATCTTTTCATTTTCAAGTGAAATTGAGAAAACTGTGGAAGAGCTTTATACCTCCCCCCAATAAATTTCTGACTATGGACTATCACAGTTTACTATGTGAGAATCCTGATTGATCTCAGCAACTGGCCTCCATGACTATTATTCTTATTACCAGTTGTTTAGAAGGACCTTTAAACACTGGGAGATAGGTTTTTTTCAACAAAGATTTACTCCTGGCTACACCAAGACTGAAAGCAAGACAAAAATTATATAAGCAAAAATGCAGCAAGTCATTAGGGTACTGGTAGTACCAACAATGTCCACAACCATTGTGGATTTACAGTAAAAAGATCATCAATGTGGTGACAGTCCCCAGCCTACTATGTCTCTCTTCCTTAAACTATGTGGTACTGACCTGGCAGCATTTGGGGGAAAAAGTGCTCTTCCAATGAGATCACCAGCAAAATGTAGTTTGATTTTCTTACTAAAATCCCTATTATCTTGGATTTTTCATCATTAATTGTTTAAAGTCTCCCAAAACCTAGTTTTTCTCTGCATGATTTATGTTCACTACGATGTAACTTTTACTTTGTGCTATGAAAAAAAATCTAGAAACAACACATTTAACCATTAATATATGCATATTCCTGTTTCTGCCTTCCACCATCTTTTGGAAAATAGCTAAAAATACATACTTACAGCAGTTCTTTTCATCACTGTCCTGCCCACAGCTGTCATCTTTACAAGACTTATACTGAGGTTTACACTTCCCATCACCACAGTTCAATTGTTCTGGATTACAACCTGAAGAAAAAAGGTCTGTAAATTTCTAATACAAACAGTAGGCCAACAACCACATGCTACACTCCCTACCAGAGATCATCTGGATGTTTCTGTGCCATTTCTGTCAGACATTTATCTGTCTTGGTTTTGATAGCATCCAGTGACAGAGAGACTTGTGCTGTGCTCTCTGACCTTGGATTACCTTTTGGTCACTGTTTCTGGCATCTTTTGAATGTTCCCTATCTTCTTTGACATGCAGTGCCTAATTTAAGTACAGTACTCTAGCTGAAGCCTTCCCACTGGTGATTGGGAAGGTATTTTCTAATTCCTGTCTTACATCTTAGAGGGATACTTAAAAAAACCAGAACAAAGAAAACCAACCACCAAAACACCAAATACAAACAAAATTTACAAAGATTTTTTTGTGACTTTGACTCACAAGTCAGCTTTTGAGCAACAATCATCCCCCCAGCCATTTTTTAGCAAAAAAAGAAACTTAGGCAATCCACATGTCTGTTTAATTATCTACATTCAGACCTCCACAAAATCACAGAATATTCTGAGTTGGAAGGGATCTGCAAGGATCAGCTTCACAGTTCAACTCCTGGCCGTGCACAGCACCACCCCCAAGAGTCAAACCTTGTGTCTGAGAGCATTGTCCAAACGCTTCTTAAGCTCTGGCAGCCTTGGGGCTGTGACCACTTCCCTGGCCAGCCTGCTCGAGTGACCAATCACCCTCTGGGTGAAGAACCTTTTCCTAATATCTAACCTAATCTTTCCCCTGACAAAACTTCAGACCATTCCCTCAGGACTGGTCACCAGAAAGCAGAGATCAGTGTCTGCCCCTCCTCTTCCCCTCACGAGGAAGTTGTAACTGCAATGAGGTCTCCCCTCAGTCTCCTCCAGGCTGAACAGACCAAGTGACCTCAGCTGCTCCTCATAGGGCTTCCCCTCAAGGCCCTTCACCATCTTTGTTACCACTCTGTGGACACTCATATAATAATAGATTAATATTTTTAATATTGTGGTACCCAAAACTTCCCCCAGCACTGGAGATGAGGCTGCCCCAGTGCAGAGCAGAGCAGGACAATCCCCTCCCTTGCCTGATGCTGAGCCTGATGCCCCCCAGGACATGGATGTCCCTCCTGGCTGCCAGGGCACTGCTGACTCATATTCTTGTCTTTATTTTTCTCCATATATATTCTACAGCTTCTCAGTACCACTTACAAATACATCCCTCTTAAATACATCCATCTTCCTATTGTGTAACACTTTTGCTATTTCATAAGCATCTACTCTAATTCATAATTTAGATCATAAACAAAAATTATGTGACATTCCATAACAATATTGGCAGAATGACATTAAAAATATCCTTCCTCTTCGGTAATGAGTCTTGACCAATGGCTCTGTTGTGCTGGTTTGAAAGCAAAACCAGTGAAAGACTCTAAGTCAGAAACACAATTTAATAAGAGGAAAAGAAAAGAAATAAAAGAAAGTAAAATAAAATAAAAGTAATAGTACAAAAAACCACTGACAGAGTCAGAATACAACCTGACACCCTGTTAGTTAGGGTGGTAGTGGCAGTCTAGATGAGATGGTCTTGTCGAAGCAGTGATTCCTGTAGAAACGTCTGGCAGCTCTTATCTCCTCTGGAAGTCCAGTGGATAAAAGCTGCCTGTGCTGTCCCAAACCCTGGATTTATCCAGGTGGGAATGCTTGGCTCCTCCCCCTGGGCGGAGCTTCTCACAATGGGGATGATCTCATACTATGAGCCATGCAGTGGGTCCTTGATGGCTAATTAAACAGAGATAACTCCCGGAGGAAGTTATCTATGAGTCATGGGCAAGGCATTGTTAGGCTCATTAACAGAAGATAAGGAAAACACTGCCCCACCTTGGCTCCAACCGCTCATGGGGATAGAATACAAACCTTGGGCAAAATTTTACATTGTAACCTAGGACACTCTGTGAAGACAGTTTTTGTTTTCTCCCCACATTTTCTTTACTTACTGATAAGCTTGTCACACAAGACAGTGTCAAAGTACAACTTATCTATTTATCCTCTCACAGCAGGAAACTAAAAATTTTGAATCTCCATGCTGGTTTTAATATTCTTTTCATTATTTACAAATAGCTTCCTTTGGCTACTTCTTGTGTATTCTTATTTTTTTTCTTTGGAAGGTTAACTTATAAAGATAGGTGTAAAATTCCCTCTTGATTTTTCTGTTCTCCCAGTCTTTAAAGAGACAGATTACACAGCCTCTTTTCCACACTTTTACACCCACATGCTTCATGTGATCCTAAAGATTGCCAGCAGTAGTTTAGAGAAAATTTCAGCCCATCTCTCAACTTTGTTGAAGAAACTCTTTACAGAAAACAACAAACAAGAAATAATTGCTCTACCCCTATTAACTCATAACGACCATCTGGGCAGCCTTTCCAGCATTCAAATTGATTTCTTGAAGGAAATATCTAAGGACAAGCTAGAAAAATGAGAAATCAATGACACCAGAAATATTGATACAGTCTAAATGCAGTAGTGCAGGACTGTACAATGAAGAAATATTAAAATGACTATTAAAAATTAAAGTTAAATTAAAGGAAATAATATATTACTTGGCACAATCTGTCAAAGATTTTTATCAAGCAGTCTGAATTAAATGAGTCACCTAAATAGACTTAACAAATTAAATTCACATGAATTGCCCTTACTCTAAGCGTTGAAAATCATTCACTACAGATACATAACTACCGATAGGAAGCATTTCTTTAATTTGTTAAGGGAATGTGTTTAATACAGGAGCATCTAAGGAGAAGGAAAATAAAATCAAAACTAGGCATTCTCATTAGTGTTACAAATACATATTTCCTGATATTAAAATTCTGTAGAAATTAATCTCTGTGTTACTACACTCAATGTCTGATGTGAATAAGTGCTTTATCAAACACTTCCCAAAACTTACAGTCTCATTAGGAAACAGCCCTTGACCAAGATTTTCTTTCACATTCACATAAACTAACTACTAGTATAGATGGTAGATTGTTTCTTTCCAATATATAAAAAATGTTTGTTCTCTTTCACTCTTTCAGATGTGCAAGGAAAAAAAAAGTCTCTGAAAGACTAAGTAGGTCAAGCCATTCCTCTTTCTGCCCAAGTGAAGTCAAATGAAACTTTCTCCCATTTAGCACCATAGGCAAATTAAGAGCTACATCAGATTGAAGGACCAAATCCATTTGTCCCCCAGCTGTCTAATCATTTCCAATCTGGAGTAAATTAGTCTTCTTCACTGCCTTGCATGTGATGTCAGTGGGAGGAAAGCACACACTACCCAGTCAGCATGAGCTCAAAGCAGGAATGTCTCCATATTCTTGTCACGTCTCCCTGAAGTTATCCAGATGATGGCTAGCATTTGCTTTCTAGTCAGCTCAGAGCAGTGCCTGTGATTTTTAATAACTGTGCTTTGATAGGCACCCAACCATGGGAAAAAAACTAATCTCAGGTGGGTGACTGCAGGTACTAAAGATGTGGGAAAACATGGGGTTTTTTTTTCCTTCTCCTATTACTACTGCTACAGGCAAGGCTAAAATAGGCCAGCACTCTCAATCCATGCTGATATCTCAGACAGCCTTCTCCAAACTACTGCATCAACTTGATACTGACACATCACAGCTATTCCACTCCTCCTGATGAGTATGCAGAGCCTCCTGATTGTGACTAAGAATTGATTAAATAACTTAGAACCATCTGCTTGCCAGCTCAGTGCTAGAAGCAGAGCACACAGATACACACAATAAAGGCTAGGGATTTTCTCTGTTAAAAAATATGTTCTTAGGCTTAGACTCTTAATCATTTTTGAAGCAGTACCCAGAGTAACCACAGAACTAAGAACAGTTGGTAATTTTTTTCTAGTAGAAAGAGACCCACATTGGTGAAAGAAGAAATCCCTGAAAATTTGTGAGTCTTACAGAATGACTGACCACTTATTTAGAGGGAAAGGCATGAAACAAAAATCTTTACAAGAAACCTTAATACTTAAATGCTTCTATGTCAACAATGAAGAGAGCTACATTCTGACAAATAAGCTGAAGATTTGAAGAGGCTTCTCAAAATGAACTGATCTCTTAAAATCACAGAACTTTAGCCGCCTAGACATTAATTGGGTAAAAAAATCTCAGGCATTTAAAAAACCTGAAATGGCATATTTTCTAAGAAATGTCACAAGTAAATATATGTATCATGTGAAAATTCCTGCTCCACCATCTGGAAGCCCCCCAAAGTCTAGCGTTGATCCTGAAGTACATAGATGGGGAAAGGCCCATAAAAACCCCAGATATATTTCTGCAACATCTTCTAATAAGGGGTCCTCTTTGACTGCCAGTAAAACTTAAATAGTTTGTCTAAACCTGGAAACTGATCTCAGAGCACCTTGAGTCGTGATTTTAAAGAGAAGATTAAGTATTCATGGTTAACTTTTGTTGGCAGAAGAGTCATGCTTAGAGGCCCTCTGTCATTCTATTTTCATATTGCAGCTTGGCTATTTTAAGGTGTCAGCAAAGTGCCATATAAGTAGATCTACAGAAACTGAGAAATTTTACTTTTACTCCCCATTTTACAGAAATTCTGATAAAAGTTGGAAAATAAGTACTAGCTTCTAAATGCATCTTATATCTAAATTTGTACCTCTATTTGGTCAACTGAAGACATAACATTTTACACATTTGTCTCCTGCAATAAGGTTAAAAAAATAGGCAGGTTGAGTTGAATATGATTGGTCTGTCAAGCAGGGTTTCTCAAAAGTTTCTCCTTAAAAATTAAAGTGTGTTCTTAATAACTTACGGTCTGTGTGACTGAAAGCTCTGTATTCAATATAAAACCCTCTGTGAGTGACCAGCTCATCAGAATGGAAGTTGATTGCAACAGAATAGCTATATTCTCTGTTTCTGCTGTTTTCTGAAAGAGCTTTGCAGTACCTAGCAAGGCAAAAGTGAGAAATATTAATTTCTAACCAAACTGATCACTACCATCCAGCTATGTCTCCTTTTACTGAGTGGTAGTGATGTCAAAAAGCTTTAAGACAATGCAAGAAGTATCAGCTGTATTTTAGTGTTAAAAACTGCCCAACAAAAGCTTTAGAAAGCCTATTTATGAATTTCTCCCACTCTGCAACTTTTTTGGGATTAGTGGACTTTGAAACAAAATACAGCAAGAGGACCAATGTCAGGGTCTACCTTATAAATACAAACAGCTTCAAGCATGCTTGATTTCAGATTGCCCATTTAGGTTTGCAAACCCAAAAGCTGCACATACAGGAAAGGATTAAATCATTCAGCCAAATCCAACAGCTGTTGCTTGTTTCAATATGCTTCTTCTAAGAGACAAATTTCTCTGAACAGCGTTATTTTTAGCATTTGTGTAACAACTGCAATCACTGACGAGCATGTGGTAAAGAAAATGAAACTTCTGATTACACAAACTCTTCACCCACATCAAGACCACAGCCAGGAATTTACAGTTCAGCTGTAGCTGCATAAAATCCTGTCATTTTCTACATTATTGCTCTAAGGACAACAAAAGAAAAAGTAAATACCTGTAAGAAAAATTCAGGATGCCTTAATGGGCAGAACTTCGAAGTGCAAATCAATATGCCAGAAAATAATGTATTTACTCACCTAACTCCATCAATTTCTAACCAGTCTTTATCACATGTACTGGACCCTGGAGACTTCTCCTGAACTTGTATTACAAGGATTTTCACTGAGAATTTGTAGCCAGGCAATGGTGCCTAAAAATCAAAAGATAAAACACCTGACATGCATTCACAAAGTGAAAACAGCCTCTGCTTCCAAGATGTTCTACCTATTACTGGATTGAAAGTACTGCATTTCTATTATTGAAATTAGCACCTCTGAAGAACCAAAAAACTTTGCTAATTTAAACATCTATAGAAGAGTTTTTAGACCCAACTTTGGCTAGACTGTGCCTGATGAAGGAGTATAAGCCTTTCTGCAGCCACCACAAAGCACTATACCTGAGGTTCATGCTAGGTTTGTAATGCCACGTGTTCCTGTCCTTCACAGAGGTGAGAGTTTTGTGCTACAAGCTGCTAATAATACCGTGAAATGTAGAGACTTATCAAGTCATATACATGAAAAGTCTCCTTTACCAGGGAAACTAAAATGTAGTTAAACTCTGAATGGAACAATAGACCAACACATTAGGTGGTTGGTAGAAATCATGAGCAGATTTTAAGTCTTGCCAAAGGATTTGCTGGAAATTCAGAGGTCCTGGCTCTGCAGAATTCAGGGAAGTAGTGTGGTATCCATCATGTGAGGCATGATTTACATGACCATTTTTACTTTCTGATATAGAAGAAAAGCTCTGATTATTATTAATTATCTCTGGCTGCTGGGAGTTGTCATCTTACACATTAATTTTTTCCTGCCACAAATGATGCTCAAACTTCTGGAAGTTGGCACCTTCCATAGTTGGCACCAGTACACAGGACAGGAAAGAAATGCCTGCTTGAGAAGAAGTCAGGTTCAGTGGTCTCTCTAGGTTTTCTCTCTCACCCACATCAAAAGCTATTTCTCCCTATTTTGTGTCTACATAAGATAAAGAAAAGCCATCAGTATTCAGATGAGTTCCCAGCACTTAGGCTGATGATCCAGGTGCAGTCAATGTTTGGTGGGTAGTAACTTGGGTAATAAGGGGAACTCAGTGTCCCATTCCAGGAAATATAATGACCACCACATACTAGGAGAGAAATACATTAGCAAGGAATGCAATTATCTCAGCTGAACCAAAGTGCAGAGTCTACTTCACTTGCTAGGACCTTTCTCTATGTACAGAGTTAGAAGAATACATTGTGACAGTATTAAACTCACATTTTTCCTGTAGTAACTGAAAATCACTTAACTTCCATCTCCACATCACACTGAATTTCTTTTATTTTTGGATCAAATTACAGCTCAGGGTAAGTACAAAATCCCCTCTGACTGAAGTTTTTCTTTTTTTTTAAAGCATTCTTTCATGGTAAGTGAAAGAAGCAACTAGATGGGGATGCAACAGACCTCCCCCTTCCAATTTACTTCTGACTTTTCTGTAGGTATTTTCAAAATTAAAAAACAATCAGCCCAGTGAAGTGAAAACTGATTAATTTCATTTAAACAAGGAAGTTCATTTATCAGTTCTCAGTTTGAAAATTCATGCCAGATTTGAACAATTCCTTTGAGGTTTTATTTTCTGCCAAGGACTCTCCTAGATATCTAGTCCTTAGTCCTTTTAGTTCCCTTAAGGTAACATTGTGAATGGAAATATGAACATAACATAAGATAATGTTGAAATTAAAAAAACCTTGTGTCAAAACCTGGGCTAAATATAATTTGAAATGCCCATCCTCAGAACAATAAAGCCCTTTTAATTAGTAATGTGCATGGGATAAGTATTTGGATAAACAGCATGCAGAGACATAAGCTGAAATATGGCTACTTTGGAGGAGTTATCCTCTGTGACTTGTTCCACATGTTAAAAAATAGTCGCTTCATTGTCAAAACTCTTTCATTTATACCTTACCAAATAACTGTGGCTAAACTTGACCCCATGAAGCCCTTTTATCTCTTCTAAAATAGTACTACAGTTTAGCGTTATTCAAAATATTTTGCCACGCAGCACTCATGTAAAATCCATAGTACCCCATAGGTTTGGAACGTACTTCTTAGGTCTGGAACACACTTTTCTTATTCAGTTAACTACACTGAAAAATGCTTTCAGAAAAGGAACAAGGATAAATCAGAAGTGTTTGCTCTTTGTCCTAGGTTACAATGTAAAATTGTGCCCAAGGTTTGTATTCTATCCCCATGAGCCGTTGGAGCCAAGGTGGAGCAGTGTTTTCCTTATCTTCTGTTAACGAGCCTAACAATGCCTTGCCCATGACTCATAGATAACTTCCTCCGGGAGTTATCTCTGTTTAATGGGCCATCAAGGACCCACTGCATGACTCATAGAATGAGATCAGCCCATTGGGAGATGCTCTGCCCAGGGGAAGGAGCCAAGCATTCCCACCTGGATAAATCCAGGGTTTGGGACAGCACAGGCAGCTTTTATCCACTGGACTTCCAGAGGAGACAAGAGCTACCAGACCTTTCTACAGGATCACTGCTTCGACAAGACCATCTCATCTGGACTGCCACTACCACCCTAACAGGGTGTCAGGTTGTATTCTGACTCTGTCAGTGGTTTTTTTGTACTATTACTTTTATTTTACTTTCTCTTGTTTCTTTTCTTTTCCTCTTATTAAATTGTGTTTCTGACTTAGAGTCTTTCACTGGTTTTGCTTTCAAACCAGCACACTCTTGTTTTCCATTTCCTTTACACACATTCTATGATTTGTGGATACATTGCCAAAACTGATGAAAGTAGCTGCTCTGTCACTGGGGCTATCTAACTTTGCTTAGACCGATAGTGTCTGTAGCTGTCTGTCTGTCTGCTCTGCTGCCACTGCTCAGTGTTACCCATGCAAAGACTGGCAAATAAGGCTTGAGTAGTTATCAGGAAGACAAAGTCTCCCAGACCAAAGAATGTTCTCTCTTTATTAAATTCTCAGTCTTCTGTAAAGTGGATCAGAATGATAATTCCCTGCTTTATATGCCAACATTCCCTCCCCCAGGTATGTTTTTCAAGGCAAAACCAGTAATAAGTGTGCTACCATCAGATGCTTGTTTCTATTAACTACGTACTGATTTTAGGAACGGCTTTAAAGTAAGCTTTTAATATGTTGCTTTCTACTCTTGGGTCCAGTGAGAAGGTGAGTAACATTGCATTACATTACTTGATGAAGCTAAACGCACAACAGAAGGAGTCCAGGCCCCAGGCCCACACCATCTGGAAGGTTAGCAAAAATATTAATTAAAAAAAGTAATCTCAAAACATTTCCCACATTCCAGCAAAGAAAAAACATTTCTTTGCTGAGAAACTGGGCAGAAGTAACACTGATCTGGGCATCTGTGTTTCAGAAGCATTCCCTTGGCCAGCACTTCCCTTTTATTTTTCCACCCAGCTGATAGTACACAGGATGCTAGGGCTTCCCAGCATTGAGGCTTAGCCACTCTGTGTGTAAATCACCATTTTCTTGCTTAACAAGTGCCCTGGAGTATTCATACCTATAGAAGCATCAGAAAGGCAATGCCAGATTGTGTTAATTCAGTGGTGATTGTGGCACTGAGAAGCAGAGGTTAGGAGTGAAAAGGCAACAAGTGCCAGTGCAGTAATGTTGAGCAGCATCTGTGCAACAGATAAACTCAAAACATTTCCAATCTATTCATGTTCAGCCTGGTTTTGTGTCACAAAAGCTATCACACAAAATGTGAAGCCCCATACTTGGCAACTATTACTTCCTATTGTTCTTTTACTTGTAGTGTGAGACGCTATTTCTTGCATCTGTAAATTCACTCTTATGCTTATTCCATTTTGCAACCCACATCATATTTTGGACTTCTTTCATTTATTTATAACTCGATGATCCTTGTGGGTAGCTTCTAACTCAGAATATACTGTGATATCTGTGAGTCAGTTAAAATTTTCTAACAGGTTTCTCTTTTTTCATGCACTGCAGATGAAAGCAATTAAGATTAGACCTCACAGTAACAGAGTATTTCCATCACAGCCTTGCATCAAGTTCTGTGATGTCACTGAGATCCAAATTGGCAGCATTAAAGTCAAAATTTTTAACCTTAAATTGAAAGCAGTTGTCTTCTGCTTTAGTGGGCTATTCCTTTCACACATTTGAAGTGAGACACTGGCAAATTAATCTCTGCTTTGCCTCTCCTGCAGACATTATTAAATCCTTTTTATCATAATAGCTGACAAAATATTTATAAAATAACAATTTAAGTCCTTTCCACATTGCCACGTGGAAATATTTCAGCATCTTCATAAACCCAGTTGACAGCCTGGCTTATCTTCCATGTGTACCTTCTGTCACAGTATCATCAGAACAGCAAGGCAAGCTATGAGAAGAGTTGTCCATATGAGATGCTTACTCTCATAGCACATCTCACCATCTCACCTTTGTTGCGGTGTGTTTTATATTTTTCATTTATTGTTAATATTAATCTGTTCTGTAATGGTTTAGTCCATGTTCCCCTATTCCTTCTCCCTGATAATTTCCCCCTACACTTGTTTGTGCAGCAGCTGTGCCTGTCACTCTCCGGGAGGCCTCTCCCCTCTTTCCAGAGACTTCAGAGAGACTCGGTCCCGGATTGGAGCAGGCCTGGGAAATCCCCCACCCCTTAAATTTGATTTGCTCTCTGTATACCTTCCCCTTTACCCCTATTGGGAGTGGAAGCCACTCCCTTTCCCTGTCCCTTTTAACCCACTGCACAGCTCTGTCAGCAGGCCTTTGGTCAGGTGCTACTGCAGAGTGCCAATAAACTGCTCTCTGTTGCACCCTCACCAAGCCTCCTTCTCTATACCTCATCATCGCCTCGTTCACCAGCGCTCCGTCGCCGTACGGCCTAACCCACCGGGGGAGAGTGTCCGGTCTGCCTGCAACTCTCTAACCGAGGCTGGGTTCCCTGCCAGGGCTGCCGGGTCAGCTGGGAAGCTGTTCCCCAGTGAGCCAGGGAACACGCGTCACACCTTGAACATGTTTTAGGATTTGTCACCGAACAGATGTATTACTGCAGTTTACAGAAACTGGTGAGAATCAGTTCAGTCACCATATGTGACCCTAGACCTAAATATCAGGGAATAATGGCTACTATATATGTCACAGATATTGGACATACTGTTATTATTAGTTCTACTGTATGTGTCTTAAGTATGTCACTAAGCTGCTTTTGACCCAAGCAGAAAACTAATAGACATATGCAAAGCAACACATTTTCTAGAGTGACAATAAGAGCAAGCAAAAAAGTCAGTTTTTTTGAGGTACCCTAAGGCTTTTAACATAATTTCAGTCACCAAATTCTTTTTTGGTTCTTTAACAGACATCAATGCACATTCTTGAATTTTGTCTTACAGCAGCTTACTGCACCAATGTTCTCTGAATGTGTTAGGTCAGACACCTCTGTTGGTCTTGCTGTCTTCCAAGTGTTTTCATGCTCATGGCCAGCTCTACATCTGTGGTTCCTAAAAAGCTGAGGCAGTGGTAATAACGCACAATGGAGTAACAGTTGCAGCAATAATCCATAATAAGTAGCAGAACAGATGCAGGCCCACATAAGGAACAGGGTTCTCCTTGTTAACCTACAGTTTGGCAGTAACTCCTTACAAAAACCTTGTGTCCATTCCACGCCAACAATGGCAATCTGTTATGTCTTGTTGCACAGAGAGAATTTTTTACATTAATAGAGCCGAAGAGGACCACCTACACAATTAAGTTAAAGCTCTCCAAAACAAGTGCATTTCAGTTTCCTAGCTGAATCTTCATGCCCAGCTAACCTCTTCCTGAAAGTTCCTAAAAGAAAAAAATTAAGTTCCCTCTTGAAACCATTCATCCTCAGATCCTACAACTTGTTTATTTTTTGGTTGAAGAAGACATATTCCTCGTGCTCATACATGAAATTTGACTATGAAAAGTAGGAGCAGTGTAGCCACTCAAATTTAAATATCATCTTAACTCACTGTTATGGGTTAACACAGTTTGATTTTTTTAGTTAAAGAGCAATATTGCCCTGTCAGGAATTATTTTGGAATTATTTTGATGGGGATGGGCACCTATCAGAGTGTGCTTTAGATATTGGCATGCTGTTTGACCACTGAGAAATGACTTTGGAAGTATACATGTAAAGCTGGGATTGTCCAGGCCAAGGCTCTTCCTTTCGGGACAGCTGAGCAGGTAACAGGGCCAGTCCCGGTCTGCCATGAGGCCCTGGGCCTGGGGCCCGGCCGGGGCTGCCGCCCCCGCTGCTGGGGGAGGGCTGGGCTGGCCCGGGGCCGGCCGTGCCTCTGCTCCGGGACCGGCCGTGCCTCTGCTCCCCCTTCTCCCCATCCACTGCCGGGACCGGCCGTGCCTCTGCTCCCCCTTCTCCCCATCCACTGCCGGGACCGGCCGTGCCTCTGCTCCCCCTTCTCCCCATCCACTGCCGGGACCGGCCGTGCCTCTGCTCCCCCTTCTCCCCATCCACTGCCGGGACCGGCCGTGCCTCTGCTCCCCCTTCTCCCCACCCACTGCCGGGACCGGCCGTGCCTCTGCTCCCCCTTCTCCCCATCCACTGCCGGGACCGGCCGTGCCTCTGCTCCCCCCTTCTCCCCATCGGCTGCCGGGAGAGGCTGCAGCTGAACATCCAGCCAACTTTTAAAGCCTAGCCCCAAGCTGGCTGGGGCCGAGACAGTCCCCAGGATCCCCGGGAGCAGCCTGAGCACGAGTTCAGCCCATGATGTGAGATCCAAAGGGTGGGCAGGAGGCATTGATCAGCATTTATGATCCCTGACTGCCCGGCAGCGCTGAGCTCCGACCTTTTCAGCTTCCTCCTCCAGCCTGGCCTTGGGAAAAACCTGATACCATGAGCTGCTGCAGCCAGCTCAGGGAGAGAGAGAACCTGGGCAAGAATTAACCCTTTTCCTAGCAAGAAGAGGCTTTCGGAACTCCAGTCTTTTTCCCTGCGAGAGAGGAAAGGACAGATTGTTTTGAAACACAGAGCAACAGCATGATAAGAAGTCAGTGGAAGAACTGATAAGATTATTGGATGAGGGGATAGAAGAAGTGGACATTACTGGACTTCTCTAAATGTAAACCATGGAGACTGAACTAAATATTCCTTTAAACCATAGAAAGATATGCATTTTGGGAGGTGATTGCTTAGATTTATGTGTGGATTCTTTGGGCAAGGTGGTGTGATGACTAAGGGAAAAATCACACTAAGGTGTGATTTTATGAAATGCTTGGACAAAGATTGAGATAAGTGGTCCTCCAGTCAGTGAAGAAGTGAGAAGGTATTTTTGTTCCCTGAGACAAAGAATCCTTTGCTTTTGAAGTGGTTCACCTTTACAAACAAACACCCCAGCTTGCAGTGTTTGAGTGTATGACCCATTGAGCAGCCTGGGAAACAGCTAGATGGGAGGAGTCACGGAAGCAGAGTTTCCTCCCAGGCGGCTGTTTGTGGGACAGTCGAGACCCACATGAGAACCGTTCTAAGTAGTTTGTAGGATCCATGGGGCATTTGAGGGACTCTTCTCCCAGAATGGTGAAAGATTATGTTTAAATGGTAAAACTGACTGAAAATCATAGTTTGTCTCTCTATGTTTTTTAGGGGAAAGTGAACAGTTGGTGAGGAAAAAGAAGGCATTTGAAGTTTCAATTTTCTATTATTCTTTCTTTTTCCTTTTCATTCTTTAGTGTGTAAAAATAAACTATGTTAGTAACTTTCAAGTTTAGGCCTGTTGTGCTTTATATTTTCTCCTGGTCAAGTCCCACAAAAGAGCAAACGTGAAACCACTACATGAAATTAGTGTTTCCACTCGGGAGTGAACCAAACCAGAACACTCACTTATGCAAATAGACTACACAGTGACTCTGAGGATGGAGCCTTCCAACGCCCCAATGCGAATACAGCTTGGAGGCAGGACTGAAAGTACTGCTGAACTCATTACAGAAGTAGATATACTAGAGGGCTACAAGCCCTGGCAAGTTGAGGCAAGACCCTGGAGAAGGAGAAGATCAGGGTGTATGTATGTATGCAAGACAGTACAGGCCTGTACAAGTCCGTACTAGGCCACAGTTAAGCAAAGTTATTAAGAAACATAGATATTGTTGTTATGCTTGAAAGGTGTATAAACCAGCAGTGTGTTTAATAAAATTGGCTTCATGATGCAAACCATGGAGGCTCCATCTCTTCAATTGCCCAACACGACCCCTATTATGAACAGGAATTCAGCTGTGACTGGACTGCCAAAAAGCATCTGAAAGTAATAGAATATAATACTCTAAAATAAAGTCTGTATCTTTTTGAGTTGTGAGAGTAAATTTATGGAAAAGAACCCATTAAGAAATAGTCATAGTATAGAAAAAACCCCACAGAAATTTGTAACAGTTCCCCAGGGAAGGGGTCATGGCACCAAGCCTGTCAGAGTTCAAGGAACATCTGGACAATGCTCGTAGTGAGATAGTTTCATTTTAGGTAGTCCTCTGAGGAGCAGGGAGTTGGACTTGAAAACCCTTATCAGGCCCTTCTAACTTTTTAAGATCTTTTTATTATGCTATCCAAAACTTTTAATTAAGTTGTATTTCAAATCTCACATTTTATCAATTTGTCACAGTTTCAGAGAACTTCAGTACAGCTCAGTAAAGCATCTATGCTCTGTAAATCATACCTGGTAATGATCTTGCTCTGCAGTGGAAGAAGGAAATCATATGCTGACAAGTGGTGTGAAGCACAGCTCTCTGGAGCAACACCACGCAAAGTGATAACTACCAGTCTCACCACATAATTAGAAGGAACTCGCAGTCTCCATTGATAAAATGACTTTTTGGGATTCATCAGAGTAAGAGTCCTGTTGTTACCTGGCTTGGCATACAGGTCAAAGGATACTGCTACAAAAAAAGTGTAGATCAGTATGGAAAAACTGTTAGATTGAAAGATAAGTTCTTGGGTAAAATTTCAGACAAGGTAGAAACAATCACCTACCCTTTCTTGACTATTCTATTCCCTTTTTGCTCTTACATTTACAGCTGTGTTCCCCTTTTCCTATCAGACTGCATCACCTTCTCCTGTTCTGGCCAAGAAAGTACAAAGCCACATCATCACCAGCTCATTGCACATTCCAAGAGCAGGAGCGGATTCAGCTGCAATTGCTACAGTATCTGCTTCACACCTATTGCTTCCTTTGCTATTTTCTCTTCTTCCTTCTCCATGCAATGAGAATGCTAAGTACATGAAGAAAAATCTTGAGATGTGCTTGATATGTAGAAATCAGGCAAAGTGAATTAAAGCTCTACATTGTCTGACTGATCACTATCAACATATAACCAAAATTGTCTAATCACAAGCCAAATTACAATTTGTAATTACAATTACAAGGTGCAATTTTTTAGAGGTTTTGTTGGTTTTTATTTGTTTGTTTGGTTTGGTTTTTTTTTAGAGAGAGCAAAAATTGGAGCCACAGTTCACTGCAATTCAGTGGAAAATATTAAATTTCAACCATTCTAGTCAGAACATCAGAATAAATCTGTAAGGTATTTTCATCCAACCTTCATTTGAAATACAAGGCATGGAGATTCCATAGTCTAGTTTAGGTCATAAGCCCTACAGATATAAGAATAACTGGAGAAATGCCTTTTTTCCATCACAGGATTCTACTCCCCCCCAAAGTGGTCACTTGGGATTGAAGCATTAATTACCTGATTTTAGCATCGTATCATATTCTGTGGAATCTGAAACTGAAATGTAATAATTATCAGCTACACAAGCCACAGACACAAAGTGGAGAAAGAAAAATAGACAGAATAGGTATTAAATGACAGGTACATTGTTACCAAAAAGCTCCATTGTAACATGATCAAAATCTTCCTCTCCAGAACTGAACAAGGTAGCTGCTTGCTTACGACAGATTTCTTTTTGTTCCACTGGGGTTAATTTTTTAAGAGAAACAACCATATCTTGTGGTGCCCAGAATATATTCCAGAAGTAAGCTCGCAGCCCAGATTCTCCTTCACTGTGAAAGGAAAAAAAACCCGCATCATAAATACAGTCTAATTACTATTTTGGACATGGTTTCCACTGGTCTGCATTTTTGGCTGGCACAGTTTCATAGCCAGCTGAACTTATGTGCTCAATAGTTGCTGCTAAACACGGTGACAAAAAACTCTCGTTTAACAATTATTTTTGCTATATAGTAGAAATATTTTTGACGTATGTGGCTTAACCAGCTACACAGTGAGACTGAAAACCACACCTTGCAATCCTTCAACAGTTTTTATAAAATTGGATGTTACCATCCTTGCTGTATAATTACACACTTTTAAGATCATATAGCAGCTCCAGACATTATAATTAATATTTTAATGGAAGCTAGCACCATACAACAGCACAATTTTATGCCCGTACTTTAATACAGCATTTCACATAATTTTTGTTGAAATAAAGAATCCTTGAGCATACACATACAAGTTATTACTTCAGTGATTCCACCACAATCCTTTTGAGATCACCTGTGCATTGACCCTTCAGAGTTTTCAGAAACTAGCAGGATTGTAGTAACCTGATGCTCAATGGATTTACATTTCTTACCAGGAGCTCAAATAGTGTTTTGCCCCAAATTACACATTTAAGGATTTGTTTTCAGAGGTTAAAAAATAACCATCTGAATGGACAAAACCAAAATAAGAACCTGCAAATGCTGAATTATTATTTCAAAAATTAAAAGTAGATTAATAGACAACAAACCAACCCATAGACTCAGGAACAATTAATCGGACTTCATTTCTCTCACCAATTCTACAGGGCAGAGCAGAAATCACACTACCAACGTAGCTCATATACTTAAATGCATTTCTGCAATTTTAATTCTCTTACAGAGATGTGCATGTTCTTCTAGATTGCTAACTTTAAATATATTAAAAGAAAAACACAGCTGAATATTTCAAATTTCTACCATATGCTGAAACAGCACCTACCTGAAAGCAGCCACTACAGACTTCAAGTAGTACTTTCCCAAGAAGGAAGACTCATATGTTTCTGTCAACTGACAATGAAATAGTGGTAAAAGAAAATGTAACATTATATTTTAGTGCCAACATAATCTCTAAAACTATAAAATGCTTGTCTTTTTCCTTCTTTCCTCTTCCTCACTGCCCTTCCCCACATTACAAGCACGGTCCATAATTTTCACAAAATGTATCAAATAAGGATCATAAATATGCATTAAATTCCGCTAAAAAAAAAAGCTTTTTCACATCACTTTTCAAGACCATTGAGACAGATCTTGGTAATTAGTCATGAAGGAAGTCTTTATGAATACATTTATATTTTTCTTTCAGTCTTTAAACTTCCAGTATGATCAACTTGTATTGGCTGTGCACAAAGTAACTCTGAGACACCAGATTAGTTCTTTTGGGAAATACAGGCTAACAGCTTTGTCTTCAAAACTGCTGTCCACATGTACCAAGGAAACAGTACTGATCTCACAAATAGAAACTCATAAGAAGGGAAAGAAAGCAAGCATTGCTGTGAATGATAAGGAAAATAAAAAAGTTAAGCATTGAATTTGAGGTAAAATTAAAAAGAAAAATGTAGAAGGAAGAGAGTTTGAATAAGGTAAAATGAAACAAAACCCACTCTCCTATTTCCTTCAAGAAAAATAATTTGTCCATAACCCTGAAACAAAATTACCTACAAAACATTGACCTTAGTCTTAAGACACACAGGTCCATCTGTCTGCATTGCTAAATCTAAAAACTGCCAAGGCTCTTCCTAGCTTTAAACTTACTATTTCCAAGGGGGGTGTGTGTGTGAATATGGCTAACCAGAGTCCTCTCCTCATTCCCAGCTGATTCTGTATAAATATTTACAAAATATTGCTCTACCTATGTGGGAACTTACATAATTTTGGATTGCTTTTGCTTGCAAGAGGAACTTCTGTGATGTTGGATCGCTGAAGTAATTTTTATAAGTCAAATTAGGAATTTCTACACTTCCACCAATATAAATAAAGGAAAAAGCTGGAGCTGAGAAAAAAAAATTAGCACACCTAATAACATTACAGAACAAGAGGCTTGCAGAAGTATGTGCTTGTCCTTGGCATTTACAGATGCTAGCTCTTAAGAGAAACATGCAGTAATAGCTAGAGCACTGAGTCAGTCCCACTGACAGAGTAATGCCCAGCAGGAAAGGAAAGGAAGGAGATAAAGGTTTAAGCAGGCATTTCTACTAGGAAGATTTCACTGTTAATCTTCCATTTTTTTGCAGTGCACTGCACCTGAAGAGGCATGGTTTTAATGGCTATGTGTTGACATTTGGGACATACGCATAGTCCATAAAGTGCATAAAAAATTCAGGTACCCGTTCTGTTTTTAAGAAAGGTGAAGAGAAAATAGACAAATAATTCTTACAAGTTCCTGCAAAAGATAACACTTAATACCAATAATGATGGTATTCATGAGCAGACACAAAATTAATTAAAGATAAAATTTCAATATTCTTGTGCAACTACTAACTGCTAATTACTGTGTATTCCATTGCTTTAGCAAAGACATTAAGGAGAAGGGAAAGTCAGTAGTTTACACACACACATTATGTGCTCAGCTGCGTAGTGCAGAGCTTTTCACAGTGTGAAATAACCATCCCACCCAGAGCACGCTGGGGAGTAACACTTACAGAGTGAGTAGTGCAGGACTAGCACGATTGCTGTAACTGTTAAAGAAACTGTAGGTAATAATCCTAGAAGACATCTCCTCCAGAAACACAGCTTCATCCATTTGAAGAAATGATACTTTTGGCACAAACCTTCTTGGTAGGATGGGCAGTAGCAAACATGCAGACTTTCCTAGGGAAAGACCATGGCTGACATCAGTTAGTAAGAAAAGAAGAAGAGCTTCTTTTGTATCACTTTTTGGTGTATTTACTTTCTTAGTTTTAATGAGATTTAAATTGATAAGATCTTCCTTGTTATCAGCTATGTCACACATGAAACCTGCATCTCTGGGCTATTTCCTTCTTGTATGCATCTCAAGCTGTGAAAGCGGGTTGGGGGGGGAGAATTTTTACCACTTTAGTTAAGAGCAATTTATGAAGAATGGGGGTCAATGCACACAGGAGTGGACAGAGATAATTTATTTACTGTGTTCCTATTACAAAGCTTAGCTGGTGGCTCTTACCTGCCCTGCAGCCCGTTCAGCTTCCGGAGCTGGAATGCTGTACACAGAAACCCGGCCGGAGGGAAAAGCCTGCAGCATGATGCCGTGACAAATACCTTTTGACAAACCTAGCAACCCTAAATGAACCCCGTTTCTTAAACATAACTCAGAATAGCTGCTCTCCCCACCACACACACCAGGCTTCTCTTATTTCACTTTTGCCATACTGCTTGAAGCTGAAGCCAGCTGATCTGCAGAAAAAGAAGGTGGGCAGGAAAAGTTACCATCACTGTAACTCTTTGTTCTCCTGACTGGCTAAGTAGGATATGGTTCCCATCATTTGAAAATAGATTGCTTCTTTCAGAAATACAAGAGTAGGGAAATGATTTACAACACAGTGCAAAGGACATGCAACCAATTTACAGATAAAAGGTCCCAGGGCAATATAAATGAGGCAACTTCTAATAAACACCATCAGGCATTCATAGAAATATCCATAAGAGAGGAGAAATGCTCAGTTCCACATATCACCCTAGTTTTCCAGCTTCAAATGTACCACAGAATAAATGCAGTAAATAAATTCAAACCAATTTATGTACACATTTCCTGTTTGAAAGGAAAAGCAGCTTTAAGTCAGCAAACCATCAAGTGCAGCATATTCTGCATGTAAAATAAGAAAATCAAGGATGTGTGTAGGGAAATAACATGTTTGATACAAGTTGAAAGAGGGAGAGAGCACAAAGAACAGAATCTAGAAAAGCAAAAGAGGATGAAGAAATCTCAGCCCCAGAAAAATAATACAGAGGGAACAAACAAATCCCATCAGTTCACACAGATTGCAAAAGGGATTAACTGGAAGGCAATCCTCACAGCTCACAGCTCAGGAATTCAAACTACAGCTGCAGACAGGTGGCTTTGTTCAAGTCCTCTATTTTTCAACAGCCTGTCTCTGCTACACACAGAGACTGACATGCTGACTGACACATTGCCCCTTCCTTCATGGAAAAGAGAAAAAAACACAGCAAAAGGCCTAGAGGAAACAAACCCACTTTTGCATAAAAATTGTATCAGGACCTTTCAGAAACACCGGTTTTATTTCAGCAAGGACAAAATATTGCGATAACACACATCACCATGTTTATTCATCTTGATAAGCTCGAGAGTTCAAATTCTTAAGTAGATGAACTTGAAAATAAAGAAATGAAAGCAGGAAATAAAAGAGTTAGTAGCTCCATATCATACAGTTAATTAAAATGAAAGCAGGAGAAGGAATAAGCATGCTACAAGTCACCACTTATAGCAGCAGAATTTCTGATCTCCAGAAATTTGGGCCCTACAGATTTGAAAGGATTGAGTTCACTTTTTACAGTGTCTCCTCTCCCTTTCTCCCTGTCAGCTGCTCTTGGTGGAAGAAGCAGGCAAAGTAGTATTTGCCAGAATGCAAACAGTTCATTGCTGCTTCACAGCTACTTCTGTATTGACTGCACACATCTCAGAAGAAAGGACGAGTAAGCCCCAAGCTCTCTGTTTACACAATCAATTGTATCTTCAGCTTCCTGACAGATGAGTGCACCTGCACTTAGTGGGTGCCTTGAAAATGTAGTTTAATATTGCACCTCCCGCCATGTCTCCAGACATCTGTGTGGAACAACCACCACAAGGAACAGCCTCCTCCTTTTTCACCAAAGCTTAAAGCAATGGTATTTATTACCCCCATATGTGAACTCCAGAATCAGCAAGAGACATGCAAAGAAATTCCACCACTGAATAGTTCTTCCAAATATGATTTTAATGAAGATATCCAGGATATGTTTTATTCCAAGAAAACAGTTTTCAAGTTACAAGACTGAAGGCACATATTTGTGTATCCATGGTGCAAAATTTGACACTCTTGTGTAGACACCTGGGAAATTTGGTCTTCCACATCCATAACCCCAGCTCACAACACCAGTCAAAAACCATTTTCCATCTCCATTGCTTTGACATGACAGTGGTCCACCAGAATCACCCTAAAAATAATGTATTGAGTAATATGTGTTTACATTGCACAGTTTTACCAAAATTTGCTCTTTCACAAGAGAGAAGGTAATTCTCCCTCTTTAAAGACACTAATTAAGACATTACTTTTCATGGACTATATTTAAAAATCACTTTTTTTCTAACCTCACACTTACAGCTAAACCCCAAATTTGCTACTTAACATGCATGTATATTCATAGGTAACACACTAAAACTCAAAAATTTAAGAAATGTTTTAATATAAGATAAATACAATAAATAAAGTATTCAATAATTGTATGACTTCTTTCAAATTAGAGGTAAATGGAAACAGACTGAATCCCTCTATTGTTTCGTGTTTGGGGTTTTTCTTAATTTTTTTTTTTTTTTGAAGAAGGAAAAAGAGCCCAAGGATTCTCCTCTAGTAGATACTAGTCAGTATATGTTTAGAGGCCTAAAATGTCTTTGTAAATAGAGGAGTTAAAATGAAGTTTGTTTTAGACTTCAAAATTTAATACAGGATCTCATAATGCTGTAATACAGGACAAAGCAGCTAGGAGTGTTCCTTTACAGAGTGTTCTTTTAGAAATACATTGGCAGAGCATCAGGTATAAAACCATTTGCCACCATTTGGGGAAGTTTCTTGGACCAAGCTTATATTTCTCTGTAAGGCTCTGCTGTACACACAACATCTCTGAAAAAGACAGCCAGTGGCAAATTAAACATTACCAAAACATTGGGTGCAAGAATCAACTTCCAAAAGCAAAACATGCATTTGGCAAAATACAGATATTTTGCAAGATAAGTGCCTTCTTTCTAGACAAATATTTTGTTAGAGCTGGAAAACTATTTTGCCTTCACTTTATAGGTTGTTGGGATATGCAGGTTGGAAGGGACCTCTTCCAAGGTGCTCAGGTGCCACCCTCTACTCAAAGTAGGCTTATCTTGAATTGCCTCAAAAAAGGTTAAGAATTTAGAAGACTTTTTTTTCTTCCACGACAAATAAGGTTTTACATTTAGAGAGTAAAATTTGCAAGTCTTTTCTTTCATTTCTAAGACAAAAGTGGAACATTAGTATTTTCACAAAAGAGGAATACCACAATTTGGTTAGTTTAACAACTGCCAGACACAGACACAAATCATTTGCCTTTACAAAAATGCAGCCAAAATTATGTCTTTCCTTGGCTGTATCTTGAGCACCCATAAACAAACAAATTCTCCAGTTACTGAAAATAATACTTAATATCAATGGCCTCACTAACCTCTAAAAAACAGCTGGTGCATTATACTCCCTCAGCCATTGTAGGCTCACTCTTTTTTATGTAGATCAGTGAAAGCTAGCACTAGATATGTATGGTTTATATAAGTTCAATATAATATAATATGGCATATAAGACCTGTAATAGTAAGTGTCATATAGATATATGTTGTGTATCTACATGGTTTTACTACTATTCACTAGAAGTAAATTCAGCACTATACATTTATCATCTTTCAGCTTTTCCAGATCAGAAATATCTTACATTTGCAAATTTATGCCTAATTGTCTCCATCTCATCATACAGTCTTGTAGTTCCAAGTTGGAGTGGAGAGATCCTGAAAAGACACAACCTAGTTTCTCATTTTTTTTCTTCAGCTGAGAGCCTATTATGCCAAAAATTGCCTGGTTTTAACTTGTTACTGGGACTTGCAATTTGGTTGGCTCTTGACCTGCAACTGAAACTTGACGCTACTCATGCACATAAAGCAGCAGAACTCTGGAATCAGAAGATTTGCTGACATACAATTCTTATATTGCTCTTTTTCAGAATTGAAACACATTGACCACAAAGTGGTCCACCAATCAACTTCACCCCTCATCAAGCAACAATGAAAGACAAGAAAAGCTCTTTGCAAAGTTTGCTGAGATACATACTTTACACCCATCTCTTTTCCCAGATGATAGCCCAGCACAAAACATCCTAGCTGTGATAATCCCATATGTGGAATGACATAATGTCTGGTCAATAATTTCTACCTCTGCTTTCTGAAGAACTGCTGAACCTTCGTCATCTGGAAAATAAATTCAGAGCAGGGTGATTCAACAGAGCTTAGCACTTTACTCATCTATTGAAATGCAAAACAAGAAGTCTTCAGAAAATATCCACAGACACTTTTGACCATTGAGTTATTCCAGATTCCAAACAACTAACTGCAACAGAGCAGAAAGCCTCTTTGAACTATCAGGCAATTGTGTAATATGATCTGGGTCCTTCATACACAGCAAATACAATGGTACACTCACTAGGATTGGCCAAAAAGTTTTTTCTTTGTTTTTTTCCAAAATCTCTCAAGACTTCTTAATTTGCTCTCTTTTTATTTCAGAAAGGAAACAGAATTTTACAAAGATATTTAGATCATCACATGATAGATTTGCAGTGAGGGCAGCATATCTGAAGGAGTCGAATTCAAGATTAAGATTACGAGTCAGAGTTTCAGAATGCAAATTCTGACAGCATAAAGAACCAATTCCCAAATTTCTTTCTGTTTGAAAGGGTGAAACACCTCTTTTTTATAGGATATATACTTTAATAATAATAGAATTAACCCAAAGTTTCCCCTCCTTTCAATACAGCAGGACCAATCTCATCACCAGGTGACCCTTTCAAAATCTGGTTATAGCCAAAAAACCCTCACCTACATATTCAAACATTCAAGCACTGGTTTATGTCATGAAACTTTGTTTTAGGATTTGATGAAGCTAGTATGTAATAAAGTATACTTTTAAATTAAAAGACTGATTTGGCACGTGTATTGTAGAAGCTGTTTAAGGGAATAGAGGGAAAAAATACAACCTCCCATCTTTTTTTTTTTTTTTTTTTTTTTTTTTTTTTTTTTTTTTTTTTTTTTTTTTTTTTGAGGCATTACATTTATCTTTCTAATCAACAGATCTTAATTTCACAAACGACTAACCAGCAGCCCAAAGAGAAACTACACCATGCATCCCACACCCCCAAGGGGAACAGAGGGGAAAGACAACACTGTGATATTTTGGGGTAAGTGTAGCTCCCTACACTAACAACACAATATGGAAAACACTCAGATCCATGGGACCAGCAGCCAAGTTTCCTGGGCATATGAAGGTACATGCACACTCCCCCAGCTATAAAGGCTCCTGGGAACAAAATTAGCTCAATGGAAGAGATGAAACTCACCTGCTTCCTGCTTTTGGCCCCAGCCTGTTATCCAGCACTTCTCCCCACTGCGGGCTTTATGGGAAGAGGGAGGCAGGCAGATGGGCTGGATGAGGTGGCCCATGGTGTCTGGCCACGGTGTGCTCAGTTGCAGCAGCGCGATGTCGTAGTCGTAGTTCCTGCTGTTGTAGTACTCGTGCACTATGATCCGCCTTACTGCTGACACAAACTTGGCACGGCCTTGCGTTTGCATGCCCAGGTGGGCACGCCATGCTCTGGGGTCAGCCAGCCTGGGTGGAAGCAAACAAAGAAGTAGTTTCTTAAAAAAGTACCTCAAAACACCCACTGACAGCAGGGCTGGAGAAAGGGGAGCACAGCACCTCTGTACAGTTCAAACTCTGGAACCTTAAATCTGGCATTTGTGGATTCTGGCCACATTTGGGACAGATGTAGAGGGAATACTGCTTACCTGCTCCCTTCAAAGCAGTGGGCTGCAGACACAAGCCATTCTTTCGATATCACTGATGCTCCACAGTAAGCAGCTCCTACAAAATGAAGGCTGACCTGCCAGGGCCATTCACCTTCTTCAGTGTTTGAGCCACCTACAATCCGAGAGATGAGATTGCTGATCTTGCTACTGCCACAACCTGCAAGAGATATTTCAGGTTATAATCCAGTATATCTCCAGTATTTTCCTTTAATGAGGGTGCTTCCCACATATGGCATGAAAGAATATTGCACTTTGAAATATTTTGAAATCTATTTTATTCCCCCGCTATAATCACAAAACTTCTCTTCTTGGCTACTCCATTAATGAAGCAAGTGGTGACTCCATAAAAAGGCACTAGTCTGGAAATTTTATGAAGTCTCTTTTCTAGCTCTGCTACAGAAATTAGCCCCTAAATATTTCTTGTGTCAGAAATGTTAAAGGATCCATTGACTTAACAAGCATTACAATGTATATATACAAAGAGGCAAACTCTCATCTCTTTTTGATACTGCCAACCCTCACCTGAAAGGAGATCATTAACAAAGAAGTTCAACATCATCAGAACACTTACTTCTTTCTAAAACAGTGGGAATGATACAAGAAAAATGTTTGTGGAGATTGGACATTTATTTGAGAAACATGGAGGTACAATCTTTATTTTGTATAGAAATGATTGAGAGTGTGACAATGTATATTGCTAACAGGTGAAGAAGTCGTGTCATCAGCACAAAAATCTGAACTCTTAATTCGTAAAGCAAGGAAGAAAGACCCTTCTCTAGAGCCTTCTATCCATCCATAGTGCTTGCACATGAAGTTTCTGCTCAGGAATTTTAGTCCCACACACAGGTGTTAATATTTCTGGACCCTTTCCTGAACACCTGCAGAAAGTTGAATGCAGCTTTAATGTTTCCAAATAAAAATAGGCATATGGCTAGTCTCTTAAGACATCCTACTGGATCCAAGGCAAGTGTTGACAGATTTGACATACAGGCAGCATGCCAGAGACAGCTGAGGGCCAGGCAAAATCATAAAATGGTTTGCTTTGGAAAGGAACCTTAAAGATCATCTAGTTGCAACCCCCCCGGCATGGGCAGGGACATCTTCCTGCTAAACCAGGTTGCTCAGGGTTTAACTAGCCTGGCCTTGAACAATTCCAGGGATGAGGCATCAACAGCTTCTCTGAGCAACCTCGGCCAGGGCCTCACCACCCTCACAGTGGAGAATTTCTTTCTTATATCTAATCTAAATCCACCCTTTTTAAAGCCATTCCTCCTTGTTCTAGGAAGGATATTACATGTGCTTGAGAGATGTCCCTCTCCAGTTCTCCTGTAGGCACCTTTAGGTACTGGAAGATGCTAAGAGCCTTCTTCCTAAATCTGCCTTTTCTCTAGGCTAAACAACCCCAGCTCTCTCAGCCTGTCTTCATAGGTAAGGTGCTCCAGCCCGCAAATATCTTCATGAACCTCCTTTGGACTTGTTCCAACACAGCCATGTTTATGTAATATACTTGAGACCATTCAGTTTAAGCAACTAATCCTAACCCCACTTTTACTGCTACTGCAGTGATAATAATTTGATACTATGAAGTATTGGGGTCTTCACCATCTAGAAGAGTCAGAAAAGTGAAAACTTCATGGTTTTTTTCTCATTGCATCTGTATCACTCCTGAAGTCCAATACCAGTCTGACTTCAATGAAGTCCCTGGCATTGCTGCAGACAACAAAAGTTGCTGCCTCACCAACTAACCAAGTTCACTCTGTAATTAACCCTGCTGCCCTAATCCTTAGCATAGCTGCAATAAGCAGTAGAGGTGTCTAAGGCTCCCCATAACTGTAAGCCCACCCTCACACAGGAACTTGGCAAATTCTGCAACCAGATCTGAGGTAAACGGATAGCTGATCATTACCCAACTATCACAGAGAGAATGCAATAAAAATTCAGTACCTGCAGCCTGACCTGTACCCACTCCTACACAGGAAGAAATAAAGGTTTTATTGTGTAAAAAGTTCAAAGTTCAGAAAGATGAATATTTGAGAGGAACTTACTGCAGCTGCTCTCATCACTTCCATCAACACAGTCCACAGTCCCATCACACCTTGCATATTGTTTCCTAATGCAAATGTTATTCCTGCACTTGAATGTGTGGTTGGTACAGGGAGTACCTGAAATAGTTGTGAGGAAAAACCCAAAACAATCATTGGCTCAGCTTAACACATGAAGACATGTCTGCACAGATAGAAGATGTACATGTATTAATAGATAGGAAGTAATATGACAGAAAAGCTCTTCGGTTGGGATGGCTTAACCTCTAAACAGAATAAACTATTCAAATAGAACTGTATCTGTTATTGGGTGTGCATTTATTTGGCCAAGTCCAAACAAAGATTTCCTCCCATCCTTTCCCATAGCACTAACACACACAGATATAGTAGTGAAAATTAGATGTAGAGTGTAAGGACAGCAATAGGATAGCAAACATCCAGGAAAGGAGCTCTCCTTCGTATTTCAGCATTAAATGCGAAATGAAAGACCGCAGTGAAAGCAGCCTTATTAACTGTAAACTGTAAAACTGCAACCCCCAAACTCAGCATTTTCCTGTTTCCCTGTGGCTTGCAATAAATGAGAACACTCAAACCAAATCAATTTTTCTTGTCAACACACAGAAGTACCCTGTAATCATTTACACAGACTGTCTTGTTAGAGGGGTCAAAAAAGTTTTCTCTTAAAAAGTCACTTGCAGCACTTTTCAGCTGTGCTTCCTTTCATAAGTCCCTTTCATGTGTCACAGCATCCATTTGTTCTAAAAAGTTCAAGAAAGTTCTGATTCAAAACTTTCATTTGCCTAATGCTAAATTTATGGTTTCCACTACCCCTACAACCCTGAAAACTGCTACAGAGAAACCATCATTTTTATAGTTTCTTTACAGATGGCAAAACAGATCCAGGAATTAATTTGCACAGATTACGCTGTAAAGAAATAAAATCTCAGATTGAAGCTTTAAATCCCTAGATCCCCATCATGCACCTTTATTCTTCTGCCAATATTTTGCAGAAACAGATGTTCATGAGATTATTAAAAAGAAATAGTTTCAAATCAGTAACAGCTTTCTAAGTTTCTAAGTGTTTCTAAGTGTATCAGAAAAACTGAATGGAATTATACAGCCCAAGTGAGATTTGACAGTGCCTCTTAACCTTTTGAATGCAGCATGCAGAATTCAAGTCAGGAATAGACAGATGACAAAAGAGAAAAAAAAATACTCAGAAGAGCAGCCTTACTGTGGGTGCAGTTCTGCTCATCTTTTCCATTCTCACAATCACTTACTCCATTGCAGGCAAGCAAGTTGTCCTGTATTGTGAAGCTGGAGTTACAGTTCCACTCAGGGACAACTTTAAAAATATAAGCCAAATCAGGAACTGACACATTCCTGTAAAAGCTAACATGTCCCTTTCTGACTATGTCTGGATACAACATTCATTCCTTCACAGCACGGTACAAGGATGGGCATCAGTGCCACATTATGCATGGAGAAAATAGAGCACAAAGGAGTTCAGTGAGCTCCCTAGGTGGAGAGGTTTATTATCACTCTCATCTACTCTATGAATGCCCCCTTTGTCATTCCCACACAAAAATAAAATAACTCATCTAAAAACGGGACAGAACTTTATTAATAATTGCCAGCTTTCATCACATGAGGAAAAACTAAAATAAAGCCTACTACAGCTATTATTGCACATCTAAATTTCTTCCTTGTGCTCTCCAGGGCCATACCTTCTTCATTCTTGGTTTTGTCTCTTGCCAATTAACTACAAATTAGGCATTCAAGAACTGGCCAATATTCTGTACCCGGATGTTCAAAGGAAGCTGAAAGCATCTTTGGTTATCCCCATTAAAAAGTTTCACCTTGTTTCAGCTATCTTCTAAGATTAGAGAATACATTCACTGAGTTTTCCAGTCAAGATCTCTAATAAGTGAATACAAACCACATGAGAGTTCATCGCTTTCATCGAAGCAGTTGTTTATGCCATCACAGCGCTGCATCGGCTGGATGCATAGGCCGGTAGAACACTTGAAATATCCAGGTGGACATGCTGGAGGTTAAAAAAGAAAAACAAACCAAAACAAAAAACCAAGCAACCAAACTTCAAATTTTCCTTTTCACAAATACTGCCAGCTTGTTTCAATTTACAGTCACTAAGCTGCTCCAAGGAACAATAAAGTTGATCTAAATTTAATAGTCTGTATACATTGCCAGCACTTAAATTGAATTCAAATGTTGAAAACTGGGATTTAAAGAAGAGGAAAAATGTCTCCAAAGTTCCAATTCAGCTGTTCCTGGAATATGTACCACAGGCTCTCTAGGGCTGGACCAAATCAGCGAGTGTTTTATGGTGCAACACAGGACTGCTTAGAATGCCATCTTTATTTTAAAGGACAGTCCCACTTCCAGTAACCAAAATTTGCTGCACTTTGCAACTCTGGTAAACAACCTGCACTGAGTTGGTGTATGAACTACATAATTCTGCCTTATAAACTAAAATAATCAAACTTCCCCTCTTTTTACATACTCTGCATATATGCACTGAATAAAGTTCCTCTAATGTGACAAGTAACTATGTCTAGAAACCACTGCTTCTCTACTACTTTGAAAAGAATATGTAAGACTAACATAGGTAAAAAAAGTACCAGTAAACAAGTTGTCTGTTTCAGGACTGGAAAAAACTCAGGGTCTCAGAGTTCATCAATTTTTTGAGCTGTTGGTTCAGCTCAGATTCAGATTTGTGCACACTATATATAAATACATGGAAACATCGAAATAAGCAGGTGATTATTTGGTACCCTTTTCATTACTGGGAAGTCTTATAGCAATAGAAACATTGCAAACAAAATGTTGAGGATGAAAACAAACAGGAATAGCAGACTTCAACTGACTGCACCATGGCCATAGCCATGCAGGAAGCTTTGAGGACTGTGCAGAAGAGAACAGTGTGCATGCAGGAAACCAGAGCATGCTGCACATGCCCACAAACCTTAAATGCACAGCCTAGAAAAGGTTCTTTGTTTGCTAGTCATCTGACTTAGTGAGATTAGAAAAGAAAATTAACTGAAACCCAACAGGTAACTTCCTGCATAAACCTAATTAAGTCCCACTGGACCCCAAAAATGCTACTTTGCAGATCTGAAGTGCAAAGAAGGGTTGAAAGAGAAAATCCATCTTACGCTGGCCAATGTTATAGCTGCCATATTCCACCAGCAGGGGCTTCTCGGAGACCTTCGAACTGCACTGAAGCTCCACACTGACAGCAGAACTTGTAATGTGGAAGACAGTTTGGTGATCGACATAGTAACCACAGTACCTAAAAGTGTTCAGGCAAGTTCTAGAGCAGCCTTCACATGAAAACTGCCTTATATGCAATTTGAATGTCAACACCACTGAAATTCAGAAATACAGTCAAGTTGCCATACTTTAATTAAGAACCAAAACCAAAAATATTTTTCAGCAGTCACCCAGCCTTCATCTACCATTAACATTGTGGAAATTTACTTCTGAATGTCACACGTTCAAATAAATAGTCCTAAAAATAATGCCTTGGGTGCACATTTACTTTAAACTGCCACTTTGGCAAAGAGGTTCCTTGGACTTCTGCCTACGTGCCATTTCATTCAGAGAAATCTAAATGCTTTCTGATGCCAGCAAACATTTAATCCATCCACTGTTAATGAATTTCTAATGTTCCTTTCATCAAATATGCCAATCTCTAGCTGGGGGTGGGGGTGGGCAACAAAAAACCTACATTAAAAAAAAAGCAAAGAAGAACAAACAAACTCCAAAGCAAAAAAACCCACAACCAAACAAAGCCTCTTTGACAAGGGAAAGGTTGCTGGATCATTATTTACAAAATGGAGATAGTTTTTAATGTAGTAAACCAGTGAGCATCAACAGTACAGGTTGTTCTAGAGTGAAAATAAAGACTTTCTCCTCTGTTCAACAAAAATGCCTCAAAAATGCAACACTTAAAAGAAAAACATCTGGCTTTAATAAACCTGCCAAACGCAAAGTACATACATATCTTACATATATTTAAAAGCACAGGCAGCTGTATTGATTTTCAGCAGACTTGGCACATACACACTTGTTTGACAGCAGTACAAGGTCACTCACTGACAATAAAATTAACACAAAGAACAAAAGAAAAAAATGGATTGCTGTATTGTTAAATGGAGTAGTGGACTATTAGCCAGAGGTAAATATTTCCCTTGTGTATTTTTCCACATCAAGCATTGCATCAGGACTACTCTTCATGTCAATGTATGGAGAAAAATTGGTCAGTGATTTCCATGTGAACAGAAGTTGCCTCAGTGTCCTGAGCATCCCAGCATGCATTCCACAGGGAATGGACACACTCATTCATGTATTTTCATGTACACCTTATTTCACCATACTAAAGTGAAATATCCTGTTAACAGATCTGGGAGATTCTGTTCCAGCAATGTGAAAAATAAAGGAACAAATTAAAAAACAAGACTCCTATGACATCCTGAAAGCTAATTCAAGAATTCCAGTTAATTTTACAGCTTTTTACTATAGGAAAATTAACTGTAAAAGAAGCCCCAAGCAAAGGAGCAAGCAAACAAATCCTCAAAACAAAAAAGAAAAACAAACCTAACCAAACCTACCCAAAACCCCCAAACAAACAAAATCCCACACCAAAAAAACAAACTCCCCAAAACCCTGCCAAAAACCCCCACCAAACAACAGCAACAAAAACAACCAAAAAACCTTCTCAAAAAAAAAAAAAAAAAAAAATCAAGCCACTGTCTTGGGTTACAATGCAAGGTGTAACCAAAGTATTCTACTACCATCTACATGAGCTGTTAAAATGAGTGGAGCACTGTTTCTTTATCTTCTGTATGACTCAACCCTGATAACTCCCTCCAGCTGCCACCACTCTGAGGGGGCCATCTCTGCTAATGGACCATCAAGGACTCTGTAGAATGACTCACAGAATTACATTACCTCATTGTGAAATTCCCTGCCCTGGGGGATGTACCAAACAGTCCCGCCTGTATATAATTTGGGGGTTGGGACACCACAGTACCACCACTGGATACCCAGAGGACAAGAGCTCTTGATCCAGCCACCACTGGATCTCCGGAGAAAGACGAGACCTTTTCACAGGATCACTGCTTTGACAAGACTGTATCCATCCTCCAGTGGGACTGTAGCTGTTACCAATATAGTGAAATAGTGTGAATTTACAATGAATACGTAGAAAACTTATACAGTAGCAGTAGTTATGCTAAGGCTTGAGAACTTTAAGTAGGCCCATGGAAAACAAGTTGAGACATGTCAGGTGTTAATGTTTAAAAGGAGGTTAGTCAAGCTTGCAGAGCATGTAGAGTTTGTAAATTGTTGCTTAGATGTTAAAGTTGTTTGGTGGTGGGGGATTGGGTGAGAAAGCTGATCTATAGTTCGGGGTTAGACAACCTCATAAGATTTATAGGGTAGGGGGATTGTTTTTCTGAACAACGAATGTAACAGTTTATGATTCCTTGGAAATAACATACGATAAGGTTGGCATGGAGCTGTATGAGGTAATCTTTGTAAAAAGGTATAAAAACTGGGAGACTGATGGAGATTCTCGGGATTCTGATTTGGGACATTAGTCCCCAGGTCCCCGGGGCCTCCGAATAAAGCACCGCATAAACTGACTTTGTTGGTTTGTGTTTACTCTTCTATCGGGCAACAGTTTTCTGGCGACCGCGGCAGGACTCCGAAGGTGACAGGGGCGGTTCGCGGGCCGATCCACTCCACGCCGGCACCAGGTGATTTTTGGGGGAGACATCCACCCGTGCCCGACCCCCACGCCTGACGGACGACTGTGATAGGTAAGCCCGAAGGTGCTTTATTCTTTTGGTATTGGGGAAACCTGCCTGATAAGACGAAGAAGTAATCTTTGCAAGGTTGGGTAAAAGGAATATTGGTGGTAAAAGCCTAGGCGCTGGCCGTTAGACGTGGTGAAAGCTGCGCTGGTCCAGCAATTGTCCAGGGAAGGACAAATATTGGAGTATTGTGTATTGTGTATTGGAGTATTATTGTATCAGAGTTGTGAGTGCGTGAGTGAGTGTGTGTGATGATGCCATTTAAAACTTTTAAAGCACTTGCTTCTATGGGTACGATTCCAGATGATTCACCTTTAGGATGCTTACTGAAAAATTGGAAGAAAGGGAATTTTGGGCAGGAATTACACAAAAAAAGGTTAATTGATTATTGTAATCATGTTTGGCCCCAATATGATACTGATGGAATGCAATGGCCCAGGAATGGTACTTTAAACCCTGATATAATCACTCCTTTAATGCATTTCTTAAAGAATAATGAGAAGTGGGATGAAATACCGTATTTGGATTTGTTTTATTATTTAGGAAGTAAGCCAGAGTGGCAGAAGGAATGTGGTATAATGGTATTACAAACAGGGGGAAATGGGTGTCCAGGATGTAAAGGACGGGAAGGATGTAAAAAGTGTTTGGTAAAATTTAAGGAACCTGAGGAAGATATGTCACTATTAGTATCCCCAAGTGCCCCATCATCAGGTTCTTCTTCTACTGATTCCTCTTCGGAGGAGGGGGAGGAGGAATCAGGGGAGGGGTCAGGGGAGAATTCAGGGGAAAAGGTCGGGGATGTTATGAGTAAAGGCGGGCAGCGAACCCCATTATCGGAAAGAACCCGAAGAGGGCGAGGAAAAGGCAAGGAGCGACCACATGTAATGGCACCATTAAGGGAAGCTATGGGCCCCGGGGGGAAAACGGTTATAATAAAGGTTCCTTTTTCACCAAATGATTTATTGATTTGGAAGCAGTCTGCTGGGTCATACCGTGAGGACCCAGACCGAGTCGCTCGAGTAGTTAAAATGGTAATTAAAAGTCAGAATCCAGATTGGAATGATTTGCAGGTTTTATTAGATACAATTATGGATTCTACTGAAAAGGAAATGGTGTTAAGAGTTATGACTGAAAAGGCTCGGGAGATGTTGCGATTACATGTGGTAGATGGGACCCTAAATGAGTTGGTGCCGAGGGAGGATCCTGGATGGAACCCTAATACAGCTGAAGGAAATGATAGGTTAAAATGGTATCAGGAATTGTTAGTTGAAGGAATAAAGGCTGGAATACCCAAAACATTGAATTGGTCTAAGTTGTATTCAGTAAGGCAGGAAAAGAATGAGTCTCCGTCTACCTTTTTAGAAAGATTAAAGGAGACTGCACGTCGCTATACAAATTTGGATGTTGAAGCAGAGTCAGGAAAGTTACAGTTGGCACTGATATTTATGGGACAATCACAAGAGGACATCAGGAAAAAGTTACAAAAATTGGAAGGAGAAGATACTAGAAATTTAGAGGAATTATTAGAAGTGGCATGGAAGGTGTACAATAACCGAGATAAAGAAACAGCAAAGCGACAGCAAGCTAGTATGTTGGCAGTGTTACAACAAGCAACTGGGGTGGGTGTCCGGGGAAGAGGAAGAGGCCGGGGAAGGGGGAGAGGTGGATTTGGAGCAGGGCAGAATATAGGAAGAGGGGAATTTGGGAACCAAGGGATAATGGGACAAGGTGTGGCTAGGGGGCAGGGACGGTTAGGAATTGATCAGTGTGCTTTATGCAGGAACAGGGGACATTGGAAGAACGAATGTCCGTTAAATGGAGGATTGGGAAATAATTATAATCTGGAGGTAAGAGGTGGGTCAATGGGTGCAATGAATCCTTTTGCAGGGAAACCACAAGATGTCGCTCAGGCTTTTGTGCTGGGGAATTATCAGAATCAGAGCTGACTAGATTCGGATCTGAAAGTAATATTAGAAGTTGAGGGTTAGCCGGTGGAATTTAGAGTAGATACAGGTGCCACATATTCAGCAGTAAATAAACAAAGGGGACCATTGAGTGAAACAAAAATTCAGGTAGTAGGAGTAACTGGGAAGGTGGAAGAGAGAACATTTTTGCGGCCTTTAGACATAAAGTTTGGGGGGAAAGAATTTGATCATCAGTTCCTGTATATGCCAAATAGTCCAGAATCATTGTTGGGAAGAGATTTGTTGTCTTTATTACAAGCAAGGATAATTTTTGAAAAGGGTAGAGTAAAGTTAGAAATCCCCGAGGAAAATTTGGCAAAGATTTTTATAGTAAAAGAGGTAGAAGAAGCAGGTTTACCTCCTGAGATAGAACAAGCTGTAGTACCTTGGGTATGGGAAACTGGGACTCCAGGGAAAGCAAAAGCAGCACAACCCGTAGTAGTGGAATTAAAAGAAGGGGCGGCCCAGTGAGGGTAAAGCAATACCTTATAAAGCTGGAAGCTCGGAGGGGAGTTGCTCCACTAATAACTCAATTTTTAGCGCTAGGAATTCTGCAAGAGTGTGAATCAGAATTTAACACACCTATTTTTCCAGTAAGGAAACCAAACGGAAAGTACCGATTAGTTCAGGATTTAAGGGCAATAAATAATATAACTAAAGATATACATCCGGTGGTAGCAAACCCATATACATTGTTAACATCTGTGTCTGAGAAATATTGTTGGTTTACAGTGGTGGACCTTAAAGACGCATTCTTTTGCATCCCATTGGCATTTGAGAGCAGGAAATACTTTGCTTTTGAGTGGGAAAATCCAGAGAGCGGACGAAAGAGACAACTTACATGGACTCGTCTTCCTCAGGGATTTAAGAATTCACCTACTATATTTGGAAATCAATTGGCACGGGAATTAGAAGAATGGAAATTAAACCAGGTAAAAGAATCTCCTTTTTCATATGGTGTTTTACAGTATGTTGATGATATCTTTCTAGCAGCAACTGAACAGGAAGTATGCACCAGACTAACTATTGGACTGTTGAATATGCTGGGACGAACAGGATACCGAGTTTCCAAATTAAACCAGGTAAAAGAATCTCCTTTTTCATATGGTGTTTTACAGTATGTTGATGATATCTTTCTAGCAGCAACTGAACAGGAAGTATGCACCAGACTAACTATTGGACTGTTGAATATGCTGGGACGAACAGGATACCGAGTTTCCAAGGAAAAAGCCCAATTGGTAAGAACTAAAGTAATCTACTTAGGTTGTGAAATTTCCCAGGGAAAAAGAAGATTGGGGACAAATCGAGTGCAGGCTATCTGTGCCATACCTGTACCCCGAAATCATCAGGAGTTAAGATCATTTCTGGGAATGGTCGGTTGGTGTCTCCTGTGGATTCCTGATTTTGGACTAAAGGCGAAACCTCTCTATGAGGCAATCAAAGAGCCGGAATTAAGGTGGGGAAAGGTGCAAGATAATGCCTTTCAAAGCCTTAAACAAGCACTGAGGGAGGCACCAGCCTTGGGACTACCGGATCTCACAAAAGACTTTCAGCTATTTGTTAATGAACGCCAAAGGCTGGCCTTGGGGGTGTTGACCCAGAAGTTGGGATCCTGGAAGCGTTCCGTGGGATACTTTTCCAAGCAGCTGGATGCTGTAAGTATTGGGTGGCCGGCCTGTTTGCGGGCAGTTGCTGCAACTGTTCTTCTAATTCAGGAGGCCAGGAAATTGACCATGGGACGAAGAATGGAGGTGTATGTTCCCCACATGGTGGTAGCAGTGCTGGAACAAAAAGGGGGGCACTGGTTATCATCCAGCAGGATGTTACAATATCAAGCTCAACTCAGAGAACAGGATGATGTTGAGTTAAAAATGACTAACCATCTTAATCCGGCAGAATTCCTTAGGTCAAGTCAGGAAGAAGGAGAGCTGGCACACGACTGTGTAGAAGTGATCGAACATGTGTACGCCAGCAGACCGGACCTAAAGGATGAACCACTGGAAGACCCCGAATGGGAACTATATACCGATGGATCCAGTTTTGTGGAGAACGGTACCAGGTATGCGGGATATGCCGTAGTAACCACGCAACAAGTGATAGAGGCCAAAGCCCTACCCCCGGGCACTTCAGCTCAGAAGGCCGAAATCAGGGCTTTATCAAGGGCCCTAGAGCTGAGCCAAGACAAGAGGGTGAATATTTGGACAGATTCAAAGTATGCATTTGGAGTAATACATGTGCATGGAGCTATTTGGAAAGAAAGGGGACTTTTAAATTCACAAGGGTCCGTGATCAAGCACCGAGAGGAAGTAATGTGTCTGTTAGAAGCAGTCCATAAACCACGAGCTGTAGCTGTCATGCATGTGCCAGGGCACCGAAATGAAGAAGGAAAGGTGTATCAAGGAAACCGACTGGCAGATCAAGCTGCAAAACGGGTGGCAAGAGAGGTATGGACTCAATTGGCCTTATTGCCCACTCGCATCAACCCGGCAGAGACTTTTATGGAGCAGAAACCGCATTATTCTCCCGAAGACGAGAAATTGGCTGAATTTGTGCAGGCCAGGAAGAATATAAAAGGATGATATGTAACAGCAACTGGGCAAGTGGTTTTACCAGTAAAGGTTATGAAGATTGTTTTGGAAGTGGAACATAACAAATGCCATTGGGGAGCGGAGGCATTGGTAAAATTTCTTAAAAATGAGATCATTTCAAACCAGATGTTAACAATGGCAAAAAGGATTAATGCAGGCTGTCCCCTTTGCATAAAAAACAATCCAGTAGTAAGGAGACAAATAGTTATGGGAAAATTACAGGTGGGCCCACAACCAGGAGATTATTGGCAGATAGATTTCTCTGAGTTACCCAAGGCACAGGGGTATAAGTATTTATTAGTATATGTGTGCACTTTTTCAGGGTGGCCCGAGGCTTTTCCATGTAGAACAAATCAGGCAAAGGAGGTAATTAGGACCCTATTAAAGGAGATAATTCCTAGGTTTGGGGTACCGTTGGGAATGTCATCTGATAGGGGCCCACATTTTGTGGCTGGGATAGTGCAGGAAATAGCCAGGATGCTGGGCATATCCTGGAATTTGCACACACCTTGGAGGCCGCAGTCGAGTGGACAGGTAGAAAGGATGAATCAAACATTGAAAAATCAGGTCAAGAAAATTTGTCAGGAGGCAAAAATACAATGGCCACAAGCATTGCCCCTAGCATTATTGAGAATCAGGATTAAACCTAGAGAAAGAATAGGAGTAAGCCCATATGAGATTCTGTATGGTAAACCATATCATGCTACCACGTATAAAGGGGACCCACATCTGGTCGGGGATCAAATGTTGTTGAATTATGTACTATCTCTAAACAAGACTCTTACAGCTGTCAGAGGAGCCCTGCAGTGGAACCGTCCTCTTCCCCTTGAGAATCCAGCTCATGACATCCTACCTGGAGACCAGGTGTATGTAAAGAACTGGAACACAGAACCTCTGAGGGAAACATGGGATGGACCTCATCAGGTGATCATGACCACATATACGGCTGTGAAGGTGGAAGGAATAGACAATTGGATTCATTACACCCGGATCAAGAAGGTCCCTTCAAAATGGGAAGTTCAACCCTTGTCTGCAACTCGAATGGTATTCCGAGCAAAACCTTAAGAGGAATAATTTTGTTAAGTGTTATTTCTCTGAGTAACCCATTTGTCATAATTACTGTTTCAGAACCCACGATGGTAGTGGTGGAAAATGCAAGTTTATCATTGACATGTTTCTTTTCTGACAACCAGGGAGCTGGATCTGAGGAAGTGAAAAGTGGATGGAGGCATGGACCAAAAGTGGTGAGGGAAGGATTTGTGACATACTGGGATGAGCACCAACAGAAAGGAAATACAACCTTGCAGATATCCCGAGTACAAGGTCAATCTACTAATCAATATGCTTGTGTGGTATGGATTAGGGACAGTTTTGATTATGGGGATTTTGAAGTTCAGATATTAACTTTGCAAGAGGTACCCGGGAGTGAACATCCTATTGGCATAAAACCAGTTCGGGCGGCAGTGGATATGTGGGATGGGCCTCCGTTGAGAATTGGTTGTACATTTAGCTTAGAAAAGAGTTGTGAACAAGGAATTCAGGTTAAATGGTGGAAAAAGGATAGAGAGTGGTCATGGGAAAAGCAAGAGCTGGGAGTAAGCTGGTGGTCAAAAGGGCTTATGGGAAAAGGTTGGCTGAATATCACTAACCCACGGATTGGGGAATCAGAAGGGGAATATCTTTGCATAGTTTCATGTGGAATCCAAGGGAATTTTGGGTTAAGAAAGGTAGGTGCTAAGTCACATCAAAATATGGGATTGAAGCCGCAACATGGGACATATTTAGCAGTGGAGGATAGAAATACTACAATAAGTTGTGAGGTTAAAATGGGAATAGAGTATGAAGAATTTGGATGGTGGTTTGGGAATAATTTGAAATCAGGAGGAAAATACCAGATTCAGAAGAGGCCAGAGGGTATCACCTTGATAATTAAGGATATGGAAAAGAGCAAGGATGAAGGGAATTATTGGTGTTGGATAGCAAAGGACAACTGGTGGATACATGGAGTAATGGCAGTGTACTTAAAGGAAACACGAGTAAGTAGACAAGTCCCAGAAATAGGGAACTCTATAAGAAGTTCTGACCAAAAGAATTTGGTGGTAGGATTAATTCGGGATTTTGGAAAAGTTCAAAATGTAACTTCAATAACGGCATGTTTACCAATGCCTCATGCAGCGGGGGACCCTATACCTTGGGGCATAATCCCGGTAGGAAATATGCCAAAAGCAAATCAAAGTAATACTCAGGAATGTATTAAACAACTTAGTAATCACACAAAATGGGTAAATCGTACTAGCACAATTAGGAAACGGTGGTCTACTCCTGGTAAACGGTCAGATTGTTACGCATTACCCAATCCAAGATACACCACGATAGGTAGATTCAAAAATGTGGGGTGGTGTGAATATGATGAAGTTCAGTGGTCAAGGACACCTGTTGTGGAACATTATTACGAAGAAGTTTGCCAGCAAAAACAGACTGAATGGAAAGAGTGGTATGCCATATGGGGACCAAGTTTACTAGAAACCTATAGTTATTTGGGAAAGGTAACTTGGTGTTTAGAATGGGAAGGGAAATATCGATATAACCCTTCGAAAGTAAAAATACAGAAAGAGAAACAAGTAGAAACATGGAATTGCACGCAAATATTTACCTGTGATTCTCCTATGGTCGATATTGGGTTAGTGCCTGTGAGAATTTTATTAAAATGGGGATGTGAGTGTCGTGGGTACAACCATACTGTTAAAGGAAAAATGAAAGGAGAGGAGAAAATAGATTGTGGGAAAACAACGGTAAGGAGTCCAGGAAATTTGGTTTGGGTTATGGGGCACGGACAGTGGACCACTCATATGTCTATTGATGGACCAGTTACTCAAGTTACCTTAGGAGTTCCGACGCTTTGCCCATTTTGGAAACAAGGCAAGTTGACACAGGAAGAGATACGGGATCGAGCTAAGAGGGAGGTAACTGATGAATTGGCTGTGGAAGATGATTGGCATGAACCGTCCTCAGGGGTAAAATTTGGCTGGATTCTTGAATCATTATTTCCACCTATCTCTACCTATCGGAATAGAGAAATGCTCTATCGACTATTGGGACAAACAGAAAGGTTGGCAGCAGTTACTAAAAAGGGATTTAAAGATTTGAATCTACAGTTGCAAGCTACAACAAGGATGACAGTGCAGAATAGGATGGCGTTAGATATGATATTTTTGAAGGAACATGGAGTTTGTGGATATCTGCAGGGGAGACAAGATCACTGTTGTGTGCACATCCCTAATGTTACTAAGGACATAGAGAAGGACATAACTCAATTGGATAAAATTGAATCAAAAATTCATGAGACTCAAAAAGATGCGGAACACAATTGGATAGGAGCAATATTTAATTCTTTAGGGATCCAGGTCTCTGGTTGGATATCATCAGCTATTCAATATGTAATCATGATAATTATTTTAATCGTGGTTGTCTTTGGAGCTTACAGATGTCTTTTAGGAACTATTATGAAAGAAGGAGCTCATACCAAGAAGGTACTGAAGGCTATGACTCGTAAAGAAGTGATCTCACCCTTCACAGTCACAAAGTCATCTGCCTCATCGCATTCTGAGACACCTACATAGAAGAATTGAGCATCCTTGCGAAGGATCGAAGAATGCTCAAAAGGGGGGAATTGTTACCAATATAGTGAAATAGTGTGAATTTACAATGAATACGTAGAAAACTTATACAGTAGCAGTAGTTATGCTAAGGCTTGAGAACTTTAAGTAGGCCCATGGAAAACAAGTTGAGACATGTCAGGTGTTAATGTTTAAAAGGAGGTTAGTCAAGCTTGCAGAGCATGTAGAGTTTGTAAATTGTTGCTTAGATGTTAAAGTTGTTTGGTGGTGGGGGATTGGGTGAGAAAGCTGATCTATAGTTCGGGGTTAGACAACCTCATAAGATTTATAGGGTAGGGGGATTGTTTTTCTGAACAACGAATGTAACAGTTTGTGATTCCTTGGAAATAACATACGATAAGGTTGGCATGGAGCTGTATGAGGTAATCTTTGTAAAAAGGTATAAAAACTGGGAGACTGATGGAGATTCTCGGGATTCTGATTTGGGACATTAGTCCCCAGGTCCCCGGGGCCTCCGAATAAAGCACCGCATAAACTGACTTTGTTGGTTTTGTTTACTCTTCTATCGGGCAACATAGCCACCATTTAATCAGATTGCAACTGCCACCCTGACCAACAGGGTGTCAGGTCATATTCTGGCTTTCTCCGTTTAAGCCAGTGTTTCTGTACTATTGCCTTTATTGTAATTTTCCTATTAAATTGTAGCTCTGACTTGGAAGCTCTCACAAAATATTTGTGTAGAGTTAATTCCTCCTGCCGTTTTGCCTTCAAACCAGTACAGCTCCCCCACCAAATCTGTTTGCGCTGAGTGAAGATTTCCTACAACAGGAAGTCTAATTGTCACTAATTTTAGTGTTTGTCACCCATGCTCCCAACCTAAAACAGCATGTCAAAGTGCACAGCAAAATGCCATTTACTGATCTGATTCCCTTCAACTAGCTCTAGATATTTTCTACATTTCTCCTGTCAATGACTTAGAAAATCTTCCTTCCGACAAACCCTAGCAACACAAAAAACAAAACCAAAACAAACTAAAGTTTAAGTCTGCACTGACCCCTTCTCAGACAAATAAAACAAACTCATCTCACCAAAAGCAGAGGAAATTGCTGCCCATCTGCGGAAAACCTGAAACAGGTACATTTCCTTTACACAGTGAGAAATGCCGTATGCTCATGGGATTTGTAAAACAAAGCTACAGGCCCTCAGGGGCCTTTTGCTGGTGTTTTACTAGTCATATATCAAGGTCCAGGGCAAATGGAAGTTGCAAAGCACCATCCGTAACTCTGTGCCATTGCTCCAGATAGAAACTGACTAAGGGGATCCTGTCTCAAATGTTGGAGGAGTGGGATAGTTTTTCAGGGGATGAGTGGATACATGCATGCTGTAGCACGGGATATTGCACTAACAGTTTTAAGACAAATAAAGCACCTCTGTGTTCACATGAACCTCTGGCGGTCTGCTCATAAGAGACTCATTGGTATTCCTGCCTCTGAGAATTTCAGGTAGAGAAGTTCATCAGCTGTAACTTCTTTAACAAGGCAGTGAAGCATTGTATGTCCACTGGAAGAAAGACAAGAAGAACTGCATGGTTGTGTTCAGGTCTCTGGTTAGATAAAGCTGTCCATAGAGGCCTGAAGCAACCTTATCTGCACCACCTGCTTTGCCTCAGTGTTTACTAATATCAGTATCCCAAAGGTTCTTAACCATTTTTACCAAAGGTAACAGAATAAGCATCCCATAGGCTGCAACTGCAAGAAGCTGAAAAATGAGGATCCCCTGCCTGGCCCCCCTTGCCTCCCATTTCATTGACAATTAAAATTTTGGGGAAAAAAAGAAAATAAAATGTCATCACGTTTCATGCTTGAAGTCATATTTTTTCCCCTTCAAAAGTAAATGTAGAACAGAAAATCAGAAGTTCAAAAGCCTTATTTTCAGTGAAAAACATGCTCTTCCAAAGCAAAGCTTGTCTTGGTTTACTACTATAACCAAGTAGCAAATTACATCTGAGAGCAGGAGCATGCATTCTTGTGCAGTACTTCAAAAGTAACCCTGAGTGCATTTCTAAGAATCATACCATGGACATTTGATTCTATGGAATGCATATTTGGCAGATGTGTCAAAAAGTTGCTCAGATTCTTTCAGGATCTTCTGTTAGAGAATTCTTCAGTATGAACTTATTATATTTTTTCCTCCAGATTTTGCCTTTGTTTTTTATCTCAACCATCCCAAATATCACAAATCTTTCCATTTCTGTCATAAAAAGACCACCAACCCCCCCCCCCCACCATACTAAGTGGGGTGTGTTTTGACTGGTGTTTTTATGCACTCATCTAGCCCAGCAACCAGTTCCCATCAAGGCACAATTGTAGGGGCTTCAAACTGAATTTTCACTCCATAAATACCACATGCTACTGAAGAACAGATAAAGTTTTTTCTTCTCTCTGTAATTCTTTCAGTTGTACTCTTAAGAGCCTAATTGACTTAGTTCCAGTATTGAGTTCAGAAACTCAGTTTCAAGACTAATCTTACTGAGGTTTCCATTTGAACAAAGTTTAAGAAAAAAATCTGATGTTTTAAATCTAACCTTGCCTCATCATCCAGCATTCCAAAGATGACTTCAAAACTGAGGAAAAAATAGTTGGACAATATTCTGGGAAAGCAGTGGTATCCTAAAAAAACCCAGCAGCAATATTTTAATAAAATACACTTCAGTGGTTCCTTGAAAGCCACTTTGTGCAGTTTCTCTTTCAAGAGCCAGTGACTGGAATGAGGAAGCAGTTACAGTTCTATTCCAAATAATCTCATTGCAATGGCTTTCACCAAGAAGCCAATTAGATTCTTGTCCTCTCAGGCAATCATAGAATTAAGTCACACTTAAAAGGGCTTTAAACAGACCGTGTTTAATGGCCCCGGAAAACACAGAATTATTTTAGGGTTCACAGGACATCAGTGTTCATCCAACTCTTTCCATTTCTCTTTTTCCAGAGAGTACCAAAGACTCTTGTCTTCATCCTTCTGGTACTTTTCAACAGAATATATATATACACATATACATATACATATACACACATATTTTATAAGGGTTGTTACATCATCAGCTAATATGAAAGAATGGTAGGACACCCCAGTGAATTACTTCTGTCTTTGTGGAAGTTCTCTGAGTGTGCTGCAGTAGTAATGGAAGGTTTATTTTGGTACCATTACATTAATAATCCATACAGAGTACTTACATGCGTTCATTAATTTTCCACCACCCTCGTTCACAGCCTTTAATATTCTTCTCACTAATGGTATAGTTATGAAACTTCAGAGCTATACCAAGGCTCTTCTGTGGAGTCTGTTGTGGGCAAGAAAGACAGTGCAAGCAGTCTCCTTTTGCCTTTTGTGGGCATAGAACACAGAAGTCTATGAATGTATTTCAGGAATTACGGAGCTCGGCATTGCCACACCATGGGAGCTGTGCTGGCTTCACCAGCTCAACAGCCAGCACTTTGCACACTTGCCAGCTATTCAATCCTGAGTCAAAGCAAGGGTTGGCACAGCTACACCACAGCTGCAGGCTTTCTCCCCCTCTAGCCAACAGCCTTCTCATCTTCAGAGAGCCACTGGGCGTAGAAAGTAGCTTTTGTATCAAGATCAAAGCTCTCAAACACATCCAAATGTACTTGTGTAGAGACACAGAGCCCTAGCAGATTTTTAGAGTTAAGATACTGCCTGGAATACTTGTGTCACCTTTGTAATGCTAGGAGTTACTTCTACCACAATATTATAGTCTTCTGCTAGCACCTGCTTAGCCGTGCATTCTTTAGTATTTTACAAAACTTTTTTAAACCCAGCAAAATCACAAGTGTTCATACTTAACTGGAAATTCCTTTCATAAAAGGAACAGAATCTTTTTTGCAAGGCAAGGCAGTGTTCATTTAAAAACAAGGGCTGATTCAGGGCAAAAATCCAGAAATGAAAATTTTTCTCTGTCTCTTATACAGAAAATGACTTGGGAAATGAGTGAAGTGTCAATATTGCACAAAAATACAATATTGAAAATGAAACTAGTTTGAGCAATAAACCTTTGTATCATAAGTCCAGGGTGAACTGAAGACCATAAATTTAGCCCCCGCAAATTGTCTTATCATTCCAGAAAGGGAAGAGGTTGTAGGTTATGGCTAGCTGGACTTAATTTATATTGCTGTGATTCAATCTGGGCTGTCACTAGCTTAACAGGTCATAAGTAACATAAGCAGAAAGATGGGTAAACAGTGGACTTCATCATATGCATTGCTATATTCTTTAGAGTGGAAAACACTGAAGGACAAACCCTAAGTCAGAGACCTTATTTTAGCAGCACTAATAAGGAAACACTCATGTCAGAGAAAACAGAACTACTTTAAAACAATGTCAACTTTCAGCAATTTGCTTTCAGTAGAGTACCTGAAAAGATGCAGGTAAAGGATACCAAATTAAAAAAAAAAAACAGTCTATGGGATTGTGCTGATAGGACAGATCATTCTGAAGACAAATTAAATGTATTAGGCATATGAAAAGATACCAGACAAGTGGCAGTAATAACTAGGTTAGAGGAGGTTTTTTGTACATACTTTTCATCCAAATTTCTGGGGGTGGGAAGAAAGGAGATAAAACAGTCAAGTCTTACACTGCCTGCCATGAAGTAATTCTGCAGGCTAAACATCAAAACTTATCTTAGCTCTTCACCTTTGTAATAGGACAGTTTAGGAACTATGTTCTCTTCCTTAAAAAGAAGTGCACAGAAAGAGAAAAAACTGATACAGAACACCTGAGCACAGCAAGTTATTCAGCAATGCCATTTCTATAAACGACCACATTTGTGAGGATGCAGGTTACTACCAACTCAATCGCTTCTGCTTTACTTAAGCTCTATGCGCCCAAAACACACAGCAGTACCTAAGAGAGAAAGAATCATGTTACCTGGAAATTCCATGCACACAGGCATTTTGGAGGATAATAGCTTGGGTAATACGGACTTGTGATTCTCCCTTCATAGCCAGTTTCCTCTTTTGTCACTATTACTTTTCCACACCCTAGGGAAGAAAAAAAAAAGACAAAATTTGGCAAACATTGATATACTTTCAGTAAAGCTTTTCAGTGGGCTAAAGCATCCAAATTTATCAGAAGTCTGTCACTGCAAAGCTAGACAGGTGAGGAATTAGCTGGAATCAAGTTGTAAAAAGAGACCCTTTCCAATGATGCACACAGAAGACAAAGGATGTAAAGATCCAGGCATGAGTGCTGGGCTCTGCAGGACCAGAAGAACACACTGTAAAGTTTATCTATATTATTTCACTGAAGACAGTTTTGCAAACATGAATATAAATCCATCCAAACTGCAGTACTATACAGGGATCTCTAGTCTTAAAATGCAGCCAGCTAGAAGTGAAATGGACAATATACTAAACCAATCAGCCTCCTGGAACCCAAAACTTTCTTGTATGACTGCTCAATGGATTTACAGAATTCATTAAAGACAAACTCACACGTGCAGAGAAACAAACAAAGAAAACCAACCAACCCACAACCCTCATGGAGCAGAACTTGAAGTTAACTATTATGGAGAACTTATCACATGCTTTTATGATAGTATATTAATGCTTAATTACTGTCAACATGAAAAGTATTCAGCATCTTTTTGAGCAGCTTTTATGATAGTATATTAATGCTTAATTACTGTCAACATGAAAAGTATTCAGCATCTTTTTGAGCAGCTTGAATTTCCTTGCATTGAGTTGTGTGAGATTTTTTCCCTTGTGCCACTAGCATGATATTCCTTGTACTACTTGTGATTATGATCTCACCATTTCTAAAAGATTAAAGCAATCAAGTCATGTACTTGATGCACAAACGTTACAGACTCTTTGGTGCTCCTGAGGAGGCAGGGACCGATAGCAAATGCCGACAAAGCAACTGAAGCTTTATTTTCTGAAAGCAGTTTTTAGTGCTGACATCCTTCCACCTTTAACATGATCCCGGAGTCCCAAGGCAGAAGGGAGACCTCTGCTACACCTGAAATAACAGCCCCATCTACTGGTACACTGAAGTCCTCACCAACTGAATTCAGGGCTGTTTTCAGCCTTTTACCTTCATAATTCTAAACTACTCTGATCAGATTGCATTACTCAATAGGAAGGCACACAGTAATGCAGAGGAGATGAAGGGAGACAGGCACCTGTAAAAAGAAGAAACTCAGATACAGGAATCATTTTTCCATAGTCATAAACAGGACAGATACTTCAGGATCTTAGAAGAAACGATATAATAAACACACTTCCAAACACAGAACAAACCTACTTTCTTGTGTAATGACCTCAAAATAGCCATGGAATTCCTTTTGCTCCTTTACTTGTGCTGCCTTAAATACTACCAGCATGAGATTATTTGTGGACACAAGTGACACCAACGAATCAGCTTGTTCACAGGCTCTGAGAGGGAAGAAATCAGAGAAAATACGTAAGCAATCACTTAAAAAGTGAATAGTTTAACACATTATTCTCACTCTATGCATAAATTTTCCACTGGTTCAGATCTTACCTACTTCAAAGTCCAGTCAAGTCTCCATGCTCTTAAGCACAGAAGTACCTGTTACAACGCCAGTTAGAAACTCAACACTTTTTTGGAAATTTTTCTTACCAAAAAGAAGGAAATTGTAAACATGAAAAGGAATATGAAATGGTTCACTCTATGAGATAATGACTTTCAGCCTTCACTCTTGGTAAAAATAAATGAAGCCAAAATTAATGAAAAGCTGGAAGAAAGAGAAATCTTATTTTATTAGACCAACAGTTTTATCTTCTTGTTGAGGAGTCAGAAAGACAAGAAAGTTATTCAAGTCAGAAATTAAGAACCTGAGCCAATCAAGTAGTCTTATTAAAAAAACCCCCAAAACTTCCCATATGCATTACCTAGCAGACATCTTCAGTCCTCTACAGATGCTAACGTGTTAGTGAACGCCATCCAAGTCAATTAGAGATACAGACTAGTACAGGACAGCTCTCAAAAAGGACTGAAAAGCCAATGCTCTGGTTTTGAGGCTTATACGGAGATTGAAATACCAGAGGAAAGGGCTTCAGGGGTGAAAACACTGAGCTTTTGTCTACTTCATGGAGGTGCTGTTGTTTCCTTTTGACTTACAGAGTCCTATGGAATTAATTATCATGGATTTTAAAGAAAAAGTCCCCAAACAAGCATAATGGATCATTAAAGAGAGAGAAGAAAAAGAAAAAAAGTAATAGTCCACATCCCTCAACCCATCACAGCTTCAAGTCAAGATTTTTATAAACCTCTAAACAAATAGAGCAGATAAAAAAAAGCACTGAATTTATGAGTGCCAGTAAGTGAAAATCACAAGACTTAGTTTCAGAACTGCAGTCTTTATCTGAAAAGCACTAATCTTCATACAGCATAGTTTGCTTAAGGGAGGAAGTTTTGACATTCTCTTTCAGTCAGCATCGGTTGCCTGATAAGAAACAGAAAATTTTGCCCTGTAATGTGTGATTTTTTCATAGTTCTGTAACTAGGCGAAGATGCACTCCAGTTGAAGAAAAGAGAAAAAATTGAAGAAAATTTTCCCTTTTATTAGCAAGATAACTTATCCAAGAAATTTTAATTTGTCATGTGCTATGTGAGTAATACATGAAGATCAGAGCAATTTTAACAAAACCAAACTAACCAGAATATGAAGATGACAGGTCTTAAAAAAATCTCAAATATTGTCAATTAATTCTTAATAGAAATTTATACTCACCGGTAAAGTATCTTATCTTTTATTGGCATCAGAGAGTCATAAATGGTGAGTGAGTCAGTGATGCAGTTATCTGCTTCAATCTGAAGGGATACTATTGAAAGGCGGATAAGGTGGCCAACAGATGCAATAAGCTTAAAATAGCAGATTGTTCCCTCTGAGGTAGCTCGTGTATCCAGAGGAAAGTGCTCATGTAGTCTGTCAGCATAGAGATCATACATGCAATTTGTTCCTGTGAAAATGTCACATTTTCAACTCTGGATGCAATTACTCCAGAACTCCTAAATCCACATGGCATTAAAACAAGAAATCCTAAAACTTGTGTTAAATTAAAGCAAAATATGAAAGCACATCTAACTTGGAAAACAAAGTAAAAATAGAATCATAGAGTGGTTTGAGTTGTAAGAGATCATCTAGTTCCAAACTCTCTGCCATGACAGGGAAACCTTCCACTCGACCAGGTTGCCCAGAGCCTCATCCAACCCAGCCCTGGACACTTCCAAGGGGCATCTATAGCTTTTCTGGGCAACCACCCTTACAGTAAAGAATTTCTTCCTACCCAAAACCAAAATCTACCCTTTTTCATGTTAAAGACATTCCTCCTTGACCTTGTGAAGTGTCCCTTTCTGGCTGTGTCACTCACTGTTTTCATCTTAGGTACAACTCTGTAGTTAAAGAACAGTCTATTCATAAAAAGTACAGAGCATGGCCAACAATGCTGTAATTCTGTTCTTGCAGGGCATTTCCACTGAAGCAGTGCCATTTTGTACAATTTGCAGTTGAAGTTCTGTGGAGTCTCTAGAGGATAAATTACTTAATTCTTCACTGGGTGATACTCGCCTACTTTCAAAGCATAAATGAATTGCTTGCCCCATGAACATTAGTATATTTAAAACACATAAAACAAAATCAAAGCAGAAATGCAGTTGCGTGTCTGTATCCCCCCAGCTTTTTTAATTGTCAAGGTGTCATTTCAAATGTCAAGGTTCTCTCAATGCTTTATCATGACATGAGCTAGAAGTGTTAGTAACAAATTTAGATTCACCAAGTCCTTCAGTTTGGAAGGGATGCTAGGACTTTTCTTGCTCAACATTCTGCTCTAAGCAGGATCAAAATTAATTCAGACCAGGACTTTGTTCTGCCCAGTCTTGAAAATTTTTGCAGCATTAGAAATCACCATTAGAAATGGAAATACTGTGAAATAAAAGTTATGAGACCTACCCTACAAAACATTTATTAAAAAGGGGTAAAAAATTGTGTCATAATTTAGGCAAGGATAAGAAGAATATTACCATACTTGCATCCAGTTTTCCAATTAAGCTGAAACAACCACAATTTCCAAATAAAATACATTGAAATCTTTATTTCAATTCAATATTGCAGCTCGCAATCAGCAAAAATCTTAGGGAATTTTTGTTTGATCATATCTAAAACTCTTAACATAGCTCTTTGAAAAATGATAAGAAAGGAAAATGCAAATTAGGGAGAATAAGATCCAAAGTGAATATTTGCATTAATTTCTGTCTATTACAAACTTAAGTATCTGAAATAGTTACTGTCATGGAACACCAGTTAAAGCTCTATGAAAGTTTACTACCAATTGTTGACTCAACTTAAATGCTGACCTTTTGACCAGTAGTCAATCAAGAGAGGAAGTGGCAGGCTTTGTCCCACTTCTAAATTACAATCTTGAAACTAATGCTATGAATGTTTATGAACAATCTGTAAGGGTCACATTCCATTTATATGAATTACAGTTATGACTATTAAAAGCTTTGTTTAAGCTATTGTTCTTCCTTGTTCTTATCTCTTTCTAATAACATTCTTTTTATAATAGTTATTTGTGCTTATTTAGTCACCCTTAGCAGAGCCAACTTTGATCATAAACTCTAAAATTATGTAACTACTATTATTTCTACTAAGTAATTAATAATGAGCTCACTGCTGCTATGGAGCATAGTCAAGAGAATTCAGAGCTGACTCTAGAGCTACGAGTAGTTCAAGCATACTGGCTTGAAACCAAAGCTGGATAAAGTTTTTACCCAAGCAAACCCAGCACAACCAGATATTATGGCAATGCAAGAACCTCACATCAGCTGAATGTCCACAAGTCCCTTCTCTGCTGTCACTATTTTTCAATAAATCTGCACTCCAGTCTGTGCCTGAACCAACCACTGGGTGCATCTCCATACCCAAAGTTAACTCCATTGGTCTCAAAATACACCTGACAATGCTCATTTGTTTTGTGCTGCTGCATGTTCACTTTCACCCTCACATCATATTCCACAGTCATAAACAGAGGCAGCGTAAGAACTCCAACAAATAAAATCGCAACAGTATAAGATTCTCAACTACTGTGGCCATCCATATTGTTTATCCCCAGAAACTTCATTACACACCCACTCCATGCTTCCCACAGATACCAGCTGACACCTGTGGGTACCTATACAAAGTCTCTGAAAGATGTCTAGAATATGACAGGTCATCCTTCTCCCTTTGTGTGAAAGATACCATGTAAGTCCTAAAAAGCCTTAGCAACAATATTTGTCTCACACTCTTCTTAATTTCTTTTGTTTTAGGGGCTGCATTCTGGAATAAATTGGAACCAAGTTGCAACTGTGCTAATATCTCCACCCTGGAACACTGAACTGGGAAATGAAATTGCTATGTAAGTAAACACCAATATGTAAAACTCTTTATAGAAATAAAATGCATGTAATGAGATCTGATAGAAGCCAATGTTGTTATGCTTTGCAGTTTAAGTTGGGAGGCTTTAAACAAGTGGATGCTGTTAGCAAACTTGACTTGAGTTTTGAGAAATTATGGGCTTTTAGGAATCTAAACGTTGCAAACCCTGGCCCACTCTCTGTGACCTGAAGTCCGCTTTTGGACCTCAGAACTAGGAGAGCTTGACTTGGCTGCATGGCAAAAGTAGTTGCTTGATTCTGAAAAGAACAGGCAAGCTAAAACCTTTGCAAGGTAACAGAAGTGAAAATCACAGATAGAATAGCAACAAAATGTCTCAGGAAAGAAAAGTACAAACTCAGAAAGCTATAAAGTGCTTGAAAAACCAAAACAGTGCAACTTCTCAAGATGAAGAGTCAGTCTTTGTCAAGGAGATAGGGAGGCTAACACATCCCCAGCTCATTGATAACTGCTGGCCCAACAGAGTCTTAGCAGGTGTCTGCATCAGAGATGCAATACTATTGCTCAGCCTAGTATTACATTTTTTCTAGGTACCTACTCCATGTACCAGTGAAGGTAGGTGTACTGTACTTTTGAGCTACTTGTTCAGTGCTTTGCACACAGGAAAAGAACCCTTCTGGGAGGCTTGCAACAGGAAACCAAGGTGTACAAATAGTGTTTCCCACAACCCTGGCAAAACTCAACTGCCTAAAGTAATTACTGCTAGGGAATTCATTCAAAAGAATAACTCACCATTAACCTTGGAGAAAAGGGAGTTAAGGTGGATAAAGGATGGATAAAAGCACTGCTCTTGTTCAGCATATGAAATTCATTACCGTCCAGTTTAGAAAAGGTTAATCTGCTGGTCAACACAGTAAATAGCAAACACCTGATATAAGTTTGTTTCCTACTATGTCACTAGGTACATCTAAAAATTTACCAGGCAAATTAAAGTTTCTGTATTTGTTACATGCAAGATTCTTGGTCATTCTTTTAGTAAGTCAGGACTTAAATGCCAAGGCTGAATTTAGCCCTCTTAAGTTTACACTGAACAGGATCTTTAAGTCCAAGTAATGAACTAAAAGCTTTGTTCTCCACCTCTCCTCTGCAGGAAGCTGCCAAAAGGGTGAATTACCTGTTCCTGTTGTTGACCAATAATCTGACCGAAGACCTGCTGCATAGAAAAAGAGTTGTGTGAGTCTTCTTGTTTGCCTGAAATCCAGAATTTAGGGTTTAATTCAATCACACCTCAGTTCTAACACTGAACACACAGGACAAAACACTTCTCTCACTGAGGGGGGTTGCCATAGCCCCCTTCATTTCTGAAAATTGTGCAAGTAGCTTTAGAGGTGAGGCAAGAAGACACTGCATAGCAGTGGAGCAGTCAAAATCAATTGAAGGACTGAGACAGAGGTACCCAGCAGGTAATTTTCTAATCCTTGGCCACAAAGTCTCTCAGCTTTCAATTCAACAGAATTGTTCTGTCTGATGTCCTTAGAATGAAAAATCATTAAACATTTTGTAGCTAAATACATTAAACATGCTTGAATCACATGTTGTGAGTTTGTTCCCCAGACAAGGGCAATGGTACAGCAGTTATTTAACAAATGGCAGCTTTATAATCTGTTTTTGCATCTTTAATAAAGGAAGGATAAGAGTCTCATTTTCAATGAAGTGACCCACCTTAACCCTTCATCTTTTTATGCATTTAAAATCACAGGCAACCCCAAATCCTCAAAGGTATCCATTTTACCTCCTGACTATGAACATAAGCACTCCCAACACAGGGAGTTTTGCAGTCACTGTTTACAAGGATAATTTGTACCTTGATTTGACCTCAAATCTCACTTTTACTTTCCTTTTCACTTTTTTTTTCCTATTAAAATTTTAGTATTAGAAGCTAGAGATACAGTATCAAGATTTTATTTTATTTATAGTATTTGCTACTCCAAGGTAAAAATGTTTGCTTAATGAAGTGTTTCCTCATGGATATGGATATGTTATGGTTATGACTAACCACTTAGGACAATGGAATCCATGTCGACTGCAAGGCCCTGAAGAATTCCCACTGAAGTCCGGTTAATGATACTTGTCTGAATGGAATCCTTTAAAATGGCAGCCACACAATCCTCACACAGCACTTGCCCCTTTGCCTGTGGTACCACAAATACGATCCAGAAATGAATAAGAAGGCCTCCATTGTTGTTGTTACTGAAATAAAGAGCTCAGATTATCATACTGTTGGAAGTTCTCTGAAGACTAGACTCGTAGCCCAAACTTCTGAAGTACAAATTCAGAAGTGCATGGCTCATTTCCATATTTTATAATTATTTAACCCACTGAATGCATATTTTCCCCTTAAAAAACCCCCAAAAAACAAACAAGATAAATCCCCAAACACATTCTTCACATCCAGCTAGGAATATTCAGTAGGCTGATTTCCTGAGGGTTCCTAACTTCTGAGATCTATGGAAATCACATTGTCTACACATGAATTAGAGCTGGACTATTTCCTAAAGATCAAAACAGAAATAATAGAACAGAAAGTAGAATTATCATCTCCAGAAAAGCAGTGCTCTGCATTGGTATATATCTCACCCTGCACTGTGTGCTGCAGTATGTAGGAAATGATTACTAGACTATTTAGGTAACACATTAGAGGCCATGTATGATCACACTAATCTCTACCTCCTTAGTGGGAAGAAAGACCTTTAAATCAAACACAGCCTAGAAATCTCCAGTTTCTGAACCAAAACTGTATTTGGTTCAAGAGGATCGAAATAACTGAACTTCTAACATTAGCTGCAAACATTAATGTTAGAGCAAGAATACTTTATTGCATAGAGATCTCCTACTTCTTAAGTAGAAATTAGTTTCATTCCAATAACATTACTTACAAAATATGTGCAATTTAGTTAATAACAGAGTTGTGCTCCAACAGCATGTTTAAGTGGTTAAACTTCTGCATGAGCAAAGGATCACCAAACCCCTTTATTGACATTATTTCTGTTCATCTTGCATTGTATTTCTGGCAGACAAGGAACTGTTCATATGAATTTAGTTTGCCCTTACTTCTGTTAAGTGAATTGGTATAGATTATAAACCTATTCTGCTATCAGTTCAAGTACAAAGGCATTGAATCATAACCATTAAAAATAAGCTTGTTTTGTGGGCTTATTACAGTATATACTACCTAGCAGAAAAGCAATTGCATCAACCACAGTTTTACCTGACTTCTGAGACCGTGGACTGCTTATAAAATTTGGAGAAAGAAGAAGTTGTATAGACCAAGTTCATCTGAAAGACAAAGTATAAAGATTTAGCATTTTGAAAATCAGTCACACCTAGACATGCTATATGCCTAGGCTTCCCTAGGAACAACCTATTTTCCACCAAGATTATGCAACATGCACACACTTTCAGAAATACATCAGCCAAGCTAGGCAGAACAGGAGATGAACAGACCAGCTCTTCAATGCATCCATTCAAACAAATCCATCATTCCCAGGAAACATCAAATCTTCTGCCCATGGCCAGCTGACATATACAGTAATGCTCTTTCCATAAAAATGAATTTTGAAAAAGGTGCACATCCTTCACCCAGAAAATCCGAAACACAGAGGGCTTCCCTATCCTGATGCTAAAACTCAAGGCCAAACTTCAAGAAATTCACACACACTAACAACACTTTATTTGTGTTACTAAGGTGAAGTGAACAGCACATACCAGAGTTTTTCCCACAGAATCACAGAAAGACTGAGATAGGAAAAGACCTCTGGAGAGCATCTAGTCCAATCCCGCTGCTCAAAGCAGGGCCCACTATGCCATGTTGCTCAGAGCCATTTCCAATTGATTACCTTCAAGAATAGAGAATACAGATCTTCTCTGGATGAGAACCCCAATGCTTGATTCCCCTCACAGCTAAGGAATTCTTTTTTAATGTTTCCAGGGAATTTCTTGCACTTTGATTCATTTGTGTCTATTTTTTTCATCAACAGCTTAGTATTAACACATTTCTTTCCAATACACACAGAGTAAAACGTGGAGAAGCAAAATCTCTGCCTGTCCCCTGCCAAAGGACTGCCTTTGGGCATAGCAAGCTCCTGATTCTCTGTTGTTGGGCTGTGATAGTACTAGTGTGATGATAACCTTCCCGTCCCCCTCTTTTTCAAAGCCACAAGGTGGCATGTACCTCAAGCTGTTCAGACCTCGCTCTGCTGCTTTATAATTAAAACTAATGCGCAAAGGAATATGACACAGAATGTTTCAAAGGCTGTAAAAATCACATCCATATTAATCCCTAACTTTTGTAGTTTGAAACAGGAAGTTTAAACAGTAATTTTAAGGGCCTAAATAAGGTGGGTAGAGCTCAATCTTTCTCCAGATTAAGGTACAAGGGATTTTATGTATTACTGTTACTATCAAATGGAAAGAACCTATCTTGAGAGGTTTTTGTGACAAACTACCGCTTGGGGTCTCTGGGCCAGCAGCCATTAATAAAAAGGGTTTTGAGGAGAACAACAAAAAAAATCCCGAATCTCTCACTTCCCACTAACAACTTCAGTCAACAGTTAAGGTTGCCAGTTTCAGCAATGCAAAATCCATTGATGAGGTCAGGCAAAATTTACAGATAAAAAATAAATTCCAAATAATGTTCAAGAAGGAGGTGGTGACACTGGCAGCTCAACGCTTTCTGTCTATTGCTTCTCTCCACTATGTAAGACAAGGGCAGGATGCTCTGGGATAAGACACAGGGAATACAGAACATTAGAGCTGCTCCATGGAGAGGAGGGAAGGATGATGTCCTGCACTGGTTATCTGAAAGAACTTTAACAATTAATATGCAGGACTTGGAAAAAGCTGGAAAACAGGAACATTTGTTCACATTATAAAATGGCAAAAACTTAGTAATTATTGAAAAATTTCTTGGTTGTATCAAACATTACTTTTATTGGTTTTTGTTTGGCAGTTTTTATACAGTGGCTTGAATCCTTATGTGGACACTACTGCAGTTCCTGGCAATAATGTATTTTTGCTCCCTACACCAAATGTCTTTAAAGTCAAATTCCCTTTTAACCAAGATTCCCACCCCTTTCTTCCCACTGTAGAGCAGCTATTGATCCACAGTTTTATTTCTGCTTTAACTGATGCAAGGTGTTTGGGAAGAATAATGGTCTTTAGAATACCTAGTATCAGAAGGAAATGTAAATATGTTTGTGATCCTTTGGGTAATTATAGTTGCTTTAAGGCAGAGGATACCAGTGTAAATGCAAAAGATTTCATCTGTTTGATGTTTCAAAAGTGTCATTTGAGTTTAAGGACTTTTGTAGAAATTTAGTCATAGATGATAATCTATGGGTGAAAGTATGTAAAATTTTAAGTCAAATGTATAAACCAGATCTGTTCAAAACTCAGTTTGTGATTAACAAGCTGAAAGCAGTCAGTTCCTTCATACCTCCAGACAGCCACCATTTGCACATAATCCTCCGGGAGGGAAGGGGTGGAAGAACACCACAGCAGCCTCAATGGCATCTGAACATCACTTGTTCACAGCTCTGATCTTTTTGCTAACCAAGCAGCCCACCCATCTTACCACATTCTGCACAGTCTGTGCCATAGAGAGGAATTCCTTTGACTCTTTCTGCCTATATTCTGGAAGAAATTCTATGTTGGCAACACGAAACAGTCCAACAAAATACAGTGCATCTTTGTTTTCTGCCTGAACTGCAAGAAACAAAGACAGCCTATTTTAAATAACAATGAAGATTTTTTATGAAATTCACAACAAAGTTAATCTATTCGGCCTAATCTACTTTCTAGCTTGAAAGAACTACCCAAAGAACACAACACTTTTATAGCCAAACTGTTCTAGATGTATTCCAAATTATGATTAATTGAGCTCCTGTTACCTACAAACAAGATAAGATACCACCATATAAACGAGCCAGCATAACTGCAGGCAGTATAAACATCCAGATTCTGGAGCATCCCTAAGGTATCTAAGGCAGTATTAGCATTGGGGGCCTAAAGAGGAAAACATAGCTTTTAAAGCTTAATTACACACACATTTATTTTACTCCTGTTTTACTTCCCTAAATCTATTCTTAAAAATAAAGGACTTACCTGAACTTCAGAAGGCCAAGAAACACAGTGGAAGGCAAAATTTCTGAGGAATCAAGCTCATAAAAAACCTGTCAGGTCTGTACAAATCAGCTTGCACATTAAAATTTTTTGCATAATGCTGAAATAAAGTCACATTCCCTAAAGCCAGTTTTTCTAATTACTTGTTAAGTCTTAACAAAGACAAAAGTTTTTCAGACCTCATTTTTAAATTTCCATGTTTACTTTAAAAATAGCCTTCAGGACAACTGAGATCCTAAAGTCATCTGAAAATACTATTAGCAATAATGATATATGGAATTGGCATGAACTTTCAGCAACTCACCAATGAAGAGCCACAGTAATGTCCAGGTTACAACTCCTAAAATGAATAGAATGAGGGTAAAGAGAATTATTTTGTTTTGAAAATTCCATAGCAACTTATCTTTTTTCTTCAATTTTTCATGCTTTTTTCTTGCCAGAATCCTCTTTGCCAACTTGTCTTCTGCAGATACCATTCGGACTGAAATGTTGGCTGCCTAAAATAAGGTGAAAGACAACAAAAATCGTGGAATGTTTCTAGCAGGAACTGACTGATCAACTAGTCTCAACCAATTCATCCTCCAGAGAAAAGTCTCCACACTTCCTTTAGGCTGTGGAGCAGTGGCTATGGACAGGCTCTTCCTGCATATCTAGCTCCCTCTGAGGAGTTAACTCCAGTGAACCTCAGCACAGGTCTTGCTGAGATGGGACCTGCACAAAATCATCACCTGGATATCCAAACGCTTGACAGTTTATTTTGAATTACAGTCCCAAATTCTCTAAGCTGGATCCAAAAAATGTCCTGACCATCTCATCTAGGTACAAAAGACTGCATGACTATTTCTATATTTGCAGTAGTTTCCACTTCCTATAAGGTATCTACAGCTTGTCTGTTCTGGAAAGCCCATTTGTACCAGACACCACCACCCCCCTCAGGCATTTTCCTCTGCAGAAGATAATCAACACATTTAAGCAGACAAAAAATGTTTATCAGTTGCTGCAGACACAGCAAGAGCTGCCTGAAAAAGTCTCTGGCACTTCATAAAATTCTCTCTTTAGGTTTCTCCTGTCAGTCAAATGGTTTGTTGTGAGATCAGGTTGATAGGTTAATCACCTTTCTCAAGTCAATTCATTGTCTTATCTCTGCAGAGTTTAGCTGGCAAATTCCTGGACCACTGAGAGTATTACTGACCAAGTGAACTGGATATGAATACAGTTTTAGCTGTTACACCCAGCTGCGCCAGAATTAAATTACAATAAAACAAACAAACAAACAAACAAAACCCCTAGAACAAAACTCACCACTCATTTCCTCCTTACATAAAAATTATTGCATAAGTTAGATAATATCGCTACATAAACAAGGAGCATGCAGGAAAAATACTCTAAAAACATGTTGATGACAGTGAGAGGGAAGTTCTCAAGGGGCAGCATTAGGAAGCTGTGGGTTGTCCATGACTAGAGGTGTTGACAAATACCAGTCAGCAATCAGCAGCAAGGGCTTTTGTGCACAGTTTTCTATGAAGCACACAGTCTTAGACAAAATTACGTGGCTCAGGAGCTCATATATATTAAACTGAACTTCATCATTTTAAAGATGGCGACCAAAACAAATGGGTCTTTTTCCTTGTTTTTGGAACAGCTTGATTAATTTTGAAGGCACCTTCAAAGAGAGTCTCCCTCACTTCCCTTTCCTCACAGCTGAATTTATGCCACTCAGAGGCCTCTCTAAGGGGTACATAATTTCTAAGCAGTGCAAATCAAAAAACTCTGACAACAACCAGTGATAACTGGTCTATGGTTTGCTCAAGATGCTCCCACTGAGGGACAAACTGCTGTCCTATTACCTATCTCCTTCTGTGCCCACACAAAAATACACTGAGGAACTCACAATCACACTAGAAGAGATACACTAAACAGTAGAGCCCCTGACTTGGGCAGACCTAGCTGTTCCCTGTGCTCAATAAGCACTTTTTAGCCTCTGCAGAACTACAGCAGGTAGACAATGAAGAGAAAGGTGCAACAAGGTGCTCATCTATTTACCAGCATTGCATTGTTTGAAGCCTCTCAGAAGGTACCCTGCAAAGAGTGTGTGATCTGTTGTAGACTAAAATGTGTGGACACAACAGTAATTTTTCATCCCTACTAATTATATTCCACTTGATGAGAAAAAAGACCACGAAAGTTAGGAGGTAACCAGCTGAGAATTTCACTCTTGAGTTTTTGGTGTGGGATGCCAAGTTTAATACAGTGGCTACAAAACCTCTGTGCTGATGCAGCTTGACACCCAGGAAATGACAAGCATAACTGCCAGCCATTTGCAAAAGTGGTGTTGTGAAATAACCTACAATAAATAAGTGCTTCTTTCCTTTTGCTCAACTGTAGGAGACCCCTATCTGTGTTTTGGGTCTATCAAGATAAGAGAGATGTTGATAACCCAGAGTGATTCCAGGGGAAGATCACAGAGATAAGGAGCTGGATATTATGTACAGCAAAAAGCTGAGAGCCTTAGGGCTGTTCAGCAGGAGACAAGAAGGCAAAGACAGTGTGAGTAAATCTAATTATAGATTTCCATGTCTAAAGTGGGCTGTCGAGAAGACAGAGCCACCCTTTTCTCACTCATGCACAGTGAAGAGAGAACCACAACAGTCACACACAGCAGCAGGGGACATTTCAGCTACATTGCAGGAAGGGGAAGAATGTATTTCACCACAAGGGCCATGCACCTGAGCCATGCCCAGAGAGGTCAGGGAACCCCCATGCCTGGGGTTGTTCAAACCTCAGAGGATCAATGTTCCAAGAAATCTGTTCTTGTTTTGATGTTAGCTCTGTTCTTAAAAAAGAAATTAAAAAACTGAAGAAGTCTTCACCAACACATTTCTATATGTTCCTCTGATATTACGCACTAGCAATACTATCAAGAAGAGACCTCTATGTATCCTCAGAGGAAGCACAAGAAACATCCCCACAAATGTCCTGCTGGTCCTGTAGTCAAATACAACACAGCTATCTTTGATATCAGAGTGGAGAATGTTCTAAGAGGAGAAGAAAACTTGGTAATAAGTAATAACAAGTAGAGTTAAAAGACTAAATATGACCCTCTACAATTTCCTCAAAAAAAATTTAAACACAGAATTGGAACATTTCAGATTCATGTCTTCTACCTAGGTAATTAACTGCACTTGTTTTGTGTGCTCTCCAATTGATTTACGCATCTTCTGTATTTTTTACAAACCTTCTTGAGTCTCTAAGGATGAACATTTATTTAAAGCTCTGGATAGTCACTAAGTTCCTTTACACACTCAGGTAGGCCAGCTTGAGACAGCTCAATAAATACTGCGTTCTGACATCTGAAATTTTGGTCACTTTCATCAAGATTCCCACAATAATATTTTATATTAAGATTTTCCCATGTAACTCCTTTTTGTGGCTCTAGACCTAAACAGACAGATTTATTATTAAAAATTAAATCCTGTCAACTATTTTAAAAAATTACTCAAAGTTGACATCACTTGATATATTAGTGGGCACTTGAAACTAATGATGTCTTCATTGCATGTACTGTAATCCTCATCTTATTTTTTTTTAAAGTAATTCATGTACCAAGCTTTCCAAAGTTCTCTGTTATGTGGCATTCATAGGAATATTGAATGCTGTGTTCTACGTTATCAATATTTCCATATGTTTTATTAATTTACCATAAACATTTTATGGTAAGGAAAGCGACAGCACAGTTGAGCTGCTCTCTTCCCTCAATAAGGACCATAATTCTCAATTCAGCTTTCCTCTCTACTGCAACTTAGTTCTTGTATTCTAGAACTGGTTTCCAGCTAACGTTGCAATTTGACTATCGCCATACACTAAATTATTTAATTACATCTTTGTCATGAGTTAGCACTCATACAACAATCCCCTTTCTCTATCTTCTCCAGGAAAAGCAAAACACTTTACCTCCTCTAACGTTGCCTCTCTTGCCTAGAAGTTAACTTCTTTTTGGAAAAACATGCTGCATGACACCAATATAAGCTTTTATGTTGTCACACTTACATGTCCATTATTTCAATTGTCTGAAAATACATATTAGCAATCCAGAGATAAACACATGTTGACATTTTCAGACTGAGCTATAAACCAGAAAACTATACCAAATCTAACCATCATGTTAAGTTTAATACTTGAGAATAAGATCACAAGACATCTAGTAATGCCAAGAATATAGAAAATCAAGAATGTTTAAGTCACCTACTTACACTTATTTCATCTTCAGGTTTAGCTGTTGGGGGATCAATTTTTTCATCCATTTCAGCAGAATTGATTTTATGACTTGTCCAAGCTGAGAAAGAGCCTTGCACTTTTTCTCAGGCACCCCTTCTGCTTGTGAAGCTGAAGACAGCAATTGCAATGTCCAGGACCAAAAGAAGCATCAATTTACTTCGATGAGTTTCCAATTGTAATCTCATCTGCCCTACTGCACCTTTGCAAATGTTAGAAGGCTGCTATCATGTAACTTTAGACTTCAAATTCAGACTGGATAAAATAGGCTTTTCATGGTCTTTACAAAGCTGAAATATTCTGTAGTGCTAAAATCTATATATCACTGATCCTTATGGGTCCTTTCCAATGCAGCATATTCTATGATTCTGTGAAAATGTCACAACATTAGTTGCATGAACAAGAAAAGTGGTAAGTAAAATGTAAAAGTGAGAGTAAAAACACGCTAAAATAAGGAAAAGAAATGTAAGCACCCTAGGTAAAAGTGTTGAAAATTGCAGATAGCAACAGCAAATTGAGATGAGCATTTGGACTCTCATCTAAAATTTTGTAATATACCTATTGAACATTTAAATTTGGTTATTTTATTGTAACTGAAAAATAAACTGCTCCAGGCAACTTATTTCATATTGGTAAAATAGATCAGGCTTCAAACTGAGAATCCTTTTTGTAATCAGATGCAGGAAGTCACTTGTATTATAACAGTTCCGTCCTATTGTCTTTGTTAATTAAATATTTATAGAGAATGTAAACCAATACTTTCCTCAATGGATGCTAAGTATAGAGCTGTCTTTCCTTTTAAGTGATTAATAATCTCAATGCCTTCCTTGGGTCAGCTGCAGAAATGGTACTTGAGATATTCAAATATTATTTAAAGAATAATCCTTCTATTAATTTATCTTTGTAGATATAAAACTAGGCTAGCAATAAAAAAAATAAAAAATGCACTACAATAGAGGTATAGAATAGAAGAGAAAAGATGTAGTCAGAACTCATAGCAAGTGAGCTCCTGGTGTGATCTATGCTCTGTCCATGTAACCAGTAATAAATTACTTCAAGGCAAAAGTTCCTACAGTTAGATAATGTATTAGCAAACTAAACACTTCTTATCAGGAGTCATCTTTGGCTTATGCCCTGAAGCACAGTAATTACGTCCTCTGTCCTTGCTGCTTGATCTAGAACTGCAAAGTATTTTAAGCATATGAAGTGATACGCTAAGCTCTGGGCCATATTAAAGCTTAGCAGCATAAGAAAGTCTAACCATGTACTCCATATTATTATATTTAATTGCTTCAAAGTCCCTCTTTTTTGTTTTTTTTTTCTTTAATTATGCTTAACTTTTAGGGACTATTCTGGTCTCTTAAAGTGTTCATGCAACTCCCCAAAGTCTCCCACTGCCCTGTGCACAGGGAGTTACTATGCTGTAAGTGCTATTTCGGAAGCTAGTCCATAGACTGAAAGAGCTTGACAGGTAAGTCCCCGTCACCCTGCACTGCTCGGGGTTTGGGAGGTGAAAGGGTGTGGGTAAGCAGAAGAGCAGCAAAGAAAGAAGTGGGCCTGGGAAAGCAGGGAGGAACAATGTTGTTTCAATGTTTGCTTTCTAGTTTCCCACTACCCACATTAATACTTCAATTTCTATTTGATTTTGCAATAAATTAAGTAACTTTTACCCAAATTAAGTTTATTTTGCCTGTGACAATATTTGGCAAATAATCTCCCTCTCTTCTTCAGAAAACATTTTTCTTCCTTCCTGTTCCTCCCATTTTTTCTCCTGATCCTGTTGAGGAAAGGAGGTAGGGGATGAGCAGCTGGGTGGGAGTTTGGCTGATAGCCATGGCTAAACCACAACAGTGTTGCAGTATCTGGTACATATTTTCACATGTACCTCCTCTCCTTTTAAAAAGCACAGGTTTGAGCTTTGTTCTTTACTTTGAAACAGAATGCACTAAATACAAAGAGACTGACAAACTGAAATGAAACATGAAACACATTAGAAATAAAACCATCTTACGAAAGCAAGAACTGTTGTTTTCTTCTCTTTAATTAATTGCATATTGCCTATTAAAAAAAAAAAACCAAACGAAAGAAGTCTGAAGATTAAAAAAAAAAAAAGCCAATGCAAACCATAAGCTTACTCTCTCAGTTCCCCTGATGGGGACCAATGATTCTAGTTCGGCTTGAAAAGTTACCATGACCTAATTATTCCAGTTCTGAGCTCTGTGGAGAAATTGACTTTCACATAGGTCCACCTGAAAGGGCTCTTGGCTTTAAGTGGGTATGAAAGTACTAGTGTTAAGCAGCTTGATTTTCATCTTCTGTAAGTAGTGCATAACAAAACATGACTCTTAACCTCTTTCTGGCCCAAATCACTCTTTGGTGTGTCCTTCCCTACATACACAAATACTCCTCTCCCTTTCCACTCTGGGAGATGGGCAATGCAGTTTGTCCTAAGATGAAAACACCAGACGGGTATTTGCAGGAGGAATCATCTGGATGCTCATGTCATGAATGCATTCCAGAGATGGTGAAGCTGTGATGTTTGGATTAGCATTGGTGCATGCTGGCTTGCAAAAGGGTATATAACACGCCACTGGAGACCAGGCAATCTGGGCAAACTGATGTCACCCACAGACACAGAATCACTAGATTAGAAGAGACCCTCAAAGTCATCAAGTTCAACCCATGCCCTAAACACCTCAACTAAACCATGGCACCAAGTGCCACATCCAGTCTTCTTTTAAATACATCCAGGGATGGGGACTCCACCACCTCCCTGGGCAGAAAATTCCAGAAGTTTATCACTCCTTCCTTTTCCTAGTATCCAACCTATATTTCTCTTGGTGCAGCTTAAGACTATGTCTTTTCATTCTGTCTGTTGCTGCCTGGAGAAAGAGACCAACCCTCACCACCTTACCTTTCAGGAAGTTGTAGAGAATGATAAGGTTCACCCCTCTGTTTCCTTTTCTCCAGGCTAAACACCCCCAGCTCCCTCAGCTGTTCCTCACAGGGTTTGTGTTCCAAGCCCCTCACCAGCCTCGTTGCCTCCTCTGGACACACTCAAGCATCTCAATGTCCTTCCTAAACTGAGGGGCCCAGAGCTGGACACAGCACTCAAGGTTTGGCCTCACCAGTGCCAACTACAGGGGAAAAATGACCTCCCTGCTCCTGCTGGCCACACTATTCCTGATACAGGCCAGGATGCCATTGGCCTTCTTGGCCACCAGGGCACACTGCTGGCTCATGTTCGTGTCAACCAGAACCCCCAGGGCCCTTTCCGCCTGGGCACTGTCCAGCCACACCGTCCCCAGCCTGTAACATTTCAGGGGGTTGTTGTGGCCAAGGTGCAGGACTCGGCACTTGGACTTATTAAACTTCATCTTACTGGACTCTGCTCATCCATCCAACTGTTCCAGGTCTCTCTGCAGAGCCCTCCTACCTTCCACATGCTCCCAGCTTAGTGTCATCTGCAAATTTACGAATGAAAGACTCAATTCCCTCGTCCATTTCTTCAATAAAAATATTGAACAGAACTGGCCCCAGCACAGATCCTTGAAGAACACCACTAGTTCCTGGCCACCAGCTGGATGCAGCACTGTTCACCACCACTCTCTGGGCCCAGCCATCCAGTCAGTTCCTAACCCAGCAAAGAGTGTTGGGTCCAAGCTGCAGGCTGCCAGCTTTTCCAGGAGTATGCTGTAGGAGACAGTGTCAAAGGCCTTGCTGAAGTCCAGGTACACAACATCCACAGCCTTCCCTGCATCCACCAGGCAGGTCACTTGGTCATAAAAGGAGACCGGACTGGTCAAACACGACCTATTCCTCCTAAACCCATGCTGGCTGGGTCTGATACCCTGGCCATCCTCTAAGTGCTGCATGATGACACTCAATATAAACTGTTCCATTACCGGGTACAGAGGTCAGGCTAACTGGCCTATAATTACCAGGATCCTCCTTCCAGCCTTTCTTGTGGATGGGCATCACATTGGCCAGCTGCCAGTCATCTGGAACCTCACCAGTTGGTAAATGATGGAGGACTGTTGGTAAATGATGGAGAGCAGCTTCAGAAGCTCATCTGCCAGCTCCCTCATCACCCTGGGATGGATCCCATCTGGGCCCATGGATTTATGAACATCTAAGCAGCTCAGCAGTTCTCTGACTGCTGCCTCCTGGATAACAGGGGGACCGTTCTGCTCCCTGACACCATCTACCAACCCAGGAGGACAGTTGTCCTGAGGATAAGCTGTCCTGAAGCTGCCAGCACTTCAGGGTGGATTCCTCTAACAGGGAAGACAGGGAACACTCACTTTTGGATGAGTGACTAAAAGTGCTAAGATCCTGATAAATACAGAGATACCAGCTTGAATTAGCTACATAGGTGCTTTCTTGCTTTATAATTGATAATTCTGCAAGGCCAAAGACTGTAAACTTACACATTTCTAGCCAAACCTCCTTGTATTTATAACCCTTTAGATACTATAATCCATTGTAATAGATCATAAAGCTTTATTTATATACTGCATTGGCAATATTTATGTATTCTATTAGCAATAAATCTAATAGTGATCATGCACACATTGATTGTGTCCTACTTCTCACACCTGGCTGAGAACACTTGCTCAACTCCTCTGCTACACCCCTCAGCTACTGAGTCCCTGATTAAGGGAAAGGTTACAGAGGATCCATGCAACAGCCTCAAGCCACAGCAGAGATGACTGTCTGTATTACATAGATGTATCCTGGAAGAAGCTGGGATACCAGCAATTCTGCCTTCTAGGGCAAAAAGCTTGTCTTGTGCTCCACAGACCTAGTGCTATGCTGGGGGGAGGTAGGGTTCATCTCACCTGTCTTAGACCATCTAGAAGTTAGGCCTGTAAATCCATGTTTGTTTTCTAGACTGAGTCTATACATCACAGTGACAGAGAAGCATTCAAAACAGAGAAGATGAATCACACTTTCACCACTGAGTACAGACAGAAAAGAGGCAATTATCTTACCAAACCTATCCTCTACAAAATCATCTCTGTGTAATAGAAATATTTCCCTTCTGACCAAAGCTGTCTTCATGCTCAGCTCAGAGACCTTCTTGCTCCTTTAACTGATGGGAGCCCAGAACCAGCCTGACAGCCTCAGCCCACCAACACAGCAGGGAGCTCCACAGAGCTACTAACCTCAGCATGACATACATTTTTTCCAAACTAAACATCAAAAGTGACACAGTATGCTTGTATTGCAGGATCTTCCATTGCTTACCACAGATGTCTAACAAGCTGCATGAAATCACGGAGGAAAGTCCTTGCACAAAGGAAAGTTAATTCTACTACAGCCTGGTTTTATTACCCATAAGAATTCTCTTGTATACTGCTTGTATCTGTTTTTCTTTAATCAAAACTCAGGTAAAGTATAGGTTTTAACAAGTTTGTGAAAACTAAACAAGAGTTTAAGTGGCAATTTATCCTTACATTTCAGGAGGCATTCATAAACATTCTTAAATCAATCAATTTTCATTGGTACACAATCACAGTGTCTGATTACATACTTTGTCCCTCAAATAATTTCTTCAAATTACTGCCAAAATTACTTTCAGCAGAGGAAGGAAAGGTTTTGGCTGTCCTTCCTAATAAGCCAGCTGAATTTGTTATTCAGCTTTGTTTTGAATACAGAAAGTCAAATACCTATACCTTCAATAAGTATGTACTAATAACTACTGTGGTATTAGTAGTCTGCAAAGATCTGCATACACACAGGCAAGTCATTAACATTTTGAATATATCTCTTCCACCACTTAAGACAGAACCAGCACACACTAGATGCTATTTCAATTTCTTGAAAGCTGAAATTGCAAGCAAGATGAAGTGACGCATTTATCAAAGTATGGAAGTGCGTGACAATTGATTACTAAATACTAAAATATTAATAACTGTCTAGTAACACATGTTTCAGTATCAACTTTGAACCTCTTGTCCCCTCCTCCACGGAGGGGAGTACCATATTACTTGCTCTCCAGACCTTTGTCATCTACAGATGTAACTTGGAATCACAGTGCTTGTATTTATTTTTCTTCTCCTTGATCTCTTACTCAGTTTCTGATTGCTGACAATGCTTATTTATGCACTAGAGGTCTCTGACGTAACAAAACAATTTCCGACAAACAAAATCACCTTGGAAATTACAGGCAATTGAGCTATCTTCAAGGATCCAGAAACAATACATAATTGCCATTGGCAGAGCACATCACCTGAAATGAAGCAGCTGACCATCTTGCACAGCAGCACTAATAGAGCTATTTTATTTCAACAACGGACTGAGAATAGCTTCGTTATTTGCATCACATCAATTTAAATTAAATTTAAAACACTAACTGAACACATCTTTTGGACACAACAGCCATTTATCAGTCTGTGCCATTTTAAGGACAGCAAGCCCTGCTATTCCATCAGTTAATCATCTTGCACTATTCAATGCTCATTGGTGCCACTAGCTAATTTTACTCTCCATTTCTCTCTTGCTTATGTGAAACTGCCGTGTGTAGCAAGACAAGGAACAAGTCAAGCAATATTGACACAGCATACATGGAGTAATACTGCTAGATTAAATATGACTTATTAGGACAATCACAGTGGTATGAAACTTGCTGCATTTCAAAGAAAATAAATACTATTAAAAATAGAGTTTCTGCAATAATGAGGTTGACCCAGTTGAAGTAGCACTGAAATCAACGGTAACACCCTCTAGAGACCAAGTCAGGGTAGCTCTTCAGCCAAGAAAAAGCCACATTTGTACCTTTTCAGGTGATTTCCTGATGTGCAAATTCCCATCTTTCAGAATTGCTCAGTCACGTGTGCTTGGATAGGTCAGGCCTGAGCAGCGTCTAACAAGCCAAGTCAAAGCACTCTCATTGGTTAAAATCTCTGTGCCTGTCCCTGCAAATCACACTTCAGTTGGTGACCTGGCTCTTAGTTGGTTAAAAGTGAACAAAGATGAGATTTATAAGGTCATGACTTCAGCTTGTAGGCAGTGCTGTACAAAAGCTGAGGTTAAGGTGTCCAGAAAATTATATGGTTAATAAATACCCTGTTCTCTATCACCAAACCCTGTGTGCCACATGGAAAGCAAAGAGGAAAACATCTCTCTTCTCTCACTTTCTTAGCAGTCATATCTGTTGCCACAACAGATGCCAGCTGATGTGAGTCTAATGTTGAGTGCAAGAAAACCACAAATATCTTACTCATGCTAATCTCCCCAGGAAACACAAAGCCCCATGCCAGCCTAGCCTCACTGTTTGCCACAAACAAATGCCCCTACAAAATGCTAAGATAATCTACTTGTTCTGTCTTTCCACAGTTGCATTTTCCTTGCAATTAGGCAGGGAAGATCTCAGGTACCTTGATAGAAGACCAGCACTGGAAGTTTAACTCCTTGTCTTCCCTCCTCTTTCTTTCAAAAACCTACCCATGTGTTAGCTCCTTCGCTGAGGCGTGGCGACCTGGTTCAGAAACCAGCATGGCAGCCCGCCTGGGCCACTCAGGCCATAGCTCACTGTCACCAATATGATGGATGGCAAATGGCGTTTATTCTTTGCTTACATGGTGTTTTTATAACCTTCGAAGACGGCGTCACATCCGTCTGCCTACGTCATCACCTAGATATGATTTGCTAACTTAACAGAGCCTAACTGAGCAAGGCAAGCATCACTTATATGTAGAAAGGTAACCCTATCTACTCGTACAGCCCGAGATCTTCTGGCCGCATGTCCCTAGCTACTACACCCATGCCCTTTCCTTTCAAGTCTTGATGTTTTCCTTCATTTCTATTTCTGTGATCACTTTCTAAGTAGGAGGACAGACCAAAAAAGCCTGGGGGAAAAAAACCCAACAAAACCCAGTCTCTAGAGTTTTTTCTGGCTTTATTACTTTTTCCTAAAAGACTTCAGGGTGGCATTGATGCCACCTGTGATACTTTTATTTCTACTCTATCAATCCTTCCATGTTGTGATCCAGGCAGGGAGAATACTGCATGCAAATAAAACTTTAAACTGTTAAGGAGCAATACAGAGTTTTTTTTCTTTTTAAAGCAAGTAACTCAAACTAATCTACTATTAAACAGTTAGATTATTTGCACTTTCAACTATTAAACAAGCAATTTCACTGAGTCTGGTGAGTTTGGGGTTTCCATTTCCTTGTTCAGGAGTTATGAAGCCACTTGATATTTTGTCCCTAGAAGTGACTGACGCTGCTGTTGTCATCCCTCACCTACTAAAGATTTTGATAAGCAGAGTACCCAGAAGACCTAAAGAGATTAATTCAAGAACTGAAAAAACCTACTTGACAGGGAGGGGCACCAGGAAGTTAATCTACCTAATCTGACAAAGAAAAGTTTACACAAAAGTATTTTTAGTGTTTGAATAACATAGCTCTGCTATTCTCAGATAACTTACAAGGAAAATCTGGTGTTCAGAATAAAAACCACATGGAAGTACAGACAAGCCTGTCAAGATGAACTGCTCATGAGGACTGTTAACCATGAATATAATTGGCCAGGATTTGCACTGGGTCCTATTGACCAAACTGCCCTGTTGAAAATTTTTTTTCCAGAGATGCTCGTGATGTTCTACCTAGGTCACTGCAGTCTTCTCTGACCTTGACATCTTTGGGTACTGGCAGGCAGTTTTATCTCAGCTGCAGGGACACTAATCTTCATTAGGGGTTGATCACCAGTTGAATGTCTGCTCGTGCCCTTGGGCTGAGTGCAGGGGAAATAACAGACAGAAGTTAAGAGGATCTAGACTGATGAAAACAAATGAAAGTCTAAATATAAAACTTGTTACTGTGCTCCACACAAGCTGCATTTTTCTCCTGCCTGCTTCTAGGTCCTGGATTACAGTGATTGCTGTTTGTATGTTGGTTAGAGAAGCAGGTCTTCAGGGGTTGGATATGGGCATGTTCTGCATATGGCTGTGTCCTTAACATTCATTGCCCTGTGAAGAAATTGTAAGAACTAAGGAACTATAAACAGGAGGGAGGTACAGCCTAGTCTGCTCCATTTACAATATAATCACTTAGGAAAAAAGTCTTACTGTAGTTTGAACTACAGCTGATGGGATTTGCTTTTGTTTTTATATTTTGTGTCTGACATGTGGAAGGTCAGCAGAGAATATAGAAATACTATTTCCAGCTGCTGTGTCTCCATACAGCCTCAACACAAAAAGCTTGTAAAACTTTCTTCAGCACCATCATGTTATCCAGCTCCATCAGTCAACATCTCACAGCAACACCACTTGAGCCAGCTTTTTGGACAAAAACTTTACCTGGGATTTAAATACTGTATTTTCCCATAAGAAAGTCCTATCCCATACTCTTTCATGAAGCTTCAAGTCTCCCAATGTTAGAGCAAATCACCTTGTAAAAGGTAAAATGAAGCTAATCAAGACCAATGGGGAAATCAGTCTTATCAACAATTTGCCAAATCAGGCAAGCCATCTGAGATTTGTTTAAGGATCAGGCGGATATCACAGCACACAAGCTGATCACACACATACAAGTACAGTGTCCAGTAAGGGTAGCTGGTCACATAAGATGCAACTGCCTACTGCAGCGAAATTTCAGTGTCCTTTGTCGTCTGGAAAGCATGGGATAAGATCCCCACAGTAAATCCTTTGTGTACAGTAATGTCAGAACCTGCAAAGGCTGCACTTCCTCCATGTAACACAGTAGTACTGAATGTCTGTGTCTCTTGACCTTCAGACACAGGGAGCTCCCTATATTCACTTCCATGTTGGCTACCTACCTACCTTTTGCCTGTCCAGACTTGTAGTGGATTTATTTTAACAGGCCAGATGGATTTGTCATAGTGTTTTGATGAGTCAAAAGGAGCAGAGAGCTAACTTAGGATCATCTGAGATGCTGGCAGAGCCACCTTTTTACTGCCATGGCCACAAAACAAATAAACAAGACAAAAAATGCCTACACTTCTATAAGAACAGTCTGGACCCCTCCTCACAACTCACAGCTCAGAATTTGTGCACCCTCATGTCATCTCAGCTCAGTTTTGCAAGTGACATGCAGAGCTGTCAATATTTCTCCTCCAGAGTATTCATTACACAGTGAAACCATCACATGGTTGGGATCCTGTTCAAGACAACAAATCTCAGAGCTTACCTCAGCCTCATCATTTCTCAAACTTCTTTCTCATAATATTTTAAAGAATATATTTAACTTCAATTTCCCTTTGGGGGTGGACACGGGGAGGTGAGGACATGACACATAATTGTACGTACATGATTTTGAATTGCTTATAGATAGTGTATTTTTCAATAAGTCTTCATTAATACCCTGCATTTTCAGTGCAACCCACCTCATGGTGATTATAAAGAACTCCCAGACACAATAAGTCCGAGAAGTGCTTTTGCATTTGTAATGAATCCTAAAGGAGGAAACATGATCCATTCTGTAAAATACTGAGCACATGGCAATAGGCACAATCCTTAAGCCCAAAGGACAAATTGTAATTTACAAGCACCCAAGTCATAAGTAACGTTCTTTACACAACTATTTTTGGAGTTAGTTTTCCTTGCTTCAAGGAGCAAAACTGTGTTCTTAAAAATTAAAAAAAAAAAAAAAGGTCCTTCTGAGGTCCTGGTCACTTTTTGATGGAGAGACACTCATCTATACTGGGAAAAAACCACCTTAGTCAGAGCACTGTCTTTTATTTCTTTGGTTTTTGACTAGCTCTTGCTGGACACAGGAACAGTTTTTCCCAGCGCAGCAGCTCTGCCTGCACAGAGGGGAGGATCTGGAGACAGCATGTGCATTTTGCTGTGCATTCAGTCTTATTTTAAGACAGCCAAGTAAATGAGCAAATGCCAGTTCTCTTTAAGCAATGTACATTACCGGTCTCTGCTATGAACAACTTCCCACTAATGTGAATAAAGATCTGCCTTCCCTCGTTCCCAGCCAAGTTTACAGGACTTGCTCCTTCACTTGCTATATATAGATTTAAATTAGAAGTATTAACTGAGCCTATACAAACATTGACCAAAGGAACCACTAAAATTTGAGGCCCCTGGTGACCTTTGATGACAGAAGGGGTGGTATTGATGACATTAAATATGACTGGTTTAGGTTTCCATTTGTAGAAGTCATTCATCTCCCTCTTCTCCCAAGTGAGGGAGATGATAGTCCTTTTTGCTAAAGGAACAGCTGCTTACCCTCCACTGTTGTATTTTGTTCCCAAGAACTTACTTTATTCTGTCCATATTTTCTTGTGTTTTATGGGTTATCTTTTCCTGTATTTCATTGGTTATTTCAAGCCTCCTCACAGGAAAGACAGCTTTAAAACCATTTATTCTTCCAATTAATTTTTCTAATTTGCATTATTTTCCCTAAAAACCTACCACATGTATAAAACAGGCAGGTTAGCAGCAGGTGGGAAATGTTTGCATTTAGATTTTATTTGCTATCAGGCTGCATCTGCTCCCCTTTTCAGAGTTAAGCAAGGTGCCCCGGAATAATGAGAAAACCACCACCAACAAAAACCCCCTTACTTGTTTGATCTGCCCATTTGAGGGTGTTATATTCCTCAGTCCCACCTAGGCCAGCCATGACCACTGCAGTTCAGTTCCCTACAGTCTTTGCTGACCACATAGCGCTCTGTAAGGGCTCACATCTCACCACCTTGACACAGCAAGCAAACAAATCCAGCTGTTTCCATCCTGCATCTTCTCATACTCTAAAAATATCACTGTAAGATTTTGAAGTTTAAAGCATGCTAACTGTTCTCTGCTGGCCTTGATCACACGTGTTATACCTACAATACAATTAAACTATCATTTTATGGAGGTTCTCCCAAACACAAAGCTAAAATGCCCCTTTTATTTCAAAATCACTATAAAGAATGTAACATTTTCTGAAATTCATTGTGTTCAAAACTAAAGATTCATTCTAGATGTATGTTAAGGTTTATGATTCATCCCATTATAGCTAGTACAGAGCCTCTTAAAGGAAGAAGACAATGTTCAGAACTAAAACTTCATTCCTTTATCCCTTCTGCTTTTGTAAGAGCCAGCATTTACATTTAGCTAAAGGGCAAGAGCATCACTGCTCCAGCAGTTAAGTGCTCCCTGGGCCCATTTATATCCAGCCAATAATCCAATTTGCCTGGATGTACTTGACTCCAGCAGCAGTGCAACTCACAGAGCAGCTGCAGAAGGTAGCTCTTAAGGGATTCATCATATTACATGGAGACAGGCATTTTAAATAAAGAACATATTCTGCCAGAGTGAGGTACACTCATGCAGCCTGCTTCAGTGACATGGCAGTACTATGGCTTACTTTATTTCACAACTCCTACTTAAAAAGCAAGCAGCACAAAAGCTGTTTAATCATTCATGGGTTCATTTTACAGAATGCAGAAGCTGTAAACAGTAATTTTGCTTTTGATTCTCATCCTACACTGAGTATAAAGAAGGAAAGTGAAAAAGACAGAAGTAATAAAGAAAAAAAAAGAAAATTAGCCATTTAATATAAAAGCATCACTCTCTTTTTTCTACTTACTTTGATTCAATGGGTTACAGATGTCTCACATCCAAAAACCACAGAAATATACCACAACAATCACTTTCACATAATACTTCTCTTCATACCCTTTCTTGAAAGGTTATGGAAAAGCTTGACTTATTAATGCATAATGCTCTCTGCAGCGCCCCCCCCCCCCCCCCCCCCCAAGAAAAATAATCTCTGTTCTAGCCATTGTATTTGGCACCTCATAATCCAGCTCACATTATGGCAATGCTTCTGGGGGAAGGATTTCCATAATTAAACATGTCACAGTACAAAAAGAAGATCTGTGCTTTTAAGCAAGACCTCAAGAGCCAAGTAAATTTCTTACAAAACACAGCATGATTTTAGTGGACTTCTTTTAGGGACCCGAGCAGAAATGTTTTTTAATTGCAGTAAGAAGCCCTAAAGAGAAGAAGAGAAAATCTCCAAGAAGAAAGGTAGAGAATGAAACTGAATGCACAGGAGCCTGAAGAAAAAAAGGGAAAAAGAAAAATCCCAGGACTCAGAAGCTGCAGGTCTGTTCCCTAAAACTCACGGCGTTGACCTTCACGGTGACAGCCAGCACATGTGAGCAGCAAGGCGGCGCAGGCGAGGCGGATGGGCCCTGGGGCCTGACACCCCCCGTCGCCACCGGCAGGGCTCAGCGCCGCGCCTCGCTGCCCCTGGGCAACAACGGCTTCATCGGCATCCGGCAACAAACCACACTTGGGAACAAACAGCCAGGGAGGATTAGTAGCTGCTTTGCCACAGTCCCAGCAGCACCTGCCACTGCCGAGCCCTTTTAGTGTGAAATGTGGGGTTGTGTTTCGTGTCAGGTAGAAAAAATGGGCTATGTAGTTATGGTTATGAAATGTGTGGAAAAGGCCATAGGGTAATTGTAAAAACATCTGTTTAATGAACAAAACGGAAAAAGCATGGAAAGGGGCTTTTGAACTAATATTTTGCTTGCTTATAAGTGAATCATGTGAGCCTATAAGGTTTTTAATAGAAGGTTTGAACTATAGCTTTAGCATATATATATAGAAAGAATTGTAATCACCCAAAATAGAAGGAAGTGAGCTATTCCAAACTAAAATTAATGATCCTGGAAAAAAAGAGATAGACACCATCTGGAAGCTGGACATCACCAACAAAACTGATTTATAGTCCTGAAGAGGAAGACTGGATCTCTCATCTCTGGTGTTTTCTTCTGAAGAAGGAAATCTGGATGCCAGCACCACTAATTTATGTCCTGGGAACCTCATCATCACAAGATGTTATTTCTGATCTCACTGATTTCATACCTTTTGAAGTATAGAAAATTTAACATCACCAATAGAAATTGATCACAATGGGTATAGAAATTAGATTTCAAAAATAGAAATTAGGAGGAAACTAGAAAAAAAAGTTGCTGAGAAGTGCTTATGGAAAATCTCAATAAATACCAGCAGAAAATCAACGGTCAGTGTGCAGCGGGAGGGGAAACCCCCACTGTACCCAGCACTGCTTTGCTCACATTTTACTGTTCTGTATTAATTAATAAATTGATTGCTGCTTGATACATTGGCCAAGTCAAGATCATTATTTATAACATTAGGGACATTCCCTAGAGCAAAATCCCCAACAAAGTTTACCCCAGCTTACACACATGAGGCTGTGTGTTGTTCACCTCGCCTTCTCTCTCCTCAGGAAGGCCTGAACCTTTCAGTGCAGTTCCTTCATGCACTCTTAGCCACCAAATTCACCTGGCTGCAGCTCAAGCTCTTGCTTTACAGTAGCCAAACCTTCTTCAGCTTCTACTTGTGTGGGGACCCAGCTGTAGCTCATCCTCACAGAATCATACAATCATTTAGATTGGAAAAGACCCTAATATTGAGAAATTCAATTGAGTCTGACCATTATCCATATTCCGAAATACACTTCTGAGGTAGCAGAATCTAAGAAATACTGCTTTAACAGCACTCTCAGAGCTCTTGTGGAGATCTGGGGAAAAGGTCTTTTTAAGAATGCCAGGAGATGATGAACATTCCTGGCACATGCACAGAGTCCCTTGGTCTCCCACTTGCACCTTCCAAACCTGAATTATTGATTTTTCCTCCTTGAATCAAAAGGTTTTTCTATTCTCTTGGAAAACTAATGGTGCCATGGTATCCCAGCACTTTAAAAACCAGAGCTGAATTTATGTGACTTTTCCTGAAGATGAGGAAGGGGATTTGCCCCCTTATACCAAGAACTCCACTTCCCGTGCTCAGCAACACTGGGAGTGCTGGGGCATATCCACAGGTGCAAGCAGTCTTCCAGCACATTTGAGGACCTGGTCAAAACAATGCTTGGGCTGAGTGCTGGAAGGAGCTGGAAACAGCAGTTACCCGTACATTTACATTATGTGTGGGAGCTAATACAAAGAAACTTAGAATGAAGCATTGACTCATAATGTCACTAATGCAAAACCTGCTCCTAAAAACAAACCCTGTTCATTTTTGCTGGCCTTTCCATGTCTTGACAAGAAATGAAAGAAACAGAGCATTTAGTTGATTCTTGTGCAAACAAAAAAGCTTTCATCCACCTCACATCTTTGCTGGCAAGATGACGATGCATGCCCTTTCTTAAAATTCAGTTTGGAAGTACCCAGCAGTGATGCCTGAAGGTTTTTGCTTTTCATATACTTTTAGTTTTGTAGACTGTTAATACATAGTTATGTAGCTTCTATTACTTTTCCTGCCCTTTCCCTCACCTTTTAGAACAATAAGCTAACCCTTTCTAACACATTCCTGAAATTCTGTTTAGTCTTATTTTCAAGAAGAGGAATTCTAACAAGGGCACTGTTTTGCACTAGAACTTAGAAGACATAACAAGAAAAAGGGCAAAGAAGTCCCTGGAACAACTCCAAGGTGCAGACCCCAAGAGTGGGTTGCTGGGGCAACTTTCTTTTACTGGCTGCATCTGCTAGAAATTTGTAGTAAATCAATTGTACATGTATGCAGAGCCATATATTTATGCATCTAAAAACTTCCATTCAAGATCTGCTTTTTATATTAGCACTATTAATATAATTTGGAAAGTTTTTGTCTTTGATTCTAGGCAACAGCAGTCACCAACCTGCCTCAGACACGTGCTGCTTCCAGCCCCTGAAAGCCACATGCCTGGAGCTGCCTGCTCCTTCCCTCTGGCACTGCCTCTCCCCTCACCAGCAAGCTGGGCCCTGCAGATCTCAGGAAAGTAGAACTCTTGCCTGACTTTCTGGACATCACTTCTTCTGAACCTAGACATAAACATTGAAGCTGCCACATGGTCTGCAGAACACTGACTCACTGGAGCATAAGATTTACTGCTGCCCAGTAACAGAGTAACATTTCTACCAAAGTGAACCCTTTAAGAGAAATTTCATTAGGGAGAAAGGTCACTTCTCTAATTTCCCCTATAAATCCAATAGTACCACAGACAAATCTATTTCTACATCTGAGGAATGGCATTGTAACTTCACTTGAATGTCACAGCAACACACACTGTGTGGTAGTACAAACAATGCAGGTGAAAGCAGAAGAATTTCCATCCAAGGCAGTGATTTTCCCTCTGTGGTTAACATTTTTAATGTTAATGGTTTTTTTGTCCCCCTCAGCCATTTTATCACATGGTTTTGTACTGCTCAGCCTTAGTTATAGAACTGTGGTGGTTTTATTTTGGGGATTCATGTGGGCAGAACAACCTCAGCAAAGTTAAAATAGATATATCAATTTGTTAGGGTGGGGAGTAGTGGCTGCCTCTGAATGTTTTCCTACTAGTGGCCTATGCTGTCTTCTTGCCTGCCCTTTCTGCAGGATGGCAAGCCCTGTAGAAGAGGAAAATAGTTTGTTTCCCATCAAGAGCATACTCTGCACAAAACTCATGCTGACAAAATTGTCTGTTACTCTGTTTGGTGACAGCCTTAAATTTAAGGTGGTGTCTTTGATCCATCTTGCCTAAGATTGTTTCCTTTGGTAGATCATGCATGCATTAAAGCTATCAGCTTTTATGTTTCTCTTAAAGTTTATAGAAGGCAAAATAGCTGTAGGAAGGTCTCTGTACATAGGCTTTTCTGTAACTTTTCGCTTCCTGGCTTAGGACCTACCATAGCAATCAAGAACAGGCTTAGAGTAGATGACTGAATTTCTTTCCTCTAAAGGTGCTCACTTCTCTTCTCAACATATTTAAAGCTTATTTCTAGTTAGGAGACATTACCATATCAGTGATGCTATTAATATCTGAGCTGTTCAAACCATCATTATTTGTTAGTATTTCCCATTAGAGGAACGGAGGTAGCCAATCCCAACAATGCATCCAGAGCCAAATCAAATCAATTACAGACATAGAAATGAAACTTTTATGTCCTGAGCCCTTATCCTTGCTCCTTAGGGGTTCTGTTTTGGCCTGAGAAGTCAGTAAACAAGACATCTTGGACTGAATGCATTGTGGCCTGTGAACAGCCCACACAGACAGCTCCCAGGTGAAAGGGACAGGGCTGCTGCTGCTCATTGCTGCAAGGAGCATCTTCCTTCTCCTCTCATCCCTGCCCATTGTTTAGCACAGGAATCTTAGAAAGTGATGATGTGGGCTGATTTACTGGAGAGCAAAGCCTCTTCCTGCTGTTCCCCCTCATTAGTTATTTTAAACACATCTTGTTATTTTAGCCTGACAGTCCTTAAATTCCAGCTTAATTGAACTGGCTGAACTTAATACTGACTTTCAGTTCACTGTATTTTCTTTCTGCTTTTCTTAAACATGAAGATAAACTTGGATCCCATCCTCATGTATGCAATTCTTTTTCCCTCACACAGCTGTTGAGCATCCTTTCAGAAGGCTGTTAGATGCAAACCTAATGTTGAAAAGAAGCTATTTAGCAATTTTCCATAATGAGGTCACAGTACCAAAACCTCTATAAAGGCAGATAAATGTCATTTACTTGTCTACAAGTATGGCAAACTGAAGCTCAAGGGTGACAATGTTTAAAGTGTTTCTGGTCCAGCCTGCTCTGATGGGGCTTTCTCTAGTACAGCTGTTGAAGGGGGATGATACTACAATACTTAAAGCACTTTACCACAAAAATATTCTATTCTATTCTATTCTATTCTATTCTATTCTATTCTATTCTATTCTATTCTATTCTATTCTATTCTATTCTATTCCATTCCATTCCATTCCATTCCATTCCATTCCATTCCATTCCATTCCATTCCATTCCATTCCATTCCATTCCTAAGCTGGGATAGCTCATCAAGTTACAATCAGGCTTCAAACAGGATTATAGACAACGTGTGTGAAATCTTGTCTTAGCTTGTCCTTGCTGTCAAACTGAGTCTAAAGCCTTCAGTGAGATGCTGTTCATCATCTGCAGGGGAAACCCTCCCCCAAGCATTAGCAAGCTAGGAGAAGAAACACATAAACCCCTCCTCCCACACATCCCTCAGTGTTCAAAGCTCCTGTATGTTTTTATTCTAATGTATATCAAGACTTTTAACTAGTAACAATGCAGAAGGTTGTCACATAAATTAATTAGCCTTCTGGGAGACCTGCATGGGTGCTTTTGATGCAGTATAAGCAAATTTACAATGGCTTATTGCTAATATAAGAGAAATGATGATGTTTTTTGCTAACTTGATTGCAACTAACATGGTATTGTAATAATTTACTTCTTATCTTAGGATGTTTGTAAACCTAGTAGGAGGGATATTTTAATAGAAGAATATTAGTAGGCCAGAGCATATTAACATTGAATTAACAATAACACTAATATTTCCATATCTATCATATGAAAGGATAAAGCTAGCTCCCAGCATAAAGTACACTTTGCAACATCAACTGCTAGATATTTACAGCTAGATTAGTTTGATGGATTAAGGTAATGAAAGAATATGTTATAATCTTGAGGATGGGTTGCCAAAAATAAGATCCTGGGGAATCAGTCTTTTTGGCAATTGTTCCCACACCAATCAGGTTCTGTGTCTGGAGCTACATAGTATAGATTTTCTTTCCTGGAGCACTTAGCTGGTTTTCCCTAATACAGTTGGTTAATTTTTTTTTTCTTTTCTTCTTCTTTTTTTTTTTTTTTTTTTTTGATATGCAAGCAGACAATGTTTTCAATAACTTCAATGAGGCTGTTACCATCAGAAATAGAGAAAGCAATATACCCTGGGAATGTAATTGTCACGTAGCTCTTAAAAATGGTGTTTTCATAGAAGACATATGAATGGAAAATGGAATGAAAATTCTGCAGCCAGAAAGGGGAGGCCAAGGTCACCAAATCTGGGATGGATCCTGCAGGCTGTGTTTCCTGTGAGGGTGGTGTGGGGCAGAGGGTCAGGTTGGGACCTCTCAGACCTCTTACCTACCTTCAAGGCAGTTCTTCCAGCTCCTCCCATCCAGCCATTTTGCCCACCATGGCTATGACTTTGTAGTTTCTGCTAGAGGAAGGTGGCTGCTGTTCACATTCACCAAGCTGAAATTTCTGGTGGCAGGCATTTGTCTTGCCATCAGCCCAGATGTCTTTAATCAGCTTATCTGTTTTTAGTAAGAAAACCTGCTAGTCTTTTCACACTACAACTAATGTCATATCCATGGGGAAGTTATGTACTTTACTTTGCACTGAACTACTGCCCTACCACAGCTGCAATGTGAGCTCCCCTACCTGAGATGTACAACATCTGGAGTTGTCATCTGCCTGTCTTGGTTTTTAAAGAAGACAGGTATCTGCTAAAGAGAGGCAGGGCCTCTCTTGGAATGGATAATTCAAATTCCTTTCTCTCATATTATTATAATTTAGAAAATTAAAACGGCTCTCAGGCAGAGATATGGGGATAGGAATAACAGTTCTTTACTAATAGGTATAACAAGGCAAACAAGCAACAACAACTACAGCAATTAATAGCGAAAAACAGAACCAGGGACTTTGACGGAGCTTGGTTTCACAAAACCCGGGGCAGTCTGGTCTCTGGGGACTCTAAAAAAAAAGGTACTAAGCTGGAACGGTGGGCGATCCCGGGCTGGTGGATTGGATGAAATTCGGAGCTCCGTTGGGGGTCACTGGAGGGCAGGGATGTCTGGCAGGGAGGGCAGTGCGGGGCCGCGGTGCAGAGCAGCTTTAAAGCAGCGCCGAGGCAGTGGGACAGGGCTGAGCCAGCTCCAGCAGAGCAGCAAAAGGAGAAATCAGGATTTTTCCTGGGCACACGAGCAGATGATGGTAGCTCTCTCCAGAATCAGATCCCGGTGGTGCCAGTGAAGAAACCACGCAGCAAGGGCAGCCTCGTCCTCTCCCGATGCAGACCACACTCAAAGTGAAGCTGCTCCCCAGCCCTCGTCTTTCTCCCCCCCCCTCGGGGGAAACTCCCGGAAACAAAGGGTGTAGCTAAGTGCCAGCCTCCACTTAGCCTCCATGCTTTGTTTCACCTGAGCACTGATAAGTACCCAACAATTAGTTGCCTTGCAACTCTTGGGAAAAAATTCTATAGGTGAAAAAAAGAAACAAGGCTAACCCCCAGCACTGCCCCTCTGCTGCGCTAATTCACCTCAGTAACAGAAGAATAGCTCTGAACAGGTAGTAAACACAAACCAGTGTGACAGTAGGACAGTGGAGGAGCCAAGATGCCCTGGCAGCTGTAAGAGGAGGCACAACTGGGGACAGGACCTTTACAGTGGCCGCTACTGCAGATCCATTCAGCCCCAACGATATAACATGACCTTCACATCACTTTCTCTGCAGTGTTTGACTGAAGTGGGGAGATGTTATTCTCTTCTCCTGACAGGGAAGATAGAGCCTCCCATGAGCTGAAAGAACCATCCTTTCAGTTTACTCAGTGGTAGAAATTTTTGAAGCCCCATGAATCTGTGTGTGGCTGGCCCTAGGGCTACTTAGTAAACACCTAGCTGTCAGCATGTGTCACTGAGTTCAAAGCCAGATAGAAATCACGCTATCTATGTATGTAGGCACTCAAAGAGCTGCCACAACACATTAATCTTCATTTGTTGCCTGCCTAGATATTATGTTTTCAGGCCTTCTTGGAAGACTGTCATGAATTAAAAAGAAAAAACCAAAGAATCCACAGAGTTCAATTACCATGTTTCTCTTCTCTCTTGCTTATGGGAATGGGCTTTGTGAGTGAAAGCCCAGAGATAGTCAATAGCAAGGAAACCCTGTAGAGAAAATAGTGTGCACCCCTCAAGTGTGTGTGGGGCACAGCCCCAAGGCAGCTGTGCTGACTGGCAAGTCAAGTACTCAGAGAATGTTCTGATAGCCTTTGGTGGCCAGGTGACTGTCAGCCACTTCTTCTATTGACACTCCAGCAAACTGTCTCCAAATAAACCACTAGCCACATTTACAGCCCTTCACAGATGAGCGTAACAGATTATTTAAATTTGAACTGTGAGTGTTTTTCAGGTCAGAAGCCTTCTGGTACTTTTGTTCTATTTCTTGCTTTGCATTTAAAACACAACTTGTTTTGTGCTTTGCTTGGTATAGTACCAACTATCACAAGATGAAGACTGTTCTCACCTCTGTCTGACAGACTGCTCATTCACAGTGGAGAATTCCCTAAGTTTGGAGACTCACCTGCTGCTGGGTGTACTGAGCCTGGCTGTATGCTGTGCTTTGATCTGGGAACTAAAGAAGTTGATAACTCACCAGTAGTGGCTACTGCTAAACTGCCTGCACAGTGCCAAGTTCTTTTGTCTTTCTCATTCTGTCCCCACAGCTGGGAGTGGGCAAGAGGCTGGGAGATGCACAGCTGGGACAGCTGGCCCCACCTGGACAAAGGATATCCATATGTATTCTGTCATGGCCAGCAGCAAAAGCTCAGGGAAGAGGAGGAAGGGAATAACTGTGGTGACAAGTAACCATCATGCATGTTGAGGCCTTGCTTTCCAAGAAGCTGCTAAATGTCTACCTGCCGATGGGAAATAGTGAATTAATCCTAATTTTGCATTGTTTTCACACACAGATTTTGCTTTCCCTATGAAACTGATTTTAGCTTGATCCACAAGTTTGTGGGCTGCAGATGACCAGCACACTAGGTCAAGAAAAATCTGAGCTAAATTGGCTGTGACTACATGAATCAGACTCAGTGGATAATAAATCTTTTCTTCTTTTTAGGAAAATACTTTGGGTGTGCCTTTAGACAAACACTGAATTGAACATGTAACAGACTGTAAACACTATAACAGGAAGTCACATAGAGAGGGCTCTGGGTTAGAGGTAAGAGAGGCTGACCACTGAAAATACTTAACTCATCTGCACTGTACCATGTGGTTGTTGGTTTCAGCTTTTACCTCCTTTAAATAACAAGTCTTTGAGGTGTCTTTAATTTGTCTTTATTCTTCAGTCAAACAATATCATCACTGAATTGAAGAACGAGGTTACTGGTTGAAATACAAGTGCATTGTGAGACAAATATGGAAGATAACACTTTGCAAATAAATTAATACAGAATAATTGTCTTTGCATAGTTCAGAAGTGAAAAGTAGGAGGCAGCAGTGCGCACGTGCTGTGAACTGACACACACCACCACAAAAACCCAAGTTCCTAGGCGAACTCTTGCAGCTGCAAAGAAAACAAACGAAACCAAAACCACCCCAAACCTTAGAGAGCACTAACTATTAAAAACCAGGCAGAAAGGGAACTAATAAGCATTTTTTTCTTTTTCTTTTTTTTTTTTTCCTTAACAGACCATGCTGCAGAAATAGTGTTTTCTCCACAGACAGAGATGCTTTTAGATAATCTGCCTTGGCATCCCATAGCTTGTCATACCCGACTGTGATGCTCCTTTGTTGCTGCCCATCTGAAGGCCTATTACATTCTGTCCCTGCCGAAGCTGCTCTTCTGAAAATCCTCGTCGATTCTGCTGTGCTTTCCTGCCCGGATACACAGACACAAAAACAACATACATTCATACCATCATTTTGTGTATGATCATGAAATCACACAGGGATCGTGATAATGAAAATCAATCTGAAATTGGCTCATATCCCTTGTAATGCAGTAAGTCATTTGCACCATCTCATGTGCTGGACAATACTGGCTGGACTAATTGCTTTCCTGCAGATAGAAGTAATGCCCTAGTCAAACCTACAACACTTTAGACTTTCACTGTCCCCATTATTCCAGAATCCCAAGGGACTTCCCCAGAAGCTGTGAAAGGTTAACTATTTATTCATTGTTGTAAATAAAACACAAAACAGAGTTAATCTATGTTGAACCCTGTAGCTCTTAACAGCTGTAGTCCATGGGATCTGATCCATAAGACACTTACCTGTGCTGTACTACCCATCTACCAGTTGATACCCATCTAGAGCAACATAAAAACTGGTATAATTTAACTCAGCAAATAAAAGCTGAATGTACCCAGAACAGCAATGGATCAGAGAAGGGACTTTTTTGCAGAGTTTATATTGGTTCTCTGCAGAACAGAATGTTTGCTTTGTTGCCATTACCAAATCTCTCACCTCCTAAGCAATACTTTGCCCTTTGCACCTGTGTCTTAACTGTATGACAGTCCTTTATCTTCTGTCAAAACAAACTGACCACTTTTGTTCAGTGTGCCTAATCTCAAAAGCCCTTTGGATCAATGAACCTTTGCTGGAGCATAAAAGGAGCCTTTTTCTCCCTGAAAATAGCACTGAAGGCCAAAGTGGCAGCTAAGAAGAAGGACAAAAGTTTGCACTCTGCTGCCTCGCAAGAAACTGTTCATCTTGGATTCATCTTTCATTTCTACTAGGTGGGGAAAACAAGTGATTCACGATGGAGAAGGATCAGTCTGTTGCTATCAAATGAGCCATATGAATCGGCAGTCCCAGAGAGAGGGAGACTTTCCATCTACCAGACCCTACTCCCACCCTATTTCCTTGCTGTGTGTTTGTCCTGTGATCAGGTTACAGATTACGCTGCAATATGGCATCGAGTTCCCCTTTTCTTCCCCACCCCTCCACTAGATGAGAATACTAGATTAGGTACCTGCTGTGATTGAAAACCATCAACATGATCCTCTGTGTGAGGGTCAGATCCTGCACTGTGCTGAGAATGCTGGCTCAAGTCTGAAAAAGTGCTTAAACTCTCTGCTAGGCTCAGAGTGTTCAGGACATTGCAGGAGACGAACTCACACCCTTGTGAAAGCCCAGCAGAGCAGAAGGGAGAGAAAGATCCATGGATACCAGGACTGACCAGTCATTTTTCAGAGTGAGTCCTCAAGTGATGAAGTATAGACTAGTAGAGAAGGTTTACAGAGGCCCACCACAGGCTCTCAGATCCCACAGCTCTTAACAGAAAGCTCACTGTTTTGGGGGAGGCACACAGAACTGCGGTGCCTCAGAAAGCAGGCCCGTCTCACTGCTGCTTAATTTCTTTCCCAGAATACTTACACAGCAGCAAACTACTGCCAGGATCTCCACGAGAGGATGGTTTCAGAACAACTCCTATTACCTAATTGAATCTCAGGTTCACTGTGTCTGCCTCTATTTTAATTAAAACAGCAGGAAGGCATTCTGTTGTTCTTTCCCTTTCCTCCTAGAATTTTTCACTATATTGAGAGTACCTTCCAGAGAAAGTCAAAAAGTAATTAAACAGGAAAAAATGAGAACTGCAAAGAAGAAATAAAAGGAGAGACTAAAGGATAGCCTGGATATCCTAATAAAAGTTGATTACATCTATAGCTTGGATCATATAGTTATTTTTACCATCATTAGCCCCACATTTAGTATATGATGATCTTACAGATAACATGTACAATATTTGCCTCTAGATGGGTGGAAATGACCTTAACTGAGACTAAGAAAAGAGGTGAAGTTACCTGTCATGTTACCTGTCATTGTGTCAAGTTCTGTTTGGCCTGTCTGGCATCACACTTACCTAAAACTGAGCCCACCAAATCTGTCAAATTTTTGTGCCAACTTTACACCAGTGCTTGTGTTTGCCAAGCCACAGGATAACAAACAGGTATAATGGCATGGTATGAACCTTGCTAGGGCATGCAAGAAGGGGGCATCAGTCTGATGGCACTGGGTATGTGAGACACTGGCAATGGAAAGTTAAATGGCTTAGCTCAAGTGTAGCATAATCCTAATCACTGCAGATCCCTGCATGGATACTCTTATGCTGTTTGATATTGGTCTCTCAATTTAACTTAAGGCGATTTAGAATCAGCCTGAAAGCCCTGAATTATGAGTAACACTGGGTGGCAGTGAGGGGGTTTGGTCTGCCCAGAGGGATAGGGAAGCTACTCAGAAAACAGTCCCTGACTGGCAACATGCCATAACACCAGCTTTCCTTAAGGCAGTGGCTATAACATGGTATTTCACAGGGACTGCAATAGATAAGGGTTGGCTATCCAAGCAGTACGGGCTGGACAGAAAGCAAGAAGAGAAGGGAGGTGATCACATCATCATCCATGCCAACAAAAACTGTTCCCACCCAAAATTATAAGTCCAGATGAAAATTAATTTCTCCATGTGGGACTTTGTTTTAATTACATAAACAAATAAGTCTGTCTGGGTCATAGTGATTTCGTGCCTGGTTTATATTAAAGAATGTAACTGGATTTGAAATCACTTTTAAACCTAATTATATTCCATAAATATTTGTGCAGTGTATTAAGTTAATTCATAAAAACAATGCATAGGAGTTTGCATTTATTTACCTAGAATTCAAATCTCAGATTTAGTTTAACCAGCTCAGGGTTTAAGACAAACAAAAGAGAAGTTTGTTTTATTTTTGCATAGACATCAGAAAATTCAAGGAAAGAAAAGATAAGCAGTCGGCACTCTTTTTGCTAACCTGCCTTCAACATTTCTGTGTATGAGATCCTCTCGGATGGCAGAAACTCATGTCAATAATATGCCTGTGGGGCAGGAGAGTAACTGTGGTATGATTTCCTTTTCTTCCTGTCCCTGCTTTACAGCCTTCCTAGCCAAAACAAATGGAATTTCAGAACAAATAAACAGTTTTGCCAAGACAGAGAATTCTTCACAGATAGGTGGTGCTCCCCAAGAAAAAAGAAGCCTAGGGAATGAAATCATTTTTGCTTTGAGGAAAAAAGTAAAGAGACTTTGTGCCTTCTCTTTGCTCAGTTAAGGGGTCACTACTTGGGGGTTCACAGACATCCTTAACAGCCTTGTCTTCATTAGTCTTTCTATCTGCTATCTGATGTGAGAGAGCAAACCTGATGACAAATATACACTTTTCCTGCTTCCCGTCTGTAGCCTCCAGAGAGAAAAACCTCCCTATTACAAGGAAACTTGGGAAATATTCTTCCTTTCCTTTCTCAATAAATTTCCTTAAAGCCTAAAGGCAGATGATATTACCAGCTTCCCAGGGAAGACAGCTTTGAGCAGCTGAGCTCTGGACTTTACCTGTGGAACCAGGATGGATCTCCTTTGTAGCAGCCGTCATCCTTGGTGACCGCCAAACTGCCCAAAGCCATTAAGGTTCTCTGCACTGCTGCCATGTCCTTCCCTAGAAACCCAGACAGGGAAATTAATATAGGAAATCCTTGCACAACAAATAGCTTGGCACACTGAAAAACAGTTTTATCTGATGTATTAAGTAACTCCCTTAGGTCCCTGAAGATGTGTATTAATAGAATTATAAATGCTATTTTACCATTGTTGAAATGAAAGTACTGACATGTAAGAGCTTATTAAAAGTCAACAAAGGGATAGAGTTAGAGCAAAACTTAATTTTTCAGACATTTTTAGGTTTCCAGGCCTTTGATTATTTTAATGCCTTTCTTCATACCATTTTAAGTCTATAGAATTCCTTTGACAAAATTTTCTCCTAAAGAGAGATTACTTTGGTATACAAATAATGATAACATACTCAGTATAATGTAACTGAAGGAGAATAGTGTGTTAAAAAACAGTGCTGCATCTCAGTTTATTCAGAGTAATTTTGATCCCTTTGCAAACAGAGCTCACAGCAGTTCTAAGAGCTCCTGTGCAGATAAATTCTATCAGTCCTTCCCAAATTAATCATTAAAGCACCTCCCTAAACTTTCCTACTTGCTATGATGCTATTCAGTTTCACACCTTTAATTTCTTCCATTTGCTCCACTATTTTTCCATGTTTTCCCTATGCTATCTTACTTCATTCCTCAGTTCAAAAAGTCAGGGCTTGTCTCATCTTTAGCCAAATAAAAATGACATAACTCATTACCCAGTCCAGACATGCTACCTTTTGGAATACTTTCTAGCAAAAATAAGTTGCAGCAGGTATTTCCAATTGTGTGAGGTGGTAAGTTATTGGAAATCTGCCTTTTTTTTTCTCCCTTATGAAATCCTTCCATAAGCATTTCTCTGACTCCCCTCCCCTCTTTCCTGTTCTTCCTCTTTCCTAAAGTAATGTGTCGAGTTAACAGATCTGATTCTGGTTCTTCACATGTGAAACAAGCAATTCAGAAAAAAAGAGACACCAGAGACACAACGATAACAGAATTCAGAAATACCTCCAGTGGACCACTATTAATGAACATCACTGTAGATGAGCTGGAGTGTAGAGGGAAGGGAGCATTGCACACTCTGTGTTTATGTAGTGCATCACCCTGATTACAGGCAGATGCAGTTCAGGGCTCTGTTAACGCAGGTGGCTGAAGTGAGGACAGCATCCTAAAGCCGAGAACATCTATCAGCTTCCAACTGTGGCTGTCATACAGCCTATTAAAGTTTATAAAAATTCTATCTGCAGGGGACCATTTGCTCAGAAAATAAATTGTCAGCCCTCCTAACTGATGTATTTTTAATGTATTTAAGGCGAACTGCATAAGGGGTCCTTGCTCGGGAGGGTGGCTGCAGAGCCGACATCCCCCATGCACACGTCCACAGGCACACAGGGAGGAGCATGAGGCAGGAACCGTCAGAGCTCCCCGGAGCAGCAGATGTACCATATGCTGTAACAGATGCCACATACAACGTCCTTGGGATGCCTCCCCTCTAACAGGAGTGCAGTGACTGCCTGGGATGAAAAGAGATGCGGAGAAGGATTTAAAAGTGAATCAGCTGAATAATGATGGCAAATGAAGAAAAAAAAGCAAAAGGAACAAAAGACAGGCAGTGAAAAATGATGATCAGCCTTGCAAAGCCATCTGGCAGCCCCCCACGCTCTGTGCTCAGCTCTGCTTTGTCAGTGACGAGTCGGAGATGCTGCAGGGGGAAAACTGAGTGAGTGGGAGCTGAATGACACGTGACAAAACATAGCCACGGCTCTGCTCTGCAGAGACTCCTTGCTACATGTGAGCGCTGTGGGTGAGGAAAGACATGAATTCAAGTGGTCTTGTGTCACTTGCCCTCTTCCAGCAAAGGATTCAAAGGACTCGATGGTCAGTATAAAAAAAACCCCAACCGAACAACCAAAAAAACCAGGTAAAAATTTTAAATTTCCAGTGCAGTCACCTGACAGAAGGGATCATACACCTTCCCTGAAGCTGGGTTTGACTCTGGTAAAATTGCAGCAAATTGTAGTCAGTGCCTTCCCTCAGCTCCAGTACTTGTTTATTGACAGCCATGTGGGCTGCCCACCTGGCCCACAGCTTCAGCCTCTCTGCAGGGACCCACACTGATGACACTCCTGCATCTCAGTGTCCTTTGAAGTGTGCTTTGAATAAATAGCACAGCCTTGTAGTGGAACTTGGCACTGTTCTTAAAACAAGGAGGAAGGGTTCTCTGCTCACTTCTTGTGCTAAGCCTTTCTCTTTAGGGGAAACCTATCTGGAAGGACCTCCTCTCCACGTCCACAAAGATGGAGAACTGCTCTGCAGAGTACTCAAGAAATACTTTTTTGTAAATGTTGAACAAATACCCAGTGGTGCACATGCCTCTTGCCTGCCTGGAAATATATCAAGGAGGGATCTGTAAAAGGCAGCAAACATGTCTTGGGTGTGGATCAGGGAAAGCTGCTCAGAACAGTACCTTTATGTAAGAAGGCATCAAAAGAGAGGTGATACTTCCCCTGGATCAAGAAGCCACAGAGATGAAATGTGCAAATTGCAAAATGCAACAGATGGACTGAGTGAGTTGGAAACAGACAACAGCAGATCATACCCTAAAACATTTTCATTAATCATTGCTAAGAATTTCAAAACAAAATCTCACAGAAAACAATAAGTGCCAGGGGAAAGCTGTTTCTCAGTCATACGCTTTTTTTCCCCCTGTAAACATATATTAACATCTCTCTTTCTAAAGAAATTATGGTGTGAAGTGTAGGAGTGCTGCAATTATGAAACAGTGAAAGAGAAACTGTCCTTTTTGCCCAGCTAATGCATCCCTGTTCAGACAATTCAGCCCTGAAGCAGCACAGATGCCAGAGGTCAGAGTTATGGTGAGACACAAAGAGCTCTCACTGCTGGAGAGAAATACTGTTTCATCCCAGCACTGAAATGAGCATCAGAAATGATGAAAAGGGAGTAGGAAAGCGAGGAGTCATAGATTAGCTTTGGGAAGTCTTATAATAACAGTGAAGAAAAGCCTTGTATATCTTCCTCCTAGGCTGCAAGTTGAGTTTTGACTTCCTGTCCTCTAGAAGTTACTATCTTTTCACCTTGTATCTTGTTAAGAAAAGGTGATGAGTGAAAGGAAATTCCATTAGCACTAAGAGCATTTTGTCTTCAAAGCAAGTCCTTTTCCTCATAAGGATCAATGTACCATATTTTTATATGCATGGTGGCAAGCCATTATGAATTGAAAAGGCTGCAAAGAACAATGTCTGAAATGAGTGATTATCATCACTTACAAGATAGTTTCTCTCTCAACAGCCTGCTAGGCTGAGGGGTGGGAAGGTGCTACTTCAAGAAAGTGGAAATCCCTTCATTTAAGACATGTAACGATAGATTGCATAACACACTAAAGACTGAACTGGAAGAAACAATCTGTACCTTTGTGCCAAAGGTACAGATTTGTCAAACAAATCTGGCACTCTGAGACATTTACAGATTCCAGTAACTCCAGCTGTCGGTATGTCCTTTCCCTCTAACCCATTCGTGAAGAGCTCCCTAGTCTTTCATTTCTCTAGCTGTTCTTCAGAGGAGTGCTCTCTTCCACATATATCCTGACTGCCTGTGAAAACACACCCCACTTTTTTCTCTTGATGTGTACTCCTACACAAACTATGCTGGCCAGCTTTCTCAGTGGATTGTTTTCCTCTTTCCACTGTTTGATTCTCATGGAAGACTTCTGACCCTTTCACATGTGCCTTTCACTACTCTGCAGCTGTCTTTGCTCTGAGTGCTCAGCCAAAGCATTGCATCACCTTGTCCGGGGAGATGCAGGGTATACAGTGTGTTTGGTTAGAGCACCAGGACGGGATGTACCACCAAAGAAGTGGGCAAAACCAGCCCCATGAATGCACAAATGACTCAGCTCTTCAAGCAACTAGAACAGGCAGTTTCTATTTCGAGCATGGGATGGAGACAGACTTCACCTGTCTTACTGTAAAACCACAGGGGCACCCTGAGTTTTTTGCTGTTGCCATAGTGACCTCTCCTTAAAAACTGTCTCCATAGAGAGAGAAGCTCAGCTAACATGGCATTAAGCAGTGAGTTTTGTTTCTCACTAGTCATAAATGAGCCCTCATAAGCTTCACAGAGGCATATATGCTCCTGGGAATGAATTTCTTAGCTCCAATTTAAGATTTGCTTATAATTTGAAAACTGCAATAAAATTTTGTCATCAGAAAGTCAGGGTTTTACATGTTCTTATTAGGACCTATTTACTTCGAAATAACTAGCAGACAGAACAGTTGTTTTATTAGGTCTGTGAATTTCTATCAGAATGATGGGGTTTTGGATAACACATGAGCTTGGGAAGGTTCTGTTATGCCCTCAGGGTAACATAAATCCCTCAGAGGAAATAATGCAGCACTGAAAGAACATGATAATGAGGTAAGGCAAACAGAAACAAAAGATAATTACATTAGAGGATATGCCTAGACAAAATGCACATCAAAGCAAAGTAAAATGAAGACTGTAAACTGACTTTCAGTTTATTATTTTTACCTTCCCATAAATCCACTGTCTGGAAAATATCTGTTGTTCTCACTCCGTAGATTTCAGCAGCTTTTAAGAACTGAGATATTTGTTCCATCTGCTTGAAAGCCATTTTTGATTCAGAGATCTTTGCAATAGGCTCACTTCCCTTTGGATGCAAACTGTTTATTAACTTGCATAACAGCTGAGAGATAAAGACAGAAACAGAATTAGAAAGCAGGCACCAAACTAGAAGGCAATTTCTGCACATGAAATGATGCTCCATAATGCTTTTGATGTGGCCAGTTTCTGTCAGGGACATAATTTCTTCAGTTAAAAACAAAAAAAGTGACTTGATAATAATCAAAGTATATTAGAAAAGCATGAAAGCTTTCATTAACTGAGGCAAAAGCCAAACCATATATATCCTAATCTGCTAGAAACAACAAAGCAATCACTGTTATATAACAACTGACAGAGAAGAAGCCTCATGCCCAAGCCAAAAAATAAGCAATGTCAATGGAAATGTTGTTAAAGTCACTTTGGCAGAGATTCAATGATTAGCATAGTCTTACAGCCACTGCAAACAGCAGCATCTATCTGTTGTTCAATAAACCAATGGAATACCATGTTTTAGCTGCAGAATTATTCCCAAGGAGACAGTTATGACACAATCATATCCTTCAGATTTGCTACATCTCTTCCCTTTCCTTGTCAACACTGGTTATTTCTTTAAGATAAAAATATACATCTGATTTTAAAAAAGATCTCATTTAACGGCATGAAAAAAAATGCTGAAGGAATGAGTCATACTTATACATAAAACATGCATGACTCATAAGAATCATAAATATTGTACTGTAGGAACATTACAGTGTTCCTAAAGTGTACTTGTAGGAAAATTGCATCTCAGTGCACTTGTAGGAAAATTTATCTTCTGAGATTAAGACTCTTGGTCGAAAGGAAAAAAATCAGATACTAAGACGTATATTTCTGCACTGACCATGAGCTCTGACCAATTTATCTAAATGAAGACAGAACACAGGGACACTGTGCATATAAAAACATGGAAGTGTGCAATTGGACAAAACACTTACCGTTCCATCCATCAACCAGGTCTGAAAATGTTGCCTTCCAGGAGGAGGGTGCTCTATCTGTTCTCCACACTGTACAATAATCCAGTTCACCAGCCTAGACTCTAATTCTGGGTCGTATTTCTGTTCAATCTTTTCCTGAACTTCTCGGCTTAAGCCATAGCTTGGTCCTCTATTAGCCATCTCTGGAAACAAGGGAGAACTTACTTAGTGGGCAGATCTCAGTCCACACCTTTGAAGTATGCACAGGAAAATTAAAGGATAAAAGCTTGAGCAGCCTGCCCTAAATGTTAGACAGTTGAACAGATGTTCATCAACACTGAAAGTAACTGTATGGCACCGGGTTATAGCTCCACAGAACAGGGGAGGGATCAGTGAGGGAATATCTTTTTCCAAAAGCACAAATCAGCTACAACATCTTTTTTAAAAGGAAGGAAAATACAGCAGTCCCCCCTGCCCAACCACAAAACCAGAAGAAAAGCAAATTTTAAAACACAGAAGGTTTGAGAGAGAGGCTTCTGCTATGTTTACAGAGAATACAATAGGGTTGTCAGATCAACGTTACAGCTGCCTGCAAATCCAAAAGCACTTTAAAATTGCCTACCTAATACTTGCTAATAAGAAGAAGGTTGTGCATGGGAGCTCAAGCAATCCGATTAAAGATGCAGTCAGAGTCTTCCTCAGCAGAGAAGCAAGGATGGATATCCAGAGATCTGCACACCAAAAAGCGAAGATGAATTTAAGAGATGAAAGCTGCCACAATGCCCTGCTGCTGCTGCTGCATCGTGAAGAACAGTGTATTGATTTGATTTTCCTCACATATGAGGAGGGTCAGAGCAGGGGCGTTGCTAAGAGCCATTAAAGAGACCTGCCTCCTCAGTCACAGCCCAGGGATCCTGTTTATCTCGCCCATCTGTGGTCTGTTTTCATGCATCTTTCCTCAGCCTTGCGCTGCTCACCCCACCGGCTCAGATTTACTCCACCTAGTCTGCATCAACCCAAACTGCACCAAGCATCCCAGTGACAGATAGGCAGAAACACAAATACAGGCACTTTGTTAAATGAAGGTGACAGAAAATACCACACATCTAGTTTATTTTTAATCATAAGCCAGAAATAAACCTTTTTTCTCCCTGTTCTGCATCTCAGTGATAACAGGCTGAGAGTGTGACAAGTAATTTCTTCCCTTCCCTGTTCAAATGCTGATAAAAAGTTTGAACAAGGGGACAATAGGATAAAAAGTGAAGGAAGAGAAGGCAGATAGTAGAATATTATTATCACCCTCTCCTCAGTATATATTAGGCTATCAAATAGTGGAATGGTGTCCTGAAAAACAACTCAAACCACTGAAACCAAGGGGAAATCACTGAAAACTAGCAAACCTACTATAAAGCACAAGGATTTTACTTTTTGCTGCTATGAGTCAGCTAACCCCCAGTGATGGGAAGGGAGCTATGCCCATGTACAGTCGTTTAAATTCTGATTATACCATTCATACAATGTGGAAGGGGAGAGAAGAGTTAAGATGAGACTTTTCTTGTGGTCTGATTTAATCCTATAATAAATAAAATCACTTTGCTTCTTTCTGAGTTACACAAGACTGTCAAATATCTTTCATTCATGCTGCATTATCCACCCTGGTATGAAATAACTTCCTTTTTGCAAATGATTAATATTCAGCTTGATATGCAGGGAGCTCGATAAACCCGAGGTGGACACACAATCAGTTTGGCCAACAAAAGTCCTGCTGCATTCAGAAAGGAAAAAAAGGGGGGAAAGCAATACAGTTCCTTGTATATCTGTTTCATAATGGGCTCTTCATCCATTACTTTCTCATTTCAAGATTTTGAATTCTCAGACTTATACTGCTTCTCATGCTGCTGGGCTTGAACAGACTCAAGAGATGAAAAATTTAATAGATGACCTAATTCATTGCCGTCCTCCACAGGCATTTCATTTAATGCTTCCTCTTCTCTGCACTGGTAGTTTTAAACCCCTATGAAGCACTTGATTACATAACTCAGAGCATGCTACGTGACAGGGCCACCACTTGAGCACTTTCCGTCTCAGTGAGCACGGGGCTGAAGGCACAGTGGATGTGCAGGAACCAAGGCTGGAGATCAGAGAAGGAACAGGCTGCAGCTGCAACAGGAAGAGGCAGAATATGAATTTGATATCCTTTCCCTTCAAGCAGCTGTTAAGGGCTAGGCTTCATATTCTTTGGCCAGTCTCACAACCAATAAGCTTTTTTTGCACTTTCAGATCTTTTTATGTTCTTCTGTTTAGAAGTGAGCTACTTAGGGTGCCTGGCTGTTTCTAGTCACACCAGGGGGCTCAGTGCTCACTGGCAACAAGATTTCATGAAAGCCACCTACCTTTGCATCAGCTTCTGACTCTGTTTCCTAACCTGGGGGCAGGGATGTATAATTTAACTCTCCTAAACTGCAGAGCAGAGGCCTCCCCCTTCACTGATGTTGGCTATGCAACCTGTTCTCAAGGGACCGTTCCACACTGGGAAAGCTGAAAAACTTGTCCAACAATATCAATTTTTAATAAGGCTTTGAAAAACTGGGAAACTGCAGAGGATTGGAAAAATGCCAGCTCCCCACCAATATTTTCCAAAGTACCACTGAACAAATCATAAACCTGCTTTCTGTGCCATCAATCCTGGGGAAAACAAGGAATAATTTTTTTAAAGTTATAATGTTGTTGCAATTTACTAAATGCTCTGTAATATATTAGATTTGGCTACTCCACAACATGTTGATTGGGGAACTAAACCAATTCTGAAGCAACATGACACATTAGAGATAACAAAGCTGGCTAACTAGTAGATCCTGTAATATGACTGTAACTGAAAAATCATTAATGATGGTGTATATTTTATAAAGTTTGTGTTATAACTTTATAAAGTTTATAAAGAATTTCCCAGGCCTGAACTGTTTAATGTTATTAAATGTCACCCCCCCTCAAGCTCCTAAGAAGATCCCAGCTCATGTGAGTAAGCAAAAAAGATAAAGAAACCTCCTTGAAAGCAGTCTACATGGAAGCACACAAAAAGTGTCTTATTGTAGCCAAAGTCCAGCCATCATTGAAAAATTACTTTGAAGAATGCAGCACTCTGTCCTATGCAAAACAGATGTAAAAAAAAAAAAAAGAAATGCAGAGGACAATGAAGATATTGGGTAAGACACTGTGATTGAAGGGTTTGGCTGAATAAAACATGAAACGTGCATCAACAGAAATGGGAATATCATATCCAGTTCTGACAATTACTCTTCATAAAAAAGAGTGGAAGAGTCAAGTAAATTTAAATAGTGATTCCAGTAACTGGAGGATTGAAAATCAGAGCTTTTATAGTAATCACATCAGAAAGATTACCTGTTTATCTCACCAAACCCAGAAGTTAAGAAATCGCAAGCACATGTGCCTATAAGTTAATGAAAAACTGAAGAAACTCAAGTTCCTTATGTCAGACACAGGCAGATTAAAGCCTGATGGTTAAAAATGCGATATGGAAAAAAGGGGCAGATTTACAGCATGAAGGTAGTACCATTAGAACACTTCACCTGCTGGTTCTAATGGATTTTGTCCTCTTATTTTTCTTGGCAACACAAGATTAGAATTTATGACTAAAGACTAGGGCTGAAGCTTGAATAATTGAAGTAGCATTTCATGCCTGTAAGCACCATGACTCACCTTATGCTCCCAGATAATCACAATATTATCCTAGAAATATAAAATATCTTTGTAAGCCTATAAACAAATGCTGCCAAAACCAAAACCAAAACTGACATTAACCAGCTCACTACCCACATGTAGACCCAGGGTAACTCCATAGCTTTCAATGTCTTCCAACTAGAATATAGAAGAAAATGTAGAAAAAATTGCTCTACCACAGAGCAATCATTAACCTTTGTCAGATTCACTGTTTGGCAATTTGTTCCTTAGAAAGAGCCTGGTATTTCAGCTATCCCAAGCATGATCTTACCAAGTATGGTGGGTTGAATCCCCATCACACAAAGCTATCTGGCAATAACTGTGAAGTCCAGGCTCCATTTCCCAAATGGTTCCCTGTGGACCAAATAATTAAGTTAATTAATTATTAATTATTACTTTCATTCTTAAGTTAAAAAACCCCAACCAAAACTTAAAGATTTTCCCAAAACTTTAAGTTTACAGCACCTCCCATCAAAAGGAAATGTCTGAAAACCTGCTCAAAGATCCTCCCTGCATGAATGTCTGTGTGTGGTGTGAGGTTTTCTAGAGAGGATGCTCAGGTCCAGTACAAACTCAGTTCAAGTACACGGCCTTTTTATGGAAGCTTCAAGGCAGGAAAGTGCTCTGCAGAACCTTGGTTTTATGCATGGCCTTGCTTTGTTGTAAGATACCTGCAGATGTTCTACATAAGAGAACTAGTCAGACTAGGGGAAAAAAGGAATATTGCCCTCCTTTTTAACTGTGCAAAAACAGGTGGCAGAGTTATCAGAGCCAGGAGACAACATTAATTTTAGCAATTCTAACTTCTCCATTACTTTAAAATCTACAGTCTAGAGGCCCTCGAAGATAAAAAGTGCTAACTTAAGCAAGTATCTTCCCTTCCACCTGCAAAAAGGTTTCTTTGCCATCTCTGAAGATGTTATGCCCTTGCCCCAAGCAAGTGCATACTTGGAACACCTCAAATTTGGGTTTTAAAGAAAAGAAATTCAGGAAAGAAGGACATTCCTATTTGTGTGACAAAAGAGAATGCACCAATGCTCCAGCCTGCAGAACAAGGCTGCCACAAACAGGAGTGTTTCTGGAATTTGTAAGCCACTGACCACCTTCCAAGCAGCTTGCCAGCAGAAACAGTTACCACTTAGCACTGGAAACCAATTCCTGTGGATATAATTATCAGCATTCCCAGTATTAAGATGACCTTGGAGGTAAACTGTGCATTTGAATTCTAAGGACCTCTTAAGTTTTGTGCTGGATTAACAGACCCATTTGAAAGAAACCCAGAAGATTTGATATCGATTGCTTATCTGTCCCCAAGTAAAACAGTACCTCCTGAGAACTACTTTGGTTTGAAAATTATACATTGCAATGCACATTCACAGTAGAACAGAAAGGAAGTAACATCTTTATTTCACTGAAACACAGGTCAAAACAGACAGCAAAATTTACAAAGAAAACCTCCCTAAAAGATCAAATCCTCTAACTATGCAAATGTTTCTTCTCATGGTTTGGGATTTAGCTTTGCTCTAAGGAACTTTTTCAAGACCTACTGTCCCAAGGACATTCTGACACACTTTCAGCCAGCAAGCCATAACCAATTAAACCCCAAACCCCAAAACCTAAAGGACAAGATCTGATCCTAGGCAGCCTTCAGGGAATGCTTTTCCCAGGCTACAGTCTGGGCAGCCCACTTGCATCACTCCAACCCCTGAGCGTGCTACTGTTCAGCAGACCTTTGCCACTGACACGAGCACCTGCTTCCACCCCAGCAGGCAGCAGTGACCTTCTCATGTTGCCACGTGGGAGGCAAGCGGACAGCATGCTGCAGATCAGAAGGCCCAGAAAGAACACAACCTTTCACGTGCTAGCCTAGAAACATTTCAAATATGTATTTTAATTTCACAACCAGATGACTGGAAGTTTTAGGAGCTGTCATTTTCTTTTCCTTCCAAATATAAATGCAAAGCTGCCTGAACCTCCTTGCCAGGCACAAATCAAGAGACTGTAGCAGGTTGAAAATGTGTCTACCTGTGAACTGCAATTACTGCATCACATGGAAGATGCCCATTTCTCTTTAATGGAAAAGAAGCACTAGACCACATAATATACATATGCAGGACTTGAAAAAGAAATACAAGGTCAAGCCTAAACCAGACTGCAGTAAGTCCTGTAATTTAGATTTCCACATTATGTGACCAAGGCTGTAACGTTTTTCTGTTCTAGGCATATATATATTGAAGAGAGATGAGGTGCTACAGTCACAAAGCAAATGTGAGCTATAAAAATTGACCAACAAGCAGTAAATCTATGAGCAGTGCATTTCTGACCTTCATCTCTGCCTCTCTTTCCCAACAGTAAAATCTTCCCCTAGAAAATACCTGCCAGGAGCAAAGTGCCATGGACAGGGGCATTAAAACCTCATGGTCAGCAAGCTGGCTGCTATTTAACATAATGGCTGAGTTCCCTTCGCCTTTTCTGTCCCTGCTGGGCTTGAATACAAACTTAGAAGGGTGAAAGTGCACACCGATGTTTCGTATTTGTCTGCATTCCTTACACAGCTGATGAATTTTCGCCAAGCCTTGGTGAAATTTTACCTTCATACACATCTTAATGAATTTGGTCATCAACACAAAGCAGACAGATTGCTCGTATCAGACAGGCCAAACACAGAACCCTCTTCTATTTCCCCAGAAGCCTTTAGTATAACATAACTTTTCAGCACTTAAAAAAATAAAAAAATGTGAAAGAGTAAGGTAACAGCACAACTGAGTAGCTTAGAAAAGTTCAAATCTCATTATTCCCCAGGACACGATTTTTCCCTCCCACTTGTTTGGGTTTCTTCCTGCCACAGAGGAGAAAGAAATTACAAGCACAAATGTAATGTAGAAACTCTGACCACAGCACTGGTTCAGAAAATGTTGCAACTCTGTATTGTGGCATGACTGCAGCACTGAAGATACTTGAGCAGCTGCAGACAAGTCACTGGTTAAATGTTCCTCTCTAAGCAGGTTTTAATTTGATATGAAAAGTATGGTACCATATATCTTTTAGCCCCATTGAATAACAGCATGTCCAACAGAGCATGTAACCAAAATTAACATAAAAATGAAATAGCAGGAGGTGATTCTTCTAAGGCCTATCCAGCCAGGCTTTTTTTGTGAACACTGCCTTGTTTGCATTTAGTGTTAATGCAAGAGAAAACAGCTTAGATAAACTGAAACTACATGAAACACTACCAATTAAGTTTAAAAACCCCCCAAAACCAAAAAACCCAAACCAGCTGGTGTGCAATACAAATCCAAACAAGAGGAGAGACAAAACAAGTAGAATATTTAACAAGATAAAAATACATGTATCTAAAACTGTGTATGTACAGCTCCATATAAGCGGAATAAGAGCACTTGTTTATTAGGAAACAAGTTGAATAAGCTTTAGAAACTGATTATTTAATGCAAATCAAGTTCATTGTTGAGGAAATGTACATTATATAGTCACAAAATATACTTTGCATTTGTCAACAAATCAGCAGTCTGTTAAAAAAAACCCTAAACAGAAAATAATTCATTACAAAGGATTTTAAAAATCTGCACTGTGCAGAGCCTTCCAAGTGTGTAATATCCTATTTTAATACAGTATCTCTACAGAGGAATGAAATACTAGTTTTTAAACATGATTAATATTGAAAATAATTACTATGTAGGCATCTAGTGGCAAAGAAAAAAGCAATGTCCCAGGCATTAATGCAGAGGACAAAACACTACCAATTTGGAATGACACCATAATGTGTGAATATCGCATTATTTCAGATTGTCAAAACTTCCTGGTAGGTCAACAGCTGCTCAGAGGTAGGATGTAAATCTTCCTAATTATCACTATCCCTTCTTTCATGCATGCCAAGTTGCCAACAGTCAAAACTCTGGTAATTCCAGCATGAACACAGGGAAAACGCTTATGCTTGCAAAGATAAGCATCAATGCAACTACCATAGCAAAGTCAGTGTAAAACGTCTGTCTGCACAAGGTCTACCTCAGAGCCAGCTCTTCATATTTAAGCAAATTTAGCAGATTTACAAAAACCAAAAGTGAGCACAGAGGGAAGGACACTAGCATTCCCTGAATTTCAAAACACTACCTGAAATACTGTCTTTATGAAGCAAGCATCATCTGTGTCTTTGCATTTAGGCCATATATAACAAACTTTGGGTGTACCTGTACTGTAAATGCTACAACTGATCTCCATTTAGCCAGCAGAGAAGGAAAACAGAACTGCAAAACAAGTGGCAGCAAAAACCCTTCCCTTAGGATTAAGTTTTCCATAATGCTGTGGTTTCAGCAACCGATGCTGCAGTTTTGTATTCCCAATAATTGTGCCAACTGTGTTACACTGAATTCTCCCACCTCATATTATTCCAGCAGAATAGTGGAGGGGGTAACAACACAAAACACCAACAGCAAACAAGGAAAAAACCCTCCTGAAAACTACTGACACAACTGCTCCACTTCACATTTGCTTTCACCCACCTTGCTCTAAGGCATTGCAACAGACATCTTACCTGTAAAATATCAATTATTTAATAAAGGGTAATGTGAAGCATGAATACAATGCAACTCTTTCAAGAGGAATACACAGCTGCAGTTTATGCAGGCATACAAAGCCTTTTCCTTGTCTGAAGTATTAAACTGAATGTTTACAGGTATAACTCCCTTTTAAAAACAAAGGCTCAAAACTTTTCAGTCACTGAAGTAACTTTTATATGTGTGAAGAAAAAGTACATCTATTACAACTGGTAACTCTTGGCATTAGTTAAAATTAATTACTTTGGAATTATTGCAGTCCACTTGTTTCAGCCTTTTCTTCCATTATGAGCTAAACCAATCTAAGATGTGACAAAACTGGATATAAAAAAACCTATCATGGCTTAGGGCACAAAGTTTTGAAATAATTTTGATTTGACTGCATCTTTAAAACTCGCAAAATCTGTTTTTTAGGTCTTATCAAATGCAAGTCATACAAAGACATATAAAGATATCAACTGCTTAACAGTACGTAAACATGAACACAGCTCCAACTCCAGGAATGCAATTTGCATTAACTTTCTCAAAAGTTAAAAACATATTCCAGAAGTTTTAAAGCTAAAGTGAATTGCATAGTGATAAAAACAGAAGAACAGCCTGTGCCAGAAATACTTGGGAACAAGACTTCATAAAATGTGTTAATTCTTCAAGCAATTGTCCCAATCTAGATTATCTTGAGCTGGATAGAGACTATTTATAAGAGCATGTCGTGACAGAACAAGGGGGAGAATGGGTTCAAACTTAAAGAGTAAGTTTAGGTCAGATAATAAGGGAAAAATTCTTTACTGTGAGGCACTGGAACAGGTTGCCCATAGGAGTTGTGGATGCCCCATCCCTGGAAGTGTTCAAGGCCAGGCTGGATGGGGCTCTGAGCAACCTGCTCTAGTGGAACACAGTATAGTGGTTGAACTAGATGATCTTTAAGGTCCCTTCCAACCCAAACCATTCTATGATTTCATGACTAATTGAGTTAGGGAATTGGTACACTTTGAAGCAGAAAATTGCATCTAAACAAGAGTCAACTTTTTTTACTCTTATATCAAAATTCAAATGTTTTACATCACAGCTTCTTGTTTTTTGTTGTATTGAAGCCTAAATAAAACTGTACTTCACAGGAACTCATCTGAAAATTAGGTTTTCTTGTTGCTGTTTTTTTTTTTTTTTTTACTTTAGTTGTTTGTGGTGTATTTTTTAAATTAAAACCCACTATCTCAGCAAAGCCCTGTTCAGCACACTTCTACAGACATAGCTAAAACTGACAAACTCTCTAGACATACCTTCCCCCCAGCAGCTTTACTCTTTTAAGGTAACAATAGTGATGCCATTTACTACTTCAAATAATAAACCCAGAAACAATTATATGGTTTTGACTGATGTTACACATTAAGGCCAGCCTGAATTAATTCCAGCCTCTCACCTAAGCTCCTCTCTCTCAAGTGTACAAATGGTACCGTATTTCTTAACAAAACCCAAGTAACAATCACAATTAAGTCCATTTCCTATAAAATTATATGGATTTACATTTGAAGAATTATCCAACTATCAAGTTCCATTTACAGCTTCTCAGAGTTGGACTCATGCATCTGAAGAAGACATTGTTCCCAGTAATCCACAGCTCTCAAGTCATGGGAAAGAGGCAGCGGTGCTCTGTGGCACTGTACTCCCCACTTTGAAGAAGTTACTATTAAAGTCACCTTATTGATCCAGTTTCAGTTTACACCAAGATTATTTATTGTTCCCTTAACACTAGGCCCACAAATGAACAACGACAGACAGGCAACCTGGAGAAAATCACACACAGCCTCCTGATAAGCACAGATGAAGAGCTCTTAAGGCTTTGTGGCCTGCATTCTTCGAAGTCAAATTCCTCCCTATGTAGTACCCCAAGCACACCATCAGGGTGTGCATTTCACGTTTTAACAGCATTTCAGAACAAAATAACCATTTATCTGAAATCTGTTTATTGCGTTTCATGGTACTCACTATTCTAATAACTAACTTCAGTAAGAACTCAAGTTGTATTTTGCCTTGCACAGATGGTTCCAGACATAAGATACAATGATGTTACAGTGGAAGGACAATAACAGGTGTAAAAGATGTGAAAATAAAGTTTGACTGTACAGGCCAATAGTAATAAAAATAATCAACATATCAGTACAAAATTGTAGGAAATTCGTGAAAAAAATGGTTGAAGTGGTGAAGGAGAGGTTCTGAACACAATAGCAGCACTCCTTCACACTTTGGGCCATGTGCAAATGCAGCAATAATACAATACCTGTATTTACAAAACAGAGGTAAGGAAACAGCAGATAAAGCTCAGTTCCTACGGTGACTGTGACAGGCCTGCCACCATCTGGGTAAGAACAAGGCTTCTGATACTCAAGGAAAAGAGAGTGTAGAGTTCATGCACTAATGCTACTCTTCAGCTTATGCTACTGTTGACAGCTTGTCAATTAGATCATCAACAGTATTCACAAGGAGCTTTGTATCCTCCTTGTCACTCATCCGATGCTGGCCAATTTTGCGGAGGATAACATCCACGTCCTTACTCAAAACACGGTCAGCAACTTGCATAGAGATCTCCCAAGGGACATCACCATCCCTCATGCCGTGGATAAGGCGTATGGGACATGTTACAGGAATAGGACTATTCAGCACACAGTGATTTTCTGCTTCTCTGATAAAGTCATATGTCAAGGAGTAATATCCTTCCTCATTGTGCTTGGTTTGATACTTCCATTCACCCTTTTCTTCTATTTCTTTTTGTGCCTATAAAAAAAGAGAGCAAAGAACAGTAAAAACAGATGTTAGGAGTACTTAAGAGTACCTCAACTTATTACTGTTCTAAAAGCAGTAAAACTCCCCCAGGTAGAAAATTTCATCTTGTTCATTTTTATTAGTGGAAGTGTATTATTTTTCTCCTCACAGCATCTGAGAAGACAAATCCCCTACCATGTCCCAAAACCTGCTCTGAAATTAATCTAGTTAAAATTCACCAATGAAATTACGTTTCTTAGTCAGAATTTAGCAGAAAAGAAAAAGATGTATAGCCACCATGAACCGTAAATCTCCTTGGCTTCAGTCAGTTCACTGATCGTCAAACAAGGCGAAATCCAAGGGAAAAGACATTTTCTAGTGATCAGTCTTTTCAGTCTTTGTCACAACAAGTGTCTCTAAATACTGTATTTCCAGATTCTTAAATATTTTCAGATTCTGAGTCCTAAACAGTAATACTGACACTACAAAGTACCTCAGAAAAAACCCAAACAAATTGGGAAAATATTTTCATTATTCTAAAGCACACGTTACTTATTGCCATGTAACACCTCATTTACTTTTCTGAAGACTAGACATTATTACCATCACGGAAGAATCTCAGAAGGGGAGTTCCCACTACCTAAATCTTATAGTCTTTACAAACTAATCTGAACAACTTCCTTTCTATACACACAACCTGTGTCATACTCATCCAGTGCCACCTCAACTACTTCAGTGGTTACTTCTGCATCCTTCAAAGCACAAGGATCCAATTCCAGTGCAAATACAAGATACTCAACACTGAAATCTAATGGACTGTAAACAGCAGGGATCTGACTTCACATCCTCTAAACCACAGTAATATAAGCACCCTCTGTCTAGTGCTCACACTAGTCTCATACTGTAAGCTTAATCAAACACAGAAAACTTACTCTAAAATTTGCAGAAGTACAGTTTAAATAACATCATTTCTTAAATTCTTGGTAAGATTTTTAGACTGCACAAAAGTCAACCACCAACATTTACCTCAATGGGAAGCCTCTTAAAAGTTGTTACAACATGATCTGCTGCTACAGCTACTCCAACCAGAGCAGCTACTTTATCTGGGCGTGCTATGGCAGCATGAAGCATCAGCCATCCACCCATGCTGGAGCCCACAAGAATCTGGAAAAGAAAATTTAAAAAGAGAAGAAAATATAGTGTTTTACAGGAAATAGCTAATAGGTTTTTTCTTCTTGCACAAGGTATCAGTTTTCACTTGGTTTAACTATTTAAACCTTGGGCATAATCCTGCTGTCCTTACCCAGGCAGAACTGCTGTCACCTCCAGTGGAAATTTTGCCTGAGTAAGCACCACAAGATCTGGTATTTATTATTCTGTTTGGCATGGCTGGTTATTGCTGTCTGAGACTGAAACACTGTAAACAAAATGAGAGTTGAAACAATTCAGTATCATATGCATACTTTCATGTTTCCTTCTCAAGATAAATCCACATTGTAAAGGCTCAGTGCAGTGAAAGAAGTAAACAAAAGCAATTAGTAATACAAAATTGTTTTGAACACAATACTAGATATTTCTAGGTTGTAGGAGATTCCAAGTTTCTCACAGTAATTTCTAAAGTTACTGAAGAAATCAAATGCTGCTTCTCCTGCCTGTTTTTTAAAGCTATTTAATCATATAGACTATCTTGTAATCTTCCTGCAAATCCTTTAATTAATGCATCAGCATGGGACAGTGACACACTTTTTCATTAACAGGGCCGCACTGCACTGGAACATTCCCTGTCCGCTGTCAGGTGGCACCTCCACCATGAGGCTTTCTCAGACTCTCTGGGACAACAGCCCTGCTCTGAGCAGGAGATTCTAATAAACAACCTCCAGGAGGTCATGCCAACCCATGCTTCCATGACTTTGTG